>PYXC01002150.1:1737500-2337500 GCA_015244755.2 Tenualosa ilisha | reverse complement strand
CATATTTCTTGGCATTGTGCATTACATTACACGCACGGGCTGAAATAAATCAAGGTAATTTCAGCCCAAACACTAATAGGAAGGCCAAAGGCTGACAGGAACACATGCTATATTTTACGCAGGATGACAACCAGTAAGGGCTCAGAATGATTTGACTGGGAGATGTGAATATTTAAACTCTAACCCCCCTTCCTAGACACTGCCTAAATCTGGTCTGACGGGTGATAATTCAAATTCAACATCACCCTCTGAAGGTTCTACCCGAGAGAGGAACTCAAAAATAAAAACAGGAGGGGAAACAGTGGGGCTTATCCTTTGTCATTTCCAGCAGATTCCACCACACGCTTGCACACGAAATGAACATGGTGCATATGCAGGTAAGACCAAGTGTAAGTCCCTTTAGCAGTGCTTGCATTCCCAGAGCTGTCTGAGGCAAAGCAGGGACTGTGGGGAAACCAGCGCAGGATAAGACTCCACTGGGAGACTTTTCCCTTCCTGACTCCCTTCAGAAGTGCTTCAGTTCTCTGTGGTTGCCAGACTCTTCCTATCATGAAACTTTCAAGTGCTCCAGAACATAAGGCGCTCTGCTCTTGATAAAGCCTCAAAGTAAATAGATTCAATACAATGACAAGTCATGCAAAAACAAGTAATGGGAATCACTGCGGAACAGGCGGAGGACGGAAGTGGAGCAATGTTCCGCACCCTGTGCTTCTGACAAACAGAATCTTTTGCCTAATGTGATAAATGTCAGCTTTTAGCTTCGGAGCAAACAACAACAAATGCAGCCTTCTGTTTTGCGCTTAGGCTTGTCAGTCAATAACCATATAGTGGACACCCTGGATGGAAAACACTGCTTAACTCTAATTTATGATATTGATGATTTCCTCCCTTGTTATTTATATGGGGCCCTGTCTTAATTGGGTGATATTTTAGCACAAAAGTGTCACTTGGTTTTAAAAGTGGCCTATAAAGCAGCCGGTGTGCTGACACCTCGGCAGAGATATGAGAGGTGGGATTAATCACGCCGGGAGAAGCTGTGTAAACACGGACGTTTCTCAGCCGCCAGTACGAAGCTCTGGGGGGAAGGGTGTGTGTGTGTGTGTGTGCGTGCGTGTAAGGGGGCAGCCTGATGGATGAGCGCATGGGAGAATTTAGAGTGCAAACCAATGCAGAAAAACTGGCACCCAGTTCACAAAGTGTGCCAGAGTAGCAGAGGTTAGCAAGAGATTTCCTTTCTCAGCTGAAGCGATGACAGGTGAGAGGGACAAAGTCACAAGCAAGGACAGGTAGCCGAGTGCACAGTCCAGCGTATGAGAAATGACTGCAGGCCACTCAGAAAGGTCAGCTTCTCCTGCTCAAATATGTCACACCTGTGCAGCTCGTGGAACAGTAGAGATACCTATGCAGTGAGCAGAGCTCTCATTCTGGGGCTGGATTTGACTCTATAAATTATAATAAACCAGTACCATTGCTTCTTGTCATCACTGGAGCTATTTTGGGTTCATAAACATTTAGTTTAATACTCTATACATATGCACACTCAATCACCTACAAAAGTCTAAATCCATGTAGTTGTCATTACCAGTGTGATAATTATTTATTCACTTTGATCACAATCTTTATCAAATCTGACTGACTTCTGGTCAACTTATGTCACTTTGAGTGCTTTCTGAAAAGCCAGAAGCCAAACTAGCAGACAATGAGGTTAGTCTCCTGTTTTGTTAAAAAGTCCAGGATTTATTGGATTACCCAGCAGTTCATTAGAATAAATAGGAAAGTGCTAGATTTATATGTGAAACTCTGGGTGCTGGCCCAGATAATTCCCCACATTATGACAGTGCCGTTCTCCTTGTAACTTCATTATTTGTTTTTTTATAGCTGCCATTCTGTTCACTGAAACAATCTGAACCCACAAAGTGTCTAGTCTCCCCAAAAAGGAGGAGCTTTTGATTATGATACAAATCTGATGTTCTGAAGCATTCAAGCAAACAAATTGGGGTCCCACTGGTTCTATGAGGAGGACTGGGTCTGTCTGCCATTACTGTTGCTCTCACCTTGGTTACAAACAAGCACGACTGGGGCCACAGACAGACAGAAACAGATGGAGGAGAGGAGAGGCTTTTCAACAAGAGACTGAAAGGCTTAGAGGGAGTGCAGATATGAAATCCTGTGCAAATGCCCCTGAAAAAAATAATAATTCACAGACATTTCTCTCCATATTATATATTGATTGTCTGCTTTAAGCCTCTCCATCATTTATTCCATGCAGACTGATGCAATAGAAGTTTTCCCCAACAGGAGAATATTATAACAGCTATTGTGGAGGAAGCTTGGCCAGATCAATAGAAGTCATATGGCCATTGCTGCCATTTCCCCCCACACAGACGGCAGAAGCAGGCGTGAACATGGATAAAGCTGGATTGGGGAGGAGTACCAAGGGACAGACATGTCAAATAAGACAGCCAGGTCAGACAGACTCATGCTTGCAAATACAAACAGAGATAGAGACAGGAGAGAGAAAGAGAGAGAGAGAGAGACAGACAGACAGACAGACAGACAAACAGGCAGACAGGCTCGAAGAAAGACAGTGATAAACATTGTATGGGAAGGCAATTTGAAACATACATAGACATAAATGCATAAATAAATACCCAATGTTTATAAATGATAGAAGTGAAAGCTAGCTAGTTGAAGGGAAAATCACCAAACCAAACCCTTAAGCTGACCAAAGAGCCATGGTCAGGTGAACAGAATACACAGCTCTAACAGATGTACTGCTTGTAAATGTGGTAAGGGATCTTGTTACAGCTTCCCCTTGATACCTGTCTTGCCATCTGTAGTGGTAAGAGGCTGTACCCCATGGTCTGTAGAGCAAACAAACCACTAGCCTTCTCTGGGATGTTGCAAACTAAAAACTCTTTTAACTTATGCAAATGGGCCCAAGTTCTGAGTCATTTCAATAATTAACGGATGAATCTGGCCTCCACAACGTTTGTGCTCATGAACTTAAGTCTTTCATCATAACTAATGACATACTGCTGAGTTTGGCTTTGAAAAGAACAGACGGGTCACTTTGGCACATGAGGCCTAATTTGATTAATATGATATTAATCTCCTGGCGGTGGTCTGATGTTGATTTCCATAGATTAGCATGCTTGATGCTCTTCCATGTCACTGTCCATGTCTGCTGCATCTGCCAACCATATGAAGAGCTCTAAAACTGAATGGGAAGAACTACACATGGTTAGATTTCAGGCAGGTGATAGTGGTGTCATGGAGTCTGTGTCCTCAAGGCTTATTTGACTGCTGTGAAGCCAGTTCCCATGCTGGGCCGAGTGCTCCAGGATCACTCTGAGAGAGATACCTAACGGCTGTGAACCGAAGCGCAAGAGATGTCGTGTGTGTGTTTTCGTGTGTGTGTGTGTAGAAGTGGGAGTCACATCTCTGGGGTTGTGACCCCTGGTGCGTCTGCTTACACTCTCCTTCCCTGTGCACAGAGGAGCAGATTTGACTGGCTGGGGCAGGTGCCTACTGTTTTCAGTGCTGGGTCTGGGTAAAAGCCGGCTGAAAGATGACTCTCACTCCACTCCCTGGCCAGCCTTTACTGCTAATGCTCACAAAACAAAATGCTTACTTGTGTAAAAGCTCCATTCCGAGTCATTACTATCAGCGGCATTACCAAGATTAATTTGAAGCCGTTTCCTAAAGTTGTTCATTTCTCATTCCAACAACCACACCACAGAAATGGTGTCTAATAGCTTTTGATATCTAACTGTCCTGTCAGGGGCAAGACAGAGAGCTGGATATGCAGTGAGAAAACAAAGAGCATAAACCAGAATATTTTAGGCATCTAGATAAATATTCTTGCTTCTTTCATCATTTTAAAATGCATCTAAGACCAAAAACCAAAACCAAAAACCAAAAACATTTTACTTCACATCAGCATTAGCCCCTATCCAAAAGTGACTGTTTATTGACTACTAATCTCAATCCTGCACTTCCCCGGGCTCAAGGCAGCACCACAGACTGGTAGTCAAACATTCTAGCCAGTGAGCGGAAACCCAAAGGCGCTACTTACTAGCACGTCTCTAAAGGCATCAAGAGGGTATATTAATGTACTGTACATACTACACAGTTAGTGACTAGCTAGCTACCATTACATTTAGTGTGTAAAGTATTAATTTACAGAACAACACAACACCAGCCCCTGCATCCACTAGAGAAATACAGTGTGTTTGGTCTAAGTATTCAGCTCTTTTCAGCCTTGCGTGAATGCTACACCAGTAGTGATCTATCACACAACAACAGACTGATAGCTACTTCATTACATTTGCATAATATATTTGAATACTTTTTTTTTTTTTTTGCTTGGCTGACAAATAATCAGAGAAAATAAATAGCGTGAGCCAGCAATCAAAGCACATCCATCCAGTGGAGGACCCTGTAGTGAGAAGGCCTAATGTGCATGTTTGATGTGATCTCAAGCTGCAGGGCAGCAAAAACTAATCCACTAATTTATAGCATGATCTGGCTGTGGGCCTGCAGTGAAGGGATGGAGGAGTGGTGGGAGGGTTAGGTGAAAAACTGCAATGTCACCATGCAAGTTCACTTTTAGCCCTCTTGCACCAAGCTGCTGTATTTATGTGGCGAAAGAGCCGGAGAAAACAGATGTCCTTGAGTGGGGTGCTCCAATTACTCATGGCTCCATGAGAGACTCCACGTTTGGGGAAGTTTAGCAGCCCATGCTGCCCCCGACCAGTTCACACCGCACTGCCAAGCACACCCAGAGAAAAGTAAAAGTGAGGAGTACATTTCTCAGTTGACGTTTCTACACACCGTATGACTGCCTATAATATATAAATATATCATTATAGCTTTGATCACACCAGTGCCTACACAGTGCCTACTTCTAACAAGGGATAAAGAATCATTCATTCTTCTCATTAGCCTACAGATGGGCCAGATGTAAGACTGCGCTATCCTGAGGAGAAGTTCTCTCAGATTAACATGCAGACCCACATGGTTTGAGGTATGTGCTTTGAATGTTCAGGGACACTTACATCAATTGTCTGGTAATGTGGCTCTATGTGCCAAAGTGCTTGTATAGAAACAAAATGATGCCACCAGGCAATACATCATAATGCAGCCTGGGATACTGCTAGGGTAAATTGCAATAACCTTTCAAAAACTAGCAGCTTTTAAAAGTATTAATTTCAACTCCACATAATTGGATAGGACACCTAGGTGCCTAGGCAATATTTTTTATTGGATTGCCCTGTCAGGAGTCTAGATTGTCTTTGGAGGCAGAGTGATCGTTTAGTGGGAAATGACAGTGAATCTTGGAAATGGGTCTCCTTAGAACATTATTTGCCATAAATTAACAGGCAGAGCCCTTCTGAAGGTCAGCTGTAAAACTGACTGACGGCCAAAAATAAAGCCCTACTATTGGTCAAGTGGACATCAAGCCACCAATAAGATACTAGCGGCTAACAGGTTACAGGTGGTGACCAGAAGGAAGTGATCTGGAGGCTATAAAATTCAGTGTCGATTTGATTCACTATAGTGACCCGGCAGTACCATCAATTACTAGTCATATATCACAAGGAATTGTGCAGCAGGACCTTGATTATGTACTGTACTCCTGATGCGCATTTCAGCCTAGGTGAATTAGCCTGACAATAAACAACCAAAATGTCAGAGAAGCGTTTACGACAATCCATTTTAGTACAGCAAATACGCTACTGCAATTACACAGTCTACTCTGTGAGTTAGTGGTTGCAAGCAAAAGATGAATGTGGAAACTGTAACTCCCAGTGGCCTTTGCCTCATTTCCCCCCTGCAATCAGTCCCATCCAGAGTGAGCAGTTCTGAGAGACAGGACCTCTCCACAGTGAAGCGGCCCTCAAGCCAAGTGCTATTCTCTCTCCTCCTCTCTTACCCTCTCCACCCCTCCCCTCCTTCCAGATAGAACTTGCATGTGGCACGACGGCAAACAACAGTCATCCTGTTGCCCAATTCCCCACTCCATACCAACAGAATGTTTTTTTTCCACCCTGTATCTGTCATACTACCATTTCATCCCACCCCACCCCACCGCTGGCAGTCCAAGCGGCTGGTGCACAGAGTGTGAACACACGCCCCCTGCCCCTCGCTCAGCCGCTGGCTCACACCGACTCATCTGTTGCTTGATCCACCCAGTGTGCTATCTGTTGAGTGCAGATAATGTGCCGGTGGCTCCCTCTCCAGCTCCTTTCCTCCTTGCAGCCGCCATCTCATGATTTATGGTAATAAAATTGTCTTACATGTAGTCAATCATAACAAAATTATGCAAATACACTTGTGTGTTTGTTGCTTGCTCGCTTGCTTGGATGGATGAGCAGGCTGTGTGCATTCTGTTGATTGCAAAAGTTTGCAACATGTAATTGAATATGCAGCAGTCAGCATGCTTTCCTCCCATAGACATCCCTACTGCCTGCTTTCCTTTTTCGACCACACCCCACTGTTTTGATCAGTTTTGAACCTGAACCACAAAAATCGTTAAGAAAAAAAGCCGTGAAATGCTTAAGAAGACAAGCTTTTTAATGGCCTCTTCTCAAGACCTGGCTTAAGCCGTTTGATTTCCCTATGGATTCAAAGGGCAGATAAATGAAGACACAGATTGTGTCAGCAGACTGTGGCTAGAGGAGATGGGATCAATGTGTGCGTGTGAGATGTGGCTGATAAAAGCTCCCTGCCCCAGCTCATAGCAGCACTGTGAAAATCACTCACGAGCAGCCAGAGACCGTCACTCAGATCCCTCGCATCACGTTCGACGCCGCCTCACCTCGGCAGCTGCGCTGGCAGCAACACTAGCGGCAGAATGGAGACAGAATAGAGATGCGATGACAGGGGCAGCACCACCCAATCTCTCAGACACTGACTGCACAGACAGCATGATACCTGCTTTTAATTACAGGCACTAATGCTCCTCAGTCTGGGTGTTTCTATGCTAAGGCCCTGCAGTAGCATCCATCTGCAGCCCCCTGGAAAAAAAGAAAGCTACAATAGGCCCACATGTAGCACTCTATGTATGTGTAGCACTCCATGTATGTATAGGACTCTATGTAGATATAGCACTCTATGCAGATATAGAACTCTATGTATGTGTAGCACTCTATGTAGGTATAGGACTCTATGTAGATATAGCACTCTATGTATGTGTAGCACTCTATGTAGGTATAGGACTCTATGTAGATATAGAACTCTATGTATGTGTAGCACTCTATGCAGATATAGAAGTCTATGTATGTGTAGCACTCTATCTAGGTATAGGACTCTATGTAGATATAGCACTCTATGTATGTATAGGACTCTACAGATATAGAAGTCTATGTATGTGTAGCACTCTATGTATGTATAGGACTCTATGTAGATATAGCACTCTATGTATGTATAGGACTCTATGTATGTGTAGCACTCTATGTATGTATAGCAGTCTATGTATGTATAGGACTCTATATATGTGTAGCACTCTATGTAGGTATAGCACTCTATGTAGATATAGCACTCTATGTATGTATAGGACTCTATGTGTGTGTAGCACCTCAGATACCTAAGACCTGAGATCCAAGCAGTGGTGAAGAAATACTGAAGCATAGCTATGGTCACACCCACATTAAGCCTTTAAGGATGTGTGTGTCTCTGTGTATGTGTATGTCTGTGTGTCTATGTGTATGCACCATGCATTCTTCTCAAACAAATGTGAAGGCTTCCATGGGCAAGTGTTCATTAGAGATAAGACAGATTTTTTTGTGTGCCAAGGTAATTTTGCAGCCTCTGTGGCAGACTATGGGTGCCACTCTACTCATACCCAATCCAATCCTATCTAGAGGCTATGTTTCTCTCTCTGTCTCTTTGCCTCCCTCTCTCTCTCTCTTTCTCACACACACACACACATCTCTCTCTCTTTCTCTTCATTAGGCATTCATAACCATTCAGCTTTATTATGACTCAGCAGGCCCTTTGTGATTCTCCTGATGCAGAGTCCAATAAATGCCATCCCACTACGGCAGGAATCATTCAGCAAATCAACTCCCCTACCACTGAGGCAAATAACTGAAGTGAATCATCGGCAGAGATCAATGGGATTCGCTCCTTCTTCACTGAGCACGATATTAACTCACCAGAGTGGTGCCAATTTGTCACAAGACCAAACGTAGACAACTCTGGAGTCCAGGTGCTTGGCAAACCAGCATATGGATATCCCGCACAACAGCTGCTGTTTTTGGGTCCAAAATCATTGAAGAACTCACAGTGACAGAAGAAGTTTTGCTATCAATAATTCATGCTCCATTCTATCAATGTCTTCATCCCATCATGTAAAATAAGTGTAGAGTCTTGGCTGTGTTTCGAAATATGAACACAGAAGAGCTCTTCATCTGCCCATAAGATATGTGTAAGGAGTCACGCCAGCATATGTTATATAAACGTGTGCTCAATGCTGTCTTTGATGTCATGCATCCCACAGTACATGGGCCTCCTAGGTCTGTCATTTGAAAGCCAAATCACATGCTTTCACAGGCCCATCTCGAAATAGCCGGCTGGGATTTCTTGCTTGTGGTAACTGTACATTAAGCATGCTGACAGAGCAGACCTTTCATGTGTGCGACTCTCTAGATGTGTACGGCCAATCGCTCCAAACACGAGCAGATGGTGTTTACTTGATAACCAATGAACAAACATTAGTGTTGATAAATAAAGCAATGGCTAACTTCTCTTTGAGAACTTTGGGAGATGAAAGCCCTTTCTTTTCTGTGCTGTCTCTGATCTGGCTCTAGCTCATTTGCCCCCACATAAAAAACACAGCCACCTTCATACAGTGGAGTTCCTCTGGGGCTCTGCTGGCTTGGCTGTTTTTACAGCTGAGTTGGTCTAGGACATTGGTCAATTTGAGAGAAAAGCTAAAAAAAGGCGTGTTCATTGATCTGAACAGGAACACCAACACAGTAAAAAATTCAATCTTAACTAAGTAACATTTTAAAAATGGCTTTAAGTAATAATCTGACAGCCTGGTAATTATTTTTACTGATACAAATAAAAATCCCCTTTGATGCTAAAGTAAATATGAGAAAACAAACATCGAATTTGATTTTCAGTGCATTTTCAGGCTGCCAACTCCACTTTCTATTTTTCCAAAAAAGCACTAGACAGGCTCAGGAAGCAGATGAAGCCATGGGCGGGATCTGCTGGAGGTGGGCGCCAGTGGAGGGCTGCCAGGAGAGCAGCTTCAGACTCAGGCTCACGCTTGTTTAGCTTGGCTGGAGCTGCGGCGGCAGAGCCTGGCCAGAGACGACAGTTCCACTCATGCAGCAGCAGCAGCCGCAGCAGTAGCAATGAGGCGCGGCTAAAGCCAAGGCTCGTGCCTTTTCTCCTCGACTGCTACCTTTCGTGCTCGGGCTGAGGGTGATATTCTATGACCGGACAGCCGCGCTGGCTGGGGGAGCCTGGAGTGGGAGAGGACCAGAGAGACTGGGCCAAAAATAAGCAGGCAGTGCAGGTGGAGGTGTGTGTCCTGATCCACAGCTGAGTTAAACTGTTGGGCCTCTCGTCCTCTTGGCTTTCCTCTGGTCATCAGGCCTCCACACTGGTGCCAGGGCTGCACTCTGTATGACTGCATCCAGCGAATGTGAATATTTACATTAGTTCACTAAAGTCAGAATTGCAAGGGAAGAAGAACGAAAAATTTTGGAATATTTCAGAAGAAGCGGAGGAAGACATAGCCTATGATATACACATCCACTTTGCAACGGTAACTTTGTAATGTGTACAGTTGCACACTAGCCGACATAATCAGACAGCTGCTTCTTTATAGCAAGGTTACCTTTATAACCACAGGTTAAAACCTACAAAGCCTGTTGTATTTTTATTTCTAAAAATTATTTCTAAATGTGCCGGACACAGAAATAACACACAGGCTTCTCCAAAATTTAACGCAGCTGTTTGTCCCTAAGCTTATTTAGATATAAAACTAAAAACGAGACCATTGCTATTCTGTCAGTTACTTATCCTTATATCATGGAAACTCAGGGATCAGCCTCGAGTTCAAGATGACAAAACATTGCAAAGCGTCTTATACCTCACCCATAGGGATGAATGGGAACTGTATAGCAAAGCGTTGCAACCGCTGAACTTGGCCCTGGCATAGCTGGAATTCTGTGGGGCAGGCACTAATCAAATACAGGAAAGCATGGAATGGGCCATGATTCTGTGCTATCAGCCAGTAACTTTGAGATAGTCAGTTAAAAGTAGCATTGACCAACGTTTTTAATTTGCCTGATTTCTCAGTTTATTTCTTTCCAATGGTTGTTGCAGACAGTGAAGATTTTATTACATTTTCATATGCACCATATAACACCATATAATAACTCATCTAGACCTGTCATATCTCAAAAACTGGCAGGGCACCTTTAAGGGAGTGTTTGGGAATGGACATGTCTGTTGAATTCACAATAATGGGAGGGAAAGTGATGTGTGATTGACAAGGCTATGGTGTTGGTTGCACTACAATCTCCTCCAAGAGTGCCCAGGACATGAAACCGCTTTACTAGACTGTTAAACAGAAGCAGGTTTCTGGGGAATAAAACTTCAAATATCATTTTCCATGTACATGGGTCAATAGTAACAAGACAATGGCATGCAAGCTGAGTCTTACATGTTTCTACAACTGGAAGGAAACATCTTTTTGCACATCCTGAAGAATACTGGCTATATAAGTTCAGCATGAAGGCTCTTACCATTGTTTTGTTGTGAAGGAAAACACAAGAACTTTCCCCAAGTCCCTGCCGAAGTGTTTTGACAGCAAGATTAATAAAGCATGAAGACGACATTAATAAGTAATGCTCTGCAGTGTTGACAAATAATGAAGAGTGCATCAGCTGTAGCCAAAAGTAAATCAACTACAAGACCAAGCCAAAGCCAATGGAAAAATAGCCACAGCTAGCACAGCTTGGATCACACAGAACATCCAGAAATTTATAGAGAGCAGAAGAGGAGAGTGGGATAGGTGTATTGAGATGTGTCTGAGGCAGAAAGAGTGAGACTGACAGACAGAGAGAGAGGGAGTGAAAGAGTGAAAGTATGTAGTTGCACATGTTAAGTTTGTCTTCATTTGAAATGTCACTGTGATGTAAACCCAACTGGAGGAACAGCAGGGAACAGCGTCCAAACACAATAGCAAGCTCCCAGCCAGATGGCAAACAGAGCCATCCTCTCAAAACAAAGCTAGTCTCTTCCCATTCCAATAAGACTTTATGAATGACTACAAACAGCAAGTGTCAACAAATGGAGGCCAGAGGCATATAATGTTATTTTGTCATGCTTCTCTCTTTTAATAAGATCTGCTCTGGCTCTTCAACCAAGCTTTTAACCTTGGCTATAATACAGAGTGAAGTTGGCTTCATAAAGCCTGTGCCCTTTTATAGTCAAGTTATTACAGCTTTATGGACACTCATCTAATCACAGCAACTCCTGTCACTGCTTCATTTATAATGCAGTGTTAAAATGCATTTCTGTGATCAGAGTGCTCAAATAAAAGTCTGCTTTATAATAGGATTCACGATAAGCATCTACTCCTCATGGCCAGCAGGCAAACAAGACAACTTTATACTTTAAGAGATAAATGAAATAAGAAAAACGTTTCTTTGGAGTCACTTCATAAGGCCATATTTTGTCTCCCTGCTACAGTGGGCTACATTATTCATATGGCTAAGCATTAAATACTGGCCCAGTTTTACCTTGGCCACAGCTTCCTTGGGCCTGGCAATGGATATGTGTTTGCCCTGACACATGGCCTGCATCAATCTTCTGCAACATGTGACACCCTCTGGTTGAGGGAGGGCACACACTGCAGGCCACTCTGTCCGCAGGCAAGTTATCAATAATCTGTTCCTCCAGACACAACTAGCCACAGGTACCCTGCTACTGATCTGAGAGGCTGATCCATTCGCAACACTGCCACATGTCCCTTATGAATTTAATTTCACTGAACAAATAGCTTGATGTAACGTTTTCCCCAATCCAACGCTCCTGCAAAACAAACAGATCTATTTGCACAGACAACTGCTGCCACTAATGAGCTCCATGCAGCTGGTTGGTAAAACAGCGGGCTAAGAAGCACCTGATACAGCTAAGATGACAAACACCTCCGTGTGATTATGGGGAAATTACATTCCAGACATGGCTCTATTATTACTGCAAGCACTGTCTACAGCACTCAGGTGAGCCATGAAGGCATAGTGCAAAAATTTGTGGTCAGACAATTCTCTCTTTCTCAGCTAAAGAGCTGACTGCCATAGCTTGGCAGGAAATGGCTGTCAAATCTCTGGGTTTGTATCAAAATCAGGACCATGGACAGCATCATTAAAGGCCTTCTTCTGTGGATAATTACACTGTCCTACTAAAGGTTCACATAACACATACACAAAGTATTCTGTATTTCATGCCCATGCTAACTGAAAAGTAATTTCTTTAATAAAGCAACTAATACCTTGCCAATTTAAGATGCATAGTATTTATGTTTTGGGTACATTTTCATTATAAGTGGCTCCCATCAAGGAGCCAGTTCTGTCTGGCTGTGTAATGGACTAAAATTTATCTGCAATCATCAAATTTAATCATTTCCAGAATATATGTTGGTACTATACAGTTCTAGCCAGCAAAAGTGCTAAGAAACATACATCATAAATACAATATTGTATTGTATAAAAATTGTAAAAAAAACAAAAAATGAAAAAAAAAAAAACAATTGCGCTAAATTTACACACAAACTTCGATGCCTGTTTGCAAAGTGAAAGTTTGCAAACAAGTGGAAGGTGCGATGTATTGGCGGTGCTAATGATGTCACAGGTGGGTTCATTAAGTGGGTGAGAAGGTATTCGCTGCTTTGAACACGAGGACGCTCAGCCAGCCAGAAAATGACCACTCCTTAGGGACAGACTGTTGCTACAGCTGTAGTCCTAGCACAGACGTCGCTCACTGGACTCAAACATTACACAGAGAATGTGTGAGAGAGAGAGAGAGAGAGAGACTCAATTGATGCTCAGGGCTTCTAAGTGTATGGTCTAACCACTCCCTTAATAAGCAAGCAAACAAATGATATAAACAACCTTGGAGTGTTGAAGTTTTATCTGGACTAATTAGGTGCTTGCACCTGGTTGTGGTAGGAGATTTCTGCACTTGTTATTCGCTGTGTAAGCCAATCATTTACTCTTTTACTCTTTCTGCCATTTATATTCACACCTTCGAAGGTACCAGTGATATCATATAATACTGGATAGCTACAGTATTTCTATGCCCCAATCATGCATGCACTACTGAATGCCGGTCAAAGGCCTGTTTGGCAATGTGCATTCTCAGCCTTTGAACACAGGATATGAATAGGGCAGCGTGGGCCAGATCTGTGCTTCACTGTGCTAGGGACCGCAGGATGAACCTCTTGGGGAGTCTGGTGAAGTGCGTGCACTGGCCACTGCCTGCCAATGGAGGGGGTGCAGCTAGTGCAGCTCATGTGCTGCTGGGCAAACCAGCGTTGTTGGATAGATGCGATGCAGGAATCTATGGATCTGAGGGAGATGACTTTATGACCCGCACTTCTCCCCAAGCACTCTGCCAGTGACCTTTGACCCCACATCTTCAAAGTTCATCTCCCCTAGACATGCGGAGAAGGCCAAGAGCCTAATCAGGAGATGCACATGTGTCTGGAAAGCTGCGGAGACACCTGGGAAGACGGAGGAAGCAGGTGACCTGTAAATGTATTTGTTAACCCCTGGGGTTACAGCCGACAGGATTCAATACAAACTGTCCTCTGCTGTGTCTGCTTTTATCTTGTTAAGTCAGGACAGGGAGAATAAATAATATGCTTACAGTCCTGTGTGTGCATATACACACTTGCAAACACAAGGACACACGCGCGCGCACACACACACACACACACACACACATATGTCTAAGCACAGATACAGATATGCTTATGTGCATGCTCACAAACAATCATTGCCTCTTATTTTTTATGGCTTTTGAATATTCTGTCAAACTAAGGATGACCATTCAAGACATTCAAAAAAACACACATTGCAGGATAAATACCCTTGGCCCATGGTGCAGTATCTGACGCAACGTTGTCTGCAGTAAATGTAGGAAAAAATACATAGCAGCTTTGAGGACAAAAACTCCCCCAGTCCCTAAGTGTCTCCTTCAGCCCTAATTGAGACCGCTGAGATTTCACCCACTCCAGGTAAGGGCCGACAGGAAGGCTGATCCTGACCCACATTCAGTCTCAAGCCAATGAGAAGACACAACATGGCCTTATCAGCATCCCGAGGCACAGGTTAAGAAACAAATAATAAAAACAACCTTAATGAGCTAATCACATTTCGGGGTGTGTTCCATCTATTTTTATTTGTCAGCGGTTGAGCTCTTGACAAGCAGCAAAAGCTTTTTCACTACCTTGACAATGTCAGAGGTGCCAGAAAAAGGCATTCTCCTGTGTAGCGTAGACTGAGAGACTGAGAATGAGAACATTTAGGTTGCATCCCAAAGGATGGAGCTTAGCAGAACTGTTACCAACAGACTCAAGGATTGCTGGCGTGTGCCTCTCTCTTTTCCTCTCTCTCTCTCTCCTTCTCTCTGTAACTGTGTGTGACTACACTGAATATTTAGTAGTCGTATGGTGACTACAGCGAATGCAGAAATGCTACACTTTTGGTTTCTTTTCCTCATGATGTTTGCACCTGTATGTCTGTAACACAAATAGAATCAAGCCCATGGCCATATGGCTAGAACTCAGAGAAGGATTTGCCTGGCTCCATACCATGTTTCACATTCACATTCACATTCACAATTTTTCTAGTCTGTATCATGATAATTGCTGATCTGATTCTCTGATCTATTTTAGACTGTAAATGATATGCAAAGTACAACACACATTTGGAACATCTTTCGTAATGCAATGAAATATAAGAAACGAAACATAAAGCCCATAAAATGTACTGTGCTATGTGCAAACAAACACCACTCACCAGTGGTCATAAAACACACAAAAAATGTGCCCAGAGTATGATGGGAGAGTCCTTTAAAAAAGAGATGGTTGAATGGCCTTTAGCACAATGTAAAGAGAGGAATGGGTGGATGACCTAGGGTTTCTGAAAGAGCCTGCAATCTGATTCAGCAGGAGAGCCAAGCGCTGACCTCTGACTATAGCCATCTCCACACAAGGCATTTAATGAGTGAAATTACATTTTTACAACAGGATTGGCAAGGGGAGGGTTGACTCTCTGAGACAACCTGAGAGTGTCTCCTTTCATGACAGCTTAAATTGTCAGTGGGATTTTCAATTAATGTTCTTTGTGTTAAAGAACAAGGACATGGAGTCTTAAAAAGAGTTTTAAAAGTCCTTTCCTAAGTCATTAAGCTAACACTTTAATCCAACAGTGAAGTCTACCATTGTCATCAGTGCAGTTCTGAACATTAAGCATGCACAGGTTCCTTTAGAGGAATAGATTTTTTTCCACAGAGTTGTGAATAAAATAGTCAAAAATATATGCTCAATGAAATGGCAGATTTTCTCCCTGCTTAATTTCGGTGTGCTGTTAAGCTGGGGATGGTATGACATAAAGCTGTGTATGGCATCTCATATAAACTGACAATCTTCTGACTAGTTGGGGACTGAGGCTGGGTTCTCTTCAAAGGCTGCTTTACTTCTCGTGAGCGCAGGCGGGGCACGTAATCTCCTTCTGCACTTGCATTATGCACTAATTTGCAAGCAAGCGATGGGCTCAATGCAAATGCTCTCCTTAGCAGCATGTTCGTCCGCCACATACCATCAACAGCTGGGATAGGTAGAGGATATCAGGCAGGTCAGATTAATTGCTGTCTTATATGGACCAGGCAGGCCGACAGACATGCCGACCGCCATGACTGTGACACTATTGGATAATTGATGACAACAGGAAATACTGTTAAATCTGTGGCTCACGGTTGTGGAATTTAATATTAATGGGATTTTCCATTTCAATGGCACAAGCTTCTCCAGTTTCTCACCCCGAATGACCTCTGACATCTCCCTTATTACCTCTCCTAAGGCTATTAAAAGCAGACATGAATACAGAATCAGCACCGGGCCTGTCCTTCCACATGTGGAGCTGCTGGTGAGGAGTAGAAGACGTGCATTTCATGCCATTACTACCTGCAAGATGCCGGTAAACAGGAATGAAGTATTTATGTGAAATAAAATGGCAGGCCTATCGCAAATGATCTCTGTAATCAGAGACTAGAGAAAAGCAGGGGTAAAATAACTATGACCTGAAATATTAATGTGGGTGCAATGCCGTAATGCGTGCAGTAAACGGGCAATGTTAAAACCAGCACCAATAACCTTTGTAGGAGCCTTCAAAGGAGCCATGCCATTTGCAGCAAGGACCCATCTCAGAAATGTGCAGCACTCTGCTTTTTGTTCTGATAATGATTAGCTCTGCCTTAGTGAGACAAAAAATGGAATCATCATCAGCATCGCTCCATGTGGACTCCTAGCACATCCACCTCAATCAACACACCCACAGCTGAAACCTCTAAAAGCCTCCATGATTTCACTCCTCCCATCTGGTCAACATTCACGGTGGCTACTGCAGCAAGTCAGATCAAAGAATGCATAATACAGGAGATGATGAAACAGTTAGCCAGACACACACACTCTCTCTCTCTCCCCACGCTGCCATGACTGTGAAACACTCCTTGGCCATTGACAGGATGACAAGCCCAGTCTTTCGGCACCCTTCAGCTAGGTAATTACCCACCACTGTCTCTCCTCAGCCTCATCAAGCTTACAATAGTAATGAGAATTAAATCTTAAGTATGACCACCAGGCTTGCAGCCCTGCTTTGCTCCCCACAAAACTTTCGAAAGAAGAGAGGGAATAAAAACAAGAGCATTCCCTTAAAAAATAAACTTTCAAGAAATTATTTTCCTGTCAATTTCACATCACTATTCTACTTGAGCAGTATGGGAAATCATTAATCTTCTTTCACTGTGTGGCAGTGATAAAAAATAAGAACTATAAACTTGAGCAGGTCTTTGTCACTTGCGCATTTTTTTTTCTTCTACGTACACACATTAAAGTGAGGGGGCTACGTCATTGTGTTCTGCACTGAGCTCTCCCTGGTAAACAAATCAGCTTAAACCTTAATTACAAGAGGCCGTCTCCATCAGAAAAGGGGTTAATTGAATACAGTGGAGGTCATCACATTTAATAGTATGACTCATCATTAACACTCTGAAACAGCGATCGATATGGTCCAAGTGAAAAGAATACTTGAAAACAAAGCACCACTGGCAACTAAGTGCTCTCTCTGATGACTGTCAACTATAACTCACACAAGAGAGGAGAGAAGCAGGGTGTGTCACAGGGGAAGGAGATGGTGTGATGTGGAGTGTGTGTGTATGTGTGTGTGTGTGTGTGTGTGTGCATGCATGTGTGTGTGTGTGTGTGTGTGAGTGTGTGTGTGTGTTGGGGGTGTTTATTCCTATCTGAGACCAGCTCAGATTACTCCTCATCAGCGTTGCTTTACAGTCCCAGCTGAACATGGGGCCTCTCAAACCTCCAGCACTGAGCAGAGCACAAGCACACAGCATCTGCTGAGACAAGCAGCGAGGGAGAGCGGGAGAGAGAGAGAGAGCAAGAGAGAGTGAGAGAGCGAGAGAGTGAAGAGTGAGAGAGCGAGAAAGCAAGCTGGATAGAGCGCAGCAGATGAAGTTGGCCATGTCGGCCTGACCTCCTCCGGCCGACGGCAGCAGAGTCAGCCAGATGGACAACAGGCCGCCACTGAGGTGCCTGGCGGTCAGCGGGGCCACGCTGGGAATTCGGGCAGGAGTAAACTCAATTACCCTGAACCCTGCACGCCACTGCCAGCTCGCCAAAAACAGTCCGTGCACCAGAAACCCCAATTATGACAAGAAATCAGTCAAATGGTCCTGGCTAGAATGACACAGAGCTTGGGAGATATTTTCCCAGATCTGTTGCGGTAACATGACTGACTAGTTATGCTACAGATATCATTTATTACAAATTTAATTAGTTTTATTTCATTATTTGAAATTCAAAACTGAGTCTGTGTGCCTGAAGTCATGATAGAACATATACAGCCCCTTCCATTAGCTCTTTGCTATGAGAAAAACATAAATTTTTCCTTCTGCTAAGATTAGCTTAGTACTCAGCTTTGGTTCTAAACCAAAATAGCTTCAGCATTAAGCTACAGAATCAATCTAGGCAAGAATGTACACACATACACACACAGACACTCACATATTTCACACTGCCAGCTAGGCTATTTCAAGTATTTCATGCTTATTGTTTCTATCCCTGGGCACTAGGGCTTGTGAATCTTTAAAATAGTAGCGAGAGCACAGAAGTAAAACTTGCTGCTCCCCACTTGCCTGCAGGGAGTGCAAACCACTGCCAAAGATGCCGGTTACCATGGTGACGTTCATGGCACCTCCTATAAACCCTGTTAATTGACAGTGAGGAAAATGCCCTCAAAATTGCAGGCACGTTTGCAATCACATATGCCATGCCTGTGTAAGAGCAGGGACATACATCTCCCTGAGATATCACTATGAATGGATCCAAAACAGACCCCAGATATCAGCTGACTGACTAGGCATGTCCAGACAAGCTCCATGAGAAGACTGCATGAAGGCCAAAACAACTAAAACATCAACAGGATAATGACAAAAATATTGTAATATACTTCTGAAGCCACTTCAATGAGCCCACCCAGCAGCTAAAGCAGAGGATTGCTTGTGCAGAGTAATGCATGTCTGTCTCCAAGCCATCTGTGAAAAACTACTAGGGGAAAGTACATCACAGGAGATGATTCTTTTCTCCACACACTACAGTCATTGATGGGGTCAGGTTCACTTTGATAAAAAAGACAGGTTTAGCAATTCTGAAGAGAAATTGTTGATATTTGCCAACAGCCAAAAGTAGACTTCTCTCCCTTCTCTATGCTCCATAGGTTTGTGGGTGCAAAATAATAACACCTGTTTCCAATGAGCTACAATAGTGCTGTGTGAGTGGGCCCGCACAGTGAGTTTCTTTTATGGAACCACAGCAGTGTAAAACTGTTTCTTTTTTTCAGTGCACTCAGAATGGACCACAGTAGCTTGCACTGAATGCAACAAACTTTTTCCTGTTTGAAGCCCTGTTTACATACTGGTAATATGGTGACCTAGCAACAAGACACCATGGAATGTTGATGGTTACAGGCAAAATAACCTCAGGCAACAAGCAGAACACTGCATATGTGTGCATTTTTGGATCATTTACGATTAATTTAATTTCATTTACTTGGGTAAATTATCTGTGATTTTCTAAAAATATGTTTTTGCCTCTAAGATTAATGGCTTGACATTCAAAGTTAATCCACATTTAGTCTTCTAATTGCAGTGTTTTAGCAATAATATGACTGTAAGAGAAAAGAACATAGAAAGGATATACTGTATTTCTGAGCCCACTTCTCCTTCCCAGGGAAGAAGCATGACAGAACATCAGCAGTCAGTCCGAGTGGACAACATACTGCAGCTCGTCCGTGGTACTGAGCCAGGTACAGCTGGCCACAGGTAGCCCAGAGCACTGTGCTCAGCTGAGGGGAGCGAGCCCAGCAGATTGGCTTTGATTTCTAGCCACTGATTTCCAATCACGGGGTGGAAGTTCATGACAGGCCCAAGGTGGGGACACCATTAACTGCTGTAATGAGAAAATCCAAAACATCATAAAGACACTGAGCTCTATTTTATCTAATAAAGGAGACAAATCTGCAAAGCAAGTAAGTAATTCTGTCAATAGGAAACCGAAAAGAGTTGCTATTAGACAAGTACATTAGTCACAGCTGAAAATAATACAGAGGATTCAAACTCCAAATCTTGCAATACCAATGTGCCTATTGTGTGCTTTGACTAAGAAGTATTAAGTCATTCAGGTATAGGTGCCTGGCTAAGTACCTTTATTTATCCTTTTTGGTAAGAGTAATTCATTTCAAATAAATTATCTGTGATAAAACTACAGAGTTTATAGCCCCAGCTGAACAGAGCTATAAACTTAGTGGGAGAAGCTGGTATGAGTGCCAACCCCATAATTAGAAAACAGGGCAAATAAATATAATTGTCTGAATTAAACTTGTTTTTGGATACAGAGGACATTATTGGAACACAACACAGAAATAGTAGTACTAATAATAATAAAAATACAGATTTTGCAGGCTGATTTTTCTGTAATTTCAGTGATTGCGGGATGGGTTCATGCCTATTGGTATCTGACACTCCCTAACAGCAGATGTTCTAGGTTGACTTTGTAAAGTAAGCTTTGATATGGGCTGACCTGTTGGTGTAGGCAGTTCAAAATGACCATCTCATGCAGTCATGACAAAAACATAAAAACATACTGACTTTGTGCAGTGGGTTTGTACTCTTACATATAAACAAAGACATTGGACAGTGCTTGGATGCATCAGAAAGACAGAAACATATCTCATGGAATGTACTTAAAAGGGTTACAAGCTATTGTCAAAATATCCTCGCTGTTATTGATTTGATTTAATATGATTTAATTCAGTTTAAGTTATTGCAACTTTGTTTGTAGCCTATAAAGATGACTGGTTATTCTGAAAAATATATAGGCCTCTGTACAAAATCATATATTACGGTATAATTCTCCATCTATTTTAACGGTTGTGTAGCACTACTGTATAGTACGCATTCAATTTAGGTCTCCTGAAGTACCTAACACACTAACCCCTTTGTTATGCAATTTTTAATAGCACCCATCTATGGCAAAATCTATGCAACAGCAATTGAATTGATGAAGTCAGAGGAGCCATAACACCAATTTTGTGTATTACATGCTGGTCTGAGAAGTCTTAAAACACATCGTCCTTGTGTGGAGTGGTAAGGTTTAACCTTCTCAACTCATTCTCCAGAAGCATAACAGAGCACATTTGATCAAAGTGAAGAGAATGGTGGTCTGAGGCAGAGCGGTTGGTGAATAATGATCACGGTCACCTTAGTCGTATATCTCCAGCCACAGGAAGATGACTTAGATAGGGTGTCAGCTGAGAGGACTGACAAATTTTTCCTACACATATTGCAGCAGGCTCAACAAATTGCCGCGCCTTTCCAATACATGTTAGCCCCCTGAGCTAGCGATTAATCCCCTCCATTGTTACCCAAGTATGTCTGCTTAAATTTAGAACTGCTTGTTACGCCACAAGTAGGGTGACATTATGACAGTGGAGGATCAGTGTCAAACAAGATTGATTATAGAGCTTAATTTAGCTGTGTGCTATACACAAATTGCCTCAGAACAAAGTTAAGCAAGCTGTACATTCCTTCCTATGTACTTTAAACTGGCAGTATTCAATAGACAGTTGTCAATATTCCCACTGTAGATTAAATAATACACAACAAAATATCAACTGTGTTATTTAAAAAAATTCTGCAACCACTTGCCAGTATTGCAACCAGCTACTGGTTTGGTGCATGTTTAAAGTGAACAATATCACCCATATCTTAGTTTCAAATAGATACGTTTAACACCTGACCTTGAAAAAAGAATAAAAATGCTCAAACATTACTAGCACAATGAATTTTAGAACTGGATATTTTAATTTTTAACCAAGACATTTGGTGTTTATGTAACACACTGCACTAAGATTTGACCTCTTCCCATAGCTACTTTACCACATTGTAAAACTGTTCAGTGTGTGCCGTCTCCTCTCTCTGTGAGAGTTTTACAGTCCTTGGCAGTTCTTTAGCCATCCAATCATCACATAAGCCACTGCACAGGCATGCGTGTTTTTTACTGAGCCTCACCAAAGGTCAAAGAGGTACCTGTGCTGATTCCAGACCAGCAGTTCTCCCCCAAGCCACTCCACCGCTGCACCCATTAGGATGACTAGAGCAATCCAGTGAACTTGACTAATGCTCACTGTTTGCCACCACCGTGTGCTTAATATCCAGCTCTCTCCAGCACAGCAGTGTGCTCTTCTGCCTGCCAGGCTGGGTGGTGAGTGAGGGGGCGGGTGATGGCGAGACTCCCTTTACGAGTCCTAGCGTTTACTTATTTAGTGTTTTCTGCCCTGCCAGTAGCAGCTGGAGATGGAACTCTCTGCTGAGACAGCACACACACAGCGCAAGCTGTTTAGCATACCAAACTGGTCAGTCAAGTGAAAATGTCGGAGTCTCCCAGAAGTCCGTTCTGTGGTGTTAAGTGTCCAACAGCATAGTGCAATGTGTAGATGCATGCTAATCTGACTAAATCCTGCTCTGATCATTAATTCAGCATTGATCTGCGTGCTTCATTTATTCCATTTCCAGTGACTGTTACAAATGGGGCTAGGGACTCACTAATTACAAAAGGCCTATTAGATAGTAAATGCAGAGTAATGATGACAGCTGGATCTACACTCCAAATAGCATCTGCAGACAGTAATGAAAGCAAATGATCATGTGGAGAGTATAGAGAGAAAGAGGGAGGAAAGCCAAAGAACTCACTTATGTACACACTCACACACACACACAGAAAGAGAGAGTAAAGCAATGCTGTTGCTTGCTCTGTCATATGCACACATACAACACACATTTTATGAGTTATTATCTGACATTCCATATGCCTATATTAAAAAAGGACAGCTGTGCACATTTCTGTTAACCTTCCTTATTATCAGTCAGGCGACTTCGGTTGTGCAGAGCTTTTATGTGGATAGCTGATACATCACAAAAAAAAAAACAATCCCTCACTTCACTGCAGAGGGTGCACACCATGACAGTATGATCCCTACCAATCCAGACTGGTGGATGAATACTGGTGAATGGTTCAGTTACAAAACTACTTTTTCGTGAGAGCGTCAGTACAGAAGCATCCATTCTACAGCGTTTGCTTTCAAAATTATGACAGGAGAGATTTGAGAGAAATATGACTGAGAATGGCTATGGGCAAGGGCTATGTTACTTGTCATAGCAACGTTACCCGAGCTTTCCTGGGAAAGTGTGTACCTTCGTGCGCCAATAGCCTCATGACATGATTCGCAATCCCTAAACAATTCAATTTGCCAGTATTGGTTTTGCTGTGTCAGATAAATTAATGTCTTTTAACAAAGGTCAAAACCATAACAAACCTTTCAGCCTCCAAAACATAGCGCGCAAGCACGAGCTGCACACATAAGCAACGGCATCATTAGTTTGTAAAGACGAGATAGTTTGCTTCTCTCTCAAAACAAGGAAGTAGGTACCTTACGAGCTACCATTAGTAAAGTAGATGTATGACATTGTTTACAAAATACCCCCAAACTGGAGTGCATGGCTTACCTCCTCAACATCCTCTACGAGTCACAGCTACCTTTTCACCGGTGAAAAGCTCGAGATGTACTGGCATACAGTTGAGGTCAGCGCGCGTTTCCACATAACACTCTTTCCAGGAGGAGCATTTCTGTTTTAAGTATTACTGGAAACAGCAAGAAGATTAATATCACAGTCTTCTGTCGCGGATTTTCTCGAAATATTTTGAAATCCCCAGCAAACTCTTTTTTCAGTAATTCACAGCGCTAGAGGCAGATACACAAAAATGCCTATATTCAAATGACACAAACGACATACAACGGACGTTTAGAGTCAGTTGGAGTAGGCGAAGCTCTTGGCTGTCCCGTCCTGGATATCGTTTGCTGGTGCATTTGTCACATTGCTTTCTTCCCTTCACCCTGATAGCGAGAGGATGCTTTTGAGATGCAGAGGCAGTGGTTCTGCCCACCGTTGCCCTTAGCCAGTAGCAGCCGACTTGTGACAGACGACTGATGTTGAGAATTGGGCGTGTTACTTGAAGGAGTTGGGTGGTTGCGCGCAAGTGGAGCCGCTGGTTACTTCACACGGACGCTGTTGATAGACCTAACAAGGGTAAGTATGGAAGTCAGTGAAAGAATTATAGTGTTTTTAAGGTACAGGTGCATCACAGTGATTGTGAAAAACAGTCTGGGCCAATGACCTACATTATGCCCTCTTAAGACAGGACAAAATCGACTGTGCCTCTCTGTTGTTCGGTCACCAGTCTATCAAAAATCTCAGCATACCTACCATAAAGGCTAGTCTAATTTTAGAAATGTTTTTATGGCTGACTGTGAGCTTCACTCCCTAAAATGATTTGCAGAGAACTGGATATTTCCAACGGCTTTCTGACTGCCAGATGGTTCTGAGATAGAACTTTAAATTATTCAGTTGTCCTAGAACAGATTGAGTCTATCAAGCGTAAGACAACTTGGATCACTCATTCTTATGCAGAAGGCCAGTAATTGCTGTATTGTCACTGTAATACTAAAGAAGTAAATACAGAAAAGTTATACACTGGTTCAAAACCTAAGCTTTGTTTACCAACTTTTAAGTGAGCCAATCATGTATAAGGAGGAGTAATTTATCTTCTCAACATGAAAATAAATTTGTTCCATCTGTTCAAAGTTTGTTTGTATAGCGCTTGATCATTTGTGCCATCCTCTAGATGGAACAGGCATTTCCCTTCTATGTTTTTCTTATTTTGCCAGATTTTTTTCTCTGTTAGTTTGTTAACTATGGAGCTTTCACTAACACTGCAGGCAAAAACTATTTAGGCTGCTGGACATTTTTTCAGATAATTGATAAAATGCATGTTCAGTAGCTATTGAAGTGATTCATGGAATAACTCATTGACATGCTGCATAAACAAATATTTGTTTAGAATCAAAACCTTTTAATGGAAATTACTTGAGGAGGAACCAAGACCTCCCATGATCGCAGTTCAGGATATTTCTCAACTTGACAGTGATGGAGGCAAATGAACCTGTAAGATGCACATGTGGTAGCAACGGTGAAAACCATGCATGCTCTTGCTGTCTCCACAGTTTAATCTTGTTTAATGTTCATGTTGTCCTTCAAGGGTGGTTTGGACATAGCTCCATGCAGAAACTAACGAAATTGTTTTATTGGACCAGTGATTTTTCTCTTATGGGATTAATCCACTTTCACAGGCACCAGGGTTGGCTCTAATCATCATCAGTGGAGGAGCCTAAAAAAAAATTCCCAACACTGAGTGGTGCTCCACTGGCTGGCCCTCCAACTAAAGACAGCACTGAAATGAAGGCAAAGAGATGTCATGTGAGTAGAGTAATTAGCAATCTTCACATGGGAAGGATCAGTCCCCCTCCTGCACATGGCATGCATCAGGGAAAGCTATGAGGGGGTATAAGCAGAAAGCTCCTATTACATACACCCAAAAAAGTGACCAAGGTTAACTTGATCAAATCATCAGGTAACCACAATATCTTGTGTTGTTTAGTAATGCATTTATCCGAGTAATAATATATGTTATAGCACCAGTCATGGCACAGGAAAGTAGGTCCACTCTTCTCACTGCCTTACTTTAAAAGAACACCTTCCCCAAACCCACATTCTGGTTGTGCAGCAGCCTACATCTTCAACCCATATTCAGATAGCAAGCCCAGACCTCCAAGGAGTCTGGAATACAATGCCCACTGCTGTATGCTTGTGTTATTTAATAGTGCTGGCTAGGAGCCAGTCTCATGTGTTTCTGCCTGGGCAGCTTTTGAAATAGGGGAAGGTCATACTTATTCTCTTCAGGTACATTGGACAAAACTCCAGTGGGAAAATACTGTAGATATCTATGTTTTAAAAAGAAACGGCCAGCTTAATCTGACTTTTAAACCAGGTAAAGAATTATAAACTCTTGCGTGACAACTGTTACTAATTGGTGGGCAGCTGTTGGGTGATCATTTCCACAGTGTCATTAATCTATCAGGTATGTGTTCACTCTGCTATAGGTCAGAGAAACACATTAGGAGTCCTTTGGGTTCCACTATTAATAGAGAAGCATGCTGTGTATATAAATCAAGTAAGCCAGTGTGTTGTGCGTAGATATTTAGCAATCAGTGTGTCACACACCAAGCCTAGAAATCTAGACATTCCCTAACGGTATTAAATAGTTTTACTCTGTTGGTACGTCTAGCCACACACCATAGAGCCTCAGTAGGTCTTCTACTAAGGTTTGGTAGGACCAATCACAACGCTCTGTAGAGAGTAGTTGCATGGGCTTAGCGCGATGACAACAGGGCTGCGATGCTGCAAAACAGTCTGTGGCCAAAGAACAGTCAATTGGTCAATTTGATTGGCTTTGACATTGACTTTAGAAGAGTTAGACTTGGGCTTGAATAGAAAAAGACACTCATGTCATTCATTTTTTTTAAAGAAGGATGTATTTGCTGTTTTGTTGACATTGCTCTGATTGGTCATCATAGCGCTATCCTATTGTGTACAAAGGCAGCTTGAAAAACAACCAGTGATTCTGTCTTTAGGACTGAGTGCATTCTAACCGTCATGTCCAGACTAAACATTTTGATGTTATAGTCTGGCTTGTCAGGCTATCACACACCACTTGGAAGTAGCAAATTGGAAGTGTAAAATGCTATCTTTATCAGGATATCTGTGGTTCCACTCTATTTGATTTCTTTTTTGACAGGCATCTAATGTAAATGCTAAAATGATGCCAATTATGTTGCAGTTAACACTGTAGAGTTATACATCACAGCATCCACAACCCTTTAATATATTATGCAGTGTGATGCATTACAACATTTCCTGACACATTACCATGTCAGCTGATTTAACATTGTAGGTAGCACCTAGTTTGGATGAATATTTCATCTGTATGTTCCGGTAAGTAACTGTGATCATTACATGTTATCAGCATTTGGTTTGTGACTCATACGTATCATCATGATTTATGATGGCATTAAATCCCTAAAAAGTTGTTTATTAATTCAATGTCCCTGGACGGCCGAATTGTCATTTCCTTAGTATAATCTGCACCCTGGATCCCAGACTTTCTTGTGGAGTTCAGTTCAATGATTTTAATAACATGCATGAATGGAAATGCCTCTTTTCCCCCTCAAGAGATGAAATGGTAATTTTTTTTTTACTTTCTTTTTCTCATAACATTAGGGATCGATTAATAGCCAGTTGCCTTAAGAATTTTTTTTTTTAGAATGATACTGAAAATCTGATGCCCATCGAGGCATTGCACACACACTCCCCTGCTGGCCCTTCATTTCGTATCTGGTTTGGGCACAGCAGAGGTTTCCATGATAAAGATAACGTTCACTGAGTAATGATTTCTCATTTTCCCCTCACTTGTACTCTGTTATTAGGGTGATTGGTGTGGTAGTGAAAATTAATTTTCTTTTCAGTTACAAGGAACATTACCATGATTAATTTCAACATGGAGAGCAGGAAACAGGAGAATTTCGGCCATATGAAGAGTGAAATCAATTTGGTGATGTGAAGTAACGAGTGGGAGAACCGTACAGGGGATAAACAAGCATGAAATGACCTTCTCCATCTCTGGCACTACTAGGAGAAGAGGAGCCACTGGCAAGGCTCTTTGTTTGTGAGATATGACCCTCACGTGGCCTTGTTTAGTCCAGAGAGGGAAGAAATAACTGGAGAATGGAAAGCTATTAAAGCTATTACCTGAATTTGATTTGGTGACCAAAAAAAAAAATGTAATTGTTGAGGAGAGGAAATCAACACTTTATAATACAGGCTATTTGTTGTCACTGGAAATAATGTTTCAAGTGTCAAATCACACAGAGTGGGAACAACAGTGTGTTTGAAAACAATTCGAAAAACATTTGAGTGTGCTCATGTTTGTAAATTAATATTTCTCAGTAATTCAGTTATGAAGTTGTGTCATTCATTTATTGGAAAATACACTTACAGCCTTTGACTGCTTGGAATCAGAGGGATTCATTATAAATTGCCAAAATAAAATGGCAGAAATCTAAAACGCTAAATGTTTCAAGAAGGAGGTACTCATCAAATTATTTAAATAGATGGACTGCAGTGTTCAATCCCTGAAAGTTCTGAATGATTCAAAATCTCAGAGGTGGGATTTAAAGAGTATCTTTTAAATAAGCAGCGTGTCACCATGTGGTTTATATGATTGGTTTCTTCACCTCAGTATTTTGCTCTGTATTTTAATTCATTTATTGCCTATTTCCATATCATGCACACATGATATCAGAGGGAGATATGGATCTTAAGGCTCAGCGTGAGCTCATAAGGAAGAAGGTTCCTCACCCAAGGGCCGACAGATCCCTCCTAATTGCTTGATTAAAGCCTTTATTTGGACATGAAGTCCAACCAGGCGTTAAATCAGTTACAAATTAAAAGGTGACGGAGAGTGCAGTGGCCTTCAGGGCCGCTAATCTCTGCTTGAAGAGAAAATTTCTGATCGCTGATGAGTTCAGGGATTAAAACAGGTGATTCTGCAGACATGACAAAAATAATTTAGGATTTTCGTATTTTAATTTGCCCTCTGATCCTTCTATAGCACTGTAAAGATTTTTTGTACAGACTATGATTTTTTTCATCTTTTACAAAGCATGTTCATTTTTTTCCAGATGTGTCCATCTATCCACCTGATGTCAGCTTGGCCTCTAATGGGATCAAGAGGAATGGCAGTGGTGTCTCCACTCGGACTAGTCCACATGAAACCACAGAATGGCTGCTGATGATGATGGATGGACAGCCGGGTGGAATGGCATCATCTCACAGGAATGCCGACAGTGGGCCGGGGCTGAGGAGGTGGCACCGCCCTTGGTCACAGCTGGACACTCCACGTCGGAGGTGGCGGCTGGGAAATGGAATCAAGACAAATGAGAACGCTGTGACTACGGTGCATCATGTATAGGCCTGTAGCTCCTGGGAAAAGAGAGCAATGGCCTCACACGGCGGCGCCTGATGAAGACGGATGGAGGCTGATGGAGACTGATTTGGGGGTCGCCAGCCATCATCCTTCAAACACCTACAGAGGAAAGGACCACCGGGGTCTGCGGAGCCAGTGTCCTTGGTGGACAGGCGTGGGGGAAGACAGGGGAAGACCTTCTCTGACTGATTAGGGACACAAAGCCCGGATACGCCATCTGTATTTTTCATCTGCGGGATCATGCCAGGGCACTGATGGATGGCCGCACCCAGACGAGCAAGGGGGTTTGGTGGATCAATACCCCTGGAGATGATTCTGATTCTGGGTGATACCAGAATCAGAGCGGCTGGCTGCACACCCCTCACATGTGGGTGAGCACTTCAACCCTCTTTCATTGCAGGGATGGGCTGAACTAGCTGGCAGCATAATCACACATGGAACATGCTCCAGACCTCAAATGCGTCACCCATCACTGGAGGGGGGGAAATGTGAATGCCTCCGTAGTCACCAACAAAACACACCCACACCGCACACTGTGGTCTTCACTAATAGCTCTGTCTGTAGTGTTTCTTAATGCTTTATATTCCAACTCCCCCATATCATGAACTAATGCTGTGTTCCAGTAGTTTTCCTTTAATAATGCAATACAAGTAATATTACTAATGATGTTCTAAGGGAGTGCTGTTTCATCACCATACTTTACTGAGCAACAAAGCATGGAAGAAAACTATTGTGGGCTTCTCTTTGCTACCAGTCATTTCCTTTTTCCTCCACTGAAGCATGTGAATTATCCCAAGCCACTCTGGACACACAGGCAATTGACAATGCACCAACTTCATATAATGATAATTGCAGAACTGTGCAATAAATCAATATTTGAAGTAAAATATAATGTGTCACATTTTCATTTGACAGCATGCTTGAAATGGTTGAGTTTTGTGTTTGGACAGCATCACACAGACTGATGCCAATCATTAAAGTTCTGAGGGAATTGATAGGGCTTGTCATTATACTGGGGCCTGTTATGCTAAATCATCTGGAGGCAGGGATGTGAAAATCTATATTTAACTGTCTGCTTTTGAATGTGCAATGAAAGTAATCTCACCCAGTGTCATATGCTATGATTATGTACAGACTGTTCTGTCTAATAATGCAGTCCAGTGAAAAAGCGAAACCATTTGTATAAATGAGATATCACACGCCTAAAAGCTTGATCTGCAGAGGCCATTTATAAACAGCATCAGCAGAGTTTCAGGGTTTGGTTTCCCTCTCTTAGGGAAGCAGCCTATGGTCCACATGCTGTGGAGGTGGTGTTTAAGATCACATACCAGGAATGTCAAGGAAATGTAGTTCCTCACCTCAGGAAAAACATGTACATCCTGGCAATTCATTCCGTCTTGACCGATTGATATATTCAACATACAATAGTCAACATTACAGCTTTCTATTGTGATTAAGTGTTTTAAACTGTTTTGCATAACAGTAATTTTAAATAGATTTATGATCCATATCCATTATGATCCACTATCTGCTATTTGAAACCTTCGGCATGCTGAAGTTTTGGGAAATAACACTAAGGCATTCCTGTTGGTCGTAAAGATTGACTAAAATGACTATGCCAGCTATTGGGTTAAAATTCTGAATACTAACATGATTAAACATGCTCATTAAAGACATAATTACAGCTATAACTTATTAGATGCCACCTTCAGGCATGAATGCATTTCTTTTGTGTTATGTAACTCTCTCTGCCCAAGATGACAGTCACCATAGTCATAGTTTGGTCAGCATCGTCGCTTTAATCTGTCTAAATGTTATTGATGGGAATTTAAAGATAGAAATTAATTACAGGCTTCAGTTGTTTTTGCATTGTGTGCTGTCATATCTGGTCCATCACGTTCCACGCTAGTGATCCCTGTCACTTGTCCCTCATGAGTTATTGACTCTTAACAATACTAGAGAGAAATACAACAGAGGAAATTGCTAGTAAGGAGACAGAGTGTGACAATCAAGATCCATTCCTTTCTACTGTGGCCTTGTATACCAAGTAGCCTCTTCACAATGTGATGGGTCTCAGGCCAGCCCTGTGAAAAATGGCCGCAGGAGCCTTGTGAAGTCCATCGCTCTCTCCCTGCACACGTACCCCGCAGAATAGACACCCCCACACACCATATTTCTTTTTTTTATCATTTCTGGATGAACACTGAAAATGAATATGAAACAGAAGCACTGTTAAAATGTTAAAAACTGAAACCTTTTTTTCCCAGACCTGTAGAATTTCATGGCTCATAAAAATGATATAACTCTAGCCAGATGCACTGATATGAAATTACAGTTAAGGAGACTCTTCAAAACAGGAAAACATGGAGTGTTTTTAAAGTGTTGCACCAGTAACATTTCCTAAGTTAAGCAAGGTAGGCCATTATGCACAGAGATACAGAGATTTTGTCTATTTAAGAGCAGATGAACATAAGCTACTGTACATGACTGAATTGAAAAGCTGACACAACTCATCCTTATACACTCATTCTACCTGTCTGGTAGCGTGAAGGTCTGGATATATCAATGTAATGAAGCCATGAGGAAGTAAAAGTAAAAACAGTAGTAATAGTGGCAAATGGGGACAAAATGCAACTTCAAGTGTGTGGCCTGCAGCACCTGCATGCAGCTGCAGAACAGGAGCAGATTTTTTATTGAACATCAAGAATATTTCCGATATTGTCGAGATAATCTTGCTTCTTATCAAGTGTGGCTAGAAGGTAAGATTTTAATGAGCTCCCGAGGAAAGGTGAGGGCAGAAGCAGGATCTTTGACTCAGAGCAAAGCAGCTTGGCTTCACGGCACTGCCAGAGATTTTGTTTTTTTCATGCTTGATTTGATGGCTGCTCAAACTCTGGTCAATAATGACACATTTCTGCTGCTCACACTGCGAATATTTAGAATTCATACCAATAACAACCCTGAAAGGTAAAGAATACAACAACAATACATATCAAATATGAAATGTAACTTTGTTTTACAGAGGACAAATCTATCGGTCTCACCTGTATCATCACAAAAAATATAAATGACACATCTCTAGAGGAAAGCAACTTATTAGTATTCTCTTTAGTATTTGGGTTAGTCAGTAGGACAGGCTGGGTTTCATTTTGTCACTCAGTGGAAGTGGATGTGGCATAGTTCATTTCCAAATGGTAATTCTTCATTGCAGAAAAAAATGAACAAGTTAATCTTTTGACATTTTTTCATGAAATGCAAGGTGTAGTTTGCATGGCAAGCCGTTATTCTTCTAAAATGGAGAGAGAACATTAAATAAATGAAAATTCTCACATCCAAACATCCAAAACTTAAGGAGAACGTTTTCAATTTGGTACCTTAGTCTTTATCTTTGCATAGGAGAAATAGCAGCAGGGTTGAATCTATTTCTAGTATTTCTAGTTCTGTGTCAGTTAAAACCTTGTTTATACAGTCAGTGGTTATCCCTCACCAACTGTCAGTCCAGGCACAAAGACCCCAGAGGGCAAATACATTTATACACGGCTGAATCGATGTGCTGAATTATGTTTCAGTTTTAAAAGATGAATCACAACCTTGTTTCAATGTTTCAATTACAGTGTACTTCAACCACATCTCAGCAGTAAAGGATGGTCATGCTGATTTAATACAGGTCTTGTTGGAACTTCAGCATTGATTTGAATTTCTTTGTTGACCTTTCTTCAACAGTTTTACATGTTGATACAAATTGGTATTAAATGTTAAGTCAACATTGTTACAGCATTCAACACTGACAAAACTGGGGCTGTTGTTGTGGTCTGTAACTAATTTCCTGTTCTGGGGACAATGACACTTGACGTTTCCGAAATGACAGACTGCTGTATTACAAGCTGCATACCACCTGGGATGTACCATTGCAAGATCATTTTTGTTGTTCTAGGTTGTGAAAATATGTGTTAATTTCCCTAAATACTTGCTGATTTTACAAAACAGAGCCATCATCTCATCATCACACCTAAAGTGTGTGTACAATTTAGTCAAGCGAGCACATATTCTTTTGATACAAAACGACACATCCCAGTTTCTGTGGTGTGCAGTATAGAGCAGTATGCCTTTTTAGAAGCAGCAAGTGTCAGTGCTGCATGTCCCAGTCTGCCTGTCCCCAGAATTGCACACAGTGCTCCAGAGTTAGCCTCCCTGGACTCCAGCAGGGAGGGGGATTGGACAAGTGTGCACTTAAGGCTGAGCTCATTCTCTGGCTTTGCATATCACCGAAGCATCACTTAACATTTCACCTCAACACTTCAACTCCTCAATGTTATTAGAGGTGACACATATTACCTACTAAAGGAAATGGGAGAAGGAAAATGGCCTGTAAATCTTGACAAGCACCTCTTCACGGAAACATGCTGATGAGCCTTAAACTTAGGCCCAAATAGTATGACTCACTCAAGAAACTAGATAGTAATCAACCAAAGTGCTTATAAATGCTGCTGATATTATCAACCATTAAAATATTATGATAGAAAATCCATTCTTTCATACTGATAGGCTTTGAAGTCTATCCAGAGTGTTCGTGTTTGCTTCAACATTATGCGCTTATTATGAGCTGAGATACAATTTGCAGTCTTGATCAATCATGCTAACATGTTAATTATAAACAGATGGTTGTGTTAGTACACTGTGTTACACTGCCCTTCATTGCTCAGGGATTTTTAAAGGGATCTTGTAACCACATGAGATATTCAGCAGAAATAAAAAAAATCTAAATAAAAATGGCAATGAGTTTTGATGTTTTACATTTCAGTGCTTGTAGTGCTTTAAATTTCCAACAATAATTATAATAATTGCATACAGATTTTATCACTGACATTAAGTCAACACACTGTAAATAAATAATTTGAAATGCCTTTGTGGTAGGCAAGGCAACCTATAGTCTATTATTATGCTCAGACATCCCTAAAATGTACAGATGGAAACCCTTCCACATAACCAGTATTTGTTAACAAGAGGTCTGTAGTGTAACACAGTATAGTACAGTATAGTATAGTAAAGTAAAGTACAGCACAGTATAGTTCAGTATAGCACAGAATAGTATGGTGTAATTTCTTGAAAATGAACCCTGTGCTGCCATCTGCATCTTTGTCTGTCATCCAAATTTTGGTTCATATTTCTGCCAGCGATTGTGGTGTCAGACCCCCCACCCACAGATACATGTGTGATGGGACAAGGCTGACACCCATATCCAGCTGGATTGTTTCAGTGGAATAGCTAAAAAGTATAATCCAAAAAGGTCATGGAAAAGATGAAATTCAGGGGCACAGAAGGACAGAATTCACAGAAAATAGTAAACTCTGAGACAAGATTAATATCTGAGACAAACATAGCTGAAAGGAGTCCAAGATCAAGGCAGAATAGCAGTTGCCTGACTCAGTAAGTCTATTCACTAACAGTATCTCACAGACAGGCAGGAGCCTGATGTGTTAGTATTCAGCTGGTGCTGGCCAGGATTCGGTGTGTGTGTGTGTGTGTGTGTGTTGGGCTGGTCAGGCTGAGAGCACTGAGCAGGTGTCAGAGAGTGGCCAAGGCACCCAGCAAATTGACCTGCAGGCTCCACTGATATGCAGATATTCATTAAAGGGCTGTGTCCCAAGTTAGGTTTCTAAATTCTGGATTCTGCCCTGAGAGCCCATTATTATCGAATGTTCCTATAAAACATGTATTTCTTTAGCCAGAGGGCATTTCCATGCTTTCTTTTGTGTTTTCTTATTTGCTCCTGTTCTCAATGAGAAATGCAATACTGTGTGTTGGCCTCCAGCATGTGGCAAAGTGTCATAGCTGGGTCGACTCATTTGAAATAAATAAGGTCAAAGGTATAATGAGTGTTGTGCCAGACTACAGGTATTGATTGCACCTTGCCATGTGAGCTTCATTAAGAAGAAAGCACTGATAACCCCCACACTGGGTTCCTCCTTGATCATATCTCCAGGCCCTCTGATAAGAGATACAGATTCACAAATTCATTTGATGCCACAGATATTGGGTTACTAACCAAATGATTATGGTATATCATGGCCTTGTGGTAGACGTCTGTGATTAATTTAATTAGGAAGAAAGGATAACTCTCTCTCTTTGTATATACTGCATGTGTCCTAACATAAGTATCTTACTATGTGAGATGTGCACATTCAGTACAGAGCTAGCTGTTCTTTTCCACATGACTACTCCAATGATATTTGATGCGCATCCTCAAAAAAGGAACAGGCTTGACAACCCCAAGTTTTGATGGAATTTTTCTCTACCTTAGACTGAACTGTTTGGCTTCCTGACAGGGATGCTCCCCTGGACCTTGCTGTCAGATTGATTCTCTGTAGCGTGTCCGCAGAGACACTAGTCACTCTTCTTTCAAAGACAGCATGTGGTGCGTTTGTCTGCTTATTCTAAAACACAGACACACACACACACACACACACACACACACACACACACACACACACACACACACACACAGCCAGGCATGCAGGCTCAACAATGACAGAGCTCAGTGCCCTACAAGAAAGAAAAAAACATCCACAAATACATAGCACAATATTCCAGAAAATTTACAGACAGCTTGAATCGATGGTAAGGAAGCCTATTCATTTGCCTTGTTGAAAGCGTACACTCCTCTCCCTCCAAGTGTAAAATGCAGATGTGTGTTTTATTTTTCTGCGTGCGTCCGTCACCAGCTTTGGCAGCTGGTTGGCAGGACCTGGGGAGGGTTGGAGGAAGATTGCATGAGGGCAGGATAGATATCTCCTTAGGCAGTGCCGTGGCCCTGGTGTCAGTGCAGTTGATCTCCCCAGGTAATGCTGGAGTGTCAGAATTCCAACAGGAAGGGAAAATAAAATGACTGAATAAATGTGACCATGGAAAGCTGTCAGCAGTAGTGATTACACCTGGGAGATGTACAAGGTTCACAACTAGCATCAGTAATACAAGTCTGTCATCTTCACTTCACATGCTGGCTAAAGTGCTACAATATGTCAGCTTGATTGTAGGAGATTGTGGACAGGTATAAATCTGATCTGGCACACTGCCTACTGAACATCAATGCAGCAGTGTATTCAGTAGAACATCATGAACAAACACTCTTTCTGTATCACCTACAATTACTGTGCATTCACACCAAGAGCTTCTAAAGCTGTAAAATCACAAGAAGTAATTCACTCTCTATTCAGCACAGCTACAAAAGTGGCTTGGGCGCCAACATCATCGATCAACAAAACTTGGCCAACTAGAGCGACAAAAAGAAAATTTAAAAACAGCACAACTTTATGCAAATTAGCTATGATGCGCTTCCACAGTAAATGAAATGGTCACGTCATGAGCGGTCAGAGCGACAGAAGCAAACACAGATATTTTAGCAGTGATTTCCATGAGCGTCTTTAACTATTTTGCGGCTTTAGTAGCTCTTGGTGTGAATGTACAGTTAGTCATGAACATCTGTGAAGATGAATTTTAGAGACAAAAAATGCTGCATAACCCAGTTATGCAAAGCTGGAGCACAGACACATTAGTTTCTATCCTGCAGTGTAGCATACAAAGAGCTAAACAGAATAGTAAATCTATAGGATCACTCCCAGGCTGTTTAAGGATTGGGGCCTTTAATGATTTAAGACTCCAACTGCAGTGTTTGTCTTTGTCTCAGGCTTGACTCCTTTGAGGTATGAGGGAGGACAAATGAGCATCTGTAGACAGCAGACAACCTCATGCTGAGAAAAAGATGAGGGAATCCAGCAGCACAGAAGTGATCTAAGGTAACCAGAGTGAGCAAGGATTCATCTGTGTCTGCAGACAATTTACATTTCTACTTCCAAATCTGACCAAGAAGAGGTATAGTGTATCGACACACACAAGAAACGATTCTGTCTTTAGTTGTGTTGTGAAAGAGGCAGAGGACAAGTGTGGTAACAGATGTAATGCTAGACTTATCTATGGCAAACTGAGACGCAGGAGGCGAGAACACAGCTGGCTCTGACTGAAGTGATTGGTAAGTGACTCGCATGGGCTTCAGCTGGGGATCAGTCAACTGTTCCTAACAGTGTAACCCTTTGCTAACACAGTGTAACCCTTTGCTAACACTAACACTTCATTTAACAGCATGCTGCTAATCTGGGGCACACTTGGTGTCCTTCCTACAGCTTAAAAAACATCTTGAACTCAAGATCAATCTGCTTTATGAATACACTACTGGCTGTGCTACTTCCAGAGGGAAAGAGATGACATTGCATTACGTTACTCTGATCTTTGAATGAATCAACTGAAAATCCAGATATACTGTATCTCCTTATGGTTAAAGAAATGCATCACCTTGTCATTACATTGTAATCCCTGAACATATGTAAGGGCGTAGAAAATTAGAAAGCATGTGAGTGTGGTTGTGTGTATGCATGCATGCGGTTAATGTACTATTTGTGTGTGGTTGTGTATATATTAGTCAGTGTGTAATATGCTGTTCACAAGGCTACACAGCTACAAAGTAAAATCCATGTAGTCTACACAGAGTAATTGGCCCTTGGTGTTGTGGTATAATTATGCCAAAACAGGTCAGACAGACTGTTCCCACCTTGTAACCTGTATGTGAAGGCATGTCTGTGTGAGCGTCTCTCTCTGCACTGCGGTCAGCGCTCCCCAGCAGGCCTGCAGAGGGAAGAGAGATGTGGGAGAAGTGACAAGAAATAAACCCAGAAGGTCAGCGAGTCTCCCTACAGGAGTGGCCCCTCCGCTGTCAGCCCGTCTGCATGCTGTCTGATGCCCTCCGCTTGATACACCGTGTGGTGCAAAATTACAGCCACAAAAGAACCGCTCATCCCTGGAAGAGCACAGTCTTTTTTCCCCTCCTCAGACACCTGATCTGAATCCAATTATACTAGATGTCTGTGGCTGCATCTGCCTATGTCCTATTTGTGTGACTGTGGGCATATGCTGAGTGATAGTGTGTGTGTGTGTGTGTGTGTGTGTGTGTGTGTGTGTGTGTGTGTGTGTGTGTTAGTTCAGACCTCTGACCTCTCTTCTCAATTCTTCTCTTCTCTGTCTTTTGAAGCAAAAGGAATCTGGTACATTTGAACTCTTCAGACTTGTTAGTCTCATACACCTGCAATTCAATTTTCAATTCTATGAAAAACATTTGAATAAAAATAGACTTACATGCCATTCAAACAACCAAGTCACTGCTAACTAGAGTTCTACAATCCCTTAAAAGATTTCTAACTTCAAGTTGGCTCTAGTAATGTTCTGCAAGTGCTGAGGTGAAGTTTAAAGAACACAAGCCATCAGCAAGAGTGTCTTTTCCATGAACCGGTAAATAAATCATCTCTCAACATTATATTATTCTTCAGAAGCTGTCACAACATTTTTGTTAAATGTGAAATGACTTTTTGCTTTATGCAGTAGAGAAGAAGGTCCTTGTCAGGGCCTTGTTGCATGTTATATGGAAAAAAAACTACCCTGAAAACATTTTGCCTGAAAGGAGGAAAAATGAGGGAGAAAAAAAGTCAAATGTTTATTTTAGTGATATAGGAGTTTCATATATTTCACTGTCCTCCAGAAATCTTGATATATGTATTACTATCATAAGTCTTTCTGATGGCAAAACCAGTGTGCAACAACACCCACCTCATATCTCATATATCTTTTATGTGGAAATTTATTTCCATAAAGGAAGAAAATGGCCATGGCTATACTTTCAAAGGGAACCTTTGCATGTCGTGCTAGTGGACTTCATAAAAGAGGCAATGCATTGCATTCCCTCATTGTGTGTGTGTGTGTGCGCACGTGTGTGTGTGTGTCTGTGTGTGCGTGTGTGTGTGTGTGTGTGTGTGTGTGTGTGTGTGTGTGTGCACGTGTGTGAGGAATGAATACTGCTCATCAGGAAAAAAAAAATACTACTGCTTTCAGTGAAACACGTCTTTGCAAAGCCACATTTTTCACCCGGCTTCATCACCAAGATTTATTCCATGCTGGTAAAATGAAGAGGAAAACCTGATGATTTGTACATTACAGCAAGCACGTCCCAGTGCACAGAACAAATGAAAGTGGCAGCAGGTGATTTATTCACAGCTGGCCCTCTTGCTGGCTTAGATGGGAACCTACACCAGACAGGCAAAAAGGGCTGGTCTTTTCTATCTCTCCACTGTGAGGATGTGCACTAAGTGATGGATTGCTTCTCATTGCAATGCAAGGTGGCATACATTAACATTTATCCTGTCTTTAAAAACATGTATCGTTATTTCCATAAATGTAATCAAACAGGGAACCAAGAAATGAGGTTTCTCTCTCTCTGTTCTCTCTCTCTCTCTTTCTCTCTCTCTAGCAGCTGCAGTCAACAGCAACTTGCTCTGCCTTTGCCCCTACCCCCCCAAAAAAGGAAACCTAGAGCCCTGGTTAGGTGTCCTCTTCTACAACATCTCTGGGACCTTCATGGAGACTCCACAACCAAATGTTGTTCGTGTATGCACCATCTGGTGATATACAGCATTCAACCATTAAGGAGGAGGAGATGATGATGGAGGGGAAAAAATGAAATGATTCTGCTCACAATTTGTCTCTCATAGCTCCTCTAGTGACATGCTTCCCACATGCGTAACCTGTGATGGCATCAATATCAGTTGGGAGACATCTTTAACTGCTGAAGAGCAGATGTCAGACTGCAATAGCAGACAGGTTGCACATGCTCACTGATGTTTCGCAGATGGTGACATTTGTTTGCTATTGAAATGTGTCAGTCAACAGAACTGTTTAAGCCGTTTGGGTTTAATAAAAGAGAATTCATTTTCCATCACGGCTGGGGAAGGGTTCACAATGGCAGGTGTTGCTTCTGATGGTCATGTTGACAGAAATAAGAAGTTTCTCCTGTAATTGGGAGGAGTCTCATTCAATTGCAGCATCTCTCATCATCTTTCCCTCCATCTGTTAGCATAGTCTTGCCTCCATTTAGACAATGGGCCTCTTCTAGGGTTATTTCACTCTGAAACCCCTCAGCAAGGGTAAGGGTAGAACTGGAATCGGGATGTTACTGGAAAAGAGAGCATGGAAAGTAATTTTTACTGTTCCTTTGTGAGATATTTTTCCCTTGGTCTTTAAGTCTTGGTGACATTATCAAATGGATTGACATTTCAAATATTTGCAGTGCTCAGCAAGCTCCTGCCTGGTGGAGGGGAACCATGGGTTTTCTACTCGCTGGAGCCAGCCAAGTCATGTATGTCCATTTAATCAGCGGCGGAAAAATGAGATCAAACGTTCACCGCTCACGGACCTTTGGAGTACGCACTACTACGGTAAGTATCCAGCCAAGCACACTGTGTGCCTCCATATTTCTGGGTAAATAGGACACTTGTTGGAGGGTTGGAGAACAGAGAGAGAAAGTGAGTGCAATAGACAAAAAACGAAATGAGAATCAGAGGGTGGGAGGTTCCTGAAGAGAATACTTTTCTGTCATCTTTTGAGATGCGCCATACAGACCTTTTCACAGAGATGCCTTTCCATATTAGTTCAAATGAGGTCATCCTTTGACCAGGCAAACTATTTAAAAGCTTGTGTGATGAAATGCAAGCATACTTTTTTTCCACAATATGGCTTCAATTTGTCACCTGTCTACCACTGAGAAAATACGGATTTAAATATAGCATTTTCAAGTCACATAGCTCTTGATGACACCCAGGTCAGACTCAAAGACTGAAACTAGGCCAACACAGACGCAACACAGTTTACCTGTCACATTTTATCGCTCAGTTAAGGATTCCTTATCATTTCTTATATCCCATTATGTTCTTTTACAAACCCTCTTCATGTTTTTACAGCCTTGACACAGCACAGATTTGTTCAAGAATGTTTCCTATTGGTGCAAAGTATAAAAACAGAATCATCACAATGACTGGCTGACAAAATTTCCATTAAAATCTGTCACTTATCTGCATATAGCATTCAGCTGAAGGGCTAGACTTCACACTTTACATTGGTACCTTAAGTGATAATGAAAGTATAGTATTTTTTTCTCCCTGTCCTTGTGTGTGATGAATGTATGTGTAAAGTATGTGTCTTACAAGCTACAGGATATCTAAATTTCCTTTGGATTATTAAAGTATATCTATCTATCTATCTATCTATCTATCTATCTATCTATCTATCTATCTATCTATCTATCTTTTCATAGATTTCTTAGGAATTTACATTCTGATTACATGTCAATTAATAGATGTAGATATAGGTAAGGCCAATCCCCTGACACAAAGTAGAGGTGAAATAAAAGTATAGCTTAACAGGAAAGCACACATTAGTCTATTCCCATTAAGGTGGAGAACAAATATAATGTTAAGGAACTGAGAGCAGAAAAGACAAACTTGCACTTCCAAAATAGACTGCTGCCCTCAAGCTTTTTAAAAGGTCCCACAACAAAAGCCTGCTCGGGCAGCAGCCTAAATAAATCACACCTGCTGGGGACTACTAATCAAGTCCTATGAATGCTTACCAAATTTTTACACCTTCTCGTGCCCAATGTCTAATACTCATAGGATTTTGACACCTACTCGTGCCCAATGTCAAAAACTCATAGGATTCTGACACCTTCTCGTGCCCAATGTCAAAAACTCATAGGATTTTGACACCTACTCGTGCCCAATGTCTAATACTCATAGGATTTTGACACCTACTCGTGCCCAATGTCAAAAACTCATAGGATTCTGACACCTTCTCGTGCCCAATGTCAAAAACTCATAGGATTTTGACACCTACTCGTGCCCAATGTCTAATACTCATAGGATTTTGACACCTACTCGTGCCCAATGTCAAAAACTCATAGGATTCTGACACCTTCTCGTGCCCAATGTCAAAAACTCATGAAATGAAATGGAGTGCCAGTGTTAGTTCAGGAAGACCTTTGAGTCAAGCTCACGCCTGATCTCAGTTAGCTGACCTCTATGAGGCGATTCCTCAGCTGATCCCTGCTAGGCCTTAGCTAAAGTTACATCACCATGGCGATTCAGGCCACTTCCCCTGTCAGCCCATTTGCCATTTCTATCTCCATCCCAACTCCTCCTTTCATACTGTGTCCACCGTTTTAGCGTTATGTTATAGTCCCTGATACATGTTCTGTATCCTATGGGGAGGCTCTTGATACTGCTCTCCCTCTCTTAAGCTCTTCATGTTTGCTCACAGAATTCTAGAGCAGGGAGATTCTCAAGACCAGAGTCATACTGCCAAAGATCATTTATGGATCTCACTGCTATCTGAAATGAACTTATTAAAGTGATGCTGACTGAACTGACATTCTACACCGGGGCAGACATGAGTTCAGGCAATATCAATGCTAAACTTCACCCATAACAAGGAAAACATGAAGCTGTACAACAAAGCCAGATGTCCTCTCTGATCTTCACATTCACTATACCTAAACATGGACATGCCTGAACATACCTGAACATGTACATGTACAATCTGACTCCTGTATAATGGTAGACATGTTACTGTGCAACACAATTCCACAAAAATATTCTGAAATCATCAAAGCATACTTGTTGTTAGAGACTTGTGAAGCCCTGCCCACACAAGTCACACGCACACACACACACACACACACACACACACATACACACACACACACCAAATTTGTGACCTTGTAAAGAATACAAAGGGATTGGTTTGGCTTTAGAACTGATTGGGAAATATGAAAAAAGTTGTCAGTAGCTTTCATCAAGTGAGATTTTTGGACAAAAGAGTATATCATGAAAGACTAACCATGCCCCTTCACCCCAAGCCCTTTCCCAGCATGCATCAGTGGGCCACTGCAGGAAGAAGCAGGAGAGGAGAGATTTCATGGTAAATAACTGTTGTGACTGACTAAAACTGAACAAGTAATGGATTAATTGTCCCTGAAGGAGTCTTGCTCACTTGATGCAGAAGGGTCCCATCCAAGTAAAATTGATGGTGGACAAATCAGAGGTGACACCTACTCTTCCTCTCTGTTTTCAAAGCATGTAAGTGTCATTAAACATGCCACAGATTCATTCTGTGCACCCTGAAGACACTCCCCAAAGAGAAGTTCTTCATTAAGCCAGTGAGTGATTTTGGATCCTCTTTCTCTTGAGGATCCCAGAAGCCCTAAGTAAGACAATGAGGGAAGCACTGGGTTAGAATTGCTAGTGTCAGTGGTCTTAGTGCCATATCTGTGTATAGAGTGCTTGTTGCAGAGGTCCATATGGCCATAAAGACTATATCTGATTGAGGAATGTAGCTACCGGTAATGTAATAATGGCCAATAATGTAATAAATTCCAATAATATAATACATTTGGCCATTTTAATGTAATAAAACCCATAATGTAAGAATTTACCGATAATGTAATAATATTTCTGAACCAATGATGTAATAATGTTTTGCCAATAATGTAATAATGTAATGTAAGTTATTACATTATTGGATTGTGTGATAAAACGAGAGGCAGTCTGGTTCTTAGCAGGACAGTTCAGCAGTGCAAGGACACAAGATTCGGGTGTATTCAAGGATTTTTTATTGGGAAAATTAACAGAAAAAATATTCTCGAGTTCAATTGTTCAAGCAGGTCTTACAAAAAAAAGTTAAACATAAGCAATGCCTCCTTGGCAGTTCAAAGGTTAAATAAAGAGTCTCTCTTCCCCAGCCAACCAACAATTTCTTCACAACATGGTCGGTTTGATCAAACAATGATTTGTCCGCATCATCCTCACCCGTGCCGTAGTTAGTTCCTTTGAGTTTCAGAAATCCAGGGGTAAGAATCCCAGATGAGGACAATTCCTAAGGGTAAGACACTCCACAAGATTTTCTGGTCTCTCGCAGAGAGTGCACCTTGAGCCTGGCTCCCCCAACTCCCTTTTCACACTGTCTGAGTTTTTAGCCCTTAAAAAGCCCTGCAGCTCCTCAGACAGTCATCAGTGTCAGGTGTGTGCCCTTCAGGTAATCATCCCCCTCAGGTGTGTTGGCATGTGGTGTATTTAGATGTAGTTTCTAACTCCACCAACAGATGGAGCAATGGCTAGGTGTGGCTGTAGCCATCTCATGGGAACATAACGTCCCTCCAGGACACTGCCTTTCGTGACATCACAATTGCTATTACATTAATGGATGAATGAGAAAAATGCAAAAATGTAATAACTGCTGCCAATAATGTACTAATTAACAAATATCCCTTAATCAAAGTGACACTAGTCACACTAACAATGAGGTGGTGACACTAGTCACACTAACAATGAGGTGGTGACAATAGATGGTTATGCAACTCTATGTATGCCTTGCCTTCCATTATCTTACATTCATGTAACACACATATTGTTACATGTTGGACTGTCTCAGAGGCTTCCTTATATGGCCTTTTCTTGTATGTTAGATACTGGCCTCTACTGATCTTATACTGCGGGCTTGCTCTTGTGTTGTCATGGTCAGTGCTCATGCAGTGCTCATGGGACTCCTTGTTTCGGTGTTCCAGAAATCGTAGATGGAAATGTGCTCACAAAAAACAGTCAATTTTGTCATATTTATCTCTCCATGGGTGGCACTACACCACACATGGGTGGTTGTGGGCTCATTGGATCCGGCTTCTTAAGACCCATGTACCATTAAAATGAATACAGTATGCATTATGGGCCCAGTGGGGCTACATGTCCACCGTTTCATGTGGTTGGATGTTTCGGTGTCCCAGCAATGGTCAACCAGAATTTACTGAAAGACAAAAAACACCTGATTTTGTCTTTTTATGACATTAGGTGGCACTACATCAGAAATGGGTGGTTGAGGGCTCGAATTATTCAGCAAAAAGTGTGTCTGGCCTTAAGGCCCAATGTGGGAGGAAGTGCCAACCAGGAACAAAGGCTACAATGCCTTTACCCATATGCCCATCAGTTGCGAAAACCAATAAAAACTTTGAAAGGTAAAAAAAATATTTATGTAAAAATGTCTAGTAAAAAAGGCACAAGACTAGGTAGTTATAGCCTGGCCTTGCCTTCCTATGCATTTCCAGTCGATTATCATCTCCAGTGCTAGACTTGCTCACTCAGTCAACAGTTTACTGATTGACTGAGTGACAGAGAGAGAACCAGAGTGAGAGTGTAGGTGTGTTTGTGTGTATGTGGTCTGAGCTTTAATCAACCACAGACTGTAGTAACACCAGATGCTACAGAAGTGTGACAAGGTACAGTTATTAATTTTTTTTTTTATTCATCCATCCAATAACCTATTAGCCGTCCAATAATGTAATAACTTATTACATTATTGGCAAAAGTTGTTACACGATTGGTTCAGAAATTTTATTATGTTATTGGCATGAGCCCCCTACACACACACACACACACACACACACACACACACACAAACATGCATATATATATATATATATATATATATATATATACACACACACACATTTCACATACCTTTGTCTTTCTCATTTTGTCTCTCACATATTCTCATTTTGATTCTAAAACCTTTGCATATTCTAATAAAACAATTTATGTGGTTTCTGTGCTTTTAAAATCTAATGCAGAAATTGTCATCTTGTTATGAGCAGAGACATAGGGGTATTATGGGTTCAGATGGATCAGATGATGGAAATTAGTCTTAGCAGTAGGCAGCCACTGCAGGGCAAACCTGGTCAAGGGGAAGACTGCCGTTAAACACACGCCTCAGTCGGAGCTGGCCCCGCTCTCCATATTTAAATGGCCTTAATGGGAAGGTTTAAAGAGTGTGACAGCATAATCTCCCCCTCCAGGAGCTTGCCCCCCATGCAGCTCCAGAGACTATTGTTGCTTGATGAAAATATATAAATAAATAAAATGAGAAAAAATCAAATTCCCAAGTCCTCATGGCTCTGCTTTGTCGTGACACACACTTCTTGTATTTCAAGGCTCCCTGCACTGTTTATTTAGTTAACAAATGAGGCACAGGCGGAAACACCTGATTACAATGGAAGGGGACACATGGCGTGCTTTGATGGTGTGGCGTCTGCAAAACAGCCCTCCAGCAGCTGATTCTTTCACATATTAATTAAATATTGGCCATTAAAGAATTTCATAATGAAAGATATCACTTTTAAGGCCCAGGACACAGAACCACTCCTCCACCATGCAACGCTGTGGACATCTGTCCCTGGTGATAGAGAATGGGGTGGCCAGAGAGCTTTAGAAGCAGGCAGCCAGAGGGACCTTATAGACTGGCACCACTCGTATGTTTTAAAAGATTAAACACCTATTAAACACCTTAAACAACTAAATGATTTCCTGAAATCAAGACCTGCAACACTATATTTAGAATGATCGTACACATTTGTTCTTGGCATCAAATTTGATTTATTCTTTTCTAAACGGATTACTCCTGAGGAGGAGAATGAGCAATGCATCATCAAGTGCTTGTGGGTTTGAGCTAATCCTGTGTCCAGTGAATTTAGACTTCCATTTCCTTCGTTGCTATGCTCCTCTTGGCACCATCTCAGCTGGCACCGCATGGTAACATAACCAGGCAGCCTTACTGCAACGCTAAGGAATTGTTTGGCACCCCCTTCTCAGTCAAATCCCCAGTTCCCCAGGGTGCCATTGATATATATATAGGTAATATGATGGACTACCTATTCATCTAGATGATTCCATAGGCAACTAATCCAATCACATTTCCTGTACAGATAATGATTGATTTGTAATACAACAATGTCATACTTAATATGGACATTTCTATATTTATTTTGCATTATTATTCATCCCATATAATCAACATGATAAACTGCCTTTTGAAACACTTTGTCCCATTGCAGTGTTTTCAATTGGCTCTCCGTTTTGAAAAATCCTTGTTTTGAAGATATGAGTGAAAAATACAGTGCCTTTACATCATTGTATGATACTATATGGAAAACATTTGTTTGATCCATGTACAGTATATCAATATTGGATACCCAGCAATGAATAATTTCTCCAACAGGAGATTAATTTTAGATGACTGCTAGAGGAAACACTACTGAATGACCAAGTGTCTTGATTTGCTCCCCCCAAAATCTATGCAAGAAACCAATACAGCAACTATGGAACTTCAAATAATGGCACCACACTTTCTAGCATACATGCATAGAGCCAACATTAGCCACTGCCAATGTGTTTACTGATTTGTAAGCTGTTTACTGATGTGTGATTATTAGCCTAAACTTGTGCATTTTAAGGAGCAAATTTAGAAGTTGATGATCCACTCCTCATGAAGCCCGCCTGCCCCAGGGAAGAACCAGGACGCATTACACAAAGCGCAAGACTGAAAGCTCAAGACTGTCAGCAAGCTACATGGAAATATCCATTTAGGAGTTGCACATAGGAAATGGTAGGCGAGATTGTAGCAGATGGTAGGTGAGTTTTCATTTGTCACTCATAGTAGCCCATGGGGTGATTCATTTGTTTATCGCCTGTAACTCCATGAAAAAATAACAACAAGAATATGGTATATTTAGAAGATAGATAGAGGATATTATGATGTTTTGACATAGTAATGTTTCTGATCTTAATTAAGTGGAATGCTTAATTAATAACTCACATGAAGCTGCTCCATACCATATTGTTATTTTTCCTGTTTCACATCCTCAAGGCTAGAGGTCTAGGGCTATTGTACTGTGGAAATGGGTGTATTGCAGCACCAGCCAAAAGTCTACACTGAAAATTCTGAGAAGTGAGTTAACATGATTGTCATTCCAAGCTGTTTTACACCTGTTAGTCTCATTAATGGCCCTATAGTTGTTACTACTTGTAGCATTCTTTTTTTTTTGCTCCACAAGAGGTCTGAAATTTACTCAAGCTTTTGTAAGACAGGTTTGAAAACACACAGGTTTGAAAACAAATCTCTCCCCTGCCCCAGCTACTCTGCTAACCCAGTGCCTGCACGCAAAAATGTGATGTTTTGGAGACCTAAACCTCTACTAACTGGTGAAAGGAAGACAATTCTGACAGAGGGATAGTTTGCATTTCAGGACAAATACTCACATTCAGACAGGGTTTCAGTGCATATAAGAATAAACAAGGTCCAAAAAAATAAAGTGGCAATCCCTCACACTTACAATGTCTAGATAGACAAACACCTCTAATATCCATAGTATTTGTTTTGGATTTAAAGTACACAAATAAGCTGATGGAAATGATATTTGATGACAATCAAAAGTTGATCTGGAGAGGTGAAGACACACACACACACATCCAGGGGCTCATGAAAGTCAGATGCAGAACTCCAGCACTGTCCATTTGTCTGCTGACTCAGCCACTGTGCAGAGCAAGGGAGTGGTGGCGGGCGGAGTGGGCTGAGATGTGCCCCCTCTGCGTGATTGAGAGAGCAGAGGCGTGGGGGTGCAGAGCACAGGGCCAGTGTCAGTGACATGGATCATCTCTCCCACTACCTCACTCCTCTCATCCCTGTCAATCCAGACTGATGCTTTGCATCAAGGCACATTTCAAAGATGTCTGAAACGCTAAAGGTTCTTGAGGGCATCTGCAGAAGTTGAATGCACTGACAGCTAAATCAGTCTGAACAATGATTACATTACATTGTATACATTAAAGAAATGTCTCAAAATTTACCAACAAAAGTATTGTAGTTCACTTGTAGATAATTGTATCAAAGAAACAGGGAGTCATTCTTCAGTGTTTAAAAGGATTCTTGGCTGCATGTCAACATGTCGTTGACACTGACACTCATTTCTCTATCATCATCCTTTTCATATAGATTTTGAGTACTTGCTTCTGTTAACACTGAGACCAACTTCCAACTTAATGCAGACACAACTAATGCTCTCTATCTAGTGTCAGCAGGCCTTTAACTAAGGTTGGTGACTGAGTTGTTTAAAGATTATATACAGCACTGCAAGCAGAAGGTGCTTCCATTGCAAAATTGTAGTGTGGACAGGTGTAAAATTTACTTGCCAAATCAGCAGTGTTGAGAGACACAGATGCATAATGCATGCCTGATGGGGGATTGCATTAATTCAGATCTGTTGGGGCAAATTAGAGTCTTTATACATGCTGATCGGAACTGACACATATTGTCTTACAGGAGCAGTACAGTTTTCATAATGCATACAGTTTTGCTGATAAACCATACATATCACTCATCACAAATATCACAGAGTTTCTGTAACAGGTTGGTTTTAGGAGCATTGTCACCAAAAACTAGCCAAGTGCTTTTGCAGCTGTAGGGATTTTGCAGACGAAGTCGGCTATTGTTTAGAGAAGACTGATTTGCAGAATACTGTTTAGCAGAATATTTATTTATTTATTTATTTATTTAGATACATTTAGATATTCCCTTTTTTATATTTCATCTCGAATGATTATTTCCTGAACTGCAGATCTTGGGGGTCACTTATTCTTATTCAAGAGGGTTTTTGTGCAGTTGACTGCTCACTGGAAACATAATAATTTGAGTTTTGTTTAACTGATAATATGAGGCAATGTTTTGTTAGCACACATTCCACATCATTGAAGAGTAAAAGTTCTCTTTTAGTTGTCATTACAGAGCAAAGCAGAGTGAACCTGTACGATGTATCAAGTAGCTTAATCCTGTCACCCTTCTGGTAATTTGATACTTAAGGGTTAGCATGATAGAAAAATGAATTGTTTTGGGGGATGTGGGAGGGAAGCAAACAACTCAGCATTTGGTGTCAGCTCAGATGTATGAGCGTGCTCCTTTTTGGCTAATGCCAACAGACTCCAGACAGATTAAAGCGGCTTACTGTCACAGCCCGGATTTTTCTTGAGGAGGAGCAGACACAATGCATAATTATACTTGGAAAAGGTCTTCTAAAACCCCAAAGCCCTCACACCAGCTGATCACATCTGGCCAAACCCAGATCAAATCTGAGATGGGGTGCTCATTAGAAATGGATCGGGCAGTGTGACATTAACAGCAAGGCAATCCCAGGGCACTGTTTGCCTTTATGGTGGCGTTTATACCACAGACATTTATTTGGAACCAACTGTGTGGTGGGGAATGATCCATCACCGGCTGCGGTTAATAAAATTACAACTCACACAGGCTCACAATTCTGATTCATCACCTGCTGGCAACACGTTCCCCTTTCACACCATTAGTCTTACCCGTTTGGCGGTAGGGAAAAAAAGGCTCCAGTCTGGAGACACAGACTTTGGGGAAATCAAAAGGAAACGGGTAATGGGATTTTGATTAGCAAACACTTTGTGGTCAGCTGAGAAGCACCCAACACCTCAGGTGTGGACAGGGTGACAGTTGGAGATGTATGTCTACTGCCTGGGCCTAAGACTGGGCCAGTGAGGGCTTAGAGGAGAAGGAGGAGGAGGAGGAGCCTGGTGCAGCTCGCACTCCATTGGCATGGTGCTGTTCTGGGGACAGCCTGTGGGTGTGGCTGGCTCCGATAGCTACAGCAGCCTGGGGGTGACCTCCAGGAGGGAGCACCACATCTGTAACGGGTGACAGGCCAATAAGAGGCTTAAGGCACATTGTCATCAGCAGTAGTGGGGGTGAGGTGGGGGAGGGGTACAAGGCAAGACAGCGGCAACAGGACACCTGCCAGTAGTCTCCCTCCCTTGCTAGGTAAACTGAGCTCCATCTTAGAAGTGCCAGTGCCACCCTGTCTCCTTTTCCCAACTTCAAACAGAGAAGCCACTGAAACTGATGCTAATGACTTTAATGTCATTTAATGATGCTGTTCCCTAAAACCCAAGTGATACTTATGACAAGCAGCTCTGCTCAGCTTTGAAAGGGAGACATTTGAAAGTATTAGAGAGAGAATTGACTTATGGATTTGTAGGAGGTATTACAGAGTGTAACAAATATGGGTGTATTACCAGGTGTAAAGGAATACTTTCAGATCTGTAGGAACACGTCAGCCTGAGAGTCAGAGTCTCATCATGAAGGGGCTCATCCCATTCTATATCAATACATCTTTAGTGAAACCATTCAAGACTGAAAAATGTATCTCTGTTGAAAAGTGCTTTTGGTATAAAGGAATGTCAAAAGATGTGACAAAGGAAAGTAAATCCTTTAGTTACTACTGTGTATGTCTAAAAGCTTCTAATAAAATGCCTTGTCCTGAGAGAAAAGACCATTAAACTTGAGTGGTATCCGCAGTTATGGCTCAATTTATTAAGGATTAAAAGTGCTCCTGAATTATAAGTCTGGCATCAATGTAGACTCACTGATTAGACGGTCATATATCTAGTACTTAATCCAGCTCTGTGGAAACTCCTTAAGGGGAGACAACAGGAAGTGAAATAAGATTTGTTACCTCATGACCATTTTACCACTTGGGGGTAAGTCAAATACACGTATACAGAAGCTTTAAGAAATGTCACTGTGGAACTATATTCTTATACAGACAGAATGTTTATTAAAAGTGCATCAGTAGGCTTAAGTCTTAAACAACAGCTGTAAGATTTTAATCAGTATTTATAGATTCTATTTTAATGTAATTTTAATATAATTTAAATTATTAGAGTTAATGTACTGTTAATATAATGTGACAGACAGAATATTTCACAAATTGAAACTTGCGGTAATATTTTCCTGTTGCACAGTGACTGATGTGTCCCTAGTATGTCTGTGGTTCTGTTAGCGCCAGCTGAAAGACAGCTAATGCCTTCTGGTTTCCAGTGTAGTGTCTTTGTGCCGTGTCTGTTGGCACTGGACCATGGTGTCACAGGCTGCACTGGGGACCCATAGGATCCCAGCACTCGGCCATCCAGCTGCAATTCACAAAAAGCTGGCGCCTGCAGCCCAGATGAGAGACATCTACTGATTTACTGCCACCAACCCATTGCTGTTGTCTCTTCTTCTTTTTCCAGACCATATAGACATAGTTCTGCATAGTTCAATAAGTGTTCTTTTCTGCAATGAGTCAAGTCAAGTCAAGTAGGTTTTTATTGCCGTTTCAGCCATATACACAGTACATCGTGAGACGAGACAACGTTTCACCGGGAACAATTGGTGATACACGTAACTGTTAAAACACAGTATGGACAAGACAGATACGTAATAGTGCCTACATACACTATTGCGGGACTACACAGATTCACTCACCCATTCACACACGCACTCCCACACACAACTACACACGCACGCGTGCACACTCTTGTACACATATGTACATACATTACAACACAGTTGTAAACAATTGGCAGGTCAAAAATACAGGTGACCTAAAACAAACACGCTAGACAGGGCATGGCTTTTAGCAGAGCACTGTGGCTAGTGGTGTGATTTGTAAACAGTAGACTGTTCTATATAAAAATAAATAATAGCAGCAAGACTAGGGGTTATGATTTGTAAACAAGAGACTATTATACATAAATATAAGTGATAGCAGCAAGAAAGTGCGGGGGGCATAAAGGTGCAGTGTGCTGTGATGCGCTGGTTTGCATCCTGAGTTACTAAGAAATTCCAGTCCAAATTGCACTACAGGTTGTTCAGCAGTCTGACTGCCTGCGGGAAGAAGCTCTTCCCCATTCTGGAGGTGCGGGCAGTGATACTGCAGAACCTTCTGTCAGATGGTAGTAAGGTGAACAGTCCATGGGTAGTGTCTTTGGTAATGTTCTTGGCTTTCCGCAGACAGCGGGTGCTGTAGATGTCTGAGAGGGGGGGCAGAGAGACTCCAGTGATCTTTTCGGCTGTCCTCACAATCCGCTGCAGGGCCTTACGGTCTGCAGGGGTGCAGTTGCCGAACCACGTTGTGATGGCGCCGCTGAGGATGCTCTCATTCGTCCCTCTATAGAAAGTTGTGAGGATGGAGGTTGGGAGATTGGCTTTACGGAGTCTTCTCAGAAAGTACAGACGCTGCTGGGCTTTCTTTGTGATGTGCGTGGTGTTGGGAGTGCATATAGGTCGTCAGTTATGTGTGTGCCTAGAAACTTTGTGCTCTGGACAATCTGTACTGGAAGGTTGTTGATGCACAGTGGGATGTGTTTATGCAAAGTCCGCCTGAAGTCGATGACCAGTTCTTTTGTTTTGTCCATGTTGAGGGACAGGTTGTTGCTGGTGCACCAGTTGCTGAGCTGAGCCACCTCCTCTCTGTACAGGGCCTTGTTGCCCTCGCTGATCAGACCCACCACGGTAGTGTCATCAGCAAACTTGATGATGTGATTTCAGCTATGCATTGCCGCACAGTCATGGGTGAGGAGATATTCTATGGCAGACAAAAAGTCACTAATAAGGGAATTGTGATTCCTCTGTCATTTATAGCATGACGACAGTCATTTATAGCATGATGACAGTTGCCATTGGTGGACATACTCAGCTGAACATGAACTCATATTGTGGTAAGAAAAACATTAAGCTGAAAGCTCCTGAAATGTCTGTGCTATGGTAATGTGTTAATGAAATGTGTCAGGCTGCATTACAGAGTGCCCTTTCCCCCGTGCTCGAGACCCAAGAGAGAAGTGCTCCCGCACTGCCATTACAGCCACACATTAGAACTGAAATGGAGGGTAGAGAGGAAGTGGAAGACACACACACACACTCACTGCTGCCTCCTGTTCCACTTACAAGTTCATTACAGGGGAGGGATTGATTGAGCTTGTGGTATTTTTGCATACTCCAAATGTTCAAGCCCCTTCACCAAACCACAGATTTGATTCTTTTCCCATCGAATGTGAGAGATGCTATTCAGAGATGTATCTTCTGAATGCACATCCTCTAGTGCAGTTGGAACATCGTCTATGAAGACTTGGATTCACACACAAAGTGTTTTTACAACGCTGGGTGGAGTAGGCGGCCCAATGGCGTTCCACTGAATGTGTTTGACTGGAGGGTAATCCCACACCCCCTAGGGAGGGAGACTGGATGAGAGGCAGACACAGCCAATCAATAGGGGAGAGGCAGATAAATAGATTTCCAATAGAAGCATTCCTACTGGAGCTCTACTATTGACCTGCCCTGTGTAATTTAAGGTGTTGAACATGGAAAAGCACTCTCCCAGGTACTGGAGGCATTGTTTAATCATATTCCAGATGCTCCACACTCCTCGGCATTCCATGGCAACATTTTAATCTGAGGCAAAGCAATTGTCCACACATTGCAAGTAGCATTTTACCTTTCCCCGTGGATGAGATGGGATCTTGGCATGGTGTTGTGTTTGTAAGACTTGCCATAACACTTATGACAAACTGTAATGAAGGTTTCTTAATGCTACCATCCTGTCTTGGTTTTCATGAGCTCATGTTTTTATGACATTTGTGTATTTAACAGAGTCTGATTTCCCCGTGTGTGAGTTTACAGCCACAACCACCTCCGTCTCATCTTTCAATTTTCTCACAGCTTCAGCACTCTGGATGCCAAGGCAACACAAACAAAGCTACTGTTAATTAGGTGTTTGCATACTAACTTTGTGAGAATTAACAAGCACACCTACACTTTTGTGCTGCTGATGGGTATGTGATTTGTCTCTGTGAACTGTAGCTTGGTTGTCCTAGAAATGAGACTGCAGTTTTGTAGAGTGACAGACATACAGTGGCAAAGCTATTAGGTCTGTAGCTCATTGTGGTGCTCCATGCAGTAGATGGTTGAGATGAGGGGATTGTTTGAATTTTAATTCAGATAAATTGGTTCCAGTGGTGCTGGCAAGTGAGCAGCCTTGATTTGAGTGCCATGTGAGGATGAAATATTCACAGTGCAGGGAAATGCTTGACTGTGCCCAGCTAATCCAGACTAATAATTGTGACTAGGAAATCATGTTGATCCTGCAGGGAATAGTCTACCCTGCATTACAAGCAGAATTGTAATTCCCCTTGAATGAAATTAAGTCAAAACCTCATTGTGGGCTTTTAAGTATTCCCATTGTGAACACATGCATGAAAAACCCATTTTTTATTGCAGTCCACCATGACTTTGATGTAAACAAATCCAGCTGACACAAATGTTCTACAGCAGCACGGCTCCAGTGCTGTAATTACTTAGCAAGAAGTGAAAAAATAGCATGCCTTGGAAATGTCTATATTTGCCTCATTCATCAAAATGTTCTTATAACAGTCGTACCTGTGTTATAAACATATATTCTGACAAAGGACTGCAATACAATAAGCATGTTCATCCAATTAAGGTACATGAGATACTGGACACCAACAGAATCCTGCACAGACCACTGCCCACCGGCGCCCTTGTGGTCCCTGTCAGGAGGGTTGTTTACCAGCGACGAGGGGATGAGAGAACAGCAGAGCGGGGGGTGGAGAGCCCCTGGGTGAGAGGGTTGGGGGGTGAGGGCAGTGATTTACTTTGGCGGGGGTGTAAGGATGGCAAGGACTGTAATTAGAAGGGGGAGACATTTATCTGGCGCCTGGAGAGGCGGTCCCTGCTGGAGGTGCTCCTCTGCTCTGAGCAGGACGTGATTTACAGCGGAACACGTTGGCCACAGCCAGGACAGAGTGGCACACCAGAGCTGTGTGGAAGTACTCAAACATGTCATTATCACCCACCGGAGCCCTCAAGCACATGAGTGCAATTTGGACAACCACCAACACTCTAATCTCCGACAGCTACAACTCAGTCAGCTGTTCTGTTTCGATTGCATTATTATTGAATTTCTAATAACACCTTTAAAACACGTGTCAGATGACAGTGACATGTTTTGGTTTTCACTTAGGTTGACAGAAATGGTTAAGCGTCCCTTTGCCTATTTGGTTAGCTTTAATGACTTTTATTTCCGCAAAAAGAGCGTGATCATCGCTCACCAAAACGCACTTGAGTGTGTATTACTAGTTTGGCATACGGACCATTGGCACATTTATTCCTTCGGTCACGCTCTGGCGTGTGTCTCCCGTTGGGCTATTTGTGATTTGATTTAGATGTGTTCAGGGCCACTTGTCTGCGACAGAGAAGCTCTCTTTGGCACAGCTTGTGAGCAGAGTGCCTGAAATGCCTCATCAGTGGAGGGCTGAAGAGAGAAATGAAGCCGAGCATTGCAAGCGACGACTGGACTCGCAGGTCCATTTGCCGGTGATGGACACACGTGCTGAGGCAACCTTGACCTTTACGGTGACATGTTCTAATTTTGTTTGAGAGGTAATTGGGGAGAAGATGGATGCCCTGCTCTTTTATGATGTTGATTCATTCACTGAATCCTAAACTGTCTGTCAGGGAATCTTTTTATAATGCTCCATCACCGGCTTTGAATGGAAACGATCCTCTTAAATGCCTTAAATTGATGCTTAGTGTGGACATAAATTATGGACTCACAACGTCAATTTGTTCAAGCGCTCCCACTGGATATTACCTGGAAAGTTCCAGCTCCTCACCAAGTGTTGATATGACTCCTAATCTACCTTCACAAAGTTCAAGTACAGTTGAGCCATTTGGATGGAGCATGTGGTGTAGTGGGCAGATCAATGTGGCCCTTTACCATTTACATTACAGCATTCGCACAGTAGTTTAAGGTGACTCACAGCACAGGAACTAAAATATGAAGGCAGTCCTCCGTGACTCGCTGCTCCAGACTGGCGATTAGCACTGTGGAGGCAACAGTGGCAGACACAGCCCAGCCCAGGGACCAGTGAGTCCTGCTCGTTTGAATGGGAGATTATTCTGAGCTCGGCAGAAGTGACAGCTGCCTGGGGGCTTTGGCCTGCTCTGGCAAATGTCACAGCGACACGTTGGTCCTGCCATGACCGGTGATGAAGAAGACGAGCATCTGGCATCTGCCCTCTGTGGTCAGGTGGCTGTACATGTTGCCTCCAAGCCTGGCGATGAAAATCAGCTGAATTCACTTATTTCTCTTCCACTTGTGTATTCCAATCCTGCTCTTTTTGTTACTCTCTTTCTCTCTCACTATCTCTCTCTGCTTGATTGATTCATTGTTTTTAAGACAGACAAGCTGGTGGCCCTCTGTGTAAACTGTCAGAGGTAGAAAGAAAACAATGCCAACAGAGTTCAGAGGGTGACTCCATCATGTGTCACAGAGTCCTGTCCTGCGGGCAACTGAGATTCATATCATTATTATGCAGCACTCAGCCTAGCCACCCAGGCAAGAAGGCTTCCTCTCAGCCAGACCAGCTCCACTGCTGAGGTACCTGAGTAATGGAAGCTTTGGCAGAGAGGAGTGTCTACATGGTCACACTGCTGGCCATCGCTTCCTCCTATTCCCAGCATGGCACAAACAGGGAGGGAAGTGCGCCCAGATTTAATTGTGCAGAGAATCCTTGTCATTAGGGTGGAATGGCTGATTGCATGTCTGCCTGTCAGCATGGGAGGACAAAACAGACAGCTGACTGTCAGAGGGAGAGAGAGCTGAGACACTTTGTCATGTCTGCTGTTTCATTAGAATCAGCTCCAAACAGTGAGAGGAAAGTTCCCTGGAGAGCAACCAGTCACCACCACACACGAGGCACACTCACATTGCCCCCACACAGCATCTCATGTGGCTGTCAGCACACCAGAACCCAACTCACTCCCATACTTTCGGTAATTTCAACTGTTGAGAAGGATTTTTCAAAGTAGCTTCAAACCTCGTCTCTCACCTTACATCCTTCCCCAGATGTCTAATTACGGCAGTTTTGGCCGACATATGGCATTTTCTGAAATTTTCCCTCATTCATTAATTAGCCATGGTTACCAGAGCAACTTTCTTGCTCCATATTTATGCAGATTGGTTGTAGCTGCAAAAGATCTAGGCTGTCACAGAGGATGAACAACATCTCACCGGAACTGCTTTGAGAAAACTTAGCTGGGGAAGTTTGACAATTACCATCTCCTATTTTTCTTGCCCTTGGGGCTGAGGCAGGCTACAGTATAGCAGCACAGACTGTTTTGCAAAGTTTTCAGAAACCGTCTCAGCCAGTGTCTGTCTAAGATTTTGTCATCTCTCTAAATTATTCTTTTTTATTGAAGCTTCAAAGACCAGTTAAGTTCCTCAGCCGACAACAAAACTTCTTACCATCGTCATGCCAACACTCAGAGAGGAGGGCTATGCAGTCATACTTTCCTCTGATGAATAGTGTAACTAAACAGCTGGACTCAGCACACTGTTTTATTCTGATATTAAGTCTTCAGGAATACTAAAAACTACATGTTATGTGACCTTAGAGTTTCAACAGCTCAGGGCATGCAATTTAGCTAGTACACCAGACAAAGGAGAACTATCCATCTTTCTCAGTCAGAAAAAAACTCCTCTGCACCTAGAATCATGCAAGGACAAAAAACAAAGAAGTACTATATCAGATTTTTTTTTTCCTTTTCCTCAGGCTGTAAAGATGAATGAGGCTCTTTGATGTATTTTTTAACTTGAGCTTCTGCATCACCTTTGATGATTTGATGTAGCTTTTCAATGAGCACACATTGTGCACTCTGTGTTCGCTTGGTAATGTCTGCTGTAATTGTGTTGAAAAGATTAAATGAGCTTTAGCATCTGAGAACTTTGGGGGTTTGACAAGAGTATTTCATGGGAAAGGGGGCATGTTAATGAAGCATTGCTTGTTTCAGATATTAAAATAATAATTTGCTATTTTTTATTGAATTACAATTATTCTCATGTCAAGTAATAATTTCAGCAAAATGTAATATATATTGTATAGTTCTCTTTACACTTTACACTTAGAACTGACCCTTAAATTTAAGGAAGATTGTACACTGAGGTTGATATCTCCCCTGTCAAATGATATATTAAATGTGCTTTATGACGGCTGATGGAATTGGGCTGGAGCAGAAGCAGCTGCCATGCTGGCATTTTTGAAGCACATAAAAACTTTTCCCTGCTTTTACATTACATTACGAATAATTGAAGTCAGCACACTTCATGGACCTCGTTAGTCTGTGCCAAATAGACCATCAAGGCCCCTGTGCTGGAGTACGGAACATCTCACCTCCTCCACCTCCACGTGCGCCTCCTGTCAGACATATCCCCCACTTTAACCTCCAGTGCTTTTCCATTCACCTCAAAGGCCACCAGATTTGAAGTGGCCATGGCCATGTGCATTACCCCCAGCAAACTCAGTCTATCATGAAGAGGTTATGGGAGCCTCTCCAGCCAAAGGCCTCATCTCTCTCATGGAGGCTCACCGGCACGAGTGAGTGTGTGTGTGTGTGTGTGTGTGTGTATGTGTGTCTGTATCTGTGTGTGTGTATTTGTGTCTTTGTGCATGCTCAGGGATCTCTGGCAGCTGTTTCAAAAGCAACGCCTTTTATGGCATGCTCTACCTCGTCACCGTCGTCCTTTCTAGGCGGTCTAAGGGTCAGCATCAAGATGCTGGTCAACTCCAGCCAGTGGCACTTAAAGTTGATGGCATGAGGTTGGCTGCCTAGGCAATCCCATCCCTAAGGCAATCAACTTTGCACCAGATGGACGGCAGTAATTGCGACCTCTTTCATCCCTTTAATCAGACACGGAATGCTTCATGGCCAGGTTGCTCACACACACTGTGAACACACACACACACACATACATACACACATATTGCACACACACATAAATGCACACGCACACACACACACAGACACAAACATACAGACAGACACGCACACACGCACACACAACCACAGACACATTCACACACCAAAAGCTAGTGTAGTTCTCCTATCTTTTATTCTGGACACAGCTAACCAGGTGGAATATCCTTGGAATATCCACATGCATAATGAGCTTTGGCATGAGATCTTTGCAATTTCAGGAGGCTGGCCAGTGCTATTTATGTTGTTCATCATTTTAATGATCACCAATACGTAAGTAGTGTCCCTGTCCGGCTGATGTAGTGATTCTTTCAACCATGAACACTGAATCAACAGATCACATTGATTAAGCTCACTTACTTGTCTCTAGGGAGCAGTCAAATTTGACATATATGAAACATATAAGGTGTTTATCATGCAATTTACCTCAAATCAGCAGTGTCAAATCAAAACAAACAAAAAATGCTTTCAGTGTAAGAAGGTAATGTCACAACAACAACAAAAAAAAATACAGTGCAATTCAGAATCCAGTGAGCAGACTGAACCTATAGTTTCTTCAACTTCAGCTTCACAACAATAACAACTTTAAATACAGAGGCTAAAATGGCCATCTTACAGTTTGTAATGGATCAGGGACTGAAAAAGTATCCTTATTGTTAGCTTTGAAATATTTTCATCTGGTCTGGAACTTATTTATTCCTGTAGCATTTCCAGTGTTGAATGGTGGTTGTACAGAAAAAAAGGCTCCTTCAAGCAGAACAAAACCTCTCATTAATCATTCAGCAATGGCTCCAGTTGTTCCCTGGGAATCAACTGGACTCAATGCAAAACCTCTTCAAGAAATATTGCATAGAAAATGTACCAAAGGTCACGTGGAGAGATGGAAGTGAAGAAAGAAATTTATGTTCTCAAAGCAGGAGTGCTGACTGCTTTCTTTCTCTCTCTCTCTCTCTCTTCCTCTGTGATACTTGTTGCAAATGTAGGTGCTGAAAGAGAGACCCTGAGCCCATTCACCATGACCCTTGCAAACAGTTCCAGCCACTAGATTCCAGTGCTCACTGATGGCATGTGCTGCTCAGAGGTGTTCTCCGTTAGCAGGAGGTCTCCAAATTGAAGGCCATTACTGAGCTGAGAGACGGCTCTCTATGAGCTGCCATCAAAAGGCCTACACATGAGGGCTCCTGGAGAGGTTTGGACACAGGCAATCAAAGTTCTCTCACATATAATGGGCCCCTTGATGACTAAGTAGCTGACTGTGTCCCAATTATGGAATCAGAGGAAATTATGTGCTAGAGTCAAACATTTCAAAAGGTCATAATTAGTAAAAGCAGTAATCACTCTTGGTAATGTAATGTCTGTAATGTCTCAGAAGATTATTTTTAACATGCATTTTGCATACTCCAGGACTTGGCATAAATTGACGAGGCGTTATTAAGTGTTTTGTCTACAACTGCTATGCTAACAAGTTTCTAAACCAATCAATAGCCCATCTGATACTTATAGACTTACTGGTTGTTCTGCAGTACTATGCAGTATTTGGTGATGTGCCATCAAAATCTTTTATACTGTTTTTATACTACAATTTAGATCGTAAGTGTATGGTAAAATTGTTGTAATTCTCTATATATGCATGAATATGAATTACGCTAGTTTTCAACAACGAGATCACACACAATTTCACAGAAATGCTTCAGTACATTTAAATATGAAAGGGGCACTCACCTTCTGTTTATTGAGTAGGGTTATTCTCAGGGTGAAAATAATGTTTGAATGTGGAATATTTATTTGAAAAGCTTTCTGTGAACACTCTAGGGTGGCAGAGGTTTGACAACTTCATTTAATATGGATGATTACTTTGTCAAAAACCACATTAAAAAGCTGTCAACTAATGACACTGACATAAGTTTTTAGAAGAACCAATTGAAACTTCACACAAGATCCTTTACTGCAGTCACTGTTATGGCTCTTAAAAAAATGTCAAAGCACCTAAAAGGCTATATCAAATGGAATGCACACCAATAGAGCATGTTTGGTATGCATGCCAAACCATACAACTAGACACAACCTTTTCTTGAAATATTCTGCTTTTATACACAAATTTGCACTGTAATTGGATACTTTCTGTAATTTGTCTCGTTAGAATTCACAAACAATTACAGTTATCCTAGGTTAATACTACTTGTGAGATTTTGAATTAATTAATTAAAAGAATTTGTGGGTGTGGGTGTGCTTGTGAAAGGTTGCTCTGTGTGTTTGTGAAAGGTTACCAAGAGTTAAAAGCACCCAAGACATTGCTGTTTTGTCATAAGACATCTGTCTGGGCCCATTCTCCACTCATTCCTCTGTTGGTTCACATTCTTAGAATAGGGAGCTCTAATGGAAGTGGTATTTAACTATGTTCCATGTTTTTATAACAGTAATTAATTAGTTTGCTGGAATGTTCAGAGCTGTCCCCACATACCTCTATGCACTCCCTAGGTTTCTCATGCATGCAGAGTACACTGTCCAGGGACAGTGGTGGTGGTGTCCCTTCAGTGTCTCACTGTGTCTGTTAGACCACTACACCATTCCAATGAAGGACGATGAAGGTGCGATCCGTCCAATCCATCCCTCCCATCCCTCCCATTCCCAGAACACACTAGCATATATTTACGGCTAGTTCTCCAGGAGGATTATTCAACAGTGCAGTGCTGACGACTGAGCCCTTTGGTAGCCATGGCCAAACCTTCAGCTGAAGATGCAACTAACCTTCAAACAGGTCTACCCTTCACTGCAATGGGCCTCTATAAATTTGATCTGTTTTATGACTGCAAAGGGTATGTGTTTTGAGACATGCATCTATTCTACATGGAATTTCCTAGTGTCTGACAAGGACTATGTGTTCTGGAATAGGAATTCAATTCTGGTTCTTGCAGACCAGACAATCAACTAAAACCGACTGGCTGCTGCCTCATCTCTGTTCTCTGTTGTTTGCTCTCGCAGAATGACAGAAACGTCACATCTTTATTGTGAAATCACTAACCAGAATGGGACTGATAGCACAGAGGTGTTGGTTGCTGCTGTGCTGATAGGCTATTCCATGAACTACTGAGCTACATCCACTCCATTTTGATGTAGTGTCTCTCTCCTCTCTATTTACATACACAACCCAGCAGTCAGAGGAAATGGTCACCTCTGAAAGCATAAGCATCCATCCTTTGTCAGTAACTGACATTGCATGTACTGCGGCAAGGCAACTGGAAATAAACATTGCAAATGAGTCGTTCTGGTGGTGAAAATGACCTTGCTTTATAGCTTAAGTGCTTCCTGCTCCTCGTCTGATCTGCCAATCCCATCTATCAGTCTAATGCCGTGGCACCAAGCCAGACCAACCAAGCCCAATTATTTTCACTTGCATTAATGAGTGACAGTGTTGCCTGCATCTCTGATTGGACAAAGTCACATCACATGTCAAGGAACTTGAGATGCAGTGTGGTTTAGACATGGGTGTGTGTGTGTGTGTGTGTGTGTGTGTGTGTGTGTGTGTATGCATGTTTGTGTGTGTATGTGTGTGTGTAGTTTTAAATTGACACCATCTCTGTCTTTGATGACATAAGGGGCATTGTTGTAAGTGCACCAGCACCATGTAACAGCTGCATGAAGAATGGCTCCAGAAAGTTGTAGATATGTGATGGAGGATACTAACCTCTATTCTTCAGTACTTCATCTACCCTGAAACAACAGACTAGCAGCCACCAAAAAGGCAGCACCGCAGAGCAAGTGCCATCATAGAAGCTCTATGAAAACTTCATGGTGTTGTCATGTAGTGTTGAAAGTACAGTCCTTTGCCTTTTCTAGTTGAACATGAATAAATACATTAGTACATTGTTACTACCATGCAATGTAAAGTCGGGTAATACTCTGGAACTGTTATGAAACTTATCTAAAACCATAGACAACTTGTAGTCTATCATGGTTACTACTTGTAACCCCGATGAAAATAGGGCTACTAAAACGTACTAACCTGGGTATTGCCTGATGAGGGCGCACTACGCTGAGTAGTGGTCAGCCGAACACTTCCTCTTTTTTTTTCTCTTCAACCCAATCTATCTTCCATTGAACACAAGTGTCAGGTCTGCAGCAGATCTGGCCACAACCACGCCCCCTTACTCTGCCTCGCAAATCGACAGCTTGTCTCCCCGTTCACAGCCACTTCCTGGTGCACGTTCACCTTCACCTGTGTATTGATTGATTTCACCTGGTCTCCACGTTACTTAAGTGTCTCTCCCTGATTCCCTGACGTCTGGCCTCGTCAATCCTCCCTTGGATCTGTTCTGTGTCAGTTGTATTGTCCTCTGTCTCCTACGAAGTCTCAGTACCTTGCGCCCTACATTTCTGGACTGTCTCGCTGGTATTGTTTATTCCATTGTTTCACCGTTTACCCTAGTTTGTGTGTCTGTTCAATTCATGATATCCTTTGTGTGTTAGTTATTTCCAGTATCTTCTGTGCGTTATAGTTTTACCCCCGTCCTCAGTTATATGTAACTGACATTGACTTTCTTTGTAACCCGTTTATTTGAATTGTAAATAAAACCTCTGTTGATTTTGAAATCAAGTCGAATCAAGTCTGTGCCTGACAAGTCTGTGAGCTCTGAATTCTTTTCAGATTCTTTTCCTTCAAGTTAGTAATATAAGTTACCTTGACACGTGAAACCGAGGTTCAAGCAAGAGAAGAAGTTGTGTTATCTGAGTTTCATGTGATAAGAAACTCCGGTGAGTGAACACATTTTGCCCTCTGCTAGTTTAACTCATGTTGCCTATTAGCTACTGACAGTGATTCCTTAAAACCAGTCAGAGGGTATACTGAGAATTGTGTTTTTTTTCATGATGAACCTTAATATTAGTTATCGTAGTTGCAATTGCGCTTCCCGTTTGGAAGTAGTGTAAATGTTTTTACCTACTTTGATATACCGCATATCATTGTGTCCTGAATAGCTAGCGAATGCTCTGGAGTGCCATGTGGCCTAATACAGTGGCTAGCACTGCACTGAACTGTGTTAGGAACCTTCTGAAAGGAACGAGGTATTTATGTGTTCACATTGAAACACTTGCTTCAAGCCAGTTAGCGAGTGGTGATGGTTTTTACTATAACTGCGTTGCAGGTGCAATCATTTTGAGTTCATGCGTATATTTCTGCTGAGGCTAAGAAAGGGAAATTTCATTCCTAATAATGTAAATATGTTATAATAGTGTTTTAATGGTTAAAAAGTGAAGTGAAGGTTAAAAAGTGACGATACAGCAATGAACAATATATGAAAAGACACAATACACACTGTCTTGTTATGAATTAAGTAAAAACCTTATTGTTTAACTCATGCAATATATTTTCTTTACACTGGGGAGTAAGTAATGTGAATGCTTACTGTATATTGTAACAATGTGGGTTGATGTGATGAGTTATTCACATTATAGTTAAAAAAGGATGTATACTTTGATATTGGTTACAGAGATGAGTAACAGAATATGAAAAAACGAGATCTCAGAATTAGAACACTCATCAGTCTACATTTTTTGTAGACTGTTTTTTTGTGGATAGAGAAACGGATTCCAAGATGGCAAGCCGAGCCCAGCGAGGACTGAGGATGGTCAGGACAGCGGTGTGGCCAACCATGTGACTGCCTCAGAGGAACCCACTTGAATCACTGATACCAGATAAGAGTACTCTTGACAGATTGACTACACTGACTCAACCTAAGTTTTGAACTGCTGCATTTGATTTTTCGAGGAACGGACTCTTATTGGGGACACTTTTTGATATACCTGGGAAACAAGGACGGAATTATTATTTTTTTGTTATTTTAATTTGAAGAGCTCTTCCTTTAATTTTCTTTTCTTGTCTGTGACTCAGTCACAACATTTTAAGGTGAACGCTGTGCCAGGAGTGCACAGCTGGTGTATGTAATCAATAAATTTGCCAATTGTTCCACTTCTTAATAACTGTTTCCTGATTAGTTTTGTTTAGAGTGAGATTTTTTAAGCCATACCTCTTTACCGAGCCTAGGTAGATATTTAGTGCTTTTCCCACAGGTCCAGAGTACAAGCGCTACATACTGATTGTAATTTTCTTGCATGACCCCTGGCAGTTGGGTTAGCCCCTTGAGTTGTTGATCTGTCCAAATTTTCTTCTTAGACTAACTAAACATAAGGGAGTTTTTCCTTGCCCCTGTTGCTCTTGGGCACTCCTTCTGTAAAGTACTATGAGACAATACTTTTGTAAAATGCGCTGTATAAATAAAACTGAATTCAAATGAAATAGTAGGCTATATGGCAGGATAAAAGCAATTATTTTACTCAATCTTATATTGGAAAAAGAACCCCTTTAGCCATGATTATTTGACATATCATTTTACATAAAAAGGTTGATTCAACAGTCTTGCATGGCCTACAACTGACAACACATGTTTTCTATTTGTAGCCAAAAGAACCAAAAGAGGTGAGATCATCAGATGTCTACCTCAGAAAGACCTGTCTAGTGCTAGGTAGCGGTAGCATCTGCAGCAGAGAGGGGGTGCTGCACTGAGTGCTTTTATTGCTTTCCCCTCGCAGGGCTCCACAACTCACAGATGGAGCGCCCTGTTGCACCTGCTGCACCGCACTTGTTTGTTGTGACCACAGACAGGCTCATGCCCAGCATGCACCAGGACACTCGCCCCTCCCTTGAGAGGAAGGGACCGCACCTATGAGGACGCTGTTTGCTGTCAGTCCTCAGACAGATGAGAAGAGCATCCATTCCTTGAGAGGCAGAAAGCATTCAGTCACAGGTCACTGCCTTTGAGACAGAAAGAGAAAACTGTCTGCTTAAAGAACCATCAGTTAATCCTCCGTTAAGAGAAAGGTAATGAATCATTGTATCTTACTCAGACTTGTTAGTTACTATTGTTATATCTTAAATAATTAACACAAAACAGAAAGGAGCACACCCCAATAGATTATTAGAAGAGACCGAACCCCAATAATGTACCTCAATAAATAAGGATGAAAAAGTTGAAAACATACTAAACTATTTTTCATTCAGTATTTGTACTTTGAGGTTCTATTTCCTCTCCTCCTGGAGAAATATGCTCTATGTTTCTCTCTCTCAGGTCCTCCATTCTTCACTGGTAAGTGTAGGGATTCCACTAAATATTTTATAGCCAATATGTATTTGAGAGCTGCAAGCATCCTTTACATGGCTACTGGTTGCTTTGTGAAGATCAATGGAATAAATATCCTGTGAAGAGGGATTCTGTACATTTGCATTCTGGTGACAACGATTTCACAGTGGATGTGTGTGTATGTGCATCAGTGTCTCCATCTCTTTGTCTTTCTCTTCCTCTTTTTCCTCCCTCATGTGTGTGTGTGTGTGTGTGTGTGTGTTTACATGTGCATTTATTTGGTGCTATAATCAATCTTTCAGGAATGTGGCGAAGGGAGGAGAGTGTTGCAACCATTTGAAGTGTTGCAAGCACAAGAGGAATGAAGTTCATTAAAAAGTGAAGTTGTTGTGGTGGATTACTGGCTGAGTGCTGAGTGGTAGCTGGCCTGTGGGGTCTCACACAGGAGGAGAAGACAGGCCAGCAGATTGGGATAATGTCAATGGCGTTAATTACTTCTGGGTTCCAGTCCAAAGCCTTGCCTCTCCTGTGTCCTTTCCTCTCCCTTTTAAAGGCTAATTTGGGGTCAGAAATTGATGCTTGCTCTTGTAATGCAATAAAAGCAAACTATTTGACAAAGTTTGACAAAGTTTATCCTTTTTCAAACCCATTAAGCTCCCAATTAAAAATGTGGAGAAAATTCTTGTGAAATATTTCTGTGCAATTGATTCCAACTGAATGATTTAGAGCGCGCCATAGTTTTGTTCCAGAACAACCATGAAGCATTTCGGTAAAAGCACCTGAAAACAGTCAGTCTATCCTCAAAGTGCTGTCTGCATTGGCCTCCTGCTCCTGGTCTGATTGTCAGCACTCACCCCTGGAGATTACAGTATCATTGCCCCCTCCTGCTAAGTAATACGGGCCAAAGCAAAACAGATGTGCGTGTCAACGCGTTATCACATCGCCACAAGCACATGACGAGGGCTCTTGTCTGGGGAGGAAACAGCCGCAATTTTGAGAAAGTCAAATGATTCATCTCGGCCTGCCGTGCCATTTGTCTGTGTCACCGTTTATGCGATGCGCCCAAACACTTTGCCTAGCCCCCAACTTCCCTGTCGCCTGGCTTATGAAGCCAAATCAATCAAGCTTCCCCATGCAGGAAAGTGCAGAAATAAAGAGACAATGAAGTGGAAGGAGAGAAAGCAGGATGGATGGCGTTAGGGGGATCTGGGACAGGCCATGAGGAATCTCATGGGCAGCCAGTGCGCGGTGCGGTGCCTGCTGAAACTCACGGCTCAACATACAGAGACGCTCGGGGAGAAGGCCATGTTTAAGAACCCGACTTCTTCAGAAGATCCAAAATATATGATCTAATTACTGTTCATGTCTTTGCATGGGTCATGAAGAATACACCTAATAAGCTGAGCTGAATTATTTGTTGGTTTTGAATTGAAATGAAGAGAGATAGAAAATGCATTCAGCAGTATTTTATGGGCAAGCTTTCAGAGACTATTTTGGACCATTAGCTTTTCATTTGCCTCCCCCAACGTGTCCTCTGCACTGGACTGGCAGCTCTGTTTCCCTCAGCAGTGAGAGTGAAGCACCAGATCCTGTTTTTTGTGTATTTTTCACCCAGGTAGTTCTCTTATTTGTTTTTGTCTGTCTGAGCGCAAGCGCTGCAAATTTATAGTACTCTATAGTGTACAGTGTCCATGACCGGGCAATGCAACATGCTGTAGCATAACATTGCTAGAATACTTTGAGCATGAATTGCATAAAGACTGACTTTCTTTCCAACAAACTTACAACCCTTGAGAAAAGCTTTCATTCTGATGAATACTTCAGCAAATAGTATGTCATCCAAAGTGAGTGAAAACAGTCTTTTAACCCATTTCTCTATTCCAAGTCCTTAATTTTGGAAACGGATGGTACAGTAGGTAATCTACGAAGTGACAGGACCTTCAAGCAGCATCTGTTCCACACTCTTTTACGGGGCTGCATTGAGCCCATTCTCACAAATGAAAAATGAAAGGACATCCAACTTGAAGGGCATTATCCTTTTTTTTTAGGCGGAACAGCATCTCACTGATCAGAATATGCAAGTGCTTTCTTGGCCAGCTTTGTCAATGATCACGGCAGTCCTTGAACATCATTTGATAGACTTGGGCATCTGTGACAATGTCAAAGAGTGCCTGGCACAGCGCATTCTTTATTGTCCAAGGGTGGAAGGGGATGTTTTTGGCTTTAGTACAGACTTCTCATTTGTAAAGGAAACACTTACTGTTGATCAACATCTGTTGTTAAGTTCATTTTGTAAATGGCTTGAAACTGATCACAAGTTTATGGACTCATGCATTTCACTGACATCGCCTGGAAGTGTGTGAAGACTTAAGGAAAACGTTACAGCTGAGTTCAAGATCAAACTCATCCCATCTAGTATATTTATTTCACTGAAATAAAAGCATACAAATGACTTTCAGTGGTTTCTTGGAGGGTGTTTGCTCCACTATAACCATTTTCTGGTGCAATACAGTCTAAGTCTGTATACCTTGTTTTTAAAATTCTCTATTACTTAAGCATATGTGAGTGTTTCGGTTTAATGTTCCACATCAAATTTCCATTTATATAGTTTGAAATGTGACTAATGTAGAGTAAGTGACAGGGTGTTCACAGGTGAAGTACTGAAGTACTGAAGTGTTGATCAAAGGTGTTCCATGGCAGTAAAAGTGCTCCTGCTCTGAAACTAGCCCAGCATTTGAGTTGTTGGCAGCAGATGTAAAGTAGCAGAGGAGCAGTTGCAGAGGGAGTGGAAATGAATGGACTCTATCTAATCCCTGGTTAACTCAGACAGGGGCTGACTTCATTACCAGCCCTGACGAACCTCTGCTAGTAGAAGCAGGTCTTCTCTATATCTCCCGTTATCAATTCAGCAGCAGTCGGAGGGTTTGGACCTCACGGAGAGTGCTGTCCAACCCTTTGAAAGCAGGTTACCATCTAATTCATCCTCCTTTATCTCCTCTGGAGGGTGTTAAAAATAAAGGCAGTGAAATTACCCCAAATATGACCTAGGGGTCAAAGGGTTAAAGGGTTGAGAGTTGTATGAAAATCATAAACACCATACTGGATGACTGACAATGTGACTGTTGTCAATTGCTCTTTGAGCTACTTTTTTTTATATTGCTGTGTTTTATGTAGCCTACACCTACACTCTGCATGGAACAGAATCTGCACTTGAAATCTATCTATCTATCTATCTATCTATCTATCTATCTATCTATCTATCTATCTGCTAGCCGTGGGACAATAAAGTACCTGATATTCTTACCTTACCTATAATCACACCCACTCTTCCATGAGGTCATGACTGGGACCTCAGAAAGCATTGTGTTCAAATCTATTTGTAAATCTCTCCAGTCTGGTCAGTTTGTAATTTCAGGGGGATTGAATGTCCCTCAGATAAAATCAGTAAATGGCACTAAACATGCTCAACCATCTGAGGCTAATTGTTCCAATGAAATTCCAAAAATTTATTTCTAAAATGGTAGGAAATAAGTCTTATATTGTATTCACACCCAAAAGATATTTGATTAATGATGGGTGTTTAAATGCTGTGGGGAAAAGACAAGAAGGAGAGAAGCAAATGAAGGAGAGGTAGAAAACAGAAGAAAGTCAGAGATTACAAAAGTGAGGGCAACACTAACATGAACAGCAAGCCTCTTTTGCTAAATGATTTAGATTTGATAGAATCAACTGACATTTTTTTCTTTAAAGCGCATAAATTGCATATGTTTTGCAAATGGGCTGTAAAAACATTGAGCAGCTAATTTTGACTTCATCAGATAGCATCTCAATCAGTCTAAGTGGATAAAGTCAACATGAAAACATAATATTGGAGGGAGCCTAGTCAAATCTGCTTTTCTTAAAATAGGTCAGTGCCACTCCTGGCTTATAGACAGAGCCACGTGTCTCCCACGCCCACCTGCACTATGAGGCAGAATTCAGAACAGAGGCGCCGTTTCCATCCGCTCTTTGATCATACTGGAGCACGTCCCGGGGGGTTGTGTGTATGTGTGTGTGAGTGTGTGTCTGGATCTGTGTGTATGTGTGTGTCTCTGTGTATGATGTGGATCCAGATGCTCAAATTAATGGTATGCATGGCTGAAAGCTGAGGCAGTGGAGGTAGAGAAGATAACCCTGTCTCACCTTCTTCTCCCTCAAGAACCACAAGCACACTAAGCACACATTCCCAAGAGGCAACGGTGCAGTCTCGCCAGCTAAGATGAGTGGAAGGTGGGAGGGGGTTTGAGGGGGGACAGGAGAGTTGAGTGCGGGGTTTAGAAGTTTGGCTCAGTCTCACGCTTCTCCTCTCAATATTGCAAGTCTGATGACACTCCAATATCATCACCTTCCTGCCCCGCCATTTGCACCTCCACACCCGACACCACCACAGCCAAACACTCTCATTACCTCCTTGATGAAGACGTGGTGCTGAGTCCAGCTGGAGAGCACAGGATGCTGGGAAGGGGCCATCCGTCTCCAAGAGAACTCCCGCAGGCCTTCCGAGGGCCATTAGGGTTGGCGTGGAGGGGTAGCAGGGGGGATGGGATCGATGCGACCGGCTGAGGAGGAGTCCATCCATCATGTCAGGCCCGCTGCCCTGTGTCTCTCTCCGCCGGGGGCCGGGCCCCTAACCCCATACTGACCCCTCCCTGCTTATATCATTACACCAACCCTCCAGCACACACTCACACTCTCATTAAGTCACACCCAGTATGTTCCAACTGTAAATAAGTCCTAGTGGGTGACCACCCGCCAGCTCACAGTCCTTTTGTCTTCTGTGTGTTATTGTATACGAAAAAGAAAAGGAACTCTGTAGATGCCTGGAGAATTATCTCTCTATCAGGTTAGATATCGATAGACAGCTCCAAAGACAATTAGCAGACATGACTGTGACATTTCTGATCTTCATGAAACTGAATACAAGTGTGATTGGGAAAGGTAGTGGTTGAAGTGCACAAATAGTTAGCTTACTCTCACCACTTCAGCCTGTGGTAATTGGGGCGCCGAGTTTAAATGGAGGCGGCTGTTGAACTGCATGATGGGAGTGGAGAGGGCCTTTGTTGGGCCCTCTTTTCAGCATAAACAGACATGTCTGTTGTCTCAACTCTGGGTAAAGGCCACAGTGAGTTTTCAGGAAGAAAGTCAGATTGTCTCCCCTCTCTCTGGGCACTCGCGTCAGGCGCATGGTGACATTTGCAGATAAACCTCTTAGTGATTGACTGGCAGCAGGAAAATGGCCAGAATGGGATTTCTGAAGGAATCAATCAGTAAATTAACCACCCAGAACAGCCAAACAAATCATCTTTAGACTTACACTTGGCACCAGAGAAGTCTGCCATTGACCTTCATTTGAGCTCGTATGTTTTCACATCACAGATAAACCAAAAGGGTGTTACCTGCAGGACAGAGCGCACAGAGGTTGTGCTAGAATGCTTGCAGCATATTGCCATCACACTGCTCATACGCTCTCTGAGGCAAGCTCCTATCATCTCCCCTGCCAGAGTTCCTTTTCAAATGCAAATCACCAACAGCAGCAAAAGATTTACGATAACAATTACTAGTTCCATTTTTACACCATGAAAGGGGATTTTCACTTCAATAACATTTTATTGTCTTGAAAATAGATTTGTGAGATGTGGAGGCATCATGATGCTGATGCTGGAAATCTAACTCCTGCAGCTGAATTAAACTCAATATTGAACACCGTGCCAAATGTGCGCTCTCTGACGCCGCGTTGTGTAATTCTGTCACAGTCAATCACAGACACCAGTGCATAGAGACACACATACAAGGAAAGGCAAAGCAGCTCTGAGCTGCTCCCTGAGAATAACAGTATTAACTCTGCAGACATAAATATGTTTGGGATGGGGAGGGAGGGAGGGGAGATAAATTGCAGCAAATCACTAACAGCTCATCTGGGCTGAATCCTCCCTCTCTACACAAAAACAAATCGTTTGAATACTTCTCTCCAAACCTGTTTCACTCTCTCGTTTCCTTGTCTTTGAAGTGTAATAATACCTTGTCTGTGCGTAATTTATGACTGCAGTTGAGTTTGCCGGTCCACTGTAGGCCCACGCAGAAACACACACATACACACACACGCACACACACACTGCCATCGTCCCCTATCTCAGCAAACAGAGAAAATAGAGAGCATAATGGTAGCAGAGAGATATCCTCTATGGTGAGTATTTCAGCAAGAGATTTCCAAGGTGCAAAGAAAAAAAGGAAAACAATGGATCATTACCTATTATCAGCAGTAACACTCTTTCAGTCTATCAGATTTTGTTGACCCTTGCTTCTATATTGATTCCAGCAGAAACTGATTCAACACAGGCTTGCAATTGCCTAAGCTATTCTAGAAATTTCACCTAGGGTGCAACAAAGTCAAACAGTCAAACAAACAAAATCAATACAGTAATCAAATAAGTATATATGATTTAACTCTAATATAAAGTGAGTCAACATACATGTCTATAAGGTCCACACATCTTAAACTCTAGCTTCTGTCATACCCGACAGTGCAACATACATGTCCATAAGGTCCACACATCTTAAACTCTGGTTTGTGTCATACCCGACAGTGCAACAGCACCATAAGTGCTGCCCTGATGAAAAGTAGTGCGACACCACTTTACTTAAGTGGAAGAAATCTTTCTTCAAATATTTAGTTGAGGTGATAAATAATAGCTAAATCATCCTAACTGTGAGTCCTCCAGTGCCTGTGAATAGAGTGATGTGAGAGGGTGAGAGTGAGGGAGTGGGCTGTGAATGGTGTGGTGTGAGAGGGTGAGGGTGATGGAGTGGACTGTGAATAGAGTGGAGAGGCAGAGAATGTCTTTTCAGCCTGCTCCATCACTCCAACAACCTTGTCCAGGCCGAAAAGGCTACTCAGACACGTTGTTTAATGCCAAAGGGTGTCTCCAGACCTGAAAGGCAAGAGTGGCACAGAGCTTTCGTGGACAGCCACAGCCACCATAGAACATCCGTGAAGCCCAGCCCCACCCCGCCCCACCCTCGGATCAGATGTGGGGTGGATAGCAAAGCATGAATGGGTTTCTTCTGCAAATTGAATTGAATTGTATAAATTATATAGGTAAACATATATAACAAGTCTACGTGCCAGAACATCTATCATGTAGGGGGACAATTATTCCTTGCAATCTGGGGTTTACTCCAAGCCCTAACCAGGAGAGGTTCACCTCTTCATAGAAGAGCACTCTTGCTTTGATCTTAAATTAAAATACAAATCTCTTTTTAATACGTGTCTTCTTGTAAGCAGGGTTTGAAGATGACTCCTGGATTCTTATCCAGGTTAGTCATTCACTGGAATCCCCTTTGGCTAGACCCTTAGTTTACCAGCGCCATCCAGTGGAAACTAAACAGTATTACACTTTCAGAGTTTAACAATAGGAGCCTCAGTGGCCATGATGTCACTATAGCAGAATGTCAACAGAAAGACACATGATCAGGTTTTACACAAATGTTTTCTTTTTAAATGACTTTAATTGTAATAGAGACATATTTTGAATTCATAATAATGCATCATTAAAGGGAAAAAAACATTAACAAGACACAAGACAATTGAAACAAGACAATTGATCACAAAAATGCTCAATTTAAGTCAATTGTGTGCCTTTAAACAAATAAATTACATGTGATCCATAAAATTACATATCCAAGCATTTATTGGATATTTTGGAACTGTAACTGTAGCTTGTTTAATAAATCCTTCAGTCATTAAGTAGATAAAGAAATATCACTGAACTGTGCACCCCATAATTAGGATAAAAAAATATAAAAACACAAAAACCTTCATTTTTACTGCTTATTCGGGTACATCCCTGAAGTTTGCACCCGTCAAAACAGCACTTTCAGGTGCGTACTGTACATATTCAGGTCACTCTCAGGTGCGTACATTTTCAGGTCAAGTAGGCGATATGTTACGTCAAACCACACTACTCTGATAATGCCTTCCATTTAGTAAACTTTAGTTTTAACTCAACCATTTTTCTTAGAATAATGCACTTAATTAATGCAAATAATGCATTGGAACATAAGTTTTACATGTGTCAGTGCTGACTGGTATTTCAATGGGTAGCACGCAATTGCTACACAAATAAACATAATGACCCTCATCTATGGAAACAGGATCTAAATAAGCAACGCTGTTCCCCTTTTTCAAAGCAGTGTCTGACTTTAACAAAGGCAACATATATTTTGATGACTCATGACTCCTAAACAGCTGGATGGTTGTCCCCATGTAGACAAATACACACAACACGCTGTGCAGGTTTATCGGGTAAGGCAGCAATCCTTCCATCTAAACACTTAATGACGAAAGACTGTGTCAGAGTCACTCACCAAGCCTAAGGCCACCAGCGTATTCACAGTGATTTCAATACAACTGCCATTGACATTCTTTCCATTGGCAAGTCTATAAAAAAGTGCTTTTAGCTGACAAACAATACTAGACACATTCAGACACAATACTACAACAGACAGATTCTAGGCCATGTGATGGTCCAAAATGACATCTGTGAAAGGTCATGATTGGGCTATTTGAAGCATTTCATTCGAATCACAGATTATGTATTGGAGTGTGTTTTGGGTTTCATCAACTTTAACTGAAGGGGATCACATATAGGTTTTGTAAGTGTTAAAAGAGTGTTTAAAAAGCTTCCGGGATTTGTGGAACCCTTACTAGTAATTGTTGGCATCATCATATGATGTCAGGTCCATGTCAAAGAAATCTTCCAGCTTCCACTGAAGGGTCTCAAAGGTGGGTCTTTCGGCAGGCTGGTCCTTCCAGCATTCAAGCATGATATCATACATGACTTTGGGGCACTGGGTAGGGCGGGACATGCGGTAGCCTGTTGGCAGCTTCTGCACCACCTGGTAGTTTGTCATGGCTGAGACAGAAAAGGGTAGATGATTAATATGTCTTTCCAGCTGTGGATCTTCCCACTGAGCTGTCAGAATAACACCACTGGAAAGTGAGACAAGAGAACACACTACTTTTACATTTTGTTGCTAACCAAAATGACTTGGAGTCTTGCAATTATGTTTCAAATAACAGTATGTTAAGGAGAAGTGCAGGGATTGCCATATTTCAAGCAAGGTGAATATACATGCTGTGGAGAATAGAGAATAGATTATCACAATTACCAAAAATTAACACAGGCAATCCAACAGTAATGGTTGTCTGACACTTCAGTTTTCAAATTTCCAAAAGAGATAGGCCTAACTGATAGATTCTAACAGTCTTACTTGGATATGGCATTTGACCAAAGGTCATAATTTCATAAAGCAGGATGCCAAAAGACCACACGTCAGACTTGATGGTGAACTTGTTGTCATGGATGGCTTCAGGTGCAGTCCATTTGACAGGGAACTTTGTTCCCTCTTTGGCTTGATATACATTGTCATCCTGAAAGAAGTGTAACAAGATGAGCAAAATATTAATATCACTTAAGTCATCCAGAGCCAAATGTAAGATACATTTCTGACAATAGAACACATATTCAGCTTTAAAAAGGTGTTTCCAGTGGCCTTTGCTCTGTTAAAAACAATGAGAATTCTCATTTTCGCTTCACGCCGCAGACGTGTCCGTTTTCAGTTTTAGAACTCTAAAGGAAGAACTTGTTTATCTAGCTTTGTTGACATTCCTAGCTGGTGTGCTTCCACTTCACAAGTCCAAGTCTCCAGAGATTCAGCTGTGAAGCACTGTCACACCTATTGTGCGGAAAGCAGTTTGATTAATACAGTAACTAGTTAGCAATAGCACATGGGTAGTTTTAGGGCTTGATAGGTCTTTTCTCAGGTCAGACAGTGAACAGGTTTCCATTGTATGTATCTGTATGTGCAACTGCATGCATCTAATATGGAAGATGCAATCCAATATGGAAGATGTTTATGAAAAATGGAAAAATTAAAGATTTCCTAATCAAGGGAAGTGTTCTGAACAGCTATGTGATCAAAATGGAATGATGCAATTTTTAAAATATTACCATGAAGACTCGTGCCAGGCCAAAGTCTGCCACTTTGCAAATGTTATTCTCCCCAACGAGAACATTTCGGGCAGCCAGATCTCTGTGGATGTAATTTTGTAGTTCCAGGTAAGCCATCCCAGAGGCCACTTGAGCTGCCATCTCGATCTGATCAGAGATTCGCAGTTTGTTTTGTTCCTCTGTGAAAAAAGGGATAAAGGGAAAAAGACAGTTTTTTAACTAAATACTGTCAGCAACAAATTGAAATTTTAACTGTGCCCCCCTACCCTTAATGTTTACGCCTGACCAGACCATCCATTTACAATCTGCTCTCTGTGGCACCGAATGTGCGTACACTCTTCCATGCTTCTAGTTTCAAAGCGCTAATGGAGCTAATCATGTTACCATGGTTTTGTCTTTTCCCTGTAAACTAATCTCATTCAGCACTTTTACTCAGCTCTTTCCCTCATAGAAAGCAGCTAAACCATCAGCACATTGCTTGTATTCTGCATGCAAGGAGAAACACCCACACCAGACAGAGCTCTTCAAATCTCTAAAACGAATCTCTATGCTACTTTGCCATCTCACGACAGAGAAGTTGCAGTCAGCCTCCAGATAAACACAGAACAGCCGCCTTTGAGCAGGTGTTGTGCAAGTAGAACATGTTTTCTGCATGGTGACTTTGAACATGTGAACATTATGTTACCTAAGAACCAATGAGAGACAGCAGAGGCCTGATTCACCAACTGTTTCCAATCGCAGTAACCACAGGCTGGCTGCGCCGACCATGTTTATAATCAAATGTCAAAGCCAAAGAGAGAATGAAATGTCTAACAAAGATTTTTTTTCTTTGAAAGGTTTGCGACATACCCTCACTAACTTGACTGGTTGGTCACTCCTGCTTTAATCACTAGGCCAAAGATGATGGATATTATTGGGAATGATCCCAAGGCCATAAACATGACTGGCCCCAGACCACAGAGAGCAGTGACCATTACGCTGAATGACAAAGCAAATGTACTACACCAGATGGACAGAAACATTACAGACAGAGAGTGGGAGAGAGACTTTGGTTTTGTTACAGTCTGTTCTCAAAATGCATACCTTTGGAAGCAGAGTAATAACTACAGACTTTCCAAGCAAACTACAGATACTTATGTAAAATAAGACTGGTAGAAGTGTAAGTGCCTACTTGACTTTCAAACTCAATTAAAAGTGAAAAGTAAAGGCTCTGAAATGTAGTATTAAAGTAAAAAGTACTTCAGCCTGTTTAAAGGCCTATTTTGATGGCTAATTTCGGTAAGGGGCACAGACTGTAGTCTTCAATACTCCAAATTAACCACTAACAATCCTTAAAAATGATTTCAATCAACTTATGGTGCTTCATGAGAAATTCTATTATTGTCCCATCCATGTCGGAATTGGCCTTAATATTGGGAAGTCACACCTTATTGCCTTTCATTTAAAAATATTGACAGTTTCCCTCAAATGCATGACGACAAAAGTAACTAGCCTGTTTTGAAAATGTAAAAGCACTGTAGAAACTACAGATAGGTATAGGTATATTATTGATAGGTATATTATTGATCATGAAGTGAAGTGGTGTATTACCAGGTATGTTATTGATCACCTTTCCCTAGGCCAAAGACCAGCATAGGGACCTTTCCTGGCATTTTAAATCTCATTATTTAATCATCTATGATGTTATGTCCATTTTGTAAAGGAAGGAAACTCATTATTGCACACTCAAACTTACCTCTTTGAAGAAGTCTTTAATGAGCTGGTGTGCATCTCAATAAGTGGTGGTGTATTTCACCCCTGATTAGGCCCTAACTAAACCTTGGGTTTACAATTCTGCCCCTAAACCTTGGTGATCTGACATGTGTCCTTGCTTTCAGAGGTAACACAAATAATATGAGCAATCCCTATAGGTCCTTCACTGACTCAGCAATCAATGCTGCAGTAAAAATGGGGTTGGCAGGGCTTATGTGTGGGATTTGGCCTTGACTTACTCTGCAGATATTCCAGTAGACTGCCATTCTTCATGAGCTCAGTGATGATGTAGATGGGCTCCTCCATAGTGCACACAGCATACAGCTGGATCAACTTGGGGTGCCGCAGCCTCTTCATAATCTGAGCCTCACCCAGGAAATCCTGAGGGTCCATGGAGCCTGATGGCATGAATAACATCAGCAAGTTGGATACCGGTTAGTCTCCCACTAGTGTCTGAGGTGCTCATTACTGCATGCTTACCTGGTTTAAGAGTCTTGACAGCAACTGGTGTGGTGTCATTCCAGATTCCCTCGTGCACTTCCCCGAACTGTCCAGCCCCCAGCTTGCGCATGAGGCGCACTGACTTGCGGTCAATCTCCCACTGGTCCACTGTGTTGTAGGACAGGCCATGTGTCTGAGGAGCCTCCAGCTAAACAGCCGTGATACACCAAGACATTAGAGTACAAACCGCTACCTCAAGTTAAGTGATGTTCATGGACCATCAAGATTTTTGTGTAGAACCTGTACTTTGGCTTAAAGTCCATGAGACAGCAAGAAAAGAAACAAAACAAAAAAGCCATCCCACCTTTTTGCATGGCTGCAAGAGGCGCACACACAGGCCATCTTCTTGCTTTGAGTAGTGTTCCACAAGCTGGTTCAGAGTTAGGAAGTTACGGTTTCTAGACACAAAATATTCTCCAACGTCTGTTAATCTAATTTTGTAGTGTTTAACTCTACCCCTATCCAGAACTGTGGGGAAAAAAGACAGGAAAACCACGTCAAGGGTGTATGTAGATCATGCAGATGACTCACATTCATAAAATTAACCAGGTGTTCGAGAAGGTTGTGGCTGCACAACATGTTGATATGTTTCATTCATTGAGTATTCACAAAATCTGACTCATCGCCAGCCAAAGCAACACATTACAGATTCACCTAAGCATTGTACTGATTCATTGCAATAAACTGTGTGCATCACCTGTTATGAAAACAAACCCCACTGTGCAGCACTTTTGCTCAAGATTGGCCATACATGCATAAGGCATGTTAAAGTAATCCTACAAACTATACTGCTGCCCTTTAGTGTTTACAGGACATGTGTAACCTGTGGTCATTCACTTCATCAGCAACCAGCAAATGATATATGAAACACAGACATCTATGATAAGGAAATCATTTGGCAAATGTATGACACCAAATCATAGCAGGAAACTATCCATCTGATTAATTGCATAGTCATGTTTCTGTAGTCTTAAAAAGCTCAAAGCCCAAAGACCAATTTCTTAGACGTTATCATCTGTTTTTATCAAAGGACATTGGCTCAGCCTTAGGACCTTGCACCTTAATTTACCACAGAGCACACTGACAAGGTGTCGTACAAGATATGCCCAATAAAGTTGCTCTGTAATGAGGAAGCAGGGATTTTGCCCCCATAAGTGAACGGTTCCCAGTAGTAACAAGGAAGTCAATGAAACAAATTGAGTCAAATAAATTCTGACTACATTGATCTTATAAAAAGTGATGAGCCATACTCTGTTGAATCCAGTTGCAAACATGTGATTGTGAGTGTTTCCAAAAAGAGGACAGCAAAGCTGTTTGGGTATACTCACCTGACAGAGAGTACTCTCCCTTCTGGCTCTCACAGTGTCTGATCAGGAAGGCTCCATGGGCATTGCCCTCTGCTTGAAGCAGTTTCTCAGCATCTAACCTTTTTGTGTCTGGGAAGAACCATCTGCAAATTCACAATGAATCTACTGTGAGAGTCTTATATGCTACACTATAGTTCATCCAAATACATACCACTTTGTCTTGGGCATCATTTTCTATTTACTGCCATCCAGAGATGGTGAGCATACATAACAGATTCTGCAGTGCCATCAAAGAGAAGTGCACAGTGCCTGAAAAGTTACTCGTTGTTTTTGTTTTGTGTTGTCTACCTCTAGTTTGAGCCAGGTAGTGTTTAAATACATTTTTTGTTGATCAAGTCTGATATACTGACCTACCCCCTACTTTCTCATGGTTAAGTATATGAGCATTGCCCAGAGGAAAACGTGACTTCTTGCAACAGTCTTGTCTTTATCTCACTAAAAAAATTTTTTCCAAGTTATAAAATGTTAAAAAGTTATAAAATGTATATTATATATAATTTATATAATAAATATATGAATAATAAATCTTACTGAATTCTGATTTGGCTTTCATGATCATTTCTCCTCACTACTCCTCACTTAGCAGCTCAATTTAAAATCTGCTTTAGGATTATGCCATGCACAAACAGAATAAAGCTTCAAGTCAATGCATTCTCATGAATGGCAAAACATTATTTGACTGGGTCAAACATGTGTGTCTATTCGAAGAAAACCACTTGCTTAAACAATGGTAAACAAGGTATGTCAAAATGATTAGAAAATTGATTTACTGTCAGCATTCCACCTTTCCAGAGTATAGAGTAGGGAGAGTATACAACACTTGCAACCTGTAGGGAGAGTATACAACACCTGCAACACCCCCCAAAGATTTGAGAAAAACTAAATTTCACTTCCCATTAATAGGTTTTGATACTTTTATATTTACCATCTGTGTGGTTTCTGTAAGAATGATGGAAATAAAATTGCCAATGAAATTAGGCCTACAAGTGGACTAGTATGATGCCCTATGAATAGTCCCTGTCTTTAAGGCATGTTATACAGGCTTTAGAACTTGTGGCAGAGTGGTCATGATCCTGTCAAACCATCCTTGGTTCTCAGGCAGAGCTTGCCAAATACATTATACAATGTATTAGATGAAGGCCTCACATTGTTCACAGATATCTAAGTGTACATCAGGAATCATGGCTGCATGTCTCTAGATTGCATGTATTCTCAGAGATATTGCTTCCTCCAAGCCTCTTTTCTCTATTGACTGTACTGAGTAATTTAAGCCAATGATTAACCAAACCACAACATTTCCTTCTGGGTGGGAATGATTAACTGTGGTTTGACCCTATGGTCAAGCAAACAACTGAAACACTTGTTTTTTTCAGTATTGTAGAACTGCATTAGGGCCAGTAAACATAAAACACTTTGAGATAAAACAGAACCATGGCGCTTAAAGAACCTCACACTTTATCAGCATTTTTTGTTTTACTTTGTTACATGCTCAAATAATGTATTACTTTAGAAGCTCTAACAGTGGAGGTAAGGTAGTTAACCATAGCTTACCTCAGGGTAACAGGTAGGAGGTGAGCATTGCCTACGTAATTTAACCTGTAAGGTGAATGATGGCTTATGCTGAAAATTGACTTTTCCCCCCAAATACGCTTAGGCAACTTGTAAAAGGTTAACTACCACTACGCTTTACACACTCCATTTCACTATTTAACGTTCAATATGTATTTTGAGTCCACTTGCCCAGACACTTTAGGCCTGAATACCCCAAAGAGGTGTGGCCCCTTCTCTTTTTCTTGTGACCTACAGTACGGTTTTCAAGTTTTTTGTTTGTTTGTTTGTTTTAAAAAACAGAACAAATAGGCTACCATAGAAAATAAGCATGGGTTATACAGTCAATAGTAATATCATAAAGGCAAATGCTGCTTACGGTTCTGCGTCAAGTGTTTCAACAGCAGCCACATAGTTTGCTGGAATGTAACCCTTCTTGTTCGCCGATGCACCGGTAAGAGCTCTCGCATACCACCAGTCGCCTTGACTTTTATCCAATGGTTCAAGTTTATCTCCAGCTTTGAAAGTAAGATCATCTTCGGTTCGAGCAGTGTAGTCATACAGAGCTATATAGACATAGCCTGGTCTTTCTGGAGGTAAGGGTGGCAAATCACGCATGGGAGTTCCAGCATGTGGATTTGTTATTACCATCGCTTTGTCAAAGCTGTCCTTTTCAGTTCCACTGCTCTTTCCCAATCGGTGTTTTAGACATGGCCCAAAGACAAGATGAAAACATTCCATACAACTTTCTTTTGCGCTCATCATGGCAATAGTCCAGTTTACTTTAAATAACGTTAACGGAATAAATCTTACCGATACTCAAGTACTCAACTATGTAACGTTAATAAACTAAATATCCTCACATAATCGGAAATTAAATTCCAGGTAAAATATCCGAGGCACAATTATTGTTCCATCCAGAAAACACTTCCCGCCTTCGGTGGAATATCCGACAGACTGGCATGCCAAGATAGCCACAAGTCTTCGAACGTTATCCGCAGCTCGCCGTATCACTGAATTTCCTGGATAGGCCACTTCTCTCGATCCTCCTCGAGGTTGGGAAACTTCGAGCATATGTTCAGCCCACGGAAATAGTGCACACTCCAATTTTACCTGGGACAATGTTGCAGCGCCACTCCAAGACCAGTTTTGTTCACGGACAAGTGGCCTTGTAAATCACTTTACTATACTATACTATCACTTTACTATACAGGCCGACGTCACTTCACTATATATATATGTATAAGTAGCCTATATTTCAGATGAAGGGTTTGACAGGCACTTCAAAACAGGCTATTCAATATCAGATTATGTGAATAGCGCCAGAGTATTTATTTTCAAGAAGGTTATAGGAAAGTAAACAGCCGGTCATGCATCATCAGGTGCTGGAACGCATTGTGTAATGTTAAAGTAAAACTATAGTTAAAATTCTTATTATTAAAATTCTATTTTAATTTTTGTCCAAATGAGAGCTCCAGGAAGAGTTAGTATAGTATAATATAGTATATTATAGTTTTTAAGTTACAATTTGGGTGATGGGGTGGGATGATTATGTTAGTGATGGCGTCACATCTTTTACATAGTGTCAGAGAAGATGGGATACCAGCCTTGCAGCACCTTTTTACCCTTTCCAGTTCTTCATGAAGACTTTTTGTCAGCCAACCCCAAACTGTATACTCAAGCCCTTTGCACATCAGGTAGAACATTGCACGTAAGATAAACACCAACACTGATCAGGAAACAAATACTTGGCCCAGTCTTTGAAAACATGTACATTTCTGAGCTGTGTCTACTGTAGGTGGATAGGTCTTCTCTACTGTGGTGATGTAGTTACTGCAGGAGATTGTGGAGAGGTAATGTTGTCTTCCATCCTGTTGTCTTCAGCTACCATCCATGATCTTTACTCCATTCATTCTCAGTCTGTTTTGTTATTTAGGTAGGTATAGGTATGGTATGTATAGCTTTTATTGTCAATTTCTTCACATGTACAAGATATACAAAGGAATAAAAAATGCGTTTCTCACTCCTCTGTGGTGGGGAGAGCAAGGGGCCGCTGCGGATGTTCGTGCCGCCCAAGTTCCAAATTAGGGGGGATGAAAGGCACAATACAGCATAACATCGCACATACAGCCGCTTCATATCTTACGCTTATCCCCCCCCTTCTATTTGACCAGGACTTAGGACTCAAGCCATTCTTAGGTTAGCTAGATCAGGAACCCACCCTTAGGGAGTCAGATAGACCAGAGGGAGTTTGCTGCAAATGTTGAAGGACCCCATCCTCCTCAGCAATTAGAGCCAGCTCTAATGCTACCTGTAGCCTAGATGGTATCAGTGTTCAACCAACATCCCTTTCGGCTTGGGGTGTCCAGCTGTAGCTGGTCCTAACCTGCATCATCTCACAAAGTTACGCACCAGGCTCCTATACTCACTTTCTGGCCATCACTAATATGTTTAACTTGCTTACAAACTTTATCTTTGAAGTGAGTTTTTATAATAATAATAATAATAATAATTCTTATTTTTTTATTACACGGTTAGGGACTGGAATAGGCATTGTTCTACATATTTCTGCGATAAACGCTAGACTGGTATACTAAAGTGGACCGGACTGTATTAGGTAGCTTATTTATGCTTAGTACTAGATACAGAACTTGCACTGGTAATATTCTTGCTCCAACACCTCCAGCAGGGTGCACTTTCTCTGTCACAGCTGCATCCTCCTGCACAAATCTACACCACTTGCACACTTAAATGACAGTTGCACAACATTTTTCCCTTTTTATAGCTTATGTAATGTGTGTGTGTGTGTGTCTTGTTTATGTCACAGATGCTACAGGATGCCTACATTTCCAAAAAATGCCTAAAAATAAAGTTTCAGTGGCTCAGAGTTGTACTTAAAATCAGTTGTGTACAAGATGACCCAGACAGGGGAAAACATACTTCCCTATGGTGCCAGTACTGTTGACCATAATCTCAGATGTACACTCCCACAGTCAGACAAATGGAAGTCTTTCTTTGAGCCCATAAAGCAGGACACCAGACAGGTATCCACTCTAATCTGCAGCAGCTTCTCTCTGGGCTAAAGGGGCTACTTGCCTACCTACTTACCATTACGCTTTACACACTCTATTTCACTCTTTAATGTTAACTATATATATTTTGAGTCAACGAGCTCAGGCACTTTAGGCCTGAATACCCACATGCAAAGTTACCTCTTCACTTCACTCCTACACCAGCCATACACAAAGTGAAGCTCATTGAGTCGTTATTGTGACCTAGGCAAGATTCTGCCCTAGACTTTTTTTTAAAAACAAAGCAAACAGGCTACCATAGTGAAACAGTGAAAACAGCTTGTATAGTCAGTGGTAATGAGATATCAGAGCCAAATGCTGCTTACTGTTCTGTGTCAAGTGTTTCAACTGCAGCCACGTAGTTTGCTGGAATGTAACCCTTCTTATTAGCTGAAGCACCGGTAAGAGCTCTTGCGTACCACCAATCGCCTTGACTTTTATCCAATGGTTCAAGTTTATCCCCGGCTTTAAAAGTAAGATCATCTTCGGTTCGAGCAGTGTAGTCATACAGAGCTATATAGACATTGACAGTCTGAAGACATTCCACACCCCTTTCTTTTGTGCTCATGATGGCAATAGTCCAACTGCTCAGTTTAAATAACAGACTAAATCTGACTGAGATTCAAGTGGTTACCTCTAAGCTATGTTCATAAACTTACTATGATAATAGGAAATTAAATTCCAGGTAAAATAGGCTACTTCTGTTTATCCTCCACGACGTCAAGAAACTTTGAGCATATGTTCAACCCACGGAAGAAGTGCGGTAGTTTCACCTGTTGCAATGTTGCCATGCCTCTGTCAGACCAGATGGTTTAGTCATGTAGCAAGTTGACTTTTAGGCTATTAATTAGCTACCAAATAAGTGCCACTTACATTATCAAGGTGATATGCCCGTTGTAGTAGAGGACGGCAATTCCAACATTTCATATAATTGTATACACTGCCCTATGTGTAGGATAGGTAGGCTACAGCACAAATTCAGAGCGTGTGAAATCCTACTTAGGGGTGTTATGGTTGAACAAATTTAGTCCCAAATCAAATATTTGGTGAGAGTGTCACACATTAATTAATTAATTTAATTTAATTAAACAAAAAATAAACAAATAACGACAAATAAATGTGCAATATTTGATGACCTGCTGAAGTGTCCAGTGATTTTATGACTGCAAGAAAGGGATCCTCATGAGTGTTCCTCATGTTACACCAACGTTTCTAAATTCTAAACAATATGAACAAATGTGGATTTGTTCAGGCGTGCGGGAACACATTTTATGTCAGAGGTGCTGCATATTAATGGGGTCACAAAATTCCAGAACCCTCCTGTGATTTTGGCTTATTGTCACCTGTGATTTTGTCTTATTTTGGCTTAGTGCCACCACCACTGATGGCTGAACACTGGCACATACAGACACATGCACACCATTGTAGATGTACCACAAAGCAGTGTGCATTATCATGGCATAAGTGTGTGAAGCAGCTATTACCGAAACATGATCTGCTGTAATATAACCTAGTGACACAATAGTTAGGCCTTGCCTAGGCTTATATAGGCTACACAGTATTAAAAAATCTTGCATTTACTACAAGTGTAGCCTATTTTAAGAAAAAACTGCAGATTTGAAACTGGTGCTATTTTTTCTTAGGGATTGCACACATTTTTGACATTCTCAGGACGAGTATGGCTAGACAGAAAAGAACATTTTAACCTTAGAAAATGTAAACATTCTGAGACTTTGTAAAAACCTGTCATGAACCTGGAATTCTCTCATGGCAAGTCAAATGTGAATACCACCGCCACACCATTTATTACGGTACCCGGAAGTTTGAAACAAAAAGTAGTAACAAATGGATGTTTAGGTTCTCACATCTGCTTATGATTTCAGTATTAACGGTGTTTTGCGTTTCATTGTCGGCAGGCTTTTTTTAGTGCTTTGTTGGCCCATATACCAACAGTAGTGTTTTGTAACATAAGGCTGCCCCCCACGTGTTGCCTAACTGACACATGCAGTGGAAGACTCCCTGTCCATCAGCTAACGTTAGCTAACTAGCGGTGCCGTTTTTGGTGACAGTGGTCGACACAAACGCGCACACAGCGCAAAACTTCGGGGTAGGCTAACGTTAGCTTCCTGTCGCCCGTCATTATGAGCGAATATTTTTGTCTTTCAGACTGTGATGTGATTGGTTTCGATTTGGACCATACTCTATGTCGGTACCATTTGAAGGAGACCTCCAGGGTGAGTTTATGAATTGCTAGTATCTTCTAAGAGACGATTCTTTATTTCAACTCATGAAATCAATCAATGATGTGCAGGGAAAATTGCCCCGACGTTTCTTTTTGCATTTGTAGACGTGTGCGGCCACATTGCTCATGCTAGGTCTGCAGTCATTATGTGTAACGTTACATCGTTATTTAGTCAAATAAGCTTTCAGATGGCCTTTTTAAGCATCACGGAATAAGCGACGTGCACACATCCCATCAGGTCACTGCAAGCTGCAACAGCATAGGTTGGAGCCTAGGCTACTTTACTTGGTGATAATGTGACATGGTTTAAACGTGCGATTTAGTTTGTTATGAATGGAGCTCTGACTTATCCTGTCATTTTGCGTAAATGAATCAAATGTTGCGCTACTGACGCGGTTTAATAGCCTTCTTGACACAGCAATGCTTTATGTAAGGTTAATGACGTTCACTGCCGTTTTTGCAAGGGGCGTTGAGCATAACGTTACCAGTCTGTTTGTCAACCTTCAGGTATATTCCTCTGTTGCAGCTAATCTACGAAAGCTTTGCCAGATATCTGGTGGAACATAAAGGGTATGACAAAGATCTGTTGACCCTCAGTCCTGCGACCTGGGATTTTTGGTGAGTGTGCTTTGGCATCTGAAGTTGGATAAAACGCCTCAATGCATGAGTAGAGTACAGCTAGGCCAAGATGCACAGAAACGGCATCGTGAATATTAAGTCTGTCGTGACTTCGCAGAACCTGAAGTTCTGGTTAAGATCAGGTGAATCGTAGTCTTCAACGTAAAAACACAGGGGAAATCACTTCATTTATACCCATGATGACACCTCCCCCTATGGACAGTTTTCCTAAATCAGCTTATTTTGTGATGTTTGTTTTACAGTTTCAAAGGTTTAGTGTTGGACCTTGAAGATGGAAACCTTGTAAAATTGGCTGCTGATGGCACAGTGTTGAGGTAATCCCCCCCCCCCCCCCCCAAGTTATTGTTTTCATAATAATATGACTGAAAATATTGATTATATATTGATTGGATGATTATTTGTGATTACCCGGAAGAGGTTGCCTGTGATTCGGAGATGCAATAGATTAATGTTTTATCAAGTTGCAATTTTGTTATCAATGTGGACAATTGGCATAAGTACTTTACTTATTGGGACTCTTCTGAGAAAACTTATTAAAAATCTGATTGCATTTGGTCTAAATTGCTTCAGCGCTCATGTCCCAGTAGATGTATTCAAACACATTTTTCTTCTTTAAAGAACAGCGGCTGTTCTAATTCACTGCAGTGTTTGTGCATGTTATTGTTTGTGAACTATTATGAACCTTAGCTAAAACCATAGACAACTTGTAGTCTATCATGGTTACTACTGATTGTAATTTTCCTGCATGACCCCTGGCAGTTGGGTTAGCCCATAGAGTCGTGGATCTGCCCAAGGTTTCTTTCTAGACTAACTAAAGATAAGGGAGTTTTTCCTTGCCCCGTTGCTCTTGGGTGCTCCTTCTAAAACGCCATGAGACAATACTATTGTAAAAAGCGCTGTATAAAGAAATTGAATTGAATGATGAATTTTAACAGTATTTAAAATATTTTATAATATTTTATGTTTCAAATTTCTAGGTTATGTAACAAGTGTTGTAAGGAATATTTAGCATGGGAGATAAACTCTCAAACAGAGTGACATTTACACAGTACATATAGTACAGCTGTTTTCTTTGGAGAAAGGATGGTATTCTCATAGTTGATTCTCTTTGGAAATACAGGGCAACCCATGGGACGCATGAGCTCAGCACAGAAGACTTACTAAAGCACTATGGTCCAAAGAGGGAATGGAAGCATTTCAATAGCCTTAATACCTCCTACACAAGATCTGGTACAGTATTGCTGTTGTTGTTATTGAGATTATGGAATATTTATAGTATTGTAGGCTGTGATCTATAATCAGAGTTAGATTAAGGGGTGCAATTTTGATGGCAAAGTGCAAAGTCTATAAGTAAAGTTGCTGTAAAACTTTAAATTAAAGCAACACTATGGAGTATTCGGTGTAAAACTAGCCCTAGTTAAGACACACAGAACTTCCAAACAGTTTCCAGAGCCTTATTGACACTGCTAGAAGATGCTAATTGGTGTTTGATGGAAATACAGTCAGCAGTGCCAAGATGGATTTTATTTTCACTTGGTTTCCTACCCTCTCCCCAGAACTTGGTACATATCTTGGATGGATGGTGAGAATAACACCTGTGTTTAGCCTCCCTTCATATCACTTCACTGCAATATGCTATCCAAATGAATTTGGAGATGGTAGCAAAATGAATTGTCTGGTAAAAGGGATACTCACCACAAAGTGATGAAAGTTACATAGTTTTGCTTTAATGGTTTTATTTGCCAGTGCTGGTGTTTATAATAAGAGAGCTGCATTTAGACATTAAAAAAGAACTCCAGCACAAGATGTAGCCTCACTCTCAGGTGAGTTAATACTTAAGGGTAGGGCTGTGCAGTTAATCACATATTTTTTTTTTTAATAATTTGTTTATTGAGCAGCAACAGTACACATATGCAATTTGAAAATGGGGAAAAAATCCCATGTGAAAAAGATGCTCACATTTTTAGTTTTACAATTTACAACCCCCCATCCCACCCACCCCACCCCAACCCCTACCCCCTTTTACTACTAAGTGAAGTAAAATGAATGTAAAAAATCATAGTAATGATAAAAAAATTAATAGTAATAATAAAAAAGGGAAAAAATTTATAAAAAATCATTATAACAATAAAAAAATAATAGTGATAATTAAAAAAAAAAACAATGTAAGCTCAGATATCTGTCGCCTCAACATCTAGTGTGTCTATAATGGACAGCAAAGGGTCCCAAGTTCTATCAGATTTCCTCAGAGAGCCTTTGAGGGAAAACCTTAGCCTCTTAGTCAGTTTTAGGTTGAAGAGGACTTCCTTTAGCCATCGACTTTAGGAAGGGGGTAGTGTATGTTTCCAGTTAAGTAAAATTAAACGCTTGGCCAGTAAAGTACAGAAAGCCATACTATGTTGTACTTCACTTGAAAAAGCGTTAGTGTGTGGAATACCAAAAAGAGCTGGGAGAGGGTGGGGGTCAGCCCCCACATTGTATGCCATGTGGAGGGTATCAAATATTTTAGACCAAAAGTCTATCAGCTTTGAACATGACCAAAACATGTGCATAAGATCGGCAGGGGACTGGTTACATCTATTACAGATGTCTGCAACATTGGGATAAAATTTTGACAATCTGTCATTAGTGTAGTAGATTCTGTGTATGAATTTGCATTGGATTAGCCCATGTCGGGCACAGATGGAGGAATGGGGTACTAAACTATTAATATAATAGTTTATGAATGTTAGCTGCCCAGTAATAGTGCAAAAAATTGGGGAAGGCAAGACCCCTTTCACACTTTTGAAGCTGCAGTATTTTTTTCTGTATGCGCACAGATTTATTGGCCCGAAGAAACTTTGACACTGAGGGGTGGTGGTAGCGTAGTGGTTAAGGAACCTGGCTAGCGTGTAAGTTGCCTGAAAAGTTGTGGGTTCGAATCCCGGCTGCCCTTGAGCAAGGCACTTAACCCTAAGTTCCCTAAGCTCTAGGAGAGACTGGCCCTGAACAATTGATAGTTAATGAGTTGTAAGTCGCTTTGGATAAAAGCGTCTGCTAAATGCATAAATGTAAATGTAACTCAGATTGAAGTTGCAGGCGTCTTTTGTACAGTGCGGGGTCTGGGTTTGTAGAATAATTATCATCAACTTCTTTGAGCATTTGTGTTAATTCTGACTGTCTGGAAATATTCATTTTTTTTAAGATGAGATGAATAGGAAATGATGTGACCTCTTAGGTATGCCTTGAAGGTTTCCCATAAAGTGCCTCTTGACACATCTGGGGTATCCAGATCCTTTTCAAAAAATAGTTGTATGGAGGATGTTAAAGACTCAACAAAGGGGTCATTAGCTAGTGAATATGAACTGAATCTCCATGGCTTTAAAGGACGTCTGTAAGTAGGAAAATGTATGTCTAGAAATGTGGGAGCATGGTCAGAAATCATAATACTATGGTAGTAACATGAGCGCATAGTAGAGAGTAATCTGTTATCTAGGAGAAAAAAGTCTATTCTAGAATAGGAATGATGGACGTGTGAAAAAAAAAGAAAATGATTTTTTATCTGGGAATTTAAACCTCCATGGGTCTGAAAAACCCAGCTCTGCTGCAGTGGAAGCAAGTTGTTTAGCTGAATTTGAAAGGGAATATGGTCTGGAAGAGGATCTGTCTAAATCAGCATCTTGAACAAAATTGAAATCCCCCCCTATAATTATGTGGTATGTTTCAATGTTGGGAATGGAGGTGAAGAACCTGGATATGAACTGTTCATCATCCCAATTCCGTGCATAAACACTAGCTAAGATGACTGGGGTATTGCACAGCTTCCCTGACACTATCACATGTGTCAGCAACGACGAGTCAGCAACGATGAGTCAGCAACGACTCTTTCTAGCTCAAAGGGAATATGATTTTGAATTAAGATTGCAGTAAGATTGCATTAAGGTTGACCAGACCAGACACGATGAGACTTTCTCTATAGATCCTGGAGATATTAAGGAAAATGCATGTAAAGGAAATATGCCTGGTTATAACTTTCAGCTTTGCCAACTTATGTGCTGTAGACGCATGTTTCAGTACGAATGGAAGGACAAAAGGGAGGTGAGAATATTGTAACACCGGCGTCTCAAACCGAGATCACACAAGGATTTCCAAATAATAGAAGATTTTTTTAAAAAGAATAAGAATAAAGAATAAGGAAAAGAAAGTGTGTTGCAAGTCAGTGGAATGGGAAAACCAAAAGTGGTTAGAGAAAAGACCCACCAGGGTCGTTACAATATGCCTGTTTGCAAATTTTGAACGTGAAAACTGTATGAAAATTGTCAGGTTAGTTAATGAACTGATGACCACTTCTGACCTCTGCAGTCATTGTGAGGAGAATGCCTACAATACCTCCAATAAAGGGCAGGAAAGCTGAACACTGAATAAAAGTATGAAAGCTATTTAACATATCTAATATTTCTTGGTGGAAAACTAGTGGACTAGCCATCTAAAAGCCATACGAAGCCTTCCACTTACTTTCCAGAGCCTTATTGGCATGGTAATTGGTGTCTGATGTCAAAACAGTCAACAATAAGATCACCACAAAAGACTGATTTTATTAAGACTGAGGTTCACTAGCCTTACAAGCCAGACTGTAACATCAAAATGTATAGTGTGGTTATGACTGATAGACCCTGCTCAATGCAAGGGGTGGAATCAGTGGTTGTCTCTGCACTCTGTTTCTGCACACAATAGTAGCCTGATAAGCCACCGCTAGGGCATGTCTAGACGACTCTCTACAAGGATAGAGTGATGTGATTTGTCCGACCAAACTTGGGAGAACAGCTGCTGAGGCCCTATGGTTAGCTTCTAGATCAGGGGTCTCAGACTCGCGGCCCGAGGGCCAATTGTGGCCCACGGAACGATATTTTGCGGCCCGCTGCCTAAAATCAAAGCTTGGTGTTCATGCGACCAGCACGTTTCTCATGTGTATCTGACCGTTGTATATTTTTAACACTTGTGGGCTACCGTAGCACAGGCTAGCGAGAACCTAATAATAGAAAATATATCCTGTCATTCATACATTTTTTGTCACCCTGCCCCAGTCATGTCTTTTTCAAAACCTGCTATGAAAAGAAAAGTTGGCGATGAACACAGACAATTTCAGGAGAAGTGGGAGATTGAATATTTTTTTGTTGAGCACAGGGGCTTCCCAACGTGTCTTATATGCACGGATAAAGTTGCCGTACACAAGGAGTATAATATCAGACGTCATTACTCAACTAGACATGCTGAGGAGTATGCAAAATACCTGGGAGATGAGCAAGAGGACCGCCAAACTTAAAATGTGTCTACTGAGGCAACGAGATTTTTTCAAGAAAGCAAGCAAAGAGAGTGATACGGCTGTCAAAGCTAGTTACGTGGTGAGTGAGATGATTGCTAAGGCTGGAAAGCCATTCAAAGACGGCGAGTTCATCAAACAGTGCATGGTACAGTCTGCTAGTATAGTCTACCCGGAAAAAAAAGGTCTGTTTAGCAACATCAGCATTTCAGCCAATACAGTGGCAGAGCGCATTTCTGACATGTCAGGTAACGATCAACTGCGTGAGAAAGCTAAACATTTCCATTCATACTCGATCGCTCTTGATGAGAGCACAGACGTCACTGACACTGCGCAGCTCGCAATCTATGTCCGTGGTGTTGATGACAATTTTGAAGAAACGGAGGAGTTGCTCACAATAATTCCAATGCATGGCCAGACCACTGGTCAGGAGATATACCGCCACCTGTGTGATTCCATTGTGAATGCCGGCTTACTATGAAAGCGTTTTGCTGGAACAACAACCGACGCAGCCCCATCAATGACAGGGAGGAAAAATGGACTGGTGGCACTTGTTCAAAGAAAACTCAAAGAGGAGGGTGTGGAAGAGGCCTTTGCTCTGCACTGCATTATCCACCAGCAGGCCCTTTGCAGCAAATGCCTGAAGTTTGACAGTGTGATGTCTGATGTTGTGAAATTTATCAACCATATCAGATCCAGGGGGTTAAAGCACCGGCAGCACCTTTTTGGAGGAAATAGAGTCAGCATATGAGGACGTGCTCTACTTCACCGAGGTACGTTGGCTTAGCAGGGGGAAGGTCTTGTAAAGGTTTTTTGAGTTAAGAGAAGAAGTGAAAGCCTTCATGGAGAAGGATGGGATGACTGTTTCTGTACTAAGTGATCCCAAATGGCTAATGGACTTAGCTTTTCTTGTTGATATCACACAAGAGCTGAATGTACTGAACAAGAAGTTACAAGGCCAGGGCCAGCTTGTCAGTGCTGCATATGACAGTGTTAGAGCATTCTCAAAAAAACTTGTGCTATGGAAAGCCCAGCTTTCCCAGACAAACCTCTGCCATTTCCCAGCATGCAAGGCACTCATTGACTCAGGTACAGCATTCAGTAGTGAGAAGTATGCTAATACCATTGGAAAGCTACAGGAAGAATTTGATCACAAGTTTGCAGACTTCAAAACACACAGAGCCACTTTTCACATTTTTGCTGACCCCTCCTCTGTTGTGGAAGATGCCCCCCCGTGCTTCAGATGGAGCTAATTGACCTGCAGTGTAATTCAGAACTCAAATCTAAGTTCAGGGAGGTGAGTGGACAAACAGACAAGCTTGGACAATTTTTGAGAGAATTGCCCCCCACCTTCCCTGAGCTTTCCAGGATGTTCAAGCGGGTCATGTGCCTTTTTGGGAGCACCTGTATGTGTGAAAAGCTCTTCTCCACAATGAACTTTAACAAGTCAAAATTCAGATCCAAGCTTAAAGATGAGCATCTTCAGGCCATACTGAGGGTCTCAGCTGCTTCCGCCCTCAAGCCAAATGTGGCTCAGCTGTGTGAGAGGAAGCGCTGCCAAGTCTCTGGCAGCAAAGACTAGGAGGAAGTAAGAGAACCATATGTTCTGAAGAACCGTTCATGTTCTGTATGTTCTAACTTGTTATCAGTAAAGATTGAGAAGATCAGTTGTACTTGTTTGGAATACTTGAAACCCTTTTTTTGTGGAGTACTTGATGCGGCCCAGCCTCAGCCCAGACTCCCCCTCCAGCGGCCCCCAGGTAAGTTGAGTTTGAGACCCCTGTTCTAGACATACCTGCATAGCAAAACCATTTGCTACTGCTAGGGTACATCTAGATTTGTCGGCTAGGGGTTTTACAACAAATTCTTTTTCAAAAAGACCCATACAGTGCCATGCAGTTTTTCAGCTTACGTGCATTGCCTCTCCAAGTTACATTTTTTGTTAAATCAACATGTGGTCCTTTTATATGAACTGAATCAAAAAGCAACATGGCTACCTTTTTTCAAACTGATTAATCGGTTCAAGCACATTCAATTTCTCTGATATTTATGTGACACAGGAGTTTATTTCATTAATATACAGTATGCTTTATTTCATGCATAATGCACTTTGCTCATAGAGTGACTTTGCTCTTTGACCATCATTGAAATTATGGCTTCAATATATTCATATGTTTCTGAGGTTAAAAAGTTTTTTTTTTTTAATCTCATTCTCCAGCAAAATACTATTTCTATGATAACTACTTTGACCTCCCTGGAGCGCTGCTTTGTGCAAGAGTTGTGGATATGTTGCACAAGGTAAAACCCGAAGATGTATAAAACATATCCATCACATATCTGCTTGTTTAAAAATATGTTGTTTGAATTCAGGTAATATTGTTGTATTATGTATTGGTGAAATGCACAAACTTCTCAACATTTACAGCGTGGTAATGAGGTGACATCTGACTTTTGGAAAGACATGATTGCTGCAATTGATCACAATTACAACACATCAGCATTTAGAGGTAAGCTTGGACTTCTTATATTGACAGCCTGAAAATAGTTTTGGTGCACTCTTCAAATAGAGGTATATACAGAAACCCAAAACAGCAAGAAGTATAACTATGCTTAAGCATCGTGTTTAATTTTTGCTGTAATAATGACCACTGACCAGGACAAACCTGGTTTGAAGTCAGTTGTGCATTTCTAAAAAACTATTTTATGGGCATATAATGCAGATGCGTGCACATTGCATATAATGCAGATGCGTGCACATTGCATGCACACCTTGCCTCTGTCATCTACAGTGCTCATTCATGCAAAACAACATTAAACTACAATGAAAAATCCATGAAAAGTCCTTTGAAAATTGCTTCAACATAAAAGAAAAAAAACCATCTAAAGATTAAGAGGTGCAAGATTGCTGATGCTTCGTTGAAGTTGCCTTTATAACCGCTTCTGTGCTCAGATTAAACATGTGAGTGGAAGAGACAGGAAGATCTTTATGTCAACTCTACTTGGTTTGGTTGGTTTTCCCTGACAATATGGTACCTCCTTGGTGTGCTGGGTGGGGCGAGGGCGAGCACTAAAACTGGCTACTATACTTTGTTTAAGAACAAAAGTTTAGGCTGATTATTTATGCTCATTGGCCATCTTAAATTGATACAAAGTAAACTAGCCTACATCCCCACCTGCATAAAGCAATTTCAGGGAGATATCCCAGCTGATCAAAATGCTGTCTCTGTTATTCACTCTTACCACATCTGTGTCATACTATTTTATTGTCCCATTTTGTAGACCTACAAGTTTGTATGTCAGACTGAGTAGGCAGTGGACACCATGTTACTTTCTTATTATTTCCAACGTAAAAAATATGAGGCGTAATAATCAAGTAGTGCAAGTAGTTCAAGCGATAGACATAGTAGTCCAAGACACTGTTCCTTGATTATTACGCTGAAACGAGAGTATAGTTCCACGTCATATTGTTTTAGAAAAATCGCCACATTTAATTTTCCGTCGGTCTTAGTACACATTGTAACTACAGAAGAGTCAAGTTTTAAATATGAAAAATACTGCAATTTTATGGACACTTTCAAGCAGGATGCTAATGGGTGAGATGCTAGTGGCACCCAAAGGATTGAACTATATATGTTAACTTGAAGCTAAAAACACTAATGTCAGACTAAGACAATGGCTTGATGAACTGACGAAAGGAAAAACTCAATTGTTTAACTCAAAGGGAGGTGCAAAATGAGTAAATTGGCCGGTGGCATATCCCTTGAATCAACGAGACTATGATTGCCTAACTTTTCACGATAGAACTAATGTTCTCAAAAAGAGTGCAGTAGCTTAAATGTCTGAATATTTTTTTTGACAATAAATGGACAAGGTTATCTGGGGCCTAAACATCGGAGGTAATAACGTCGTCTTTATCATTTCACACACAGTTTCACACACACACTTTTCTTTATTCATGTTTGCAAGTTAAACATGCTCTTAGCCAACAATAATTTATTTTTTTTTCAAAGTTGACTCTCTTGATTCTCTCGCATGTGAACTTCTTGTCACTTGTGATGGCTTTCTCAGACCAGTCAGTGGCCATAATTTGGCTTACGTCATATTTTAGTATCAACTCAGCAGGTACAAAAAATCGTAAGTGATATCAGGTACAACCAAGGGGGTAGGAATACACGTGGAAGTTGAAACACCCATGGAGGTTGTTCCCAGCTGGTTCCACCCTGAAAGGGCCCCAAAGCCGTTAGTATTTCATTGGCTACGTTTCATTTTAGTTTCACATCAAAATCAATAACTTTACAGGTGAAGCACCCTGTACCTCAATTTCACTGTTGTTGTACACTGGAGAAAACACAACAATGCATATTGGGCTCATTATCTCCTGTGCCATGTTATTGCCTTGTAAGAAACTTTTATGTGGGGCGATGCTAAGAGTGACGACACAAATTTAGCGACGGCTAGTGACTTTCTGTAGCACAGGAGGGAATTTACTGTACTTTCTTGATAGTGCTCTGTCAGACTTTGGGAGTCTAGGTATGTCAGCATCATATACACATAATAAAGTAACTAACATTTAAAGTAATTTAAACACAATGCTTAGATGCACTGACGGACAGTCATGTTTCACATACAATAGTGGAATTTCATCTGGGTGAATCTGTCAGAATTTTTTTTGCAAGATCTACTAGCCAAGTTACCATGTTTGGGTTCGTCAGGTTAACGTAACCATGTCGGCTAGGAGTACGCACAGTAGACACTGGACCTAACTAAAAACTGAAAATTTAGCCTCAACACCTTCTACTGAGATTGACGTGATCCCTCTGTCCACTTCTTTTACTGTCTATGGGTACAACTCCACATAAAAGCGAGTAGAGCAGTGCTAGAACATTATAGTGGAAAAGCCTCATTTGGCTACTGTCTTCTGATCCCTCAGAAATCCCCTTTGATAGGGTAGGCTATTAAAAACTGTATAAACTGTATTTTTACTTCTTTGTATTTCATTGCTGACAAACGGAGGATAGCTCATGTTTACTTTTGGTTTTTTTGGGAGAAAAAGATCGGGATCAACTTCATCAATTTATCATGTAGGCTATAGCCATTTATCTATATTGTTAGACCATAGGTGAAGGATGTTTCAAATGAATTTCCTTATCTGCATCGAAGAGGTGTGTTTCTAATGGTAGAAAGCCCACAAGTAGAATACCAACTAGAGCTGAAACGATTACTTGAGTTACTCAAATGATTTGATTACAAAAAATTCTTTGCCACAAGGCTTTGTTAAATTCCTATCATTCAATTCAATTCAATTCAATTCAATTCAGTTTTATTTATACAGCGCCTTTTACAATAGTATTGTCTCATGGCGCTTCACAGAAGGAGCACCCAAGAGCAACAGGGGCAAGGAAAAACTCCCTTATGTTCAGTTAATCTAGGAAGAAACCTTGGGCAGATCCACGACTCAAGGGGCTAACCCAACTGCCAGGGGTCATGGAGAAAAATTACAATCAGTAGTAACCATGACAGACTATAAGTTGCCTATGGTTTAGCTAAGGTTCATAATAGTTCATAATAGAGTATTATCCCACTTTTACATTACATGGTAATCAGTCTATAGGTGGTTATCAGGAATTATGGCTAGACAATGTAGCAGTGGCCAGGCATAGTGACAAACTCAAAGGAGTGAGATGGGTCATGGGGGTAGCAGTAAGGGTCCATTTGACAGCGCCATTGTGAGGAGGGGTCAATCACAGAGCCTCAGGAAGGGGAGTCGGGCCCAGCATCGGCGTTCAGGAAGGTCCTCTGTGATGGGGAGTCGGTCCTGACATGGGCCTCCCGTAGTGTTGGTTGTAGTCCACTCAGGAGGGGAGGGTGAGAGGAGTCCGCCAGAATGAGGCAGGGATGACACTCAGCAAAGATAATTGTGGACAGAGGAAAATAGTGAATTAGGCCAGGCTCACACATCAGAAAGCAAATGTGTAATTTGGGCATACATATATGTGTATAAATATATATATATATATAATATATTTATATATATAAATATTGAGAGAGAGTCAAAGTTCATCAAAGTTAATATTTTTAAAAAGTCTCTGCTGTGATATCATAGGTAGGTTTTGTAACCTACTAATAAGCTCCGGAGTGTTAATATTAAAGCGCATTCGATATTTATATCAAAGACACAATGCTGCATAGTTTCCTTTGCCATCTATGGCGCTGTCAGAAAACCAAGCTCACGGCGGGTGTAAATGGTAGAAAATATGTCCATTTAGTGTTTTGTGAGGAGGAAAACATTGCGCAGTGTACAGGTGACACTGTTAAACGGACTTACCTTTAAATAATGTCAATGCTTCAACACGTGCAGAAAGCATTTGCACATTGACTTTATTTCAACAAGCAGAGCTTCAAAGTTGAGCAAAAATTGATGCTACCCAATTTACGATTGCTATTGATATACGATTGCTAATATTTGTACAGTATTTGTGAATGCAGCCTGTTATAGGTATTCACAGTTATGGGTCTATAGTAATGACTAAGCGTGATGTTAAATATCAAGATCTCATGTCATCTGCTCTCCTTCATACACACGCTTGTGCGCACACACACACACACACACTGTCTCTCTCTTCCCATCTTGCACATGCATATATTCTTTATTCTCAGATTATTTATTGCAGGAGATACAACCCTCTTTCCTTAGATAAGAACAAATGGCCTTTATTTGTGAAGTTGTGTTTCATAGTTTTTAATTAGAAGCCAGTATATCAGTGGTTTTAAGGTTTGATCCAACAGTTGGAGTTGGAGTAAAAACCTTTTTTTGATCAGGAATTATCACCAAACACAAAGGAAAGTTTAAAAACACAAAGGAAAGTTTAATCCGATTATTCAATCTGTGATATAATTGTCAGAATACTTGACTCCAAAAATATTCGATAGTTGCACCCCCTAATACCAACCAGCCAAGGTTTGTGCACTTGTGCCTCTTAAATGCAATGGGAGATGGCTATCTCATTGGTTAATTTGGTGTTGCACCTAAATTACGCCCATGATTAATTTAGTCCAACCCTTTTGAATGTTGCACAGGGCACATGGATCAATTTTTTTGCCATCAAAATACAATATTGTCTTGGGGCCACCTCCACACTTGTGCTCCAGTAGACACTATAGCATGTCAATGAGGTGCAGTTACATAATAAAATGTTACATAACTATATCAAGTATTTCATAATTTTGTTTATTTTATTATGCAAACTTCATAGCTGAATACAGGCAAACTCACAAAATTCATGTCATGATTTACACCATAACAATATGAGCCTTTTAGTTTGAGTTATGGACATGGCTTTGAATGGACAAGCTTTTATGGGAGATTACAGTTTTCCTATAAAGTCTGTGAAGTTTACAGAGAAACCATAAATCATTACCTTTATACCAAGCTGGGGAAAACTGGTGTAACAGATGTGACATATTTGCGTTACAGATGTGACATGTCTGAACCAGGCTTTCAAAAACTATACACAAGTGTGAATAGTGAACTCTAACCTGTAACGATTGAAATAGTAGGTTTGATGCCTGGATGGGCATGTAGCTTTAAGGCTGTCTTTCTGAGAGGAGCTCTGCAATTAGCCCTTCATTGTTATAAAAATGTTAAAGGTTGACAGTGATCATGGAGTAACACTGTTGGCATTTACAGCTATTGTGCTGCAGCTTATTTGCACTTTACCCGAAACAAGTCACTGTCTGCTTGCCTGCGGCTTAATCTCACAAGGGTCATCCAATGTGGCAATCCCTTGGAAAGTTTTTCAGCAAGAATGTACGCCGCAGTCCAAATTGTACGCCTGCGTTAACAGCAAAAATAATTGACTATGAGTGATATCCAAGGTGCGCCTTATGTGCTTGCTGTGTTTTTGGGGATTATGCACTAAATGTCAACATTTCATCAGTTGTAAAAGACAGGCTAGATGTTACAGTGGGCCAAACCAATTATTGCTTAATTGTAAGCATGGACCAGTAAATCTGCACACAAAACAACGTTGGGAACAACTTTGGGAGGTTTTAGAAAATGCAATAGAAAAGTGAATTGTGAAACATTACGGATGTGACAGTTCTAACACATCATTTAAGTATTTAAAAGAAACAAATATGCTTTGCACATGAAGTTTGAATGTTCTCAAATTTGTTATAAATGTGACATTTCCATGGAATTCACAGACTTAGAAAACAAACAGCTTTTAAATTACGTAAACGTACTGTTGAAACAAACCGAGCAAACTATAGTTTTATCATGCCTTTGTCATCTTGGAAATTGATTAATTATGTAAGTTTGCATACTTTAGCTCTGATGTTGCAGTAGTGTAAAATAGACATTTTAAAAACAATGTATGTATTGGCGCACCACTCATAGATGATGTAAGAAATTGAATTATCTGTACAAATCCATCGGAAGGTGTATCATACAAAAAATATAGAGAACATTTTAACATAAATTTTGGTTATATGTGCACAACTTTTTCTCTATGGTAAGGTTGACTAAGATTGGACTTGGTGGAGGTGGAATTGCCCTTCTGTTTTTGTCTTGGCTTCAAAAATAATGACCAGTTAGGAGAGTAGGACAATAAAAGCTGATAAAATCAATAAAATAAACAATAAACAAATAAACAAAAAAGACAATAAAATCTCTTAATTCAGTGTGAATACGGTATCAGATATCTATCGGTATGCAAAAACGATGTATCGTAATTGGCTTTGCAACTAAAAAAGTTGGATCGTTGCATCTCTGTTCAAATCTCTAATGAAATACCTTAGTTCATTGGAACTTGCAAGAAGGACCACACAAAACATGACAAAGAATTAGGCCTAGCTCAGCCCTCCCAGTATTTCCCATACGCAGCATAGTCTAATTTTAAGTTTTCAGAAATTGTCTACAAACTTGGAAGTAAACATTATATCTGTTGAGAGTAGCCACACTTTACACAAAATGATACAAAGTGCCTGTACCACCAGGCTAGTCTAAGGAAAATGAAAAATATTTCCATCATACCAGTGCATACCAGTTTTCAGTCAGTGTCTTTTGTTTGTATTACTTTTAATTCTTTCACTACCGGTAGTGAAATAATTAGCATGAAGTTGTACTCAAACTCCTAGTCGAGTCTCATCTATTCAATTGTAGTGCGCCACTGGAATCTTTGTTTAGCATGTTTGATACTTAAATACTAAAGTGGTCACTAAGAAAGCTCCTCTCTCGAAACATACAATAAAATTAATGCTTTCTTTACATGAGCCCAGGGAAGTTCATGTTGGCTGTGTGAGAGTATTGCTGCCAGCATCTTTAATCATAAAAGATTGAAGGTTTTAGAGTAAGTATCAATAAAGCCAGTGAATGATTTATGGTAAGAAGGAGGAAACTGATCAGTTTGGGAACTAAAAACATTTTTATTTCGGTCAATATGTCGTACATATTGTGATCTTTTGATATACAAAACAAGTGTTGCATTAACAAATTTTTTCTTCATCTCTAGTTATTCCTTCTTGTCATGTTACATGTCTTGTTACAATTTTACAAAGTGTCTGCCATTTAGAAGTGAACTTTCTATTTTATACAGTGGGTGTGTTTCACACTAGTCAGAAAATAATGAATAGGATTTAAACACAATTAGAACAATACAGATAAGGGAAATATTGATGTTATCTTGGAGGTGTATGGAACATAGTTACTCTTTCAAAAGGATCTTTTCAAAAGGATTTTTTTTTGCTTTTGTCACCAGACCATATCATTATAATGTAAGGGGTTTTAATGGGTAAAATAACACACCTTACAGAAACACTCATCATTATTTAACAAAATTTACTGCACTTATTGATGTTGAACGCAAATGTTTTTTTTTTTTTTTGAGAAACTGCTCTTTGATGTTAAAGTTTGATGTTTTGTTCAGTGTCTGTATCACGTTGCAGCAATCAGGAAACCAGAGAAAGAGCAGTGAACATTATCGGCAGCAAAGACACCGTTAGATTGCTCATCAGGAACCGCAATGTAAACTGTGTCATGAGCATGCAACTCAAGAACAGCACTTCCAGACATTTGATCCAGGAAGCCCTTATTATACTCATCATAAGTGAAAACCACTGGATGACCGTTTTTGTATAGTGCGGCCAAGACATTTGCCCCATTGACATGCAAATGGTAAGCAAAGTAATAGAGTCCTGGGACCTGGCAGGTAAAGACTCCAGAGCTAGGATCATAATGTTGCTCACCATTGTACAAAACTGTCTCAAAGGCAATGGGGGTATTTGCTGCTGGATAAGCCCTTGTCAGAACAGCTGAAAAGGCAGACATTGGGGCCTTAACTAACTCATGAGCAACAGGCACTACCTCATGGGATTTGATCGGCATGCTCTTCTCATGGTGGTAAATGACCTCACCTGGTGGGCCAGGGGCTCCTGGGGGTCCAGCTGGACCTGGGAGACCATCATGACCTCTAGCACCAGGAGATCCTGGTGGCCCTTGAGGACCAGACATTCCCTTAGCCACAACTCCTGCAGGGCCAGGAGGGCCTGGGGGACCTGGATGACCTTTAAGCCCTGGAATACCTGATGGGCCTGCAGGGCCAACCAGTCCTCTTGACCCTGGGAAACCATTTTCTCCCCTCTCTCCTCTAGGTCCAGGTGGTCCTGGATGTCCCTTAACTCCAGCTGGCCCCACTGTACCTGGGATACCTGGTGCACCAGTTACACCTTGCTCACCCTTTTGACCTTGATGTCCCATATAACCTGTAGGGCCAGGTGGTCCAACAGTACCTGGAATACCTGGCTTTCCTGTTAAACCTTGATGTCCCTGATCACCTTTAAGACCTTTTGGCCCTTGAGGCCCCATGGCTCCCATATCACCTTTAGCACCCTGTGCACCTTGCTCTCCCTGAAATCCCCTAGCACCCTGAGGACCAGCTGGACCCATAGGACCGATAGCTCCTGGAGCACCTGTAAATCCTGTTGGGCCTGGCTCACCTTTCTGTCCTGTTGTACCTGGTGAACCTGGGGAACCTCTTGCCCCTGGGATTCCTGATGGTCCTGGCTTGCCAACACCTGGTAGACCTGGAGATCCTGGCTGTCCAGCTGGTCCTTGTGAACCTACTAGCCCAGGTGGACCAGGCAATCCAGGGCTGCCATTTATTCCAGCTTTACCTGGAGCGCCCACACCTGGAGGGCCAGGATGGCCTTTCAAACCTGGTGAACCAGGTGTTCCTGGAATACCATCTCTACCTGGACCACCTGGTTTTCCTGGCTCTCCAGGATGTCCAGTTGCACCGGGTGCCCCAATTCCAGACTTTCCAGGTGGACCAACTGGACCCATTGGTCCCATTGGACCCTGGGCACCTGGTGCACCGTGAATGCCCACCCCTCTCTCGCCTTTTTGACCTGGCATTCCTGGAGCGCCAGGTGCGCCAGTAGGTCCCATTGCACCAGTTGGTCCCACTGGCCCAGGAGCTCCTACAGATCCTGGTTTACCAACAGCAGAGAGTCCAGAAGGTCCAGGGCTTCCAGGGGTACCTGGTGCCCCTCTTGGGCCCATTTGACCTGCAGGACCAGGATGTCCTTTTGCCCCCGGAAGACCATTTGCGCCAGGTTTCCCAGGGGCACCTGGGCCACCAGGCTTGCCATTTGTAGAATAGCCGGGTGCTCCAGGTTGTCCAGGTGGACCCTTTGGTCCAGGGTGTCCAACGCCACTTTTTCCAGGTGGTCCAGGGGCTCCGGGGGGACCTGGTGGTCCAGGTGACCCAGGACTACCTGGAATGCCTGGCTCCCCTGGAATAGCTGGGTGGGGAAAAAAAAGATTGCAATGTGTTGTATGGACATACATCGCTGAAAAATACAATCATAAGTTTCCCCTTTCTCATGCATCCTTTGCATTTGACAGTTTCTATTGACTTTGTAAAATTACACTTTATATTATCAGTACTTGTGATTTCAGAAATCTTGCATTAAGATGTATTAAGTTCAAGAAAGATTTACTGATTTTTCAAAAATAGGATATGGAATTTAAATTAAGCCTTTATCTTTTCTCGAGTTAAAGCTGAAATACCCTTTGAGGTCATGAAGGTGTCCTCTTTTTTATGTACTGGTATTGATGGCCTGTACTCTCATGCATCAGTAGGTTGGATAAATTGATCATTCCATTGTCTGTTCTGTTAGTTCTCAGTCATCTCTCTATGTCCATCGTAGATGATAATATATTTGTTGAATTTTTTCCAGTGTAAATTTAGGGACCACATTAATTATTATTAATTATACATTTTTGTGTATAATTTACATGGTGTATGTATGAACAAATTCTTGACATCACAGCATAATGCAGTAGGGTCTTGCTTATAATTAGAAATACTGAATCAATTTAGATTTAATTTGCAAGACCAGAAAACTGCAAATGAATAATGTGAGATCATCATTCTTAGACTAACTATGAAAGATTGACCTCTGGCATGAATTCTTCTGGCATGTGATACATTTGTTGTCCTCTTCTATGGTACCGCCTCGTCTCATTTTTATTCCAGGGTGAGGTCATTACATAACCTTGTACCATCAACCATGTTGTGCGCATGTAAAAGCCAAGTATGACATAGAGTGAATCAGCTTGCTACTCGAGTGAAAGCAGAACTACAGTTCACCAGCATAAAAGTGTTGGATTTTAATTTTTTTCCAAGTTAGTAGTAAATGAAATTTAAATGTGTTATATTCCGTAATTCCATAATTTCTCCCCTCGTATATCATTTAACCTGTTGCATTTTTGCTTGCATACATTATGTATATATTTAGCCTGACACAATACAAAAATCAGCGGGTTGCAGCAGTTATGGACTTTACTACACCCAGCTATTCCCTTTTTGTTTTACTTTACTTGTTGATTTATTACTTATGATTTACTTGTTTCACTTAAAAAATTTATTTGATTTGAAAGATAGAAGCCAACAGGTTGCTAAACCCACCATAACAGAGTTGATTGCCAGTGGTGCCTCTCCAACTGAAGCTGTAGTTCACTGAATTAACCAGCACTAGCCAAGGCATTTTTTTATTTTCTCTCTAGTCATATCTTTACTTATTCTTTGTCACATCAAAAAAGTGGTCAACACTTGGTCAAATTTTACGCCACAAAAGTGGTGCTTTTGGGTGTGCCTAGCAAGCCATGGTAACATCTGGTCTGGGTTTTTTTTTTTTTTAATAAAGAGCCTTAGCTGACCCTGGCAAAGACTTGTTTATATGCAGGGATATCTTATCCGTGAAAACCACGAGTGGACTTTGATGTAAAATAAATTTGAACTTAGTCTTTTTATATTAATTGCACCTTAGTTGACAAAATGTTCAGTTTCAAGTGGCTTTTGCGGCCACAGTGGAGACAAAATGTCCTGTGCTTACAGTGTGTGCATCATAGAGAAAAACACTGAAGCTTGTGGAAGTGATGCTTCTTCCGTTGTACCTTATCTGACCCATAGCTGAAAGTTTATGGTTTAGAACCATAGCAGAAAAGTGCACTCACATTCACAGGTCATTGTTAACTTGGTGAGTGCAATATTTTGACAAAAGTCTCAAAATCATCCTCAACTTATAACACAATATTATAATTGAACTGGAGTTGAACATGTAAATTTTCACCTGTGTAAAATGTGCTCATTTCCCTCAAATAATGGACAGAGAATTGTTAAATATATTTGCCAGTGTGTCTGTACTGGGGTTTGCACCTCAAGTGTTAATTGTACAAATTAGGTATTTGCATCTCTTGTATTATAGAAAATCTGCTTGTCAGTGTTAGTAAGGAAGGAGACAGTTTGCCACTCACTAGACATGAAAGTCAATCTCAGTTGATTTAGTATTAAAAATATTAATAATAGTTAAAGCTTGTTATACTCACTTAATAATCTATTAATTGGCAGACAGTAATCCCAGAGGTTAACTGTATCTCAGGCTGCTTGTGTACATATACTTGATTGTCATTTGGTGACATTTTGAATGAGTAGATATTACATACTCCTGCCTGACAAGGAATAAAATATGCAATTATTGATACTCAGCAGCACAAAAAATGCTGTTCAAAGCTGATGTTCATAAACCCAATAACCATAGGGGCAGTTCCATGTTATAGATTTGACAGAACATGAACAAATATGATTTAAATATTTTGTACAATATTTTTCATGTAACCTCTACAGCTGAATTCAGCAACAAGAAAGTCCACTTTCCATGGAATGGCCCAGAAATGGTAAATAAATCATGCAGACATACTGTGGGTCTTAACAGGTGGAGGTGGAGGTGGTGGGTGATGCTTCTTCACTTGGTAGTGATATCTTTCTGGGGTGGCCTCAACCCAGGCCACCGCCAGAAGTAGAACGCATATGAGTCGGAGGTCCATCCTCTGAAGCTAAACCTGTAAGGCAGAATACAACTAATTCAGGCTGATTTTTCACTCCAAGTCAGCAGTCAGTATCATACTCTGTGTGACAAAGGACACTGTATTCAAACACTCCCATTACCTACACGACTGAACCAAGCAAGCCTCTACAGAATCGATCTGCCACACAGACACCCTTAACCCACAAACTCAGTGACTATCTGGCATGTAGAGTCTAATGAGCAAAGTCATGAGATGATAGAGGCCTTGCAAGTTCTAGAGAAAGGTACACCTACCAGAAGGTTTTGGCTGCAAAAGTCAGAGGGATAGGACTCGGGGTTGCTGTCCCGGGCTGTGCAATAAATCCTCAGGTGTTGAGTCTGTCTGTAGAGCTGCTACTGTTTTTAAGTGAAGTCATGTGGGTATTTATATGGAATCAGCCTCCAGCATCACCCAGCATCTTCCTAGTGCTGAAGCACCTCCCTCGTGTGATGTCAGCCTCAATGAGGGGTTTGTTGCCCCTATAGTGAGCCCATGCTACATTGTGGATGTCTGAGAGTGAAGAAAAGGTTATTTAAATTCAGTAATACTACATAATGGTATTTTGTCAGTGACATCAAAAAAGTATTGTTTTTAACTATTTTTAAGCAGTGATCACGTAAGTCAAGAGCATGGGTTGGGAAAGGACAGTTGAGTAGTTATGCTTGTGAAAGGTGTCTGAAATAATTTTCTAAAGATTTAACTTAATTTGAATTCTGTTTAGTTACCAGTAAACTTTTTGTGAAGTCTGTAATTCGTCAGGAAGCATATTTGCAAAAATGTCAAGATGGCAAACTGTGGTATATACTTATAGTATGTCCAAAATCATATGACGTGAACTCTTCAATTAAAGTTATTTGTTGTAAAAAGCATGACATGAGACAATTTTATAATTAATTTTTTGTGCAGTTCTATGAAGAAACAGCAGGGGGAAGAGTGGAGGTTTTTTAGTTTCTCATAGGAACTGGTTTCCACAGATGCTATTGTGGTCCTAATGTAAGCTATTTTCAGTATTTTAAGAGCAGCATTTAGCCAAAAACACTTTCAGTAGGTGGGGACTGCAGTGAGTATCTAGTTATTATCCATAGCCACCTGAATCAGTTTGGTTCTCTTCTATGTATATATTTTGCTACACAGCCAGTAAATATTCTAATGTCCTCATTTTAATGTCATGCTAATGCACACATGCTGAAAATCTAAGGATGTAGTACTCACTAAAATAGTTAACCAGCAATTTTACTATATTAACCTTGTACACAGCATGTGGGATTTATTTGTTTTGTGGTATCTGTGAGTGTTTGGTGGTTTCATGACTTGTAATCACAGACTGGTTACCAGAAATAGGTTTGTGGCTTCTATGATGTTAATCATACCATTGTAACATTTCTGCTGTGAGATAGAGGCTTCTGTCGTATTACTTGAATGCTGAAATGTTGGTTGTGATCTTGTATAGAGTATAGATCATTCAGTAAGGACTGGGTAGAACAAGGTGAGTTTTGCAACTTGACTACAAACATCGCCTATCACCTTTTTTAGTCAGTTTTTGCATATTTGATTAAATGTGACTCGTTTATCAGTCCTTGGCTGTATAAAAGCCAGACAGATTTTTGACATCATTTTAGAAAAGTGATGTTTGCTCCTGTTATCTGTTATCAACCGATCAAAAGAAGAGAATCTGTCTCCCACTGTTCTTTTTGATCATGTGGCATTAGTGATTTGGCATGTGTTGCTATGGTTCCGGTGAGACTTAATCAGTATGCTGAACATATTATTTGCAAACCTCTTAGCTTTATAGCCCAAAGCCATAAGAACCACGGCCATCCTGAGGGAACTACTTTTAAGCCAAATGACAGAGTTACATGGACTAAAGCCAACACTTAACAACATTCTAGATTCCAATCAATGCATCTTATAGATATTCTCACTCCGAGCATATGACCACATAGTGGCAACTTGTTTACTGATTTCTTTGGATGTGCATCCTGTCACAACAAATGCATTCCCATCTAAAATAATCATAATTATCTTATCCCATTAAACCATCAATATGGTCATGGTCCAGATGTTGGATTGCCTGGTCATATAATTTATTTAAGGGGATTGTAGTAACTCGTTTGTGAATTGTGGCTGATAATGGTTGTCACCGCCTTTGGAAACTGTTTTTGCCTCTCATTTTTTTTCTTGCACTGTTCGTGTTTGTTTTGTGTTCTGGGAATAGAAAACAGTTTTAACACCCAAAGTTTCTTGTCATCATTTTTAGTTCCCAAGATATATTGTTTTAATTTGTAAACAGTCCTCCTCACCGTATATGCAATTTCTACAGTAGATATATGGACTGTGTTGTGTTCCTATGGTAACTTGTGGTGTCTATGTTAGTCTGCACTTGAGAGAAGTGTAGCAGATTAGTGGTTGGAACAAGTGGGCCTCTTTCATATGTTGTAGTCTGGGGCTGTGCTTGTTAGACATGCAAAGGAGTGGGAGGTGGGGGTTTACATGACTGAGTACTTAATAGATCTTCCAGACTCTCTTTACTTTTGCTACAGTAATGCAGCACCTCATACTAGTCTGTGCATCTGTGTTAGCACATGGCCATATTCACAAGGTGCCAGTACCCTCTTGAGTTTGTTAGTGTTAGGACTCTTTCCTCTAACCCTCCTGGAGACTTAATGTTGTGGCACCACTTGTTGGGGAGAAAAACCTAATTGAAGGTTAAGGTGACTGATTTAGCCACAGAAGATGGAATGTTGCAACTATACATAGCTTGCTTTTTTCCTCTGTGGAAGTTGAATGAGATACAGATTTGGGCCTAATGTTTTTAATAGACTGAATGGGCCAGCACCTTCACTTTATGATTGGAAGAAGTGATGGTGGCCCACAACGATGAGTTCAGGTTCAATTGCAGGCACCCAAAGACAAACATTGAAATCACTGCTAGATATTTAACCACAACAAGGTTACCGGCATGCAGATCTGTTTGTGAAGAACCATAACTGCATGAAGTCAATGCTAGTGAATCAAGTTTCAAGCTTTCAAGCTTTTTCTAGAGTTTGTTTCATGCTCAGTCCTAAGTCAGATAAATGTAGAGTTCTTCTTTGGTGTTGTATATTACATAATTAGTTTGGCATCATTAGGACACAAATTATGAAATGCCATGCGGCGTTCTGCTTGTGTGTCTTTTTGGTCAGTATATGAGCAGTGTGTAGCACAGAGGTAGCATAGTGTTTTTGGAAACAACAACAGTGTCTTCTACTCTAAATAAAATCTCCCTGAAATGGTAACACCCATGTTTGCACATATGTAGATTTTTTGTGCTAAATGCAACATGTCATTGCCGGACAAGGACACCAAACCTGTATCCATTTTGGCTCTGCTCGGTATAGTAGTAAAGCTGTGATCTTGGTTGAATGACCTCCAGCTTTTTACTGTCTGTCTGTGTCAAGATTTCCTATAGAGTCATTTCAGAGTCTAAAAGATTTATCTTGTTTATTCATTTCCATAGTTAATGGGCACCTCACCAAGTTTAGAACTTCTGGGGAGGAAGTTCTAGCCACAGGCCATGAGGTTGCCCTTTTTTTTTTTGTTGTTGTTTTTTTTTAGGGCACCCTTTGGAAAGCGCCCACGTACAGTTGGGTAGGGTTGGGTTCTCACTCAGCCTAAGAGGACATGGGCAAACCAGAGTGTTCAGTCTTTTTCCTGATTGGTGACCCAAAGTATATGGCTGTGGAGGTGGTGTCAGGGTTAGTGGTGACTAGCGAGCTAGGTGTTGCATGCCAAAGCCACCGTCTTGAACATTACGGTGATGCTTTTCTTATCCTTGTTGTTGTTTCTCTCTGTATGGATAGCTTTTTTTAGACCAAATTGTCACCCTTTCAAAGTGATTAATGTGGAAAAAGGAGTCGGATGAATGTAGGTGCTTGAGATTCACACGTCACAAATGGCAAAAATATGGAAAGGACTTGGTGCTTTTCGCTACCTCCCTTGTAAAGATATGCAGTAGAAATGTGATATTCCTGCCAGGGTGTTTCTAAAAGGTCAAGATTGTTTTTTTGTTTTGTTAGTGAGATTTTTAAAAGAATTTATTTTTCTTCTTGTGGTTAGCTGTTTGTCGTTTTTCACGCCTACTGATTTTGAGCCATATTCCTGCCTCTGCTTCTTGCTCTATATAGCCACCAATGTTAAGCTGTTTTAGTGAGCTAGTTGGAGCTTTAGCTCGTGATGATTTTATGAAATTTTACTGCAAAGAAGTTTGTCAATCAGTGGTCTAATTTAACATACAATACTGTAGTACAACAGTGCTTGTGGAAAGGAAATTATTTTAAAATTCTGGTTGGCTGACTGGAGTGCTTTTCTTGGATTTGAACTTGGAAATTGTCTTCTCTTTCAGTGAGGTCAAATAATGCATGTCCAACACTTTTATTTCTGGCATGCCGTTGCAGACAATTGAAAATGGATCAAACTGAAAATAAATTAATTTTCAAGATAAAAGTAATTTTAGCAATTGGCACACATCAAGTGTTTTATGATCTCATTATCAGCCAACATAGTTTCATAATTAGCATTTCCTGTAAAGCTTTACCATGGATTTGACCTTCAGAAGACTATGCATGATGATGCATGCCTGCTTTCTCCCCTCTCTATGTCTCTCTCTCAGTATGTATGTGTGTGTGTGTTTGTGTTTGTGTGTGTGTGTGTGTGTGTGTGTGTGTGTTCATGCATGCACTGAATGTGAGTGGGAGACCCAGAGACAATGAGAGAAAGTGTAGGAGGAAATTCTGGCCTGCTTATTCATTTTTGACAGCTGGCCTCCAGAGTTGTGAACATTTAAAGATAGTGTGGAGATGGTCTTGGTTCCCTAAATGGAGGCCTCTTGTGTCCAAGAGCCATCACTGGACATTATTTATGGCCTAGAGCTCTTGGCTGTTGGTGCAGCCATTGTGTTTATAGGTAATTAGCAAACTATGTGTGGAATCAACCCTTTTATTTATCTTCTCCACGTCCTCAGCAGCCAGAGTCCTAGTCGTAAGATGATGACCATATACCATGTCTCACATTTCAAATGGGGTGTGGTTTTGCCAGGTTGCTGTCTTATGACATTTGGCACAAACAAAACAAACTGCAGGCATGTTGCTGGTTGACAGACAGAAAGATGCAACAGTTAGAATGGTGTGGTATTCCATCCCGTTCATGACCAGCTTGACTGCTGCCATAAATAAATTGCTTATTTGAATTTGATTCATTTGATTGAAAGGGAAAATACTCATGCCATATGCCATTCAAAAAACCGAAGTCATTTTTGGTGTTGGAACACCTTGTTTTAGTACAGTAGCATAAATTGTGAACACCATAGCAAAATGTGTGATGCCATCAAAAGGAAATGATAAATAACTGTTGGACTGCAAAACCAAAACCAGGGCCTTGATTATTATGTTCTGAGGCTGACAAGTTGTCTTCTGTGAGACTGCAGAAGTGCAGTGTTGAAATTAAAAGGGTCAACCCATCTTGGCATCACTTGAGCCCTAAAACAGGCCACAGGCACAGGCTTTTTAACCGTCAAGTATCCATCCTCCCAGCTTAATAATTATAGTGTGACTTCATAAAGTGGTTGTGGCCATTTCTGTATTTTAGTAGGGGAAGCACAGAGATTTGCAGTTTCAAGAGATTTTCCTTTTCGTGTGCTATTTAAATTTGTTTATTATGCTCTGGTTGTTTTTTTAAGGGCTGTCCTGGTCAAAATTGTAAATCACATCATCTTTAAGGATTAAATTAAACCAAACACTTTTTTACAGTGTCATAGCTGTTTTTCACATCCCTTCTTCAAGTTTACAAAGGCTGATGCTAGAGGAATAAGCTGTCAGGATGTCTGCCTACTAAAATGTTAATATTTTAAATGCACAAGGTTGCAACTGGTAACAGCAACACAGCTGTTGTATTTGCAGTGTTTCAGTTTTATGGTAATTTTTTTTAGTGTTGGGTTGAGCGGGTAGATGAAAGGAGACGCTGAACAGTGCGTCAACAGCTCTGCCACTGGGTGGATGCAGTTTTTCACAGGCGCTGTTACATTTATAAATCTGGATTTATTTTATGTGTATGTTTTCCAAGTGTTTATTATTTATTCTTAAATATATACATTTTGCAGATTGATGCAACCTTAGTGTATTTCCAGTATGAGATCCTACCCATATGAAAGAAAAATTGGAAATGTTGTCTCTCCTTCGTCCATTATATTTTTCCTCGAAATTTTTAAGCTCAATTTAACATCCAATTGATGGGAGGTGATTTATGATGATGACAAATGTTTTATATTGAATTCATGAAGATGTGTTCCCAGTTTATCATCCTCTGAGCATCCCGTTTTTAGCTTATCCCATTCAATTAGAAGCCATAGGAGTGCACAAATGTACGACCTCAAAGCCCAAGTGGAAGCGACACACATAATTATGGCATTCTTTGTTTACGTCCTCATATTCTATTTCTATCTACCTTCTGAGGCATTCCATGTGGCAGAAGAGGGGTCAATATGGTGGAAAACTGTCTCCTCCTCAAGTGAATTGGCAGTCGTTTTGCTACAGAAACTAAGCAAATCTGCAGTATTGTTGATCCAAAGAGCAGCAAAGTGTTCTGTCAGTCAACAATAAGTTTTGCACTGAAAGCCACTAAGATCATCATGCTGCAAAGAGAATCCAGATACACTCCCTTCTTTTTTTCTAAAAGCAGAGAACATACATAAGATGTACACATCCTTGGGGAAAGGTAGCCTCTCCCAGAAGCAGGAAGGGAACCATCTTCTCATATCAGTACAAATGACAAGTGAGAAGTTGTCCTTAGTTTCTGTAAAGCTCTAAGCTTTAGCAGTGCTATATAATCAAGTTCATATTTTCATAGGGTGAGCCATGTGATGGGTGGACATCAGTTTAGGATAAAGCATTAGTCCATTCATAGCTTGTGTTCATTTCAAATGGTATAATTCTTGTTAGGGTGGGAATGTACACAGTTGTTTCTCAGGATGTTAATGGTGTGGTAATTGTGTTTGTGCTTTGGTCTGTGTTGTATTGCCTCTGAGATAAGTGCTGACATTTTGTTTTGCTTTGCAATAGCAACAGCCTCTTAACTCACTCTTCAAAGCCAAATCGACCAGCAAGGCCTTTCAAGGTTAGGCCGAAGGCCTTTATACTTCTAAGACATTTCCAACATTTGTTTGGGAGATATTTGTTTGTGAGGAGGGAGAGGTAAAGTTTGTTTTCCCAAATCAGGCGGGGATCTCATTCTGTTTACATTTGTCCAGCCTCTGTGTTGTTTTGTCATTCAACTGCTGCATGTTTGTGCTCAATATCAACATGGCATGTTTTTGTCATTTTCATTGCCATTGATGAAGTGATTCTCCCATGCATTTATCAGCCCGTCTGAAGTCTGAAAATGAAGGCCAATGATCTGTTAATGAGTTGTGAGCTTTTCTACTATAATTACTGTGAAATCTGGCAGGCGATAAAGGGGCTTATGCATGTACCCACCCTTTATGTGCCTCTTCTTTCAATGGCAACGTGTGTTTTACTGCTTCAGGTTTTATTTGCTTTCCCCTAAGACTTAAATAGCACAGCCCACAGTTGATCTGGCAATGGAATTGTTGGTGTTATTCCAGAAATTCAACAGCCGTGCACAGATCGCATTCACATTTTAGTATTTTATCATCAAGACTGCATTGTTTTAATGCCATATCATGTGCTTGGAAGGCTATAACTTGAGTGAAAGTGTCTAGCAGAGAAGACAGCTGTTGTGATGTTCCTTTCTTGACAGTCCTAAATCTCATTTCAGTCTTTGTCATGGTTTGCTGCTGTCATCACCTACCTCAGTATACTGTACAAACGTTTTACCTGAAGGTTCATCAGCGCTACAAAACAAATCTCTACCCATGAAGGACTTATGGATTCCATATTGCTTTCATGCAAACATGTTTCCTTGGTTGGATGCTTGCTGCCTTTTTTCCTGTTGTGCTTCTGTAAGCAGAAATCCAGTTCATGGAAACACTTGTCAACTATGTGTTCAGGCCTACAGAATATCCCAATTTTAAATCGTTTTGCTAATCCCTCCCATTTCCGGTAAGCCTTGCTGCTTTAAAAGTGGTAGATGTCCAACCCTCATTATGTCCTGCACTGTTCTGGACACAAAACATGCAACCACATTTGCAATCTAGGTGTGCTGATAAGAAAGCAGTTGTTAGCATGTTCACTGCTAGCGCTTCCTGTTCGGAGTCTTCTCATTTTACAGCACTCTAGCTGGCTACTGCTACACTCACCCAGTAAAACAGTACTCTCATCCAGTTAACCTCACCATTGCACCCTGTTCAAGAACAGTTTCTGCAGCTGTCTGAAGGCACAATTTCAGAAGCTCTGAGTTGGAGCTGGTCATGCAAAGAAGCAAGAAGCTATGTGTGCTATAGTGTGTTGCTTACACGCCTCGTAAAGTGTTTGGAGGGAGGTTCCCAGATGGCGCAGCACCAACAGATATTTGGACCCTTTGAATAGCTAATGTAGCAAGGAGAGTAAAAGAGTTTTATTAGTTTTAGTTTAGATTTTTAGTGCGTGTGGTAGCTTGTTACTTTTCAGAAGTGCATGATTTATGACTAAATAGATTTGACATTTAATTTGCAATTACAGCATTGTCCTGCTGTTCATGCCATCTGCATGAATCCCCTGATTGCTTGCAGGTTTGCATACATGGCTAAACTACAACATTCTTCCACATTTTTCATGATCACTGTCTTTTCACAACTCTAACTTCTAACCATTCTCAAAATAAGTTGTGCACTTAAGTTTAGTATGGACAAGTATCTACCCTTGCACGCAGTGGTTATGCATTAGAGGAGATCATCGAGAAATGACTCTAAAGTGCACCAAATTGAGATTGCAAGATTGCAAATTGAGAGTGCAAGTCTATCTAGAATTGGGTATTCTAGACCCACCCAGGCATGTTGTTATAGATCTTAGGTTTTTGTAATGACAGATTGCTAAGTCCACACTTTTACCTCAAAGAGGGCATGACTGTGCAACTGGCGTCAGAGTCTCCCTACTTAACCTCACATGGATATCCCAGAAAACCACTCTTGCATTTCTTCACTGCCATGCATTGTTCACTTCTAATTTGGTGACCTCCTTTATTTGTGTGTGTAGTGGTAGGACATCAGACATTCATCAAGCAAATTGTGGTAATGCATATTTATAGCAAAGGAAACACTCAACCACCCAAATTAGAGTTTATTTTTGTTTCCTTGTGAACTTCATCCATGAAAGAATTTTCCTGAAATGTAGAATACCTCTCAATAATGTTCATGAGTGTGATAAAGTATGATACAGTGACTTTATTCCAAGTCATTCCAAATCATTTACCGTGGCATTTTATTGTGTTGCCTTAGTATTGCTGCAGAAAGCTGCTCAATGCCACGTTCACTAGAGACAGAACAGAAAATGGAGACTTTGGGAGAGTGACAGAAAGACAAAGTGAATGGTTGGGCAAAAAATGGAATGGCTTTGATGGCAACCTGTAATGCTGAGTCACATCACAGGGTCATTCCATATGACGGGTCACTCCATTGAAAAGGCATAATTGTCCTCCATCTGACACGTCACAGCAAGGCAGGCAGAGAGTTTGCGGTCACTTGGTGGAGGTTTGTTGCCTGTGCAGAGTGCCTGCCGCGGCACTCATCTTCACCAAGAGACAGGGGTTTGGAGAGAAATTGTACAGTAGACAGACGGTCACATGATGGGCATGACAGTGCAGGGGAGTGCTATTGGAATGCACCCATAAATCAAAGAACGGACCTCAGAGCACATCACTCACAAATCTTGTTATCTACCATACCATGCACAACAAGTAGAAAAAAAAGTTACCAGTGCCCAGGGCCCCCATGTGCTGCTTTTTGCGGTAGTTTTGCTAAATTAGTCTCGAACTTAAAGTTTGTGTGGCTTGCCCAATGTGAAAACATGTGCAGGGAGGGAATGGGATGAGGGTAAGTAAGGTAATGCATCTTTAGAAAACACATGCAAGACTAGAGCTCTCGCAGTCAGGATATATGCTTCATTGACTCTGCTTGCTGAGAATATAGGCATTATGCATGCTGTGATACATGGCCCTGAAATGGCATAGAAATGTGGGTATGCGGAGAGTGTGGGGGTAACTGAGCTCAGTCCAACGACTTACAGCTCTCTACCTTCTGTTTGTGAGAAGTATTTCAGTGAAGTGTCAAGGCTGTAGTTCTGATTTTGGGACTGATGCAAACTGTTTTTTAGCCATGTCTATGGTTGAAAATGCTTCTGGTGTGGAGGTTCATTACCACCCAGTCTCTGACAGTCTCTGTCTGTCAATCTGACATGAGGCTTTGCTCTGTGCTGTAGAACATGTGGGTGTATCTGTTTGAAAGAGTAGGGCGAGTAGAGCTTGTTTCTTACGCAGGTAAAATTGCTCTGATGATCAACAGGGACATCCTCAGACAAAACATTTTTCTGTGAGAATACTTTGAACTCATTTCCTGTAAATGCTTCTCCACTTTCAAAAAATGTGGGCACGTGTTCATGTACCAGTCGTGGGTGGCCAAGGGAATTGGCCTCTATGCTTTAAAGAAGGGCAAAGGATGTTTTTGTAAAGCTGCACAATTTTTCAGCACATTCTCACGGTACATGCAGTCTAGTTAGCAGGCAAGGATAAGATCTGCAGAACGGTGTCCACCCAAAGACCATTGAATTTTCCTCTCCTATACTTGCGCCCTCTCTCTACATATGGGTGCCCCTCATTTCTTTGCCAATTTTTGTCACAGAGGATGTTTAACTTTGGAGAATATGACCCAGAAATGACCCTCAGTCCCATCAGACAACTTGGAAGATTACAATTTTACACTAGCAGACTTGCAGACTTTTTCTTATTGATTTATTTTATATTGAAATTTAATTGAATATATTTTTATAATTGAATTTGAGTATTTTGCATGATGTATTTCTTGGATTTTTGCAAATGTACTGTAAATGTGTGCTCTAGAGGAGAGAGGGACACAGAGAGGAGGCACAAAGGAACAGTGCAGAATGAGGAAGTGATTGTTTGAAGAAAAACTGTAAACATCCAACAGCGCCACCTGCTGACTTGCTTTGCCAGGTCGGAGTTTGTCATGCTGCAGCATCAACATGATTTTTTGAAGAGCATGGTTTTATTTCTCCCTGTTTATTTGTGATTGACTTTAGACACTCTTCGCTGAACACACCAGTTTCGAATGAGCAAAATGGATAACTGGATTTGGAGTTCAGCAACTCTCAAACTAATTGATTTCATTTTGGACTCTCACCCATTCACAGTTTGGTATACTGCAAAATCATTTCTGGTTTTCTGGAGCTCAAATCTTACATGATCTCCAGTGGGTGTCGTGAAAAAGGCTTGGAGTACAGATCTGACTTTAATCTGACTGGCCTATCAGTTCCATGATCATTGCTTCATAGCATGATTCTGTCATGTCAAATGGTAATGTCAAGCTTTCGTCACCTGTGTATAATTGTTGTATGGCTTTAAATCTGTTGAATTTTATCCATTTTTAAGGAGCCATATGTAGTACTTATAGATTAGAACATCCAAAGCTGACCTAGAAACACCAACATAATGTGGAAAACACAAACAAACAAAAATGTATAAGCACCATGTTCAGATATCCTCTAAAGTTAGCATGCAAATAAACTTAGGCCGGCTTTTCTGTAATATCACATTTTACCTCTATTTTGTCTGTTTAGTCCTGTGTTGTGGCATGATAAATGCATTTTATTTGCAATACACTGCATTTCTATGGTGGAGATGTGACTTCTGTAGTTGTGCAGAAGAGGGCAACATAAAGTACAAGCATAGATAAATTACAAGCTATGTTACTGTATGTCATTTTTGGCTTCCTTGGCATATCTAAAGTCTGCATCATGAGGTATGGTCGTAGCTGAACCATTAGAATGGTTTTATACTATCTGTAGATACCTCTTCTGCTCTTAGGGTGTTCTGTTTTTTTGTTTTGTTTTTCGTTTCATTTGCCATCCCTCGAGTCTGCATTATGGGGCATGACTGGCTGAGCCACTATATTATGATTACTGTAGTTTTTTTTCTTTTTTAATATTAGTATAATAATAGTAATTTATTGTGTTGTGAATTAGATCAATGTTCTAACTATTACTAGCCTTTGTAAGTTGTTTAATTTAAAAAATGAGTTAATTAATTAATTCTGTGTATCTAAATTAGTGTTCATTTACCCATCTGTAAAAGTATTAATGTTTCTGTTTTTACTCTAATATAATTGTTTTGTATCGTATATTGCTTTGATAAAAGCACCTGCCAAAAGCCTATAAACAGAAACATCTCTGGCTGCATTCTATCGTCCTACCCTGACATGGCAGATGACAACTGCAGTCAGGGAAGCATGCATTTCCATACCAATTGTCTTGTAATTTCAATATAATTCAAATAATGACTCTTAAGTGGCAGTGGATAAATTGAAATATCTAGACATGTACATTTTTTGCATGATATAATCGTCCATTTCCATGAAAGCCTCCCTTTATTTGAAAGTCATGAAAATCAAAATGGAAGATTTTCTTGCAGACAAACAAAACAGAGAGTTGCCTATAATCATATCCTTGTTCTGCAGTGTTTTGGGTGATAGTTCTTAAATTTCTGTGTGGTCTGAATGGGGCAAGAGAAAATGAAATGTAATGTAATGGAGTTTCCTTGCCCTATTAGTTAGCTTAGTTAGTTAGCTTTTTTAATTTTGCTATTTCCTTATCAAAAGCTCTCAGTGACCTCAAATAACAGGGCTATGGTATTTACCCCGGACTTATACTTTAAATCACCACTTCCTTCCCACCTTTCTGGTTTGAATGTAATTGAATGGTCACGTCACATACATTGCTGGTTCACTCCCCACTTGAACTCTACGCTGCTCTTTAGTGTTGAAGTGTGTTTGATCTGCCACCAGAGGGCAGTGTTGGTACAGAAATCATCTATCGTCACTGATTGTATGTTGTGAGGGGGTTTCCAAGGGAAAGAACACTGGTAGCAAATACCCAGGATCTTGTCAAGTGTCACAGTCATAGGGTTTAGACATTTAAACAAAGAAATGCACAATTAAGACTATACAGTTTACATTTATTTTCAAATATTGGCTATCTGATTAAATATCTGATGCTACACTGTCTGCCAATGCACTCCAGAACATGCAGCACAACGTTAATCTGGTAGGATCATGACCATGAAGCTGTAATGAGTCTGGGTATCTGGATATCTGGATACCATCTAAGTGCTAACATGGTAACACAGGGCATAACAATCAGCCCTTCCATAGTGTGACTTTAGATAGTTTTAGTGAGCTTTAGTGCAGAGTAATGTAATGTGTACTGGCCTACTGTTATGTACGAAGCCAATATTATTACCAGCCTGTCCTTCCAGCCCATCCTAGGTCGCTCTGTGCTAGTTAAATACAATATCTCTTTTTATCCTTCTCTGGCACATGCTTGGACCACCATGCCCACTATGTCTGTAGTTTGACAACCTCAGGTTTGTGCTGCAGAGGAGTATAATCGCGTAGAGCGTGTAGCAGGTTAATCCTCCAGGTGAGTTTCTGCTGGCCTCCTCTGGCCTGTGTCTGTGCTGCACGTGGCTGAGTTGGGTGTGCTTTCTGTTCTCTGAGGCCTTCTCTCCCTCGGCTTATGAAAATAGACGTGTCCCACTTCTCACATGCACTCCACATTCCTCTTCTGCAGTGTAAACCCCAACACACTTCCTGTAAAAGCCAGACAAACAAAGTAATTTTAGGGACACATGGGGTATGACTTGTGAAGTTGAATATCTTCAGTGTATTATTTTTTAATTAAATGGGTGGGTGGATGACGCAGCATGCTACTCACAAGGGAAACTCAGAGAATAGTTACTTCAGGAATGTGCTTGTTGGTTGGGACTGTTGGAAATTAACTGTGAAACGTCTGAATTACTAAACAAAATGATCGTAAAATGTCTGTCACCCACCTCCTGAACAGACTAAGCTGAGTGAAGTAAGCTGAGCAGACACATGGGTGTGAGCAGATGACTCTGATGAGTATACTGTAGTCACACTGCAACTGGTAATGCTATTAGGTTTCCAGTGAGTTACAAAAGGACCCAGTCCCTTCTGTGTGCAGCATCTGGCCTACACTTTAACATTCTCTTGAAGTCGGTGTCCATGTTATATTTGTAGCTGGGTTACACTGTAAATCTCTTTGTTATACCACTGAAGAAGCCTATTAAGTGCGCTGCTCTCCATACCGTGCCTTGTATTGGGCTAGATTGTGTTATTTATTACCCATATATTCAGCACTTGCTTCATTCTTGGTTGGATTCTCAGTGAGCCAAGGAGGATGAAAATGAAACCCCTTTGTCCCATATTTTTAGTTCTTACGTAACCTGTTACACAATAGGACCAATGTGAGACAGCACTGATGTTAATTGTTTGCCATTCCTGTTTGTGCGTGTGTGTGTTTATCAGAGGATGCTGGGACATACTTCCCCAGAGTGAAGCGGAACCCAGGGTGCTACCTGCAGCCCTGCTCAGACTCAGTCAAGGCTTGGCTTCGTCGGATGAAGAACGCCGGCAAGGTGCTGCTTCTCATCACCAGCTCGCACAGCGACTACTGTCGACTGGTGTGTGAGCACATCCTGGGGTGAGTTTCCTCGTCCTACACACTCCTGTACAACTGTTCCACTTGGGATGATGCAATCAACACTTCGCTCGCACACACACACACACACACACAAACGCGGCCCTCACCCTACCACCTGCTGCCCATTCATTTTCACGTTGCCACCACCAGGACTGCTTTGGGCAGTTGCTCTTGGGGGCTCTGTCCTTTGTCTGTGGCAGTGGTGGTGCGCTCTGTGGTCGGCAGGCTGTTATTAGACCCTGATCCCACTTACGGTCTTGGCCAGGCTCTCCAGCAGATGTCCCACAGACATGTGTGGTAGTTTATCAGTGCCGTAGCCCCACAGAAGCTCCCTTATATTAAAATGGCCCAACTCCAAAGTGGTAGTGAGTCCAGCAACCACCTGGCCAGAGGCTCCGCAGCTTGTGTTATGACAGTGAGGTAGGGGCTGGGGGGTGGTGGGCTGAGCATTGTTTGAAAGGGAGAGCTGCTCGGCGTGCGGGGCTTTGGGAGTAGGAGAAGGCGTTTGTTCTGGACGCCCGCTGGGCCTCTTGGGATTCCTGTGGCACAGGCTTTTCCCTCAGCAATTTCCTGTCAAATAACCCGGCCTGGCCATTTGCTGGTCTCCCACAAGCCCTTGCTGTTGCAGCCACAGCTGCTCCCAGTGTCCCTGGCGTCCTAGTAGCCTTTTACCCTTCTAAACGCGTGCCACCTCTGCTCGGACGGTTTGGGGCACCCCATCATACCAGTGCAAATGATTGTGTTCAGAAAGCACCTTAACAAGATGTGGAGGCATAGATTTATGTCAAGATAAGCTGGAGGTGAAATACAGGCCTCGCAGGGTAGGCCATGACCATCACAAGATCTGTGAATAATAGGCCTTTGTTCACTTGCATACGTTGGCCTGCATATGAACCTCTCTGTTGAGTGCTGTAGCCTAAGCACCAAGTAACTATACCACCACCACCCAGCCTTCTCCAGAGGCCTCTCCTCATTCCAGGCTCATTCCAGCAGGCATATTTGCCCCTGACCATCTGTAGGAAAGTGTTCAGTCACTCAGTTGGGTCCTGAATCTGTCAGTGAGGCACTGTTTTACATGCATCCTAGAAGGGGCCAAACGTTCCAAGACCTCTGATGTCTGCTATCCCTGATCAAGCCAGTACTTGGGCTGTGTCACGCGACCAGACTGCAGCTACCACACCTTTGCTGCCCTGCTGTTTTAAGTAATGCTAATCTCAAATGTTGGTCATTGTAGCTGGAATGATTTACATAGTCAAAACAGATTGCACTTAATCAGGTGTTTGTGAATTTAAACCTGTTCTTGCCAGTGGCTGGGCTGTGTCATGTGACCAAACTGCTGCCACTTCACCTTTGCTGCCCTGACTACCTAATTGCAGGAGAATGTGCGCAGGAGAATGTGCGCAGGTGAATGACGGTGTGTGTCACTAGAAGAGTTGAAATGTAACCTTCGTAGTATTTTTTTCACTTCCTCATCCTCCTCCTCCTCCCTTTTCAACTACATTGATATGTCTTAAGTAATACTTAATCTCAAATCTTGCTCATTGTATCTGGAATGTTTTGGATAGTCAAAAAAGGTCGCACTTAATTTGGCATCTGTGGCTTTTACGGCTGTGTGTTAAAGAGCTTTATTGTCTTTCTTGCTCATGACCTGACTTGGTTTCAGCTCCAGCTGCCTATGTATGCCTGTGGTGGAAAGATTCTCGTTCCTCTTGAAATGTTTTGCAACTTGCGACTCCAGGAATTGAGAATGGCAAACATTACCCCACTGCAGCCATTAAGCAAGTCTACTTTAAGAAAAGGCCCTGGAGACCGGATGCTGCTTCAGCTGTCTTGGGCCATTTGGAAACAAAACTTTAAAACAGTAACCCCGCTAACCCTCGAAAGACTCAGCATGCAGTCTCCATCCCGCTCCATCATGTTTATCTTAGACACATTCCTGATGTAATTTTTTTGTAATCCATGCTCTGTTTTCCATGCAGTTGTATTTACATGAGCTGCAGTGCTTTTGTCTGTCCAAGAGGCTTGCACCTCAGGCTCAGCCATGTTGAATAATTTAGCCCTGTCACTTTTTCAGGAAAGACTTTGAAGAACTGTTTGATGTCATAATCACCAATGCCTTGAAGCCTGGCTTCTTCTCTCTGGTACCCCATCAGAGGCCTTTCCGAACATTGGGTGAGTTACAACCTGTGCTGGCATCATCATATTCAATTACATACAAACCTCTCTGTCACAGCAGCCTCACTTTGAGCAGACATGAAAGTAACAGTGATGTGTTACATTTGTATTGTGCAATTTTAGGCTGAAGGCCCGTAAATGTAAATTCTGTTACTGCTATCATTTGTTACGGTTGAAGGACGAGCCTTTCAGATGCCTTTTTTTTTTTTAAATGCTTTTGTCATACGTCGGCATCGATCTAGCTTTTGAATGGTGTGTAAATTATGCTGTGTCTGCTGAATGGATCTCCTTATAGCAGTCATGCCTAGCTACAGGTCAGGCCAGCCATATTGTGTGGCATATTTTTCACTAGCTGCAGACCTTGTGAGAGGGATTACTGCACTCTTTTCCTTTCTGAGCCCTCTGAACTCTCCAGCTGATTTTGGATGTTTCGGGGTGGACTGCGTCCCAGAATTTCCTGTTTGAGAAGAAACATGCTGACTAAAGTGTTATTCTTCAGATTGTGTCCCCAGCTCAAGTATCCCCAGCAGTGAGTGGGTTTGGCCCCGGTCGTATTTTTCTTGCATCGGGTTTAATTGCAGCATGAGCACTCTGTGTTTTTCTTCCCATCCTAATAATGCCATGCTGTTTCCCACAGGCGTGTCGGAGATGTTTGAAATGAGGACGTCTGATTGTGCTCATTGTATCTCAGGTTCAGCGCTCCTATTCAGATTTGTACCCAGAGGCAAACTCGGGGCTGGCCGAGCCCCATCTCAGCTGGTGTTCCTCCGCAGAGCTCGGTTCAAGCTGTCATTCTTGCTCGCTCCCCATCTGGGATCATGTGGAGGGGATGAGGCTGAAATAAACGAGTCTGCAGACTAATAACCCCACACCCACACTTCACCCCCACCCATACACACACACACACACACACACACACACACACACACACACACACACACACACACACACACACACATACTCACACACTACTCTGTGATCCCTGCCACGTTGGCACAGCTGTCCACTGTCTCTGGTGGTCTGCTCTTCTGTTATCTCGGCTCAGTGCATCACTGCTTTGTGTCAGTCTTCAACAGACCTACTCAGTCTTAGATATAGAGTACGAATCTTTTTTTTTTTGCACATGCCTTGTGGATAAGGGAAATGGTGTTGCCATGGTTATCATTACATTCCTCAGATGGATTTTTTTTTCTCTGTGTGATAAATTTAGTTAACTCCAGAAGTTAGAAGAGAAAGTCAGACAGAATTGTTACAGTTACTTGGTATGCTGTTAGTTTCTTCATAGTGTCTTGATGTGACGTCTACATGCGTAACTTGGTTATAATCTAAGTCTAATAGGCAGTGATTTTCAGTGATAACTTTGTGAAGCTTCTCTCTCCTACTGTGCTTGCTCAAATACAGCTGTTTCTTTATCAAATAGAAATTTGGTTTAGTTCATTAATTAGGAACATCTAAGAATGGACTTTGTCCACACCACAATCACTTGAATCTCTGGCTTCATTAAATGTGTCCAGTCATGTATTTAAGCATTTTCAACAGTCAAAAGTGGGCACGGCCCTAGCTGCCACTGATGCTAGGGGCCATAAACTGTAGCAGCACCACAACTAGACAGTAGTTAATGTGGGCAAGGCTAGGTACAACCCCTCAAAATTCATTCAGTTTCAAAGTATTCTCAGAAACAGTTGGAGTGTCTGTAGTTGTTGCATAACCAAGTGAATACACATAAATGCACTATTTGGATATGAAAATAGTAGGACAAGCAGACTGTCCCACTCCCTGTGGTTATAGAATTCAACAGTAAACATTCGGTTCAGTTCCCCTTTAGAATAACATCTCTTCATGCCACAGTGTGATTCTACGCAGACCGTTCTACAAGAGTGTCTCACTTTGTGTGTATGCTTGGGCTTGTCTGTTTGTCTGTGTTGGCTGTATGTATTTACATGTGTCTCTTCCCCACTGTCACAGTGTTTATAGACTGTTTAACCTTCACAAGAATGTAAACTTGTTTTGCCATTCAAGAATGGGTGTAATTTGTCAGAGGTTGGAGTCACACCTCCCTCCCTGTTTGTATGGTACGCCAAGTACGCCAGTCCGAAATGTTGAGTTACCCCAAATTGTGGAAAAAAATAAGACATCCGTGCCAGTTGTCACCATTATATTACTTTTGACTCATCGGTTTAGTTTAGTTTTTAAGACTAAACGTTTAGTTTAGTTTTACGACTACACTAAATGAGTTCAGTTTTTAAGACACACACTCATACACAAGTAAAGCAATAGCCAGACACTCACACGCACAGTGAAGATGATATCTGTCTTGGTAATGTTCTTAATATTCCTTCAAATGCAGATGCACAGAGCACAATAAAAATTGTAGATGTAATTACAACATCAAAATTAAAAGTGGATTGAAGTGAACGTCTGAGTGGTGTGGTCTTGGTGGCTTGATTAAATGTGTGTCTTAATAATTTATGAAATGAAGTGCAAGTTAGCAAGACCTTCCAATTGGACAGCCATTTGGTTTATTTTCAAATGGAGGTTTCTGGGGCCTCCCAGAGGTTTCTAGAGCATGAGTAATGTTCTGGGAGCTGTGTTGTTCAGCCCCACTGTCTTATCTTGGCTTAGCTCCATTGGAGACTAGAAGCTTAAATTTTGGGAATGCTCTTAACATCTTATACTTAATTTCTCTTTTATACTGCACTTTTTATTACACTTTTGCAGTTTCAACTTAAAACAGTGCAGTTTTTATGTTAGCAATATGCACTTTGTTAGTTTTGTGTTGTAACTTGAATGTTATGCTCTTTTGTAAGTTGCTTTGGATAAAAGCGTCTGCTAAATGCATAAATGTAGATTTAAGTAAACTATTGTGATTGCTCATAAAACATTTTGTTGCTCATGTTAGACCCATTTGGTCAGATTACATTTTTCTTGCCATTGTCTTCTGCTTTTACCTCCTAAACAGGTTTAGAAAAAAATGTTTCAGAGATGTGCTATGAAGTGTGTAGGCTTCAATGAGGTAGCCATCACATTTAACAGATGTAGAGCTAATATGCTATTCAGAAGGCCTTGGAGTTGAGTGGAAAGTTTGTGTGTGTGGTATTAGTAGATTGGTCTTGAAGGGACAAGTGTGTGTAGTGTGTGTTGTGAGTCATTAGTCATGCTGAAACAGAGCAGCATGGTGAAATCACTCTCAGACTTGTGACTAGCAGAGTGAATGGCTGAGGTATAGCCCCAGGGTGTGCAGGAGGGGGCAGTCCACAGAAAAGGGCCGAGCTCTGATTGGTCTGTTTCTAATCACCCGCTGCTGTTGGGTGCCATACTCTGATGGAAGGGCTGCCATAATACTTACCAGCAGTTACGCAGGAATCCAGCCTGACTGGGAAACCCAAACCTTGTGGCTTTGTGTGTGAAACAACACTAAGGGCAGTAATAGTCTGCAGTAGCCCTTATATTTGAATGACCCCTTTCCACTCAGCATTTTTTAACCCTGTCACGCAAAATATTACTAAGTATTCACTTTTCCACCATATTTTTCTAAGCTAGAGTTTCCACTCATCATTCAGACCAAGTCTAACATTACTTACGTATTACTCCAGCTCACATTATAAACTAGTAGAAAGAAATCAAAAGGATGACTTTCTCTCATACCTCAGCGTAATTGCATCTGTATTTTGCCATTCCTGTGGAAAATTGTGGAATGTGGTTTCATCATTCACCTTTCGAATACGTAGGCTTTCATAGAATGCTAACATCTTTAACAATTATGTCATAAATTTAAGTCATGTATGAACCTCAAACCCTTTGAGACAGTTTGCCCAGCAATGAAAAAAAATTTGGGGAATTTACATAAGTACTTTTATACTGCATTGTTGTTGCTGTCAAAAATATCCTATATAATAGGATAATATAGGGGACATGGAATGGATGAATTGTGATTGAATTGTGGAGTATTGTACCTTGTTCTCTGATGTTAAAATATATCTATATATTCTATTTCTATCTATTTCTATATATTCTATACTTTAATTTATCAAAAATAGCTCAAGTGCAATTTTACAAGCCCAGTTAAAACCTTCTATTTACGCTGGGTATTGAAAGGTCCTTTTGGCTAAATGGCACCGTCTTTGGCGACCGCAAGTGAACTACAATTGCTTCGAGTTATTTGGCATCATGTGTAGGCTTTGTTCTAATTCACCCTAGTTTTAGTGTCTATTTGTAAGTTCAAAATTTTCATATGAAGAAGGGCACTACCATGCCTTATGTTCATGATAGCTCTTTAGCTGTGCACAACCTCTCCTAATTCATCAAAGCTGAGGGAAAAAGGTTTTTCCATTCTATGTCTCCTTTAAAGAAAATCTCAAAAGAAGTAAGTGAAAGATTATGGGCCAAAAAATTCAGACACAGTTTCAGCAGATGCTTATTTTTTAGACTAATCCTCCAGCAATTATGGTTGGAAGCTATTAGTCCCCCTGAGCCCCAAGTCAGTCTGTGTGAATGAGAGTGTGGACCTGTCATGGCTGTGCAGCGGCTTACTGTATGGAGTCTGCAAGGTCCTAGAGCTTCCCTTTGGCAATCAGGATTTTAGCATTAGATGTACGTCCTTCCAAGAATTACTAAACTCAGTAAAAGAACTTGAAAACTAAGATGTTGGAGGAAGCCGTGTGTAACTACTGCTGGTCTCAACAGTCAGGTCCACGCTTCAAACCGATGTCTTGACATTTTTTTTTTTCTCTGGTCGTCATGAAACACTGAAAACAGGCAAACAACAAAGAAAGACACAAACCACACATTGTAACTAATATAAAAACAAATGATACAAAAATACTCAAACGCTGAGCGTGCCCATTCTCTCAGTCCATTACCTGACACTAGCACTTCCAGGTTAAATCAGGTCAACTAAGGTCACATGACACAAGTCATCGGGAGATGCCACTCAAACATACAAATGAATAAACCCAAAACAAACCAAGGGAAAAATAAATTTGCATCAACCACACAAAATTATACACATATATAAAAACACAACAAAACTTTCTCCCTCAAGGTCAGTGTTCAAGTGTTCATGGTCACCTGATCTCATACAGCCTATTAGCTCCAGCTACACTCCCACCAAATTACCTTCAGTTACACATACAAAAAAAATACAATTTATGGTAATTTCAAGATTTCACAGTACATTAAATCCAACATATAATTCAAACCACTTTAATTCACAATCACATTCTTCATTTAAAATTCACACAGTATTAAAAGGTTTAACCCTTTACACACCACATAGCACTAAGGACAATACACCGCATCATAAATATAACTGTAGGTACTGCAGAAGTAGCAAACTGGAATTTCAACCTCTGGCTACCAGAACGACCAACTTTTTTATGGGCCGCTCAATAATAGAGGGCTTAGTGAGACGTTCACCCCTTTTTCCCAACCTTTGTTCCCCCACCTGTATTGTAACTTTGCGTACTAGCCCATCATCGCTCTCACAGACTTCCAGAACCCTGGCAAGCCTCCATTCATTGCGAGGAACTTCGTCATCCCTTACAATTACAATGTCCCCGACCTGCACATTCCTCCTGGGAGAATGCCACCTTTGTCTTAGAGATATGTTGGCTAGATATTCCTTCTTCCACCTGCACCAAAATTGCTCACACAGATATTGAACTTGCCTCCAACGTTTTCGTGTATAAAGATCTTCCTTGTCAAATCTACCAGGTGGGGGAAGTGGGATACATGACTTCATGGTAAGCAGATGATTAGGAGTGAGCGGCTCTAAGCTTTTGGGATCAGAGATGCTATCCACAGTAAGTGGGCGGTTGTTGACTATGGACATTGCTTCATAAAAGAATGTTCGCAAGGAAGCATCATTTAATCGCCCACCACACTGAGTTAAGACTGAGCTCAAAACACTCCTCACTGTCCTGATCTGCCGCTCCCAGATGCCACCAGCATGACTTGCACTGGGGGCATTCAGACAGAAATCACACTGCTTGGTTGCCAGGTATGCAGTTGCTGACTTCTTTTAATGCTTTCACCAGTTCACCTTTTGCTCCAACAAAGTTGGTTCCTTGGTCCGATCGAAGATGCCTTACAGCTCCCCGAATGGCTATAAAGCATCGCAAAGCATTAATGAAAGTATCTGTAGTCATGTCTTCCAACATCTCTATATGAACTGCCCTGGAGCAGAGACAGGTAAAGAGAAGGCCATATCGTTTTTGTACCTTGCGATTTTGCTTAGTGTAGAACGGACCGAAACAGTCCATGCCACAATAAGTGAATGGTGGGGAAGGATCTGTGCGATCACTAGGGAGGTCTGCCATTCGTTGCTGTTCAAATGGCCCACGAGCCCTTCTGCACAAGACACATTTTCTTACATACTGGGCTACAGCCTTGCTTCCTCCAATAACCCAGTAGCCATTAGCTCTAAGTTCATTGAGGGTCTGTCCTCTACCCTGGTGCTGTGTTCTCTCATGGTGATGTGCAAGAACAAGGCGTGTGACATTACTTTCTTTAGGAAGGATTACTGGGTGCTTTACGTCAAAAGGTAATGTCGCTCTCCTTAGTCTTCCTCCCACTCTCATTACACCATTGTGAAAGAATGGATCCAGTTGGTGTAGTTGATTGTTACTAGTGACCTTTCCGCCCTCTCGGCTAAGCATCTGTATCTCCTCTCCAAAGGCTTCTTGCTGCGCAAGCTGGATGAGAGTCAGTGCAGCCTTCCTTCTTTCCTCCACACTCAAGGGTGCTGGCGTCTTTAACCTCTTTGCCCATCTTTGGATACGAGCCACAACGTTCACAGCCAGAGTCCATTTCGAGAAACGTGACAAGCATTGCAAAAAAACTGTTTCTACAGTGACCTTTGTTTTTAACACTTGGACAGTTTTAACCTCAGGGTCTCCTACCAACAACTCTGGCAAACCTTGATTGACAACTACCTCTCTTTCCCAGAGGAATTTGGGCCCTGGGAACCAGCTGGAATTGATCAACTCTTCTGCCTTGAGGCCTCTAGAGGCATGGTCAGCAGGGTTTTCCTCTGTGCTTACATAATGCCATTGTTTCGGATCTGTAATTTCACGAATTCTGTGTACTCGATTAGCAACAAACACATGGAATCTTCTAGCCTCATTATTGATATAGCCGAGAACTACTTGGGAGTCTATCCAAAAGTATTCTCTGTCAATTTTGAGGTCAAGCTCTTCATGTTGCTCACTGCCGCAGAAATGACTGCTGCAGTCAACTCTAATCAAGGTATAGTGACAACTTTGGTAGGAGCAACCCTTGCTTTCCCCATAATCAGGGCACAGTGCACATTTTCATCATTAACTAGCCTGACATATGAGCACTGACCATAGCCATGGCTACTGGCATCAGAAAAATGGTGCAGTCCTCAAAATCTTTCCAAAGCCTTGAGGTATGAAGCATCTGGGGATCTGTAATTTGTGCAGATTTGGCAAATCTTCCAGCCAACTCTCCCACCTTGGCCTTAATTCACTTGGCAATGGTGCATCCCAACTAATGCCCTTCCGACACATTTCCTGCAGCACTTTCTTCCCCAAAAGAACAAATGGGGCCAGGAAGCCTAGAGGATCATAGATGGAGGCCACAGCTGAGAGGATACCCCGGCGAGTAGGAGGTTTCTCATCTAGGGAGACTGAGAAGGAGAAAGCATAATTTTCTACATCCCACCTCACTCCCAGCACACTTTGCACAGGAAGATGATCATGGTTAAGATTGACATTCTTCACCTCAGCAGCACGGTCAGACACACTAATTGACTCCAGTACATTTCTGTTGTTGGAAAGGAATTTATGGAGATGTAATTTTCCTGTAGCACACACAACTTGAGCATCTCTCACCAACTTTATTGCCTCCTCAACCGACTTAAGGCTTACGTCCATCATCTACATAAAAATTGTTTCTAATGAAGCTGGCAGCCAATGGATACTCTCTTTCATTTAGGCTGGCAAGATGCTTCATAGTATAATTGGCACAACCTGGAGAAGATGATGCTCCGAAAAGATGGACCTTCATGCGATATTCTGTGGGTTCAATATTTGTGTTGCCATTCTCCCACCACAGGAAGCGCAGATGGTTCCGATCTTCAGCACGGACATTAAACCTGTGGAACATTTTTTCCACATCACACATGACCGCTACTGGGTATTTATGAAATCGACAGAGCACCCCAGTAAGCCCATTAGCAAGATCAGGCCCAGTCAACAAATAATCATTCAAGGCTGTGCCTTCATACCTAGCAGAGCAGTCAAAAACTACTCTAATCTTATCTGGTTTCCTGGGGTGATAAACGCCTTGGTGCGGAATATACCACACATTGCCTGATTTTGCTTGGTCCTCCACCTTCTCAGCATCACCATCTTTGAAGACTCCTTCCATAAATCTCACATAGTCATCTTTAAACTTAATTTCTGTCAAACTTCCGTTTTAGATGTTTCAGTCGAACTAATGCAAGTTTCTTATTATCTGGGAGATGAGGGCGTGTTTTAAAAGGTAGAGGCATTTCGATGTGGCCGCATTCATTTTGATGAACCTTCCTTTAAAACCTGAAGGAACTGAACATCGTCCTGTGATATACTCTTCTCTCCTATTCGAGTATCTACAAAATCTAGCTCGTGCTTTTATGACAGAAGCTGGCGTCACTGGTGGCATTTCTCTGACCGATATACGATGGCAAAAACCAGTCACACTCTCAGGATTAGTGCTGTGTGGAATGCTTCCTACAATACTCCATCCCAAGTCAGTCTTAATGGCATATGGCTCGTAGTCACCACCTGTAACAACTTGTCGAGGTGCCAAGGCTCTAGAGCAGTCATAGCCTATCAGAAGTCCAACTTCACATTCCATCAGAGCATGCATTTTGTCGGTTATGGGTGCAAGATGTTTCCACCTCTTGGCTGTCTCAGGAGTAGGAATATGTACTCGTTCCAGGGGGATAAAGTCTCTAGTGTAAGTGGGTGGTAAGTTGATGAAACAGTCTGATGCAAACCCTCTGACTTTAAGTCCACTAACTCTTTCACTCTTTACAACAGAGTCTACACCCATCATTGTGGAGAGCTTTAGTCTTACTGGTTCCTTTTCTATCTGCAGCCTTTCACATACCTCACGATCAACAAATGTATGACTGCTCTGAGTATCCAGTAAGGCATAAACAAGGATTTCAGACTCTGTATTGGGCGATGAGAGCCATACAGGAACGATCATGGATGTACTACTGCCAGCTTCTCCACTAAGAGAGTATGACAGTGAGACTGTATTCTCTTCAGCTGGCAAATTGGCTTGTGAGGATGCATTTGATACAGGACGATCTTCATGCAATGGTGTGGGGTGGCGTTTCTTGCAAAGTGCACATGTGGCTCTATTTCTACAGTCTCTAGAGGTATGTCCTTTTCTCAGGCATGCAAAACACAGCTTATTATCCAGTACAAATTTCCTCTTCTCCTCCACTGGTCTTCCCATTAGTTTCCCACATTTCTGCAAGATATGACCTTATCTACAGAATGCACATTTAACTGGTCTAATGTTATGTGCCACTGTTGTCAGGAGTGAGTCAGAGTCTTCAGTGTCACTGCCATTAGACTCAGCTGTAGAAGTCACTGCTTCTGAGGAGCTTACATTTGTGGCAAAGTTATTTGCTCGTGATTGCCTTGTTTCTCTAACAGTCCTTTCCTCTGTGTTCTTAATTGCATGTAATGACGACACTGGATTACACGCTATGCGTGCCTCCTTTGCAATGAATGCAGCAAATTCACTAAAGCCAGGATAGTCTTTGCCTTGGTCTAGTTCTTCTGTGACATGGCGATTCCACCTACTTGTCACCCAATCAGGAAGTTTAACCAGAATTTTCTGGTTTTCTTCACAGTCATTCAGAACCTGAAGACCTTTAATGTGAGGCATAGCATCATTACAGGATTGTAAAAAGTCACTAAATTCTCTTAACTTAATATACTCCCTTGCACCAATCTTTACCCATCTGTTGAGTTTTTCCCTGAAGGCACGGTGCACCACAAAGGAGTGACCATATCGCTCATCCAGCTTTTTCCATGCTTGTTGATAGGCCTGTTCATCTTTTTTGTAGAAACTTCCCTCCAAAACTGACCTTGCCTCACCATCGATGTACTTCTGCAAATAGAACAATTTGTCCGGTGCATTGAAACATCGTGCCTCTATAAGAGCCTTGAAGCTTGTACTCCACTCTATAAACTTCAACGGATCTCCAGAAAATACAGAAGGTTCTGGGACGGGAAGTCGAGTTAAGGCCATTGACTCTTGCATAGCTTGCACTAGACAGACTTCATTCTTTGAAGCTTGTCCTGTCGAACATGCAACACTAGGGGAGGTGGGCTTGGATTGATAACCTCACATGCTGGAGTACATTGCTCACCTTTATCTCTCAATTCCTCCTCGGTATAAACTCTGAGTTTTGCTTCCATGACCTCAATGTCTCTACGCCGTTCCAGATTTTTAAATTGCTGACGCTTTGCTTCAGTGTCGGCCTCCATCTCAAGTTCAGCTTTCTTTGCTGCCAGCTGGGCAGCAACCTCTGCTCTCTTAACAGAAATACTTGCAACTTCTGAAGGATGGCCAGAGCACTGGCTATGTGCTGTAACTTTAGAAACAGTAGATCCGTATATTGATTGTGCATATTCATTGTCAAGCAGCATTCTTAACCTTGCTTTCTCTGCCTCAGCATCGAAGCCCATGTCATCTTCAGTTAAGCGTACCCCCATTAACTTCAACAGGTCTGCAGTTACTGCAGTGCATGCATCAATTTTCCTCTTTATTTCCTGACTTGGTGCCATTATATTTCGTATGCCGTCATATAACTCTCTCAGTTCAGCCTGTCCTTTCTCCACGGTATCCATCAGTTCAAATAAAGTTTCCTCAGAGCACAATGACTTCAACTCTGATCTTACTTCTCTAACTTTGACTTTCCATTTCTCATAGGCAGACTTAAACCTTTTTTCCTTCTGGCCAAATTCTTGATCTTTTAATTCCTGCATTTTTGGTGTTAGACGTTTGTCACGGGAAGACCTTCTAGTTTCGCTTGTCTGTACAACAGCAGCACTAAGTTCTTTCATTTTGGTTTCTTGATTTTTCTGTGCATGATGTACATGAATAATGTCTAACAAAAGTTTTTTCACCTTCCCTTTCTACATTAACCTCTTTTGTTTTTGTCCACAAACACTGCACTCATGTTCTTTTAACACATACTCATCAACTGGCTCAAGTTCATTTTGATGAGACATTTTACAATCAAAGAAGTTGTCAAATACAAGACGAAATGTGCTAAAAATGCAAGAAGTCACTCAAACCCAGTTTCATAAAAAAAACACTCGTCACCCAACGTAGCACTGTTGAGATGTTAAAAAAAAACATTAACTTCCTCTTAATTGCGTAGAGACACCATTCTTACATATGACTGAGGTTAAATTGCATTTCTCTTTTTAAATTGCATTTCTCTTCTTCTCAACATTTTTTACTTTACTTTAATATGACATCAGAATTAACCAGGAAAGCATTGTGTGTGTGTATATATATAATACGACCTGTGGCACAGCAGATGAGAGTCCGAAGAGAGATTGTAGAACGATTGGAGAACGTAGCAGAACCTCCCAACACGATGAACAAGCGCGGAGCCAAACGCCGAAATCCACTGAGACGGGGGAGTTCACTAGTTCCACAAAAAGAGTGCTCCACGCTGTTTTGCTGGCTACCAAAGTTAACGACCCGGTCCCCGCAGGTAGACCGCGTCACGCGAAGAGCAGAGGAGCAGTATGGCCGGGGACAATCTGCGCGCCTGAGAACAGCTGCACGGTCACCCAGGAAGAAAACGAAGGTCTCAGGCCAAGGTTTCGCCGATGATTAGCCACAGGAACACCGCAATCCTTGGTTAAAAGGCCACGTTTTCACTGTAACTACTGCTGGTCTCTACAGAGTCAGGTCCACGCTTCAAACTGATGTCTTGACATTTTTTATTTTCTCTGGTCGTCATGAAACACCGTGAAAACTGGCAAACAACAAAGAAAGAAACAAACCACACATTGTAACTAATATAAAAACAAATGATACAAAAATACACAAAAAATACAATATAGTCCAAAGCAATTACCGTGTTCGCCTTGTACCAGCGGTAGAATTTCATGGAGTGCTCAAACGCTGAGCTTGCCCATTCTCTCAGTCCATTACCTGACACTAGCACTTCCAGGTTAAATCAGGTCAACTAAGGTCACATGACACAAGTCATCGGGAGATGCCACTCAAACATACAAATGAATAAACCCAAAACAAACCAAGGGAAAAATAAATTTGCATCAACCACACAAAATTATACACATATATAAAAACACAACAAAACTTTCTCCCTCAAGGTCAGTGTTCAAGTGTTCATGGTCACCTGATCTCAAACAGCCTATTAGCTCCAGCTACACCGTGGCCTACTGCTTAGGGCTTCGGGCTTGGAACCGAAGGTTGCCGATTTGATTCCCAGCCAATGGATCGTGGCTGAAGTGTGCCCTTGAACAAGGCACCTAACCCCTCACTGTTCCCCAGGCGCCGCTATAGCGGGCAACCAACTGCTCCGGGTTAGTGAGTACCTCACCTCATCGTGTGCTTTGTGTGTTTCACTAATTCATGATTTGGTTAAATGAAGAGACCAGATTTCCCACACGGGATCAAAAGAGTATAGATTATCTGTATATATTATTTTAGATTATCTAATTATATCTTAGAGCTCTAGTCTGGGGGGATCCATGTGCAGAGGGGCCCTTTTGCCTCAGTGAGGAGACCCCAGAGTAGGCAAAGATTAGAGGGCAGAGACCTATGGAGAGCACTGACACCCTGCCGGGGAAATGGAGTGGTTGGTCAGGCTGGTCTGTGGTCAACCAAGGAGCAGGAAGAATTAGGAGTTGTTTAGCATCTGGGACAAGACTACTATTTAAGTGGTATTCTAGTGTATCGATCACACATGACCCAACCAGAGACTGTGTAGAGAAGTAGTTTAAGTGCCGCTGTGGATTCTTACATTAATTTGCAATTTCTGTAATGTCTCTGAAGTATCTTTATTTGTACGATACACATTGATGTTTTTCTTTACCTTAGGCAAGACTTTTTGCAGACTAGGCTTAAACTGCGTCATAGGTTGAGCGAAGCTCTAATTTGACTCCCATTGTGGGTGTACTGTGAGTAGTCAGATAAAGCACCTTTCACAATAAGCATCTACTGCTGTGGTGATGATTTACATTTTCACTGTACCTCATTCTGGTTTCAACTTTTTTTCTTTCCACTGTACTTGCCCTTTGCATGACTCTTTTGTGGCCATGTCTGCTCATTTGCTGCTTTTACTGAATTTATATTGGTAAATGGAGGAATGATAGCCTCTTACATTGGACTTTGACTAGATGTCCACAATACTAACAGTGAATAGCCAAGAATTGTGGAAATGGTTTGACTAAGTATAATACATTTTGTCATCGACTTTCTCATGAAACACTTCATTGTCATCACATCATCATATCCTAGTTATGCAAAAATCTTATGTAGCATCACATCAAATTGTCAATTGTCACTTAAGATGTTCTAGGAGGGAAATCAAATCAAATTGATTCACTGCAGCATCGTCACTTCCTACCTCTCCAGACCCTTAAATCTTTTCAGAGTAATTGACAAACATTTGTTTCAGAGTTGCATGCCAGAAATTTTGTGCCCATAGAAATAATTGCAAAACAGTCACGTGGACTTTGCTACAGATACTACAGTATATTGTACAACACACCAGAGTCACATGCAAGAGAGTTAATGTCAGATGCTGATATGCCAGGATGGGTGTGTGTGCATGTAAAGCCTGTTCTTCCAGTTCCACTGAGCACCCTGTGTGAAATGTGGATGTATTTACGAAGGCTACCTACAGGCTCAACAGCTTACTTACAGCTGTCTCCACCCATGTTAGGTGTGGACTCTTCCTCGGTACATGGTGCAATTGTTTTGTTAAATATGCCTCCAGTCTATTGTCCTATGTCTTGACAATGTATCCAGTACATATTTAACAGAGGTCATAGTTAGAAAATCCTTTGTTGAAGGTAAAACTAAAGTCCTTTCACGTCTACAAAACTCTCCCAAAATAAACAAAGTGTATCTGTTCTAACACATCCCAACTGATGATCGGTAAAACAACTTAGGTGTTCAGACATGAAGACAAAGAAATGCCCAAAAAGGACAAATCATTTCATGGTCTTGACAGCTTTTAACTAATTATGCTATACCATTCCATTTCCTTTGCACTGTTGTTAAAGCCACATGTGGATAAGAATTTTAGCTTTGCAAACAAAGATGTCAGACCAGGTGACAGGTCTACTACTGCTGCAGCGTAGCTTTACTTGTAATTATGCCGGCTATGTTGTCAACGCATGCTTTAATTGGTACCCCTTTTCTTTACAATCCGGATCTGGAATATCTTGAAAGTATGCCACTACACAATGCAAATCTTCTGGAATTTCCTTATCTCTCTGGACCGAGACAAGCCTAAAGGTCTCTTTATTTCAAACACTTGCCAAAATATAAGCTGTATATTACGTATAAAATCTCAGTCCAATAACTTTTCGGGGCAAACACAAATGGGGAAGGAAAGGGTTATTTCTGATATTCACTACCCTAATGCTTCTATGACATTCAATAATGTTTCACTTTTTTTAACTCTTAGTACTTTCCTTCTTCCTAATTAACAAAATAAAAATAAACATTCCCCAAAAAGACAAGACAGAGAAGCTGAGGCTGTTGATAAGGCTGTGTTGCAGAAACAGTCCGGGTTGTAAATCAGAAGGGTCACCATGGGTCCACTGAAACCCCCCTTTCCCTGAATTAGAGAGTTCACCAGTAACGAAGGACCCTTGTCCTGTGTGTCTTCTTGGTCTCACAGAAGCGAGCCATATGGTTCATTCCTGCACATTCTTATGTCAGTCCTTTAAGTAATTCAATTGATAGGTCTGTTTTCCCTGCCTCTTCCCTCACCATTTCTCCACCTATTGCCACTCTTCTCTACAAGTTGCTTTGGTGGTACTGAGTCCTGGTTTGTGAGGTTGACTTTCTCTACTTGAAAATCTTCATCTGATCAGCCGCTCAGTCTTTGCACCCTGCCCCCCTGCTCCTTTTTGGTAGATGGTTCCTGACAGGCTGTGCTGCTGAGGGGGTAATGATGAGCCTCAAGAGCTGACTGGGGTGCATGAGATGGCTAGGGAGTATGATTCTGGTGAGGGGTTAGAGACAGATGTGGTGGATACACCAGTGTCCAACAGTGTTACTCCTATGTGTCATTCAGGTAGGGAGCTGATGGCTTCAGCTTGCTCATACGTGCATGCACTTCAACAGATGTCCCTGTAATCCTCTGGAAAGCCTTTGCCTCTCTCGTATGCCCCAAACCTGTCTTTCTCTTTGTTCTTCCCCTACTTACTTTTTTCCTCTCTCCACTTACTTTTGTCCTTCTTAGCCTCTTTCTCTCACTTCTCATACAGTCCTGGTCTAAATGGTCTAGCCTTTTCCTCCATTATAGACCTGTAATCCTTTAATTTTCCCACACTTAGCACTTCTCCCACAAGAAACTTTCCTCAGTCCACCTATTCCACTTACATAAGAAGTTCTCATATGCACATTCAGGTCCATATTTTTTATACATGTCCCTTAAACATCCTGGTCTATCTACCCCTTTAGGATGGTGTATTTTTTTTTTCCTGTACAAACCTCCCCATGGCAGTGTCCCCTAATGTTTTTTTTTTTTCAAATTACCTTACGCCTAAAGCCCGAGAAAACAAACAGTACGTAATGGCAAACTTATCAGATCTCCTGACGCCTTTTATCTAGGCCCAAATCCACCACTACCTCTCCAGGGTAGGGCCCTCCACTGCCTCGACCAGGGCAGCAAGGATTTAACTGTCAATATCTCAACCGAGGATATGACTCTCTGCCACTATCACGCCTTTGGATAGGGCCTTTCTATTTTACCACCGCATATAATGTAAAATAGAGGAACACTCACCACCCAAGTTGCCTGTGACCACAGATACAGTCAGTACCGTATCTGAAGCACAGGAGGATTCTCTCCAGCCAGGCTGGGTGTCGCAGGGCTGTTTGATTGCTGACACGGCCTTCTCCCAGGATCTCAAAGGGATCTCCCTCCAGCCGCAACTTGGTTGAGTTCCTGAGCCTTCGGTCCTCCGCACTGAGCCTCAGAGATAGGTACCCTGCTCGCAGCGCCACTTATGTGGTCAAAAATACTAGGCAGGCAACTTGGTGGATCACTGCAGTCTTTAATCACGACGCCAGAGACAAGTTACCCACACAAACCTACTCAAGGAATGTATAGTAACAACCCTGTCTTCCTGCAGACTAGGTTTCCCTTTTATACCCCCCAGAGCGGACATCACCCGTAAACCAAATGGCAGACCTCCCTGCCCTCACAATGACCTTTGATTTCTCGCCCTCCTATTGTTTTAGCTTGTTTAGGTTCCCTGTCCTGGTGAAGATAGATATCTATTCCCTGTCCTGGTGAAGATAGATGTTTATTTGGTTTTCACCAGCACCCTCTGTTTCCCCTGTTCCTAACCCTAATCTGCTCTGGTTTGTTGTCTTAACTCTTTAGACTCAGGTTAGACATACCTTTTTATCACACATGGCATACATTTGTATCACATTAATATTCATCTCTTGGATATTACAATTTTTCCTACATCGCTTATACCCTGTACCCCTTACCTTGATATGTTATAAGTATTCTGATCAGTGCATGACTAGAATGGTCACATCCAGATGCAATAGCTCTGAATGCAATCCACACAGTAAGTTTCCAAAATTACATTGATTTGTGTATTGAGTGTTGAACTTTACATATAAGCTATAGAGAACATCATTGTGAAATCATTGAACATTGAAATCATTGAACATTGATCATGAAAAGGGCAGTGTTCTGATCAAAGATCCTCTTGTGCGTTTTGAGCACTTCTCTCTAGAATTTTTGGTGCTGACTGTAACAGGGAACAGCTACACCAGGTGTGTCACTGAAGCGTTCCATTCGCGCTGCGTATGCTGCAAAGATTAGCTTCCATTATAATCAACAGAACTGGCTACACCAGTAAAACTGCTGCACACATTAAAAAAATTAACCTCTAACAGGGAAGTGTCACTGGGTGCCTTGCTGAAGCGTGGTGTTCACTGTGCGTATGTTGCAATAATTAGCTTCCTTTATAATCAGTGGAACTGACAACACCAGACATGAGGAGGATGTAATGCACCCAGTATAGCCCTAGTGTTAAACTAACATGACACAGACAGAATGTTTCAGTCAGGCACCCAATGTAGCCTCCCTGTAACCGTGATATTGCAAGGGTTTTTTTTGCATGCGAGGCTGTGTAGTCAATGGTAATACATGTGTTCATTTCTTTCCCAAGTACGCCTAGTACAATTCCACTTTTTCAACTGTTTTATTAGTTTCAGTCACATTATCAGTTGAATATCATGTCATATGAACAAACCCTGTTTTACATGCACAGATTAGTCTAGAGAAGGTCAGTGTAGCATTTCAACCAGACGACTGAACAAACCCTGTTTTACATGCACAGATTAGTCTAGAGAAGGTCAGTGTAGCATTTCAACCAGACGATTGGCCTTGTCTGAGTTTACATGCACAGGAGTGGAAGCATTGATCTAAACTATCAGTATGTCCATTACAGTCGGAGTTCATATGTCCCCATTTCTATATTTTTTTTTCTATGTACATTTTTATGTGTGTATTGACGACATATGCTATTCAAATCTGACATGACTGTCCACTCATTCACACACCATGGCCAAGTTGATTTTATATCCCCAGAAGAATCCATGCATTTTGTAGGTCTCCGCGTTACAGGTTACATGTAATATATTCATAGCCGCACACTCTGTGTTGGTTTGTCTGCACTTTATCAACTTCAACACAAAGGCCATGGGGCCGAAACATTGGAAATAGTAAAGTAGCCTACAAAGAAATTAACATGGAGTGTGTGCCTTGTAATTAATTTATTTTTCTTGTTTTTCCCAGCCATCACCTCATTGTGAGTGTGCATCCTTTCCTTCCTGTGTTTATGATTGCAGTTTAAACATGTTCATAGGCAGCTTTATGATAGTTTGATGAAGGCGCAAAGCTCACTAACGGAGCACATTTGTTCAAATTCATGACATGGAATGTTTTATTTGTCAATGAATAAACAAATGAGTCATTTTGAAAACTAATGCCCATGTTTTGGGCTTTTTTACTATTTCTATTGATACCTTAATTCACACATAAGCCATGTAAGAACATAAATGTTTGTGCCCATAAAAATAATTGCAAAACAGTCACGTGAACTTTGCTACAGATACTACAGTATATTGTATAACACACCAGAGTCACATGCAAGAGAGTTAATGTCAGATGCTGATATGCCAGGATGGGTGTGTGTGCATGTAAAGCCTGTTCTTCCAGTTCCACTGAGCACCCTGTGTGAAATGTGGATGTATTTACGAAGGCTACCTACAGGCTCAACAGCTTACTTACAGCTGTCTCCACCCATGTTAGGTGTGGACTCTTTCTCGGTACATGGTGCAATTGTTTGTTAAATATGCCTCCAGTCTATTGTCCTTTGTCTTGACAATGTATCCAGTACATATTTAACAGAGGTCATAGTTAGAAAATCCTTTGTTGAAGGTAAAACTAAAGTCCTTTCACGTCTACAAAAATCTCCAAAATAAACAAAGTGTATCTGTTCTAACACATCCCAACTGATGATCGGTAAAACAACTTAGGTGTTCAGACATGAAGACAAAGAAATGCCCAAAAAGGACAAATCATTTCATGGTCTTGACAGCTTTTAACTAATTATGTTATACCATTCCATTTCCTTTGCACTGTTGTTAAAGCCACATGTGGATAAGAATTTTAGCTTTGCAAACAAAGATGTCAGACCAGGTGACAGGTCTACTACTGCTGCAGCGTAGCTTTACTTGTAATTATGCCGGCTATGTTGTCAACGCATGCTTTAATTGGTACCCCTTTTCTTTACAATCCGGATCTGGAATATCTTGAAAGTATGCCACTACACAATGCAAATCTTCTGGAATTTCCTTATCTCTCTGGACCGAGACAAGCCTAAAGGTCTCTTTATTTCAAACACTTGCCAAAATATAAGCTGTATATTACGTATAAAATCTCAGTCCAATAACTTTTCAGGGCAAACACAAATGGGGAAGGAAAGGGTTATTTCTGATATCCACTACCCTAATGCTTCTATGACATTCAATAATGTTTCACTTTTTTTTAACTCTTAGTACTTTCCTTCTTCCTAATTAACAAAAAGAAAATAAACATTCCCCAAAAAGACAAGACAGAGAAGCTGAGGCTGTTGATAAGGCTGTGTTGCAGAAACAGTCCGGGTTGTAAATCAGAAGGGTCACCATGGGTCCACTGAAACCCCCCTTTCCCTGAATTAGAGAGTTCACCAGAAACGAAGGACCCTTGTCCTGTGTGTCTTCTTGGTCTCACAGAAGCGAGCCATATGGTTCATTCCTGCACATTCTTATGTCAGTCCTTTAGGTAATTCAACCGATAGGTCTGTTTTCCCTGCCTCTTCCCTCACCATTCCTCCACCTATTGCCACTCTTCTCTACAAGTTGCTTTGGTGGTACTGAGTCCTGGTTTGTGAGGTTGACTTTCTCTATTTGAAAATCTTCATCTGATCAGCCACTCAGTCTTTGCACCCTGCCCCCCTGCTCCTTTTTGGTAGATGGTTCCTGACAGGCTGTGCTGCTGAGGGGGTAATGATGAGCCTCAAGAGCTGACTGGGGTGCATGAGATGGCTAGGGAGTATGATTCTGGTGAGGGGTTAGAGACAGATGTGGTGGATACACCAGTGTCCAACAGTGTTACTCCTATGTGTCATTCAGGTAGGGAGCTGATGGCTTCAGCTTGCTCATACGTGCATGCACTTCAACAGATGTCCCTGTAATCCTCTGGAAAGCCTTTGCCTCTCTCGTATGCCCCAAACCTGTCTTTCTCTTTGTTCTTCCCCTACTTACTTTTTTCCTCTCTCCACTTACTTTTGTCCTTCTTAGCCTCTTTCTCTCACTTCTCATACAGTCCTGGTCTAAATGGTCTAGCCTTTTCCTCCATTATAGACCTGTAATCCTTTAATTTTCCCACACTTAGCACTTCTCCCACAAGAAACTTTCCTCAGTCCACCTATTCCACTTACATAAGAAGTTCTCATATGCACATTCAGGTCCATATTTTTTATACATGTCCCTTAAACATCCTGGTCTATCTACCCCTTTAGGATGGTGTATTTTTTTTTTCCTGTACAAACCTCCCCATGGCAGTGTCCCCTAATGTTTTTTTTTTTTCAAATTACCTTACGCCTAAAGCCCGAGAAAACAAACAGTACGTAATGGCAAACTTATCAGATCTCCTGACGCCTTTTATCTAGGCCCAAATCCACCACTACCTCTCCAGGGTAGGGCCCTCCACTGTCTCGACCAGGGCAGCAAGGATTTAACTGTCAATATCTCAACCGTGGATATGACTCTCTGCCACTATCACGCCTTTGGATAGGGCCTTTCTATTTTACCACCGCATATAATGTAAAATAGAGGAACACTCACCACCCAAGTTGCCTGTGACCACAGATACAGTCAGTACCGTATCTGAAGCACAGGAGGATTCTCTCCAGCCAGGCTGGGTGTCGCAGGGCTGTTTGATTGCTGACACGGCCTTCTCCCAGGATCTCAAAGGGATCTCCCTCCAGCCGCAACTTGGTTGAGTTCCTGAGCCTTCGGTCCTCCGCACTGAGCCTCAGAGATAGGTACCCTGCTCGCAGCGCCACTTATGTGGTCAAAAATACTAGGCAGGCAACTTGGTGGATCACTGCAGTCTTTAATCACGACGCCAGAGACAAGTTACCCACACAAACCTACTCAAGGAATGTATAGTAACAACCCTGTCTTCCTGCAGACTAGGTTTCCCTTTTATACCCCCCAGAGCAGACATCACCCGTAAACCAAATGGCAGACCTCCCTGCCCTCACAATGACCTTTGATTTCTCGCCCTCCTATTGTTTTAGCTTGTTTAGGTTCCCTGTCCTGGTGAAGATAGATATCTATTCCCTGTCCTGGTGAAGATAGATGTTTATTTGGTTTTCACCAGCACCCTCTGTTTCCCCTGTTCCTAACCCTAATCTGCTCTGGTTTGTTGTCTTAACTCTTTAGACTCAGGTTAGACATACCTTTTTATCACACATGGCATACATTTGTATCACATTAATATTCATCTCTTGGATATTACAATTTTTCCTACATCGCTTATACCCTGTACCCCTTACCTTGATATGTTATAAGTATTCTGATCAGTGCATGACTAGAATGGTCACATCCAGATGCAATAGCTCTGAATGCAATCCACACAGTAAGTTTCCAAAATTACATTGATTTGTGTATTGAGTGTTGAACTTTACATATAAGCTATAGAGAACATCATTGTGAAATCATTGAACATTGAAATCATTGAACATTGATCATGAAAAGGGCAGTGTTCTGATCAAAGATCCTCTTGTGCGTTTTGAGCACTTCTCTCTAGAATTTTTGGTGCTGACTGTAACAGGGAACAGCTACACCAGGTGTGTCACTGAAGCGTTCCATTCGCGCTGCGTATGCTGCAAAGATTAGCTTCCATTATAATCAACAGAACTGGCTACACCAGTAAAACTGCTGCACACATTAAAAAAATTAACCTCTAACAGGGAAGTGTCACTGGGTGCCTTGCTGAAGCGTGGTGTTCACTGTGCGTATGTTGCAATAATTAGCTTCCTTTATAATCAGTGGAACTGACAACACCAGACATGAGGAGGATGTAATGCACCCAGTATGGCCCTAGTGTTAAACTAACATGACACAGACAGAATGTTTCAGTCAGGCACCCAATGTAGCCTCCCTGTAACCGTGATATTGCAAGGGTTTTTTTGCATGCGAGGCTGTGTAGTCAATGGTAATACATGTGTTCATTTCTTTCCCAAGTACGCCTAGTACAATTCCACTTTTTCAACTGTTTTATTAGTTTCAGTCACATTATCAGTTGAATATCATGTCATATGAACAAACCCTGTTTTACATGCACAGATTAGTCTAGAGAAGGTCAGTGTAGCATTTCAACCAGACGACTGAACAAACCCTGTTTTACATGCACAGATTAGTCTAGAGAAGGTCAGTGTAGCATTTCAACCAGACGATTGGCCTTGTCTGAGTTTACATGCACAGGAGTGGAAGCATTGATCTAAACTATCAGTATGTCCATTACAGTCGGAGTTCATATGTCCCCATTTCTATATTTTTTTTTCTATGTACATTTTTATGTGTGTATTGACGACATATGCTATTCAAATCTGACATGACTGTCCACTCATTCACACACCATGGCCAAGTTGATTTTATATCCCCAGAAGAATCCATGCATTTTGTAGGTCTCCGCGTTACAGGTTACATGTAATATATTCATAGCCGCACACTCTGTGTTGGTTTGTCTGCACTTTATCAACTTCAACACAAAGGCCATGGGGCCGAAACATTGGAAATAGTAAAGTAGCCTACAAAGAAATTAACATGGAGTGTGTGCCTTGTAATTAATTTATTTTTCTTGTTTTTCCCAGCCATCACCTCATTGTGAGTGTGCATCCTTTCCTTCCTGTGTTTATGATTGCAGTTTAAACATGCTCATAGGCAGCTTTATGATAGTTTGATGAAGGCGCAAAGCTCACTAACGGAGCACATTTGTTCAAATTCATGACATGGAATGTTTTATTTGTCAATGAATAAACAAATGAGTCATTTTGAAAACTAATGCCCATGTTTTGGGCTTTTTTACTATTTCTATTGATACCTTAATTCACACATAAGCCATGTAAGAACATAAATGTTTGTGCCCATAAAAATAATTGCAAAACAGTCACGTGAACTTTGCTACAGATACTACAGTATATTGTATAACACACCAGAGTCACATGCAAGAGAGTTAATGTCAGATGCTGATATGCCAGGATGGGTGTGTGTGCATGTAAAGCCTGTTCTTCCAGTTCCACTGAGCACCCTGTGTGAAATGTGGATGTATTTACGAAGGCTACCTACAGGCTCAACAGCTTACTTACAGCTGTCTCCACCCATGTTAGGTGTGGACTCTTTCTCGGTACATGGTGCAATTGTTTGTTAAATATGCCTCCAGTCTATTGTCCTTTGTCTTGACAATGTATCCAGTACATATTTAACAGAGGTCATAGTTAGAAAATCCTTTGTTGAAGGTAAAACTAAAGTCCTTTCACGTCTACAAAAATCTCCAAAATAAACAAAGTGTATCTGTTCTAACACATCCCAACTGATGATCGGTAAAACAACTTAGGTGTTCAGACATGAAGACAAAGAAATGCCCAAAAAGGAGAAATCATTTCATGGTCTTGACAGCTTTTAACTAATTATGTTATACCATTCCATTTCCTTTGCACTGTTGTTAAAGCCACATGTGGATAAGAATTTTAGCTTTGCAAACAAAGATGTCAGACCAGGTGACAGGTCTACTACTGCTGCAGCGTAGCTTTACTTGTAATTATGCCGGCTATGTTGTCAACGCATGCTTTAATTGGTACCCCTTTTCTTTACAATCCGGATCTGGAATATCTTGAAAGTATGCCACTACACAATGCAAATCTTCTGGAATTTCCTTATCTCTCTGGACCGAGACAAGCCTAAAGGTCTCTTTATTTCAAACACTTGCCAAAATATAAGCTGTATATTACGTATAAAATCTCAGTCCAATAACTTTTCAGGGCAAACACAAATGGGGAAGGGAAGGGTTATTTCTGATATCCACTACCCTAATGCTTCTATGACATTCAATAATGTTTCACTTTTTTTTAACTCTTAGTACTTTCCTTCTTCCTAATTAACAAAAAGAAAATAAACATTCCCCAAAAAGACAAGACAGAGAAGCTGAGGCTGTTGATAAGGCTGTGTTGCAGAAACAGTCCGGGTTGTAGATCAGAAGGGTCACCATGGGTCCACTGAAACCCCCCTTTCCCTGAATTAGAGAGTTCACCAGAAACGAAGGACCCTTGTCCTGTGTGTCTTCTTGGTCTCACAGAAGCGAGCCATATGGTTCATTCCTGCACATTCTTATGTCAGTCCTTTAGGTAATTCAACCGATAGGTCTGTTTTCCCTGCCTCTTCCCTCACCATTCCTCCACCTATTGCCACTCTTCTCTACAAGTTGCTTTGGTGGTACTGAGTCCTGGTTTGTGAGGTTGACTTTCTCTATTTGAAAATCTTCATCTGATCAGCCACTCAGTCTTTGCACCCTGCCCCCCTGCTCCTTTTTGGTAGATGGTTCCTGACAGGCTGTGCTGCTGAGGGGGTAATGATGAGCCTCAAGAGCTGACTGGGGTGCATGAGATGGCTAGGGAGTATGATTCTGGTGAGGGGTTAGAGACAGATGTGGTGGATACACCAGTGTCCAACAGTGTTACTCCTATGTGTCATTCAGGTAGGGAGCTGATGGCTTCAGCTTGCTCATACGTGCATGCACTTCAACAGATGTCCCTGTAATCCTCTGGAAAGCCTTTGCCTCTCTCGTATGCCCCAAACCTGTCTTTCTCTTTGTTCTTCCCCTACTTACTTTTTTCCTCTCTCCACTTACTTTTGTCCTTCTTAGCCTCTTTCTCTCACTTCTCATACAGTCCTGGTCTAAATGGTCTAGCCTTTTCCTCCATTATAGACCTGTAATCCTTTAATTTTCCCACACTTAGCACTTCTCCCACAAGAAACTTTCCTCAGTCCACCTATTCCACTTACATAAGAAGTTCTCATATGCACATTCAGGTCCATATTTTTTATACATGTCCCTTAAACATCCTGGTCTATCTACCCCTTTAGGATGGTGTATTTTTTTTTTCCTGTACAAACCTCCCCATGGCAGTGTCCCCTAATGTTTTTTTTTTTTCAAATTACCTTACGCCTAAAGCCCGAGAAAACAAACAGTACGTAATGGCAAACTTATCAGATCTCCTGACGCCTTTTATCTAGGCCCAAATCCACCACTACCTCTCCAGGGTAGGGCCCTCCACTGCCTCGACCAGGGCAGCAAGGATTTAACTGTCAATATCTCAACCGAGGATATGACTCTCTGCCACTATCACGCCTTTGGATAGGGCCTTTCTATTTTACCACCGCATATAATGTAAAATAGAGGAACACTCACCACCCAAGTTGCCTGTGACCACAGATACAGTCAGTACCGTATCTGAAGCACAGGAGGATTCTCTCCAGCCAGGCTGGGTGTCGCAGGGCTGTTTGATTGCTGACACGGCCTTCTCCCAGGATCTCAAAGGGATCTCCCTCCAGCCGCAACTTGGTTGAGTTCCTGAGCCTTCGGTCCTCCGCACTGAGCCTCAGAGATAGGTACCCTGCTCGCAGCGCCACTTATGTGGTCAAAAATACTAGGCAGGCAACTTGGTGGATCACTGCAGTCTTTAATCACGACGCCAGAGACAAGTTACCCACACAAACCTACTCAAGGAATGTATAGTAACAACCCTGTCTTCCTGCAGACTAGGTTTCCCTTTTATACCCCCCAGAGCAGACATCACCCGTAAACCAAATGGCAGACCTCCCTGCCCTCACAATGACCTTTGATTTCTCGCCCTCCTATTGTTTTAGCTTGTTTAGGTTCCCTGTCCTGGTGAAGATAGATATCTATTCCCTGTCCTGGTGAAGATAGATGTTTATTTGGTTTTCACCAGCACCCTCTGTTTCCCCTGTTCCTAACCCTAATCTGCTCTGGTTTGTTGTCTTAACTCTTTAGACTCAGGTTAGACATACCTTTTTATCACACATGGCATACATTTGTATCACATTAATATTCATCTCTTGGATATTACAATTTTTCCTACATCGCTTATACCCTGTACCCCTTACCTTGATATGTTATAAGTATTCTGATCAGTGCATGACTAGAATGGTCACATCCAGATGCAATAGCTCTGAATGCAATCCACACAGTAAGTTTCCAAAATTACATTGATTTGTGTATTGAGTGTTGAACTTTACATATAAGCTATAGAGAACATCATTGTGAAATCATTGAACATTGAAATCATTGAACATTGATCATGAAAAGGGCAGTGTTCTGATCAAAGATCCTCTTGTGCGTTTTGAGCACTTCTCTCTAGAATTTTTGGTGCTGACTGTAACAGGGAACAGCTACACCAGGTGTGTCACTGAAGCGTTCCATTCGCGCTGCGTATGCTGCAAAGATTAGCTTCCATTATAATCAACAGAACTGGCTACACCAGTAAAACTGCTGCACACATTAAAAAAATTAACCTCTAACAGGGAAGTGTCACTGGGTGCCTTGCTGAAGCGTGGTGTTCACTGTGCGTATATTGCAATAATTAGCTTCCTTTATAATCAGTGGAACTGACAACACCAGACATGAGGAGGATGTAATGCACCCAGTATGGCCCTAGTGTTAAACTAACATGACACAGACAGAATGTTTCAGTCAGGCACCCAATGTAGCCTCCCTGTAACCGTGATATTGCAAGGGTTTTTTTGCATGCGAGGCTGTGTAGTCAATGGTAATACATGTGTTCATTTCTTTCCCAAGTACGCCTAGTACAATTTCACTTTTTCAACTGTTTTATTAGTTTCAGTCACATTATCAGTTGAATATCATGTCATATGAACAAACCCTGTTTTACATGCACAGATTAGTCTAGAGAAGGTCAGTGTAGCATTTCAACCAGACGACTGAACAAACCCTGTTTTACATGCACAGATTAGTCTAGAGAAGGTCAGTGTAGCATTTCAACCAGACGATTGGCCTTGTCTGAGTTTACATGCACAGGAGTGGAAGCATTGATCTAAACTATCAGTATGTCCATTACAGTCGGAGTTCATATGTCCCCATTTCTATATTTTTTTTTCTATGTACATTTTTATGTGTGTATTGACGACATATGCTATTCAAATCTGACATGACTGTCCACTCATTCACACACCATGGCCAAGTTGATTTTATATCCCCAGAAGAATCCATGCATTTTGTAGGTCTCCGCGTTACAGGTTACATGTAATATATTCATAGCCGCACACTCTGTGTTGGTTTGTCTGCACTTTATCAACTTCAACACAAAGGCCATGGGGCCGAAACATTGGAAATAGTAAAGTAGCCTACAAAGAAATTAACATGGAGTGTGTGCCTTGTAATTAATTTATTTTTCTTGTTTTTCCCAGCCATCACCTCATTGTGAGTGTGCATCCTTTCCTTCCTGTGTTTATGATTGCAGTTTAAACATGCTCATAGGCAGCTTTATGATAGTTTGATGAAGGCGCAAAGCTCACTAACGGAGCACATTTGTTCAAATTCATGACATGGAATGTTTTATTTGTCAATGAATAAACAAATGAGTCATTTTGAAAACTAATGCCCATGTTTTGGGCTTTTTTACTATTTCTATTGATACCTTAATTCACACATAAGCCATGTAAGAACATAAATGTTTGTGCCCATAAAAATAATTGCAAAACAGTCACGTGAACTTTGCTACAGATACTACAGTATATTGTATAACACACCAGAGTCACATGCAAGAGAGTTAATGTCAGATGCTGATATGCCAGGATGGGTGTGTGTGCATGTAAAGCCTGTTCTTCCAGTTCCACTGAGCACCCTGTGTGAAATGTGGATGTATTTACGAAGGCTACCTACAGGCTCAACAGCTTACTTACAGCTGTCTCCACCCATGTTAGGTGTGGACTCTTTCTCGGTACATGGTGCAATTGTTTGTTAAATATGCCTCCGATCTATTGTCCTTTGTCTTGACAATGTATCCAGTACATATTTAACAGAGGTCATAGTTAGAAAATCCTTTGTTGAAGGTAAAACTAAAGTCCTTTCACGTCTACAAAAATCTCCAAAATAAACAAAGTGTATCTGTTCTAACACATCCCAACTGATGATCGGTAAAACAACTTAGGTGTTCAGACATGAAGACAAAGAAATGCCCAAAAAGGAGAAATCATTTCATGGTCTTGACAGCTTTTAACTAATTATGTTATACCATTCCATTTCCTTTGCACTGTTGTTAAAGCCACATGTGGATAAGAATTTTAGCTTTGCAAACAAAGATGTCAGACCAGGTGACAGGTCTACTACTGCTGCAGCGTAGCTTTACTTGTAATTATGCCGGCTATGTTGTCAACGCATGCTTTAATTGGTACCCCTTTTCTTTACAATCCGGATCTGGAATATCTTGAAAGTATGCCACTACACAATGCAAATCTTCTGGAATTTCCTTATCTCTCTGGACCGAGACAAGCCTAAAGGTCTCTTTATTTCAAACACTTGCCAAAATATAAGCTGTATATTACGTATAAAATCTCAGTCCAATAACTTTTCAGGGCAAACACAAATGGGGAAGGGAAGGGTTATTTCTGATATCCACTACCCTAATGCTTCTATGACATTCAATAATGTTTCACTTTTTTTTAACTCTTAGTACTTTCCTTCTTCCTAATTAACAAAAAGAAAATAAACATTCCCCAAAAAGACAAGACAGAGAAGCTGAGGCTGTTGATAAGGCTGTGTTGCAGAAACAGTCCGGGTTGTAAATCAGAAGGGTCACCATGGGTCCACTGAAACCCCCCTTTCCCTGAATTAGAGAGTTCACCAGAAACGAAGGACCCTTGTCCTGTGTGTCTTCTTGGTCTCACAGAAGCGAGCCATATGGTTCATTCCTGCACATTCTTATGTCAGTCCTTTAGGTAATTCAACCGATAGGTCTGTTTTCCCTGCCTCTTCCCTCACCATTCCTCCACCTATTGCCACTCTTCTCTACAAGTTGCTTTGGTGGTACTGAGTCCTGGTTTGTGAGGTTGACTTTCTCTATTTGAAAATCTTCATCTGATCAGCCACTCAGTCTTTGCACCCTGCCCCCCTGCTCCTTTTTGGTAGATGGTTCCTGACAGGCTGTGCTGCTGAGGGGGTAATGATGAGCCTCAAGAGCTGACTGGGGTGCATGAGATGGCTAGGGAGTATGATTCTGGTGAGGGGTTAGAAACAGATGTGGTGGATACACCAGTGTCCAACAGTGTTACTCCTATGTGTCATTCAGGTAGGGAGCTGATGGCTTCAGCTTGCTCATACGTGCATGCACTTCAACAGATGTCCCTGTAATCCTCTGGAAAGCCTTTGCCTCTCTTGTATGCCCCAAACCTGTCTTTCTCTTTGTTCTTCCCCTACTTACTTTTTTCCTCTCTCCACTTACTTTTGTCCTTCTTAGCCTCTTTCTCTCACTTCTCATACAGTCCTGGTCTAAATGGTCTAGCCTTCTCCTCCATTATAGACCTGCAATCCTTTAATTTTCCCACACTTTGCACTTCTCCCACAAGAAACTTTCCTCAGTCCACCTATTCCACTTACATAAGAAGTTCTCATATACACATTCAGGTCCATATTTTTTATACATGTCCCTTAAACATCCTGGTCTATCTACCCCTCTAGGATGGTGTATTTTTTTTTTCCTGTACAAACCTCCCCATGGCAGTGTCCCCTAATGTTTTTTTTTTTTCAAATTACCTTACGCCTAAAGCCCGAGAAAACAAACAGTACGTAATGGCAAACTTATCAGATCTCCTGACGCCTTTTATCTAGGCCCAAATCCACCACTACCTCTCCAGGGTAGGGCCCTCCACTGCCTCGACCAGGGCAGCAAGGATTTAACTGTCAATATCTCAACCGAGGATATGACTCTCTGCCACTATCACGCCTTTGGATAGGGCCTTTCTATTTTACCACCGCATATAATGTAAAATAGAGGAACACTCACCACCCAAGTTGCCTGTGACCACAGATACAGTCAGTACTGTATCTGAAGCACAGGAGGATTCTCTCCAGCCAGGCTGGGTGTCGCAGGGCTGTTTGATTGCTGACACGGCCTTCTCCCAGGATCTCAAAGGGATCTCCCTCCAGCCGTGACTTGGTTGAGGTCCTGAGCCTTCGGTCCTCCGCACTGAGCCTCAGAGATAGGTACCCTGCTCGCAGCGCCACTTATGTGGTCAAAAATACTAGGCAGGCAACTTGGTGGATCACTGCAGTCTTTAATCACGACACCAGAGACAAGTTACCCACACAAACCTACTCAAGGAATGTATAGTAACAACCCTGTCTTCCTGCAGACTAGGTTTCCCTTTTATACCCCCCAGAGCAGACATCACCCGTAAACCAAATGGCAGACCTCCCTGCCCTCACAATGACCTTTGATTTCTCGCCCTCCTATTGTTTTAGCTTGTTTAGGTTCCCTGTCCTGGTGAAGATAGATATCTATTCCCTGTCCTGGTGAAGATAGATGTTTATTTGGTTTTCACCAGCACCCTCTGTTTCCCCTGTTCCTTACCCTAATCTGCTCTGGTTTGTTGTCTTAACTCTTTAGACTCAGGTTAGACATACCTTTTTATCACTCATAGCATACATTTGTATCAGATTAATATTCATCTCTTGGATATTACAATTTTTCCTACACTGCTTATACCCTGTACCCCTTACCTTGATATGTTATAAGTATTCTGATCAGTGCATGACTAGAATGGTCACATCCAGATGCAATAGCTCTGAATGCAATCCACACAGTAAGTTTCCAAAATTACATTGATTTGTGTATTGTGTGTTGAACATTACATATAAGTTATAGAGAACATCATTGTGAAATCATTGAACATTGAAATCATTGAACATTGATCATGAAAAGGGCAGTGTTCTGATCAAAGATCCTCTTGTGCGTTTTGAGCACTTCTCTCTAGAATTTTTGGTGCTGACTGTAACAGGGAACAGCTACACCAGGTGTGTCACTGAAGCGTTCTATTCGCGCTGCGTATGCTGCAAAGATTAGCTTCCATTATAATCAACAGAACTGGCTACACCAGTAAAACTGCTGCACACATTAAAAAAATTAACCTCTAACAGGAAGGTGTCACTGGGTGCGTTGTTGAAGCGTGGTGTTCACTGTGCGTATGTTGCAATAATTAGCTTCCTTTATAATCAGTGGAACTGACAACACCAGACATGAGGAGGATGTAATGCACCCAGTATAGCCCTAGTGTTAAACTAACATGACACAGACAGAATGTTTCAGTCAGGCACCCAATGTAGCCTCCCTGTAACCGTGATATTGCAAGGGTTTTTTTGCATGCGAGAGCTGTCACCAGAGAAACTGTGATTAAAACATGCTATAGAGCAAGCCAAATTAATATGAGCTCATTTGTAGCTCTTAATGTTGGCCACAGTGAATGACATTACAGTGAATTACACCACAATGAATGACATTGTTATTACAATGAATCAGATCTAGAATTAGCTGCATGCCATTCTTCACTGAGGCTGTGTAGTCAATGGTAATACATGTGTTCATTTCTTTCCCAAGTACGCCTAGTACAATTCCACTTTTTCAACTGTTTTATTAGTTTCAGTCACATTATCAGCTGAATATCATGTCATATGAACAAACCCTGTTTTACATGCACAGATTAGTCTAGAGAAGGTCAGTGTAGCATTTCAACCAGACGACTGAACAAACCCTGTTTTACATGCACAGATTAGTCTAGAGAAGGTCAGTGTAGCATTTCAACCAGACGATTGGCCTTGTCTGAGTTTACATGCACAAGAGTGGAAGCATTGATCTAAACTATCAGTATGTCCATTACAGTCGGAGTTCATATGTCCCCATTTCTATATTTTTTTTCTATGTACATTTTTATGTGTGTATTGACGACATATGCTATTCAAATCTGACATGACTGTCCACTCATTCACACACCATGGCCAAGTTGATTTTATATCCCCAGAAGAATCCATGCATTTTGTAGGTCTCCGCGTTACAGGTTACATGTAATATATTCATAGCCGCACACTCTGTGTTGGTTTGTCTGCACTTTATCAACTTCAACACAAAGGCCATGGGGCCGAAACATTGGAAATAGTAAAGTAGCCTACAAAGAAATGAACATGGAGTGTGTGCCTTGTAATTAATTTATTTTTCTTGTTTTTCCCAGCCATCACCTCATTGTGAGTGTGCATCCTTTCCTTCCTGTGTTTATGATTGCAGTTTAAACATGCTCATAGGCAGCTTTATGATAGTTTGATGAAGGCGCAAAGCTCACTAACGGAGCACATTTGTTCAAATTCATGACATGGAATGTTTTATTTGTCAATGAATAAACAAATGAGTCATTTTGGGAACTAATGCCCATGTTTTGGGCTTTTTTACTATTTCTATTGATACCTTAATTCACACATAAGCCATGTAAGAACATAAATGTTTGTGCCCATAAAAATAATTGCAAAACAGTCACGTGAACTTTGCTACAGATACTACAGTATATTGTACAACAGGGGCCTAACAGGGAAGTTTATAGCAGCGAGTAAGATTGTACCTCAGTCAACCGTCTATCGAATTATCAAGAACTTCAAGGAGAGAGGTTCAATTGTTGCCAAACAGGCTCCAGGGCGCCCAAAAGAATCCAGCAAGCGCCAGGACCGTCTCCTGAAGGTGTTTCAGTTGCGGGATCGGGCCGCCACCAGTGCAGAACTTGCTTAGGAATGGCAGCAGGCAGGTGTGAGGGCATCTGCACGCACAGTGAGGCGAAGACTTTTGGAGGAAGGCCTGGTGTCAAGGAGGGCAGCAAAGAAGCCACTTCTCTCCAGTAAAAACATCAGGGACAGACTGATATTCTGCAGAAGGTACAGGGACTGGACTGCTGAGGACTGGGGTAAAGTCATTTTCTCTGATGAATCCCCTTTCCGATTGTTTGGAGCATCTGGAAGAAGGCTTGTTCGGAGAAGACGAGGTGAGTGCTACCATCAGTCCTGTCTCATGCCAACAGTGAAGCATCCTGAGACCATTCATGTGTGGGGTTGCTTTTCGGTCAAGGGAGTGGGTTCTCTCACAATCTTGCCTTAAAACACAGCCATGAATAAAGAATGGTACCAGAACGTCCTCCGAGAGCAACTTCTCCCAACCATACAAGGGCAGTTTGGTGATGAACAATGCCTTTTCCAACACGATGGAGCACCTTGCCATAAAGCAAAAGTCATAACAAAATGGCTCGGGGAACAAAACATTAAGATTTTGGGCCCTTGGCCAGGAAACTCCCCAGATCTTAATCCCATTGAGAACTTGTGGTCAATCCTCAAGAGGGACAATCAAAAACCCACAAATTCGGACAAACTCCAAGCATTGATTATGCAAAAATGGACTGCCATCAGTCAGGATTTGGTCCAGAAGTTGATTGACAGCATGCCAGGGAGAATTGCAGAGGTCTTGAAAAAGAAGGGTCAACACTGCAAATATTGACTTATTGCATGAATTCTGTGTAATTCTCAATAAAGGCATTTGATACTGATGAAATGCTTCTAATTGCATTTCATTATAACATAGAAACATCTGACAAAAACATAAAAACTCTGAAGCAGCAGACTTTGTGAAAATGTAATATTTATGTCATTCTCAAAACTTTTGGCCATGACTGTATTGCCACTCTTCTCTACAAGTTCCTTTGGTGGTACTGAGTCCTGGTTTGTGAAGTTGACTTTCTCTGCTTGAAAATCTTCATCTGATCAGCCGCTCAGTCTTTGCACCCTGCCCCCCTGCTCCTTTTTGCTAGATGGTTCCTGACAGGCTGTGCTGCTGAGGGGGTAATGATGAGCCTCAAGAGCTGACTGGGGTGCATGAGATGGCTAGGGAGTATGATTCTGGTGAGGGGTTAGAGACAGATGTGGTGAATACACCAGTGTCCAACAGTGTTACTCCTATGTGTCATTCAGGTAGGGAGCTGATGGCTTCAGCTTGCTCATACGTGCATGCACTTCAACAGATGTCCCTGTAATCCCTGTACTTTTGTCCTTCTTAGCCTCTTTCTCTCACTTCTCATACAGTCCTGGTCTAAATGGTCTAGCCTTTTCCTCCATTATAGACCTGCAATCCTTTAATTTTCCCACACTTAGCACTTCTCCCACAAGAAACTTTCCTCAGTCCACCTATTCCACTTACATAAGTTCTTATATACACATTCAGGTCCATATTTTTTATACATGTCCCTTAAACATCCTGGTCTAGCTACCCCTCTAGGATGGTGTATTTTTTTTCCTGTACAAACCTCCCCATGGCAGTGTCCCCTAATGTTTTTTTTTTTCAAATTACCTTACGCCTAAAGCCCGAGAAAACAAACAGTACGTAATGGCAAACTTATCAGATCTCCTGACGCCTTTTATCTAGGCCCAAATCCACCACTACCTCTCCAGGGTAGGGCCCTCCACTGCCTCGACCAGGGCAGCAAGGATTTAACTGTCAATATCTCAACCGAGGATATGACTCTCTGCCACTATCACGCCTTTGGATAGGGCCTTTCTATTTTACCACTGCATATAATGTAAAATAGAGGAACACTCACCACCCAGGTTGCCTGTGATCACAGATACAGTCAGTACCGTATCTGAAGCACAGGAGGATTCTCTCCAGCCAGGCTGGGTGCCGCAGGGCTCTTTGATTGCTAACACAGCTTTCTCCCAGGATCTCAAAGGGATCTCCCTCCAGCCGCGACTTGGTTGAGTTCCTGAGCCTTCGGTCCTCCGCACTGAGCCTCAGAGATAGGTACCCTGCTCGCAGCGCCACTTATGTGGTCAAAAATACTAGGCAGGCAACTTGGTGGATCACTGCAGTCTTTAATCATGACGCCAGAGACAAGTTACCCACACAAACCTACTCAAGGAATGTATAGTAACAACCCTGTCTTCCTGGAGACTAGGTTTCCCTTTTATACCCCCCAGAGCAGACATCACCCGTAAACCAAATGGCAGACCTCCCTGCCCTCACAATGACCTTTGATTTCTCGCCCTCCTGTTGTTTTAGCTTGTTTAGGTTCCCTGTCCTGGTGAAGATAGATATCTATTCCCTGTCCTGGTGAAGATAGATGTTTATTTGGTTTTCACCAGCACCCTCTGTTTCCCCTGTTCCTAACCCTAATCTGCTCTGGTTTGTTGTCTTAACTCTTTAGACTCAGGTTAAACATACCTTTTTATCACACATGGCATACATTTGTATCACATTAATATTCATCTCTTGGATATTACAATTTTTCCTACACCGCTTATACCCTGTACCCCTTACCTTGATATGTTATAAGTATTCTGATCAGTGCATGACTAGAATGGTCACATCCAGATGCAATAGCTCTGAATGCAATCCATACAGTAAGTTTCCAAAATTACACTGATTTGTGTATTGTGTGTTGAACTTTACATATAAGCTATAGAGAACATCATTGTGAAATCATTGAACATTGAAATCATTGAACATTGATCATGGAAAGGGCAGTGTTCTGATCAAAGATCCCCTTGTGCGTTTTTAGCACTTCTCTCTAGAATTTTCGGTGCTGACTGTAACAGGGAACAGCTACACCAGGTGTGTCACTGAAGCGTTCCATTCGCGCTGCGTATGCTGCAAAGATTAGCTTCCATTATAATCAACAGAACTGGCTACACCAGTAAAACTGCTGCACACATTTAAAAAATTAACCTCTAACAGGGAGGTGTCACTGAGTGCGTTGCTGAAACGTGGTGTTCACTGTGCGTATGTTGCAATAATTAGCTTCCTTTATAATCAGTGGAACTGACAACACCAGACATGAGGAGGATGTAATGCACCCAGTATAGCCCTAGTGTTAAACTAACATGACACAGACAGAATGTTTGTCAGGCACCCAATGTAGCCTCCCTGTAACCGTGATATTGCAAGGGTTTTTTTGCATGCGAGAGCTGTCACCAGAGAAACTGTGATTAAAACATGCTATAGAGCAAACGAAATTAATATGAGCTCATTTGTAGCTCTTAATGTTGGCCACAGTGAATGACATTACAGTGAATTACACCACAATGAATGACATTGTTATTACAATGAATCAGATCTAGAATTAGCTGCATGCCATTCTCACTGAGGCTGTGTAGTCAATGGTAATACATGTGTTAATTTCTTTCCCAAGTACGCCCAGTACAATTCCACTTTTTCAACTGTTTTATTAGTTTCAGTCACATTATCAGTTGAATATCATGTCATATGAACAAACCCTGTTTTACATGCACAGATTAGTCTAGAGAAGGTCAGTGTAGCATTTCAACCAGACGACTGAACAAACCCTGTTTTACATGCACAGATTAGTCTAGAGAAGGTCAGTGTAGCATTTCAACCAGACGTTTGGCCTTGTCTGAGTTTACATGCACAGGAGTGGAAGCATTGATCTAAACTATCAGTATGTCCATTACAGTCGGAGTTCATATGTCCCCATTTCTATATTTTTTTTTCTATGTACATTTTTATGTGTGTATTGACGACATATGCTATTCAAATCTGACATGACTGTCCACTCATTCACACACCATGGCCAAGTTGATTTTATATCCCCAGAAGAATCCATGCATTTTGTAGGTCTCCGCGTTACAGGTTACATGTAATATACTCATAGCCGCACACTCTGTGTTGGTTTGTCTGCACTTTATCAACTTCAACACAAAGGCCATGGGGCCGAAACATTGGAAATAGTAAAGTAGCCTACAAAGAAATTAACATGGAGTGTGTGCCTTGTAATTAATTTATTTTTCTTGTTTTTCCCAGCCATCACCTCATTGTGAGTGTGCATCCTTTCCTTCCTGTGTTTATGATTGCAGTTTAAACATGCACATAGGCAGCTTTATGATAGTTTGATGAAGGCGCAAAGCTCACTAACGGAGCACATTTGTTCAAATTCATGGCATGGAATGTTTTATTTGTCAATGAATAAACAAATGAGTCATTTTGGGAACTAATGCCCATGTTTTGGGCTTTTTTACTATTTCTATTGATACCTTAATTCACACATAAGCCATGTAAGAACATAAATTGTTAAAAATAAATAGGCCACACTGATAGAAGGGCCAGATGGCAGACAACATGGCTCGCGGGGTTTCAGGGTATTAAATCACATTACTTTGGTGCGTTAATCAGACTGAGTAGTCCACTTCGGTTTGGTTGCAGCAAGGCTAAGGTGTTTACATGGATTTTAAAAAATCTCTTTAGTCAGACTGTCACAATACAATGGTGCAGGTAAGCGGACCTAGAGTTGAAGTGCCTGTAACTGACTGTGAGCAATGTCCCTGTGTGCAGTGAATGATGTGGAGGACAGTGAGGGTCTGCCATCACTGGACAAGCCTGGCTGGTACTCACAGGGCAACTGGCCACATCTCCACGAGCTGGTCAAGACCATGACGGGAAAGCAGGATCCTAAGGTAAGAATGGAGAATGGCTTAAAAATGTGTTTGCTCTAGCCTGCTCACAGCAGGATCTATGGTTGATCTACCTGACACTATCTTTTTTTTCAGTCAGTCCCTGTTCTTTCCACAAGTGTATCAGTGCGTGAAAATACCTGCTACACTATCAAACTTAATCCATATGTGAATTCGTGGCGCTTCATACCAGCTGTCAGGTAGCACATCTAGCTGAACTTTGAGATTGACTCTCATTTGCACCACTGGTACAGGAACAGAGAGTTCTTCACTGTAAATCAAGCAGACGCAAGTTCTCACTGGCATGAGGGCACGCTGCGTTTGGCAGCAGACACCTGTAGCTGCTGGCACCTGTGAAAGATGACAATCTCGCTATGTGCCAGTGATCGGCCAACAGGGCTAGGCTGCCGCTGAAGCCCCCAGGCTAGCATTGCACAAGGCATAGCTCTATATGAAAAACACAACTGCGCTCCTGAGCAAATACACACACACACACACACACACGTTGGAAAATTTTTTATATCCTAGAAATGAATATTAATGTGATACAAAGGTTTGCCATCTGTTATACAAAGGTATGCCAAGTGTAACCTGAGTCTAAAGGGTTAAGACAACAAACCAGAGCAGATTAGGGTTAGGAACGGGGGAAACAGAGGGTGCTGGTGAAAACCAAATAAACATCTATCTTCACCAGGACCGGGAACTTAAACAAGCTAAAACAATAGGAGGGCATTGTGAGGGCAGGGAGGTCTGCCATTTGGTTTACGGGTGATGTCTGCTCTGGGGGGTATAAAAGGGAATCCTAGTCTCCAGGAAGACAGGCTTGTTGCTATACATTCCTTGAGTAGGTTTGTGTGGGTAACTTGTCTCCGGCGTCGTGATTAAAGACTGCAGTGATCCACCAAGTTGCCTGCCTAGTATTTTTGACCACAGCGGCACTTAAACTACTTCTCTACACAGTCTCTGGTTGGGTCATGTGTGATCGATACACTAGAATACCACTTAAATAGTAGTCTTGTCCCAGATGCTAAACAACTCCTAATTCTTCCTGCTCCTTGGTTGACCACAGACCAGCCTGACCAACCACTCCATTTCCCCGGCAGGGTGTCAGTGCTCTCCATAGGTCTCTGCCCTCTAATCTTTGCCTACTCTGGGGTCTGCTCACTGAGGCAAAAGGGCCCCTCTGCACATGGATCCCCCCAGACTAGAGCTCTAAAATATAATTAGATAATCTAAAATAATATATACAGATAATCTATACTCTTTTGATCCCGTGTGGGAAATCTGGTCTCTTCATTTAACCAAATCATGAATTAGTGAAACACACACAGCACACGATGAGGTGAGGTACTCACTAACCCGGAGCAGTTGGTTGCCCGCTATAGCGGCGCCTGGGGAACAGTGAGGGGTTAGGTGCCTTGTTCAAGGGCACACTTTAGCCACAATCCATTGGCTGGGAACCAAATCGGCAACCTTCGGTTCCAAGCCCGAAGCCCTAAGCAGTAGGCCACGGCTTCCCCCAACATCTTAGTTTTCAAGTTCTTTTACTGAGTTTAGTAATTCTTGGAAGGACGTACATCTAATGCTAAAATCCTGATTGCCAAAAGGGAAGCTCTAGGACCTTGCAGACTCCATACAGTAAGCCGCTGCACAGCCATGACAGGTCCACACTCTCATTCACACAGACTGACTTGGGGCTCAGAGACTAATAGCTTCCAACCATAATTGCTGGAGGATTAGTCTAAAAAATAAGCATCTGCTGAAACTGTGTCTGAATTTTTTGGCCCATAATCTTTCACTTACTTCTTTTTAGATTTTCTTTAAAGGAGACATAGAATGGAAAAACCTTTTTCCCTCAGCTTTGATGAATTAGGAGAGGTTGTGCACAGCTAAAGAGCTATCATGAACATAAGGCATGGTAGTGCCCTCCTTCATATGAAAATTTTGAACTTACAAATAGACACTAAAACTAGGGTGAATTAGAACAAAGCCTACACATGATGCCAAATAACATCAATCTTCAGGTGGATTCAGACTCCGAGCTGTCTCAGTCGTCTTCAGGTAAGATTTCATTTCATATTATTTCCTGTTTTGCATTTCATTTCAATGAGGAAGTTGGAAAATATGGCACAATGTGAATAGAGCCTCCATTTTGTTTCTGAGTGCGGACTGCCGTCAGTTTTGTTTGATTCTACTTCTCCTGAGGTGTCTGCAGCTTAGCCAACCTATTTGAGATGTTCTGGGATTATAATTATTATTAGCTTCTATGCTTGCATTTGTGATATCATTTGATTTTCCCATTGCTCATAATTACATTTTTTTTCACACTACAGAAGAGGAGACTGCTCCCCAACCAACAAAGAGAGCTCGGCTGGGGACTGATGTGACAGAGACTGTGAAAGATGGCACAGTATGGCATGAAGAACAGGTGGGAACGGGTCCACATTTCACCCCGCCATCGCCATACAGCGCAGATGGAGAGCCAACAGCTAAGGCCAGGAGGTCAATCACAAGTCGTCTTCAGAGCTTCCTGTGTTTCATCACTCTGGACATGCTTGGCATCATTCGAGACTACAGTTTAACATGCAAAGCAAACGGAGCATGTGGATTGGTTCATGGGCCTTCCTGAACTAATGGAATTTATTTCCATCACCATCATGCGGGGAATCATCAGGGTGCCATCACTGCGTAACTGCTGGTCGAAAAACCTGGGAAGCCCACAGATCATCGAAACCATGTCCCGAGGGCATTTCCAAAACATCGTGTATCACCTGCGCTTTGATGACAGAGACACCTGCAGCGAGCGAGCACAGACCGATAAGTTTGCTGCAATTTCAAACATATGGGGATTGTTTGTCACCAACTGCATCACATCCTACATCCCTGGTCAACACATCACCATCGACGAACAACTTTTCCCGTCCAAGACTCGCTGCTGTTTCCTACAGTACATTGCATCTAAACCAGACAAGTTTGGGATCAAGTTTTGGGTGGCGTGTGACTTGAAAACCAAATACGTCTGCAACATCCTCCCATATCTTTGCAAGGACCACACTCGGCCTCGTGGGGAGAGAGTGTCTGAGAGTGTAGTCATGAGGCTGATGGAACCATTCTTGGACAAGGGCAGAAATGTTACCACGGACAATTTCTTTACATCACTGTCACTTGCAAAACGACTACTTAGCCGGAATACAACCATCCTCGGCACAGTCAACAAGATTCGCCAAGAAATTCCACTGTCAACTCGACAGATGCACCGCGATGAATTTACCACCCAAGTATTTTCAACCACTGGTGCCACACTGACGGTATATGCGCCCAAGCGGAAGAAGACTGTACATGTTCTCAGCAGCATGCACAGCACGATTCAGACACAGGATACCACCAAAAAGAAGCCAAACACCATCACACTCTACAACACAACAAAGTGCGGCGTCGATGTCATGGACCAGATGGTGCGGGAGTACACTGTCCGCGCAGGAACACGGCGCTGGCCAGTAGCAGTGTTCTATAACATGATAGATATTGTAGCACTGAATGCCTACGTGCTCTATCAATTATGCACTGGGAGGCAGGAGAGACGGGTGGATTTCCTGTTGGAACTTGCAAAAGAGTTGGCGCACTCCCACGTGGGTATGAAAAAGGCTCAAAAGGAGCAATTATTTCAGCAACAACCCTCCACACCACAACTAGGAAAAAGAGCCAAGTGTCAGGCTAAAATCAAATGCAAGGACAATCATGCAACTGTGCGCTGTGTTGACTGTTACCGATATACATGTGGGAAATGCCGAAAGGAGCAATGGCAGTGCCAGGATTGTGAGTGACTGCTCAAATGTATTTCAGTCATAATGCATGGCTTTTCATTCTTTGTAAATATGCTTTTTTCTTTGTAAATATATATATTTTTTTTTACTATTTTTGGCACACAAAAATAACAATTACTTCTGCAACAACCCTCCACACCAAAACTGGGAAAACAGTTGCTTTTTCATTCTTTGTAAATATGTTTTGTTTTATATTTTTTTTAACAATAAATGTCAGTGTTGATCCCTTCATTCCTGTTGATCCTTTGTTGATCCTGTTGATCCACTGCATACAAATCCACCGTATGTGCATAAACCCACCATATGGGCACACACCCACCCACCCACACACACACACACACACACACCCACACACACACACACACACACACACACACATGCAAAAACACACACAACCTACCTCAGAACTAAAGCTTGCTCTCAACAGAACCTCCTGAGCTGTAATGTCCCCTCCCCCACACAGGCTCAAGTGGCTCCTGCCGTGTGCCACTAACAGCCACATTTCCATAACAAAAGGAGTGTCCACAGGGGGGGCTAGGGGTCAAATGGCCCTCTTGTGGGTTTTCTAGGTAAAAAGGTCAATTGACCCTTCTCTGGGACTTCTAGTGTTAAAGACTGCAGTAATCCACCAAGTTGCCTGCCTAGTATTTTTGAGCACACACACACACACACACACACACACACACACACACACACAAGTGAGTGCACCTTGAGACACCCGTGATCCACATCCTCCTCGGGTTCTCTCTTTTCCGCCACGCGTCTCCATGGGTGGCTGAATGCTCCCAGTGTTCTTGGGGGAGGGGGCGTGGTCCTGGAGAGCGCTCCCTCAGACTGCAGTGTCAACCTGCCACTTGAGGGGGCCTCTGAGGTGACCTGTGTCTGTAATGTTTTGGTTTTGCTCCACTTTCACCTGACGGGACTTATGGCTGCCCCACTGAATAGGCACCATTCATTCTGGCTTATAGGGCCTTAGAGTGCAGACTGACTTGGACCCTCCCTCCTTCTCAGGATACAATGTCACATTCACGTGTCTAACCGAATTTTTAGAAGATCCATGGAACTGTTAGTCTATCTTTCAGTGCACTATGGAATTATTTTCCTAGTTTAAACCAACAGTGAAATGCTGGGTGCAGAAACAAATGAATGACATTGATTCATTACGTACACAATTGTCCATATTTGGAGGGAAGAGATGATTTGTTTTTAGTAAAAATATAGGCTTCGAACTTGAAATGTGTAAAGTAATAAAACAAACTTTATTTTAGAGGCACACAAACACAAATCATGCACACATGGATGCCCAGTAATGGAGGGGATTGCATACAATAGCAAAGGTTGTGCTGTCCAGCAAGTCTCAGTCCCAGCACTTCACACCCTCTAAGTTTGTTAATGTTTCAGCACTCATTCACCTCTTTGCTTGTGTTGTGAGGAAGGCAGCAAGTGTCAAAATATGAACAAACTAAGAGTATTGGATAAATGTTATTTCATCTTATGGCTGTGGCATTCGTAACACTATTTACCGTGCACTACTGTAAAACCACTTCCCTACCACTTCCTCCTTCCCCTGACGCACAACAGGAAGTGTGCCTTTTAACTGCCTTAGTCTCATGAACGATGATAGAATCATGGCAATTCAAAGTAATTTGAGACTAAGGGTGTTTTTATTCTTTTAGACTTTCATCTTAGTGTAGGAGTAGTTTCTTTGTATCTCCCAGTGTTTTCCAAAGTTGTAGTGCTGTGGCCTTGTAATAACCAGAGTGTGTAAGTGAAATGTTTTGAAAGATAGAATATAAAGAGCACTGTTGCTCAAAGGATGTGCTGGGACTAGTCAGCACAAAGAGCCACTGTGTGATGGTTTTAGAAGAAACAAGCCCTATGATGGATCTGTTTGGTTTTACGAGACGCGTTTCCAAATTGTCCTATCGGGTCACTGTTCCATCTTGGGCTGTATTTATGCCTGTGGTCAGGCCCAGGCCTTCCAGTTCTGAGAGCATCACCCACAGAGGCTGACATCCTTTGTAAATCACAGTGTAAAATGGTTTAATTAAGCAGATTGCACTCAGCATGCCGTTCATCTCAGAGGCCTGAGAGGAATTGAGGTGAGCTTTTTAATCCAGGCACATGTTGCCAATAAAGAGGCCCATAAAAGCTTGCTCTATTCTGTGATGCCAGGAGTTGGAATCCCCGGCCAGTAAATATTTTTCATACTTTACCTGCGCCTTTGGCAGCGGCTAGCTGAAAACTGATCGGTGGACATGGCCATGCTGCGGCTCTGCCAGGTGCTGGTGAAAACCAAATAAACATCTGTCTTCACCAGGAAAGGGAATAGATATCTATCTTCACCAGGACAGGGAATAGATATCTATCTTCACCAGGACAGGGAACCTTAACAAGTTAAACAATAAGAGGGCGAGAAATTAAAGGTCATTGTGAGGGCAGGGAGGTCTGCCATTTGGTTTACATGTGATGTCTGCTCTGGGGGGTATAAAAGGGAATCCTAGTCTTCAGGAAGACAGGCTTGTTACTATACATTCCTTCAGTAGGTTTGTGTGGGTAACACGGCGTGACCACACGTACACACGGCCCACTAACCAAGGGGGTGATTTCCGGAGTTGCCTCAGCAATCATCGGGGGTAACATTGACCACCAACACCGCCCCACGCCTCCTGCAGTCTTCTTGTTCCTTGCTCCCCTCCCCCACATCCCCTCAACTCCTCTGGCTCTGGGTCTAGTCTCCCCTGCCTCCCCCAACCTTGCATTCCTCGGAGCTGTGGAGAGGGCCTCTGAGTACAGCCCCTTTAGCACACTGCCTGGGCTAATAGCCTTTACTCTCTCAATAAATTTGGCTTCTCGTGAACCTGGTGAGAAAGAAACACTCTTTGTCTGCGGCTTTGACACTAACAGCCTTCATTTGTTTGAGGAAATGCAGTGGTTTTGGCAAACAGCTCGTCAGGTCGTAACACGTTCTGTTTGTTAGTCCTGCATCCGCTGTTTTCTTTTCGTTTTCAGGTTTGAAAGATACAATGCACTCTATATGTACACAGAGCGTGCAGTGTTTTCCTCCTCCTCACAAATGGCCCATATGAACAAGAGACAGAAAAGGGCCTTAGATGAAACCCTGTTGCCGCCACTGCCTGGCAGGCTTGAACTCAATTGTCTGGTTTTATCTTTGTCCAGCCTAGGAGATGACGACAACCACCAGTACAGCAGGAATCTCATCAGGTGTCTGACAGACTAAGGCAAGGCAAGGCTAGGATAGGATATATAACACATACCTTAATTTGGGTTATAAAAAGTATTAGTACGAGAGCATCTGGGTACTAGGGAACTGAGGATAGGTTTGAAACTGGCAGTGTTGGGCAAGCTACTCAGAAAGTTTAATTAACTAAGCTACCAGTTACTTTACATCAGATGAGGCTTCACTACACTAAAGCTCCCTGAAGACAAATATAATTGGCAAAAAAGGCCTATACATAAATGAAAGGATCTAACCTTCTGCAGAGATTCTATTAGTGACTAAACTAACAGGTCTCTTCAGTAGACTTACAATAGTAACTAACCAATACTAAGTAATTGTACTTTTATATGGGTAAAGAGTTTGTAAAACAATAATCTTTTGACATAATTGATTTTTGTATACATTGTGTGCATTTTTTTAATTATGGCACCTCACCTGCAACAAATGCATCACATTATTGCAAAGAACTGATCTTTCATGCATGCCCTAGATGGAAGATTTGCTGCTGTGAGCTGATACTCTGAAAATGTGGCTTATGGGAACGCTACCACACTACATTGCCAAAAAAATAACTAAACTAATGAAGAGCTATCAGATTCAGAAAATAGCTTCACTACAACCAGGCTACTCAGAAATGTAGTTAAACTAGTAGCTTTGATACTAGGAGTGAAGTTACTACACAACACTGAAAACTGGCCAAATGCGGAGCACCATTGATGTTATCAGGATGTGAGTTGTAGCGTTGAACAGCTTAGTAGCATTTTGCTGTAGGGACTTTCTGACAGCCTTTTTAGAGAAAAGACTTACATAGGTCGTGCATTTACTTCCTTTGTAGATATTAGATAGTAGTAGTAGTTGTAGATAGTAGTGTTTTCTGCTTTATTTACATGGAGATCCATCCAAAAATCTAAATATGTACAGAGCACAGAATAAAAACCCATACAATATATAGGCTTTTGATTTGTTAAAAATTTCCAGATGAAGATGGATTAAGATTAGTGTGTCTGTTCTTGTATTAGCTGTTGTATATTAAGGCAGCAACAAAACCAACTATGAAATGTGAACTGGTCAAGAGTACCTGCATGCGTTGTAATTGCACTAAGAGAATATAAACCTGTGTGTGACTGTAGGAAAAATTGTAATATCCTAGAAATGAATATTAATGTGATACAAAGGTTTGCCACGTGTGATACAAAGGTATGCCAAGTGTAACCTGAGTCTAAAGGATTAACACAACAAACCAGAGCAGATTAGGATTAGGAACGTGGGAAACAGAGGGTGTTGGTGGAAACCAAATAAAAATCTATCTTCACCAGGACAGGGAACCTAAACAAGCTAAAACAACAGGAGGGCAAGAAGTCAAATGTCATTGTGAGGGCAGGGAGGTCTGCCATTTGGTTTACGGGTGATGTCTGCTCTGGGGGGTATAAAAGGGAATCCTAGTCTCCAGGAAGACAGGCTTGTTACTATACATTCCTTGAGTAGGTTTGTGTGGGTAACTTGTCTCCAGCGTTGTGATTAAAGACTGCAGTGATCCCCCAAGTTGCCTGCTTGGTATTTTTTGACCACATGACCATTCCCATCATCCTGACTCATTCATTCATGGCTGATATGTCAAGCATGCTCTGGCCTCCTGTGCAGGTGGTGTATTTCGGAGACAGCATGCGTTCGGACATGTTCCCCGCCAGCAGCTACGGGAAGTGGGAGACGGTGATGATCGTGGAGGAGATGGAGGGAGAGGGAGTCCCGGGCAGCAGCAGGAGCGGCAGTGGCGGCAGCAGTGGCCAAGCCAAGAGCAGTGAGGCCCCTGCGGAGCCCCTGGAGAAGAAGGGAAAGTATGAGGTGAGCCTCGGGCCGACTGGCCGGCACAAGCAGCTGTTTCTGCTTAATGAGCACGCCCACCTGCCTCCTGTCCCAGACTTTGGGAGAAAGAGAGAGAGAGAAGAGTACAGAAAGAGTGTCTGGAAGGAGAGAGGGGGGTGTAGGGAGAAAGAGAGAGAGAGTGGACAGAGAGAGAGTGAAAGGAGAAGGAGGAGGAGAGAAAGAGGGAGAGAGAGAACCCTACCTCAGTCCTCTGGCAGCATGCCACAAAGCGCCCACTGTGGAGCTCTGTTTTAGCAGCCCCCACCTTCACTCCACACTCAATCAATTCAGGCACTCCTGCTTTCCTTTCCACTCCCACACACACACACACATGCACACACACACACACGCGCACATACACAAACTCTCCCTCTCTCCCTACTTCTGTCCCATGAGTTTTGTGTTTGTGCGTGTTTCTGTGTGTGTGTGCGTGTGTGTGTGTGTGTGTGTGTGTGTGAGTGTGTGAGTGTGTGAGAAGGAATATACACTCTCCACGCGGGGAGGGGCAGCAAGACACCCGGAAAACATCTGTAAACTGCAAATCAGTTGCAGTCTGAGTAACTGTGCTTTCAAGTCTCTGGGATTGTAGAGTGTTTAGTCGTGTTGCAGCATGTTGATGCCGAGCGGCCTATTGGCAACATGAGGGAGAGAGAGAGAGGAAGAGCAAAGGAGAGGATTAGAGGATAAAAGTGAGAGTATGAGGGTCGTTACGGAGAGGGGAGGGCAGGGCTCTTGACGTAGAACGTGGAAGGAAACAATAAACCAGCTTGTAAAAATCAGGATGCAATGCCATTAGGCAGCAGTGCTCTCACTCACTTACTCACCAGACCTTGAATGAGGTCCAGAGTCCAGGCTTTCAATGGAGTCACTTCCTGAAGAGGTTTCGGGCTGCAGGATGTTTGTTAGCCATGAAGACAGATGAGTGTGTGTGTGTGTGTTGGAGGGAGAGTGTAAGACAGAGGTAGTGGGGCATGAGTCAGCAGATTTGCTGGCAGGCACATAAGGGACTTGGTAGGAGCTCTCCTGAGTAGCGGAGTGTGTGCTTCTCTCCCACCTCTCCATACCCAGTCTGGATGGGACTGAGCCCAATCCCCTTCCCACAACCCACCTCCTCCTGCCCCCTCCCTCTGCACTCATCAACCACCTTCCATTGTGACTTCCATTCATCCTTCTCCCTCAGTAGATGTGTAGGCGTTTATCTCTCTACCTCGCACTTCTTAATTTTTCATTGTCTCCTGTTCCTCCCTCTTTCCCCAATTTTTTGGCCTCCCTCCTGTGCTGTCTCCTGACATCCTTCGTCATCTCTCTCGCTCACTCGCTCTGTCACTTCTCTCCCCCACACCCTTTCTCTTAAAAGTCTTGCAGCAGCATTAAGAAATATGCAGTGACTCAGCCCAAGATGTCCAGTCTGTGCTGCTCTATCTCTCCCTCCCTTTCTCCCCCTCTCTTTCTCTCTTTCTCTCTCTCTCTTTCTTACCACACCGTCATCCACATAGATCAGCTTTGACCAAACGATCTGTCTGCCTCCTCATGTAATCCAGGGCCTCTTGAGAGCTTGAATTCCTCTTCACTAGTGCAGACTTTCCTTCCCATCATCTTTAGATCTTTAGAACTTGAGTAGGCACTGGAAATTTCCACAGTAATATGTCACTTGTGGGCCTCTGTAGTGTCTGTTGGACTCCGGGGGGGTCAGTGTTGTCATGTATTGGGGTTCAGAGGAATGGTGCTTTTCTGTAGGGAAGTTCATCCAAAAGGCCCAGAGTTAGCTCAAGTTTGTTTTCCCTGGGCAGACACAGGGGATCACATGGATGTCTTCCTTTCATCTGACTTGAAGCACGTCTTGAGATTTTGCCTTTTATTAATGGCTCATGGCTCGAGGTTGTGTCTCGTGAAAGAAGGATGAGGGAAGGTCAACATAACAATAGGTATGTTTGGATCCGTGTTTGATCCGTGAGTAATTAGATTGCTAAACAGTCCAAAGTCCCCCAGTCAATACAGTACTTTAGTATATTTTGGGAGTATCTATATTTACTTGAGGTGTTAAAAATCTTCGCTACATTGCCTGAGTTAATTACATACTTTTACTCCACTACATTTTCAGTTGGAAGCATAGTTGCAAGCATCAGATGAAATTGAATTTGGGGGTCGGCTGAGAGACTGCAGCAAAGTTTTGGGGAAACCCATTTGTCATTGGACAAGCACAAATAACAAATTCTACATTAAACCTGTGGATGTGATATAAGCACTATTTTTCATTCTGACTGGATGTGTGGGATTTTTCTGTCTTTTTTGACTCTGCTGGCCTACTTGTACTTTTTCTTTCATTACGTAAGTATATTAAATTATATATTACTTCTTATACTTAAGTTTACAGTAAAGATACATGTAGACTTTTACTTGAGTAACATGCTAGTCGGTGACTTGAACTTCTACCAAAGTAATTTTTTGGGAGGGTATCTGTACTTTTACTCAAGTGAGACTCTCGGGCACTTAATACAAAACATCTTGACATCTACTGTATCCGTGCCCTTGTGTATGATGTAGGGAAAATTGTAATATCCTAGAAATGAATCTTAATGTGATATAAATGTATGCCTTGTGTGATACAAAGGTATGACATGTGTAACCTGAGTCTAAAGGGTTAAGACAACAAACCAGAGCAGATTAGGGTTAGGAACGGGGGAAACAGAGGGTGCTGGTGAAAACCAAATAAACATCTGTCTTCACCAGGACAGGGAATAGATATCTATCTTCACCAGGACAGGGAACCTCAACAAGCTAAAACAATAGGAGGGCGAGAAATCAAAGGTCATTGTGAGGGCAGGGAGGTCTGCCATTTGGTTTACGGGTGATGTCTGCTCTGGGGGGTATAAAAGGGAATCCTAGTCTTCAGGAAGACAGGCTTGTTACTATACATTCCTTGAGTAGGTTTGTGTGGGTAACTTGTCTCCAGCGTCGTGATTAAAGACTGCAGTGATCCACTAAGTTGCCTGCCTAGTATTTTTGACCACAATGACATAGCTGTTTTATTTGATTAGCACATTAACACAGCAATGTGCTTGTCACCCCATCTCTTGTTTTGTTTCTTTTAAAACTAGCCAGTGGCACAAATAATTTTTTTTCTTTGCTAAATGAAATACATTTGGTTCATTTCTATTGTTTTCCATTGGTTATTTATAAAGAACACACTAACAATATGGCTTGGGGGTAAGCGTGCATCCAGAGGGTGGCGGGCCCTGCAATGCTCTCCTTTTGCCCATCATGCTGATATGATGTTGTTTTTCAGGATCAAGGCATGAAGACGCCTTCGGCTGTGTCTGAGCAGTGGGGCTCCTACTTTGTGGACGTGCCCAAGAACACAGATGGGGAGGAAGAGGGACTAAAGCTCACTTGGTGTTCCCACAGTATCCACACCTACAGCAACGTGGCCATCCCCAGTGTAGAGGCCATTGCAGGTACAGATCTCTAGCATTAGCCTCCATTTCACCCATTCAGTTTAATCATCATAGAGGAATTATGGTCAGTATTAACATGCTAACAGGCTGCACGTAACTATTTTGATGGGTGGTAAAAGAGCTATAAAAATGTACTTACTTTACCCACTCTTCTTAATCATTCTCCATTCTGTATTTTACCAGCGGTAAGCAAGTAAAGTACATTTTCTAGTCCTTTTACATCCAATCTAAATAATCCTATTAAAGTGGCACAGTATGTAGGAGAGACAAGTGATGCCCCTCATGATGGTTTTATGAGTCACAAAACATGACAAAGTGATCTTTAGGTAATGCTTATCATGTGTGCATTATTAGATATACTTGCTGCTTTGACTGCTGTTCTCATGGATGCCCTTTTGAGGATTTAGTATGTTGATGTTGTTTTTTTCCCTCTTTTAGATCTTCCTTTAGACTACAAATTCCCACGGTTCTCTCCAGACAAGCCCAGCACAACAGGCTACTACCCCCGACCCCCCAACTCCCTGCTGAAGTGGTCACAGAGCAACCCCTGAGTATTACTCTCCATCCACTGCCTGAATCCCGGGGCCTGTCCAACCCACTAGCTGCCCCGCACAGAGCACCTCCATCTCCACAGCACATAGATAGATAACCATGTGAATGTGAATGTACTTCCATAGTACAGCCAATAAACATCTCTGTGTAAAGTCTGTTTAAACATAAGCTGTCATTCCAATTGAAAACATGAGCTGTTAATGTGTTATGGAGTGTGTTAACTTTCTGATGCATCATCCACTTAGTTTACCTTCTCTTTTGAAAGAACTTGGGTTGGCTTTCCAGATCTGTCCATAGTTCACCATACATAGCCATTGATTTCTGTAACACTATGCATTGGTTGGTGCATTTAAATTTACCACTTCCCATTTGACTGAATAAGCATATTTCTCAGGCCATCATCCCAAACCTAGCCATAATGGGAAATGCTCACTTCAGACCAATATAAGCTTGTATTCTGTGGCTTTTTTCAGGACTGCCTTGAGTTGTCTGCTTCACATTTGTTGAAAGTACCTCATGATGTCTTAATAATGAACAAGGGACTGATTGTACAGGTTGTGGCAAATTTTGCACAGTGTATTCTGTGTATATTTGTTTGCCTTGGAGTTACATTGTTGTATACAATACTCTTTTCAAATGTTGTTCATTTTCTGCAATACCATCTTGGGGAAATATTAGTAACTACTGTCATCACATGTTGTGTCATTCATCCATCTGAAGTGAACTTCAAATATCACACACAAGGAAAAAAAGTTGAAAAGCTTGTCTATGTACTGTATTGTCCTAGTATAATGTACCGTTCAGTGAGCTACTGTACTGTTTATGTGCCATATTGTATCCAGAAGCAATGTCAGCCATGCTTTAACTGACCGCTGACCTAACTGAATGGTTTACATTGTTAGATTGGCTGAGAGCTGGCTGTAGATTGTGTTGTGTTTATTTGTCATTGGATCAAACAGGACTTGGCTCATAAGCACAGTTCAAGCCAACATGAGGAGAGCTCATTTGTCCAAAATGTTTTCTATTTTGTATGTTTCAAGTTGATTAGCCTAATCCAGTTGATAAGTGGTGTTATCTTGCTCTTACGGTTTTTAATGCCTACTGGGCCTTGTGCTGTCTTCATGCATAGTTTGTAATCCATGAAATGCAGGGGCAGTGTGATTTACCTCATCTGTGGAATAAAGAAATGCATATACCACATTTTCTCCTTCTGTGTGGTCCCTAAAACTTCATCTTACAAACCTGACATGTAGCTACCAAGAAAAAAAAATCCTATATTTATTTTGTTAATGCAATAATGGGAATCGATCTTGGTTTAAAATGTGTAAATTGAGTAATTCAACATTGCTAGAGCCAAAGGTATTGTATGCCCCTACTTGGGTGGATTAATTTCAATTGATGGTAATCTCACAGGCAGACTTCGTCAGCAATGGTTCAGTCAGAGGACAGTTTGTTTTACACGTGGGCTGATCCATCATGTCAAAGTCGAATATTCTTTGAACAAACATATCAGAAGTCACAACGAACAAGTCAGCTTGATACATGAATACATGTTATCAGAGCAGAGCATCATAAAATGCCTGTCAGCCATATCCTGTTGTCTAGCTTTTCATAGCAAACTGACTGAGAAGAGAGGAAGCAAGAAAAAGCACAGTAATTCTGTGATCTGCTACAAACGCCATCTTTAGTGACATACACACAAACTCACCTCGGTTATGAGTCTGGACTTAAAATGTTATGAAATAGATTGTAGATGACTCTTTCTATATTCTTTACTCTGAATATAAACAGTAGAAAAGTATTGCACTGTATGAGATACCATGGAGTAATCCCTCTCCCCCTACTTTAATAACCATCCTAAATAAAAGATCTGTCCGTTGTTGGTGTTTCATCAGTATTGGTTGTTTACAGTAGGCTACCATTTAAATCATGGGTGCAATAGCTCCACTGAACTTATTTTTGTATTATGTAACCCTCTCTCTCTCACACTCCGTGCACGCCTGCCGGCTTTCAGGTCCTCCACAGCGTAGCTACTCTGCGTTATGTTTGTATGTGAATGGACGGCTAACGGGGGGCGCAGCCGGTAAGAAGATGGACGCGACACAGAGGGGTTCGGGATCGTGGCTGTTTATTGTTGCAATACTCAGGATCTATAGGGTTGATAGAGCGAACTCAATCAATCTCCAACACATTTTTAAAACAGGCTAATGCATGCCTATACTGTATCTCATTGAATTACCTATTACATTTTTAGTCACACTACAAAACGTTTTTAATACAAAAAATAAAAGTGTTAGCTGCACATATCACTCTGCTCCTAGGAGCTTAACATTTCAGTGTACAAAATAGGTCAACGAAACGAACTTAAAAGAGTTCATATCTGAAATATTTTCATCTTTTTTATCGAAGTGAAAATAGCGTGACATACTTATACGGTTGATAGCGGGAACTAAAGAAAATGGCGCATTACACTCACCTATCAACCCTACGGTGTAACAGAAGGACAAAAAGCTACTCAAAAATAGTAAACTGTTGTTTTAACATGGTGCAATAACGGCACCTATTGGCAGACACTAGACATAGACACTGCCATACAGTTACAACTGGCCTTGGTCATTAGATACTCTATCTTTGCTGTTTATACCAACCTCTGATATTGGTGCAATAGCTTTGTGGGAGAGAAAAAAGGTGATCTGCTAACCTATTTTGAGCATCAAGTGATTCTATGTCATATAAATGCCACATGGGCAATTCAATGTTATGGATATGACATTATGAGCAAATAGAGTATTATTTAAATATATTTTGTACTAGCGCTACTGCTTGTCCAATGCTGTGCGTGTCTGAATAGCAAGAGTGGCTTGGAATTAGGCTACTGGACACAATTGTATTAATATTTCCTAATTACCCACAGCACCTTCACTGTGCGTTGAAAAAGACACTTCTCTGATGACGTTGCTTTCAGACTCCTTTAATCCCCTTTCCCCCACTGCGCCTCCTTAAAAGCAACGGATGGTGACGTTTCCCAGCCCACAGACCTCTCTTCTCACTGAGCTAGAAGCTGGCCGCCTCGGAGAAGTTACGATGTATCGATGGAAAAGGTAATGGACGTGGGGAATGGAATTTATCAATAAAGCTCACGAGTCGAAAAACATACATGTACAACATGACGCCTGCGGATTAGGAAGGTAAGATTATATTGAAAGAATTACAGCAAGCAAACTGTCGGCATTTGTGGTCGGGTTTCTGATGAAGTTATTCCCTCAGAAATACAGTAATGGGTCTGCCCACTTTGGAAAATAGTTGCGCACAGGGTTTTTGTGTTATCCAACTAGTGAGTAGGCTAGTCGTTTCGTTTCCTACATTTCAAGGATAAGTTAAGGCCACTATTTTCCACAAGTATTAGGTTGCAGCTGGAATTAGTTAGTGGTTGAACATTTGCCTGTTAAATAAAATGCTCTTTTTATGTCAAAGATAAACAACTTTATCAAACTTGTTTAGATAAATGAATGTAGCCGGTGTAAGTTTTTGTATTAATGTGGGAGAGGATTATTTCTATGCATGCAAAGAAGAACATGAGGTTAAATTCTGTTGTGGTTTTAACAGTATTCATTTTAGACCACAAATGGGGTTTCTTTATGCGCCCTAATTTTCAAATAAAGTACAAATAACTTTTCAAAAGTCCAAAAGCTACAGCTGATATCTTACCAGGTGCCATTTGTTCTTAAAACTATTTTATGACAAGTGTGACATTAAATGCTGATAAATTTTTCATTGTATTGTATAGCAGGTTTTGAAAAATTGCTGTAAAAATCACTAATCCATATATAAGCCTAGACACGCTTTTTCATTTTATCTTTGTCCTAACAAAAAGACAGTTCAAGCAGACAAAGACAGAACTTCATTTTCATATGGTTTCTTTTTAAACAAATCTGGCTTCCGTGCCTTTTCAAACGCATGTGCGTTTTGGTTTCCTTACTCCAGAGCTTATGCAAGCTTCTCTATGCTCCAAGGCTGAGGTATTTGACTGTGTCCATCAGGAAGGAATGTGACAGGTCAAAGGTTAGGTGTTGCATTGCAGTCCTTCACCTTTTCCAGCCTTATGTTAGACAGGACATGTCAAAACAATCAATCTAACCCATAACAGTATATTATCAAAATCATATTTTAATTGCTTCTACGTGTAAGAAAATAGAAAGTTGACGAAAAAGCAAACAATAATTTAACTTTGTTCATTTAATTTAACCAGTGTAGGCATGTCAGTGCCAAATGGTTTTCCATGGCAGTGACATGAGACTTTTTCACTAATATTTGGTCTTAGTCTAGACCACATATGGGCTCACAGAACATTGGTACTGACAGTTAATTTAGACTGAATAATTCTAAAATTCAAAAAGTCTACAAATGACAGTATGCTTGTGTGTATGTTTAAACATTGCTTATATATCCCGAATTAGAGAGTATCTCAATGAACTCCTGTTTCTGGATGGTCTTGGCCATGAGGAAGTTCTGTGGTATTGTGGAGAGGTCTGTATGAAATGTGATTTGGTTAAGTGTTTTAATTGACTTAAAGCCAGAAATAAAATCTCTTATTTTCTCATATCCAACGTCAAAGTATTAAACATTTGCACATTTTTTGTCATAGATTCTTAGAACTACAGTTGAGCCAAAATAATCACTCGAGCCAAAATGATCAGGGCTACAGCTGTATCCAATTATTCAAGGCATGCAGAGGCTTTGTATGAGAAACGGGAAAATATGGCTCAGTTTTGAAAAAAGAAACTTTTCTTCTCTTCTCTTTCTCAGCTGAGAGTCTGGAAATGCCACAGCGCTGCCACTGATGTCATGATGAGAACCTATACCCGTGGGGCCCCCACAGTGTTCTTTATAAGTCTACTGTGCGCCAGCTTTATCCGAGCCATGGCTGAGATAGACTCCAGTGGGGGCATCCATTTCATGGGGGGCAACTATGATGGGCATCCCATGCTTTACTTCAGCCAGTCTGAAGTAGAGGACCTTCAGCGTGCCGCTGCCCAGACGCACCAGGGCATCGCCAGCAGGATCCGCGAGGCCGGGGAGGCCATGCTGGAGCACCCTGAGAAGTACCTGCCGCCCTGGAGCCCCGCGGAGTTCAGCGCTCGCTGGAATGAGGTGTACGGGAATAACCTGGGAGTACTGTCTATGTTCTGTCTGCTCTACCCACACCGCGCTGGAGCCCTGGATTTAGTCCGAGACTACATGGAGAGAATGGCAGCTCAACCCAGTTGGTGTGTACATTTTCCTGCTCTCTGATGTAGACATAGTAATTTGTGTAATTGGATGGTACAGTGGTACAGGTACAGGAGGTACAGTGCACATAAAGTGGTGGGCCAGAGAAAGGAAGGCATTTAGGAATATCTTGGTTGAAATCATACCTGTCACAGGTATACACTTTGTGTCATGTCCAAGCAGCATAGGTCACTTTAGGTCAACATGTGTTTTTACCATCAACACTAAGCTACATGGTTCCCCTAGACAGGATATCCCTTGTCTCTATTAATGTACAGCCTGACCAGCCTCTTTTGGCTCTCTGGGAATTCCTCTGCTGCAGTCTTTTACATTGGGGAGCCGTCCTCTGATGATACATTTCTCAGTGACAGAGCAGTTGGGGAGCACTGTGTTCCAGTAGACCTGTAGTCCAGGAAATCTGTTTTGCAGCTGTTTGAACTCACTGCTGAACATGTCGCCATTGAAAGGAAATGAAATGGGCAGCGGTGAGCTGAATATCCTGTGGCTATGGGAGGCACAGTCCTGGGCCTTGGAGCAGGTTGCAAGCCAGAGCCAGCACCAGCACCAGCATCAGCATCAGTGAACAGATTCCAGTGCCTCATACTGTACATACAGTTTGCAAACTAGTGCAGCAGATTACAGAAATTACAGAAGTTGTTGCAAGTGGTCAAAATGAAACAGAGTCAAAATTAAACTGATGTTGTCATCACTTGTGGTTGTTGTAACTTTCCACCTCTAGCTAATATTTGAATGTTAGTTCACTACACGGCTACACCGGTGCTAATGCGGGGAGTAGAGGACAGGTGGCTGTTGTCAGTAGCCTATGGCAAAAGTGTGTGGAGTCAAATGCAGTTGGGTTGCTGGATGCAGCTGCCACAGGTGCCCCATGACTCCTGTCAGCGGCCAGTTTACTATGAAACAATAAATGTGGAGGGATGCCATTCTCATGGAAGAGTCTAGATCATTGGTTCTCAAAGTGGGGTCCACAGTGCCTTGCCAGGGGTTCCTTGAAGAAGTTTGCTACAAAGTATCATCTAGCATTTAACAAAACCAAGGGCTATAAGCCTGTATTGTTAAATTTGTGTAGCGATTATACAGGGTCCTGGGTTTTTTCTGCTCCATGAGAGGTCCCTGGTCCAATAAAGTTTGAGAACACCTGGTCTAGATTCACAACTATCACCTCTGACAGCAATAGATTTTTTTTTAGACAAGTGGCAATTTTAAAGATTGTTGAATTAATGTGACCAGCACATAATTAATAGTTTCCTGGTCATTTTAGTAATATATAATTCATGGTCTTGCTTTGCCCATTAGGGAGGAGAAGCTGCACCTATGGCTTTGCCTACACATATTCCAACTAAACACAGCATCACATTTTCACTTCCCTCTCCACGTCAGTCCAATTGCAATACCGCTGTTGAAAAATTTAAATCCTCCAAGCATGTGTTTTCACTTTAACAAGGCATAATATGAGGTTCTTTCCTTACATACACTTTCATTACAATCCCAGAAACTCAAGAAATCTTAAAAGTGGCCATAAAAAATTAGTTGTGGTGTCCTTGACCTTAAAATTATATTTCCACCAAGAACCTGAGAGAAACCCAACCTGGGTATTTTCTGTAAAACATGCCTAGGATCAGTGATTTGAGATGTAAGCATTGGCTCAATGCATTTGTGTTACATACTGCTGGTAATCTGAAATAATTATCATGTAATTATTTGAACTGAGAATAGCGATTCAGCATTTTGCTAATCACTCTTATTCTGTTTCCCAAAGATTACTTAAATTGCTTTTATTTTTACTTTTATTTTTTTTCATTTTCATGCGTGATAAAACTCAACAAATTAGTCATCAGTGTGGGAGCTAGTTTTTATTTGACACCCCGTTCAGTGGGTTTAACTTAACATGGGATTTACATACCTAGATTGGCTTCAGTGACATGGTATTTGTTTTCCAGGTTGGTGAAAGATGCGCCGTGGGATGAGGTGCCCATGGCTCACTCCTTAGTGGGCTTCGCTACAGCCTATGACTTCCTTTATGAGTATCTGAGCAAGCGGCAGCAAGAGCATTTCCTGCAGGTTATTGGCAATGCCTCGCGCTACATGTACGAGAAATCCTATCACCGCGGCTGGGGCTTTCAGTACCTGCACAACCACCAGCCAACCAACTGTGTGGCGCTTCTAACCGGCAGCCTCGTCCTCATGACCCAGGGTAAGTCTCTTGAAAACTAGCACACACTCCAATGTTACACACATCCACACACTGACCATGAGCCCTGCTTTGAGAATCAAACTCCGCCTGTCTCTCCCTATCTCTATACCAGCACAAGATAGAGGCTAATTTCTTTATGTATTTTGGTCCATACCTACACACAGCATACACAAATACGTGTAAGGTCTTAACAAGTTTTATGTGTTTGAATTCTTCAAGAAATGTTGAAGAAATGTGTTCAAGAAAAAAATAAGGCTAGTCAATACAGAGCACTCCCCTCTGAGCTCAACTACAACGTGAATAAAAACAAGAGGTCCCTGGGCCAGTGTACATGCTTTCAGTCAAATGTCTTAAAGGAAGCTTTGCCAGTTGCTCTCCCTGAAGGGAAGAAGCATTCCTGACTGGAATTTCAGTTCAGTCAGCCTGAGGTCATTCTCCATTGCTCCACTTAATCCTCTTTAATTGTTTCTCCAGTGGAGCAACTCTCCACATGATTTCATAACATTCAGTGTGGACTTTCCGCTTTCATCCTCTCCTTGAGGCGGCACCCAAAACCACTGGCTGCACTATCAGAAGACAATCCATCCATCCAAAGTAGTCCTTCTCTTCGATCTCTCACAAAGAGTTCATGTTGCTTGCTTGTACATCATTAGTAGTCTGCAGCATTTAACTAGAGGCATTCGAGCAGCAGTCTGGGGCTCCAGCCATCAGCAGCAGGAACTCTTGTTTACATAGAAAGACTCCTTGTACAAAAGGGCAGAGTTGATGTAAAATAAATGACAACAGGCTTGTGGAGATTTCTCTGGTAATTGTGTTTTTGCCTTCACAAACTGCTTTATGATGGTGCGTGCTGTGGTGGAAAACAGACATGGAATGCTAGGTCAGGAGGATAAGGAAGCATTCAACTTTGTTCATTTACACTGCTGTCTAGATCCAAATAGAAGGGAAAAAAATGCTGTGACAGTCTTTTTGTGTCTGAACACAGGAAATGACTAGACATTATGCAAAGGTACAAAGCTGATGTAGCCTTTTTAGTCAGACAATTAAGTTGTATTTCACTCTTGTAAGTTCAGCTGCATTATTTGGCCCTATAACTTGACCCTGATTCACACAGTATTTTAGACATCCATGACTGACAGAGAAAAAAGCAAAGATGATGGTGGTAGGAAGATGGGGTGTGGAGCAACGTGGCAAAAACCAGATTAGATAACTTGATGGCAGGATTATCCTGAAGAATAGTTACATTCCAGTCCCAAGTGTCAACATGTCTGGACACAGAGTTGCACTGAGAGGTGTTATTTTTGTCATATTCATATTCATGTGGCGATTTGTAGATCTTTTCATCATTCATCAAAGGAATGTAATGAAAACTGCCAGTCAGTTCTGGACTGGCTGCTTTCCTGTTAAACCCCTTACTTCAGAGAAATGATGACACAGATGTTCATCATTCAAACAGCAACTAACTAAACGACTATTTTAGACTAGGCAATGAAAGAAACATAAATTACTTGGGAACATTAACTGTCTCAGACTATGTTGGGGTCTTACCATAGATGCTATGCACCAAATATGACAGAGGAGTTCACCCATATGGTATCCTCTGATCAAAAGAAAACAAGGGGAAAATGTTATGTAAGAGCGTTTCAAAGCTAATTCAGACCTAATATTGGCACATGCTGTTGGCTACTTTCCCGAAGAAAAAGCTTGAAGCCTACCAAATCACTCCCAGACTCACTCTTAGTGTATTTTGACAGTGTTGTTCGATTACCATGTGAACACTATACACCCAAAGAAAAAAACAGCAAGAATGTGAAGTGCACAGCCTTATGGATTCATATGAATTTGTGAGTTCATTATTAAGTCAAAGGTGAGTCAAAAACTCAGGCACATGCATGTATGGCTCCAGTGGATTTATGAGGAATAGTTTATTATATTTTGGACTTGAGATGTTCAAGTGTTGTGAAGATAACCAGTGGTGAAGTGTAGGCTAATCCCTCAGCATGAGCAAACATTCTCCTGTCTTTTGGTCATTTACTAAACAAGAGAACTCATTAGCTTCCAGCAGCATGAACCTAGTGACTCTACAGCCAAAGCATTAGTGTTTGTTGCCACAGGCTTGCTAGCTCACACAGCACTGAAAAGCTTCTTTTGTATATGCGTCCAAAATCAAAATACGCACTGGGGAGAAGTCCTTTAACTATGTGAATGCAGAAAGTTTCAGCAAGCCATGCAATTATTATAGTCAGTATACAAAGAGAAGGTCATTTTCCTTGCTATGGGAATATTGGAAGTGTTGATTAGGACACTACAATGTTGTGTTTGTGCATTCTGCATATCACAATATGACACATTGTTCCTCTCGCTCTGACAGCATTGCCTTACAACATGATCCTGAGCAGCCACGTGCCTGTGGATTTGTACTGTGAATCCTGGCATTTCATGTTAATGCAATTAGCTTGTGAAGTGTGGTAGGCAACAGTGGTAGGGAAAGCAGTAGAGACCACAAGTGGCTCTTTAGTATCAGAGTTCCATGAATATACTGATGGAAATACTGTGTGCATAGTGCTTTAAGTATTTAAAACATAATGAGAATTGATGTGTACACATGATATTGATATTTCCACCAGGTCACCTGCAGGAAGCGTACCTATGGACCAAACAAGTTCTGGATGTTATGGAGAAGTCCATGGTGCTCCTTCAGGATGTGACGGATGGCTCCCTGTATGAGGGGGTGGCCTATGGGACCTATACCACTCGCTCCCTCTTCCAGTACATATTCTTGGTGCAGCGCCACTTCTCTATCAGCCACTTCCACCACCCATGGCTTCAGAGGCACTTTGCTTTCCTGTACCGGACTCTGCTGCCAGGTAAGGCGTCTACAGCGCTGTTCACCTCTGTAGCAGGCTGCTCAAGAGGTCTGGAAACCCTGGAAGTGTCAGTGAAAATTTTGAACAGATGAGGTTTTTGTAGCCTAGAAATCTAGATGTACCCTAACGGTTGCAAATGGTGTTGCTTAGCAGGTTTGTCTAGCCACACACCATAGGGCCCCAGTAGGTCTTCTACCAATTTTTGATGTTATAGTCTGGCTTGTAAGGCTAGTAGTTGTGCACATATACATAGGAAACAGACAAGAAACATAAGGTATCAGAGGTCTCAGATCAGAATTCTTTAGACAATATTTTTTTTTACAAAACTGCAAAATGTATATGACTGAAAAAAAAACATGTCTTGAAAATAAATTCTTCATTTGCGGAAGTGGCAAGTGCAGTTTGTAGAAACTATGTTGCTCTAGTTTAGTGCCTTGCCTCCATAACCACAGTCTCACCGCCGCACACTCAGTTACCAGATTATATAAACAACACCCTTCTTGGGGTACCACACTCAACAAGTAAGGGAAACATTGCATCAGAACAAGAGTGGAATTTATCCATAACCCACTGAACCAGGATATCACAAGCCCTCAAGACAGGTTGATGAGGCTGTTTCCGAAATGGCATAATGCTGTACACCATGCTACATACAACCTGGGATGCATCATTGATAGATCTCTGTTTTGTTTTGCATGATTTGTTTTGGTTGGATGAGATGGGTGCTGTCATGTTTCTAAATACAGTGCTAATTGACAAAACAGAGCCTTCATTTCAATAAATGTCTTAAAGGAAAGGTCAGGGGTAAATCAATTTAATCCATGTTGTGCCTTGTTTTTTGAGGTGACCTAGTGCTGTTGGTAGCAGAACATTTGGAAGACCATACACAGAATTTGCGAAGCAGCAGCTAACACTAACTGAATGGGGCAATCAGTAGCACTGGCTGTTGGTTTGCTATTTGGTTTATGATGTACAACATTTTCTTCTTCCTACCAACAGCACTCTGTAACCTCAAACAACAGGGCTATGGGTCCATTGAAACGAGCACACATTCTCTCAAAATGACATTTCTTAGGCCCCATGTTTCATCGCATGCAGCATGTAGTACAGAAATTTGAAAACTATCTGTGTCTCCTATGTGTTGTGAAGTTGCTGTGAAGACATTTGTGTAAATGCTGTCTGAAAACAAACTGCTATTCATTGAGGTGTAGGAGATAGATGTGTATGTTTAAACAGGGAGTTTCATTCCACTTTTGACTATATACATCTACAGATTTCATAAAGATTGTCCACCATGTCATAATTTCACTTCCTTTTTATTTCACAATCTTGTTAGTAGGCTATGGGTGTGAGCTTGGTTTAAAAATGCTTGAGGTGGTTTGTGCATGCAGTTTGGTATGACAAGTGCAGGAAACAGATCTTACGTAATCCTACTTGTCACTCTCACTACTGAAATAATATTTAGCAATAATAATAAATAATATTTAGCAATAATAATATTTAGCAACTTTGTCTTTTATTTAAACTTTAACTTCCAAAATAACAACAGAAACTCTAGAATATAGAACACACCTGCTACCCATGATATGAATCTTCTGACATTAATGGAAGAGCATGTCTTTTACATGGCTAACAAAATTCAGTGAAAGATGTTAATTGTTTGGTATTTTAACGGCCATCAAAGAAATACATACATTGACATGCATACACTAGTGTTCCACAGAACTTTCATTTTCATGTTTGACACTGACTATTCACTAAAGTGAAAAAAACCTTATTTACCTGTCAAAGACAGCATTCCAAGACAGACACGTACACTTATTAGTCATTAATGAATCAGCTCAGTTCGAGCCACAGAAGTAGCTCCTTGAGCGTCTTCCACAGATGCACCGCAAATCCAGATCAGGATTCCACATGTGTGCAGGCCACCTTTGTGAGGCGACCTCTGTAAGTTGTCAGGTGAAGTTCCTCTCCCATGACAGCACAGAGAGGCCCATTGGAAGGTCAGGGGGAGGGCAGCTATGGAGAAGGCTGACGGGTCAGGCCTGGGCATTTTACAGCTCTCTGTTAACAGGGGCCGTATTGTGCTTAGACAGAGCAGCCTTCACACATTTACTACTCAGCTCTAATTACAGCAGGGAGAGTAGGAGAGGACAGAGGGAAACCTCTTTTCTTCCACCTTCTGTATAGTCTGTAATGGTCACTCATCAGCAGTAGCATGTTGAAGAGATTAGAGCAAGGGTTTTTAGTTGATGGGGATGCAGGGACTGACCACTATTCTTACATAACCAGAGGAACACAGCTGTAACTGAAACTGCATCATTTTAAATGCATGGCCAGGGTCCAAAAGCACTCCTCTGATGGATTACTGGTTGAAAACATGTGAATAGAATAATTCGCAACTTATCCTTATAAGTTATCCTTATCCTAATACCAGTTGAGCAGAAGTGGACAGATTTTCATTTTTGTTCATGCAAGTAGACCAAATGTTATTGTCTGCATTTTCAAAGCTTCACCTGACCTTCATTGCCATTAAGGCTTTTACAAACAAGATCATTCTCACTTTGATTTTCTCCTCTGAAGTTGTTATTCTTGGCTTACTAGTGATGCGTTTTGGTTAAATATTTACCAGCGTTTCCTAGGCTTTCAGATGCTTTTTCCCACCAAACTGCTGTTCTTCTCTTCAGATCTTTAGAAGGAGCCTGATTAATGAGAACCTTGTGTTTAATTTGCGAACATCCTCCAAACAGGCAATTATATACTCTGACTCAGTTCAGCAATATGCAGTACGGTCAATAATGTGTCAGGGATATTTGCAGAGGGAAAACAAACTTTTATCCCCATTTACGGAAATTTCAGACATGTGTTATGTGTTGAAAATGTTTCATGTGAAGAACAGGCCAGATTTATAACATAATTAAGTGTCATTTTACAATACAATCATTTTATTGCCTGCATGCATATCCTCTTAGGTGTATGATGTGTTCCATGGACATTGCTCTTTTCTCCTCAGGATTCCAGCGAAGTGTTGCCATTGCAGATTCCAACTACAACTGGTTCTATGGTCCAGAAAGCCAACTCGTGTTCCTGGACCGTTATGTCATGCGAAATGGCAGTGGGAACTGGCTTGCCAACATGATCCAAAAGAACCGTGTGGTGGACGGGCCAGGACAAGCAGGGAAAGGCCAGAGATGGTGCACTCTTCACACAGAGTTCCTTTGGTAAGAGTTAAGAGCCAAGTCAGACTTTGGCTTAAACAGGAGACTGATATCGTGTGTGTGAATGTTTATATGTATGTTAGTTACTGTATATTTGGTAGATGCTTTGGTGAAAGCAACTTACAAAACATAAACACATAACAAAGATTAAGCATATCTTTAAAAATAGCCAGTGATAAATCTTATCGGTTAATCCATTCATAGTAGTAATAATGATAACAAAACCAAGACCAAATGATATCTATTACAATTCTATCTATTTTATATTATGTAGGTATGATCCAAGACTGAAAGCCACCCCTCCGCCTGACTATGGAGTGTCTCAACTTCACTACTTTGAGGACTGGGGAGTAGTGACGTATGGAAGTGCCTTATCAGCCAAGCCCAACCACACCTTTCTCTCCTTCAAGTCAGGGAAGCTGGGAGGACGTGCCATCTATGACATTGTCCACAAGAACAAGTACAAAGAATGGATTAAGGGTTGGCGCAACTTTAACGCGGGCCATGAGCACCCTGACCAGAACTCTTTCACCTTTGCTCCAAACGGAGTGCCCTTCATCACAGAGGCTCTCTATGGGCCAAAATATACGTTTCTCAACAACGCAGCCATGTTTTCCCCAGCTGTATCAGAGAGCTGCTTTGCACCATGGGAAGGTCAGCTGACTGAGGCCTGCAACTCCAAGTGGCTGAAGTACAAGCACGGCCCAGCAGCCGACTGCCAGGGCAGAGTGGAGGCAGCCCTGGAGAGACAGGGGATGGTGTTCATTCGTGGGGAGGGTAAAGCTGCCTACAGCGAAGAGCTCAAGATCCAGAGTTTCCAGAGGAATCTCCTTCTGCTCCACCCACAGCTGCTCATTCTGGTGGACTCCATCCACTTGGAGGACAACAGCCCGACCAGAGCCGTGAGCACCTTCTTTCATAACACTGACCAGCCTTTCAAAGACACCAAGATGGACGCCACTTATGGCGCCTACATCAAGCAAGATGAGAATGCCTACAAAATGTTTTGGATGGATGACACGGGCCACAGTGAACAAGGAGTTCTGGGATACAGGAGCTACCCACGAGGATACCCTTACAATGGCTCCAACTATGTGAATGTGACTATGCCTCTGCGGAGCCCCCACAACAGAGTGGTGTACATCTTCTTTGGGCCAGGGGTGGAGGTGCAGAGCTTCAACATGAGAGGGGATGCTCAACGGCTTGACATTTACCTGTCAACCAAGGAGCACACCTACACCATCTACCTGCTTACTGGTGAGAGGGCCACCAAGCCTCTGTTTGCCATGGTCCTCGCCGACGACAAGAAGATTGTATTTGAGAAGGCAGCAGGAGTGAGGGATAGTGAGTTGCAGGAGGTGGAAGATTACGTCAACATAGTGGAGGACAACCTTCAGCACGTCAAACCCGTCTTTCAGCACCTGGAGAGGCAGATACTGGCTCGGGTTCTCAACACAGACAATTTTCGCAAGACTGCTGAACGCCTCCTTCAGTTCTCGGACAAGAAGAAGACAGAGGAAGCCGTTGAGAAAATGTTTGCTTTGACCAAGAACCAGGGCAAAGGGAAGGCTGGCAAGAAAGATAATCTTGGAGACAGATTTTCCGACAGCCTACCGGACATATTTTCTCTCATAGAGGGCAGCGAAAAGAAGGAGAGGCAGAGGACAATGAAACGTGTGTACGACGAGGTCCCAGAGGAAGGGGACGGCGACTCGAGAGCTTTTGTGGATTACTCCGATATCCGCAAAGGCAAGAAGGCTGGCTTTATAAAGGGCCGGAAATACAAGGAAGTTCATATGCTGGCTACAGTTCGGAGCGAGGACCTGTCCAACACCACCTCATACATACGGATCTTCCTCATTCTAAACACTGCCACTTTCATCCTGCTCCTGGCTGTGCTATTGACGCGCTTCCAGAGAGCCCAAAGTCTGCACACTCAGAGGTGTTTCTACTGTGTCTTACTCATTGACAGTTTCATTCTGCTTTGTTTGTACTCATCATGTTCTCAGGCACAGTGCTGACACTCTCACACTGGGTCACCGTGTTAATTTAATCCACACTCAACTCAAAACCTCTGCAATTTTTACAGAGGGTGAATATGTGTTGCACACCCGACCTGAGCCAACCTAATGGGGGTGTTGAGGAAATGTTAATTCCAAATAGGAATTGATAGATTACCATGTTTAGCGAGATCACCATTGAGACTGTAAGCTTCTGTGGAGCTTTAGAATCAAGTTTGTATGAACTCTGACATGTAACAGACTTCCTGCCTCACGTCTCCCAGGCTAGCCACTAAAATGCAGAGATGTCATGTCATGGCCTGTGCAGAATGGGAAATGACACAGAATGGGAAATGTCCAATGTTTCTCAAGAATATATAAAAGTGTTTATATGTTAAAGCAAGATATATTTTTCAAGTTATTTTATACTCTGTAATTAAACAACAGAAATCAGACAGACCTGCATTTTATTGTGTGATCCTTATTTCCCCTTTTAAAGTTGTGCCATAACCAACCACATCAATATAAAAAACCTCCTAATCTCTTTAGCATTGGTGTTGTGTGATGCACAATGTATGAACCCATCATCCAGACAAAGATGTAGGCCTACAGAATGCACCATTCTTAAGAGACAAGATCGATAGGCCTACTATCCACACAGGCACAGCATTCACTAAAGGCCCTCTGAACATATTTATGTTACAGTATTTCAGATTGTGGCCTTGTCAGATGGAATACTAAAAAGGCATTGGTACAGCTCATAGTTTAAGTTATGCACACTAAAAGTATTACATTGTATTAAATAACATTTTTGCCAGTGTGAGCATTACGTTGCTCATGATGGTTGCTCAGGTTGAACAAATGTTAAGAATTAAGATAGGGAAAGCAAAAACAGTACACACACACACACTCATGTACATTTTTATCAAAATGAACTCAAAGTTGTTCCTATCTTCAAGAGAATGGTCCTATGCCAATTCGACATCACAAATAGTCAACATTATGAATGATCATAAGGTAAGCTGGCAAAATGTGCATTAGAACACAGGCTACTACTAATTGTCAGTGCATCTTATCTGACATTTAGTTTAACAAAGTTTTTTTTTTTCAATCGGTGTATTTGATTATAAAAGCATCTGCTAAATGCTAAAAATGCATAAATGTAAATGATGACAAAGACTTTCAATGCTCACTGTAAATTAGCTACATTAGGTCTCTTTATGAGAAATCAGCACTTTTGATCTCTAAATAGACCATAGGTCGGCAACCTTTTTGACATGTTAGTGCCTATAAGAAAATGGTCTTGTTCCTCCGCTTGCCACAGAACAATTGTTTTTTTTTATGCATAGCCTAATTATGGCGCCACATTTCCAACATGAAAATATGTCGAATCCCTTCTGGCTAGATGCGAAGCAGCACTTTTAGGAACATGTTAGTCATTTTTTGAAAATAAAAAATAAATCAATCATTTTATCATTCCAATTAATAATTTAAATTTCATTTATGAAAATGCTTGCAACAGGCTGACTTGGATAACGGGATGCCATATCTCATTTCGGGTTAGTGCAAATATGATTTTTTGTTATAGCCAAATAACAACATTCTCACTGTGTTTTAATTGTGGTTCTCTCATCTCTAACAGTCAGGAACTGGGCACCTTGCCCTTTGGTAGGCCTAAACTGGTCTCTCTGTCCTTACACATCATTGCAGAAAAGCAGAAAACGTACTGAAAGGGCAGTTTTTTATAACTGGCGGTGGCGGTTCTGTGTACATGCACATTTCAAACAGTTCTAGCGAAATGTCAATCATTTGGTTCGTTTTTGTTCCAGTTCAAAGCTTTGAATTCTGAACACTCATAATTGCCTTGTCATTTCGTGCTCTGTCTCAAAATGACGGTGGATGTCGGACTAATACAACAAGCACACAGCACTTCTACCCATAATATCCCAGAGGGATGTGCCCGAATGCCCGAATCGCCGGTGCTTTTCTTAACCATAACTGCTGCGCAAACTGATAAACGATATTTGGCACAACTGCTGTGCTGGAATTCGTCTCGTGGAAAAGTCTTTAAAGATGGTAAGTTGCATTGCCGTCTGTCACCCTATAGACGACATCCTACGACAGCCAATGACTGTTCAACAGCAGATGAGATGGCCGAACTTTTGCTACTGTTTAAAAACAAGGACCAGCAAAGACGTGCCAGTAAGACTCCCTGTGCTTACCAACTGTGTAGATCCCTGGAATAGATATAAAAACGGCAACGGTTGTAAGTAAAAATTTGGCCTGTGCTGCCACCAATTGGCGATTCAATGACAGCTCAAGTCATCCGTAATGCTCTGCACCCTCAGAGTCATAAGATCAGTTGCCAGTGTGGAACAGCAACGAGTCATAGGCTCATTTCTTCGGTGTGACCGACTCTCTCACAAATCAGCAGCGAACTGCAGTACACGCAAACTGTATGCAGAGTTGGACCCTCCCCATTACAGAAGAATATGAGGTAAATTCAAGAAATGTAAGATTTTTTTTTTTTTTTTTTTTTTTTTTTTTGAGGAGTCAAAGTTTTGCTTTGTTTTTTGTCATTGTTACTGTTATCACTGTTTTCGTGAATCAGGTCAAACTTATATGGTTAAGCAAGTGATCTGTTAACTCTTGGCTAATATGGTTATGTGTCAAGATCATCTTGTTTTGGTAGCACAGGAGGTTTTGTCATGGCTGACAGATACGGGGACAGTTGCAACAGTGCGCTTATGTGTGTGCGTGTGTGTTTGTTAAGAGAGGGAAACAGTAAATAATCATTTAAAATAGGTTTACTTAAAATAGCCCAAATAAAAGTTTAATGCAATTTGTTCTATTCATCCTATCTCACTAAATAGGCTATAGACTAGATTGATTTGAATCTGTAACATCTGCCCAAATAAACCAACTCATCAACAAAGCTCAATAACTGTTGTCTGATCAATATCTATAATCAAATGGCATTGTAATATTATTACACTAATATATTTTGAGAAAAAATACTAATATTAATATTATAAGATGCATTTTTAACATGTTACAACCAATGTCTATATATACAGTCACTGGTTACAACCATCCCCGAACAATGTAACTGTCCCCGAGCCTGGGGTCAGTTGCAACATCTGACTTGTCACATTCAAATGCAAATTGTGAAGAATGTGCATGAATATTTAAATGGCCCTCTTTGATTTTTCCAGTTGCCTATTCCATTAGGCTACATTCCAAAATCGTCTGCTACTAGGATAATTTTTATTGAAATATGTTCAGTATGCTGGACTGAAGCACGCTGGCGGTCCGCCGGCTTGCTATTAGGGTTAATACACGTGACCAAGTGATGTTTGTAAGAACAGAGATTAGGCTACCTAGTAGCCTACTGCATTAAAATTATTTGAAGGATTAAAATGAAAAGCCCATGAAAACCCACCATCCTTCCATAAGTTCAACACTTCCAGTGTTTATTATAGTCTAACAAAACTTTCCATACCAGTGAGCCTATTTTTGTATTGCAACGAAGATTGGTGCTTATAACAAGCCAACAGCTCAGTGACATATAACGTAACAGAAATTATGCAATTTATTCACATTGTGTCATGCGTCGTGTCATCCAAGCCACAAGAGGTCGGTGCTTTCTTTTTACGCGTGGTGTTGACACTGCCATGTCACTCTACGGTTCTGTCACTACTCTCTGGCTCTTGCATAGATAGTTCATGATGGGGTCTCGAGTTGGACGCATGTTTAGAAATTTTAATTTAGAAAGTCGTGTTCACCGTGAACTCGGTAAGGAAAAACCAATACCTGCTCCTCGACACCCAATTCCAGTGGATACGCCTGAAACTGTTAAGGGTAGGTTTTATGGTCTTATTTAAAGCATGCATGGCTGCTTAAATAACGTTAAGGTTAACCTTAGGTTCACCGAAGTTAGACAACATTAGACTCACAGAATGTGTTTTGAAAAATAACACAAGGTAGGTGCCCTGATATTGATTTGTAACTGTTCTGCTCTGTTTTTTATCCGCGTCAGAGGATTTAAGATAGACTACAAATGCTCTCGGCCAGTGTTTTTAATCAAGTTGCGCAGCAAGGTTAACGTCAGCTGGCGTTGAGCTGAGTTCATCTGGTCTCGCAGAGCATTTGTAGGTGACAGGCTCGTATCTCAGTCACTCTGGTATCCGAACGTTAGATCTCTGTGTTTACCATCTTGTCAACTGTATTGTCTGGACATTTTTTGCCTTCAGAAGTCACTGAGGAAATTCATAAGAAAAATGACCCATTGTTGGCATTACTGAAGTCTGTATATGTCGACTCAAAAGATCCGGCACCTCAGGTATGTTTTCCCCAAAAGCCACCACGGCCAGTGAACAATGTCTACTGTTATCTGCTGTTGTGATGGTAAATGGACTGTATGTTGGCAAGCATCACTCAAACCCTAGCCTACTCCGTGGTTCATTTCGTAACAGTAACATTGTCAGGAAAAACTTTGCTAACTTCATGCACCACACTTGATCAGTGGATTTGTCATGCTCCTTAAGTCCCTTGAATTGAAAATACTCCTGCCATAGCTTAAACATACATCAAGGTTTTTAGTAGGTAAATCTGGTGTATAACCAATGGAGATTTACTCTATAGTGTGCGAATTGAGAGAAGATGGCATTACACACTTTTCCTACAGCTATCTACTCCTATTTTGAAGCAACACAAAAGAATTTTGGAGTGTAAGTTAAGCCTAGTGGACTAGCAAACCCCTAGTGGACACACTAAACCTTCCAAACACTTCCCAGAGTGTGTGGTGGTAACGAGATCCATAATCCAAACAAGGTGGTGCCAGGTTAGTGCAGACGCTGTTCCACACAAACGGTAGCTACCATTGTTTAATTGGACACCCTCAGGTGTTGAGGAGGGTGCAGTTCAGTGATGGTAGCTGGTTTGATGAAGCCGTGGCCTTGGTCGTGCCACTGTAGTATTTGATTCACTACTGTTGTTTGTGTGGAAAAGTGTTGCGCATTAACCAGGCACTGCCTTGTCCAGATCATCGGGTACAGTCAGCAATATCATGCTGTAAAGGTTTTCATTTATTTTGTTAATCTGTCTCCTACTGTGCTCCCAGAAGTGCATACCTTGGATGGCTTGTGGGAATGACCATCAATAATATCTGACCCTCATTTGACTATATGCCATCCAAGTTAGGCTAATCATACCAAATCAAAAAGGATGCCTCAGATAATGGTGAATTTTTATGTAGTGTTGCTGTAACACTTTTCTTTTTTGCAATCACTGTTGAAGTCCTCTGCCTCTACTGTAGGGACTACCTTCAAACACATGGTTATAAGTCACACACACTGAAATTGTAAATCAATATGTATTAAACTTAGTTGTACTATTGTATGCCTTAAAGTCACTGCATGTGTTTCTTTTCAGAGTGTGGTATCCCAGTCAAACCCAGAAGATGAACGCAGGCCGCTAAAGTATAGCTTACCAGGTGACCCCTATGGTATCTGTGATATCACTGATGTCCCAAAAGGAAAACTGTCCATTGTTGAGGCTCTCAATGCACTCAACAACCACAAACGAGATCCCCAGACATGGACTCTGGAAAAAGTGGCCCAGGAGTACTCTTTAGACTTGAAAGATACTCAGGGGCTTTTGACATTTTTCATCCCCTTTGAAATGAAAATGCTCCCACCCAAAAAGAATGCTCCCCAACAGATTAATGACACTTAAGATTGAGGAGCAACCTCTGTCATTATTAGATACTAACCTGTGTCAAGGGAGTATTTGTGTGTGCATGTGCATAATTATTACATGTTTATTTTGATACTTTGTAAATATTGACTACTATATAATTTTTTCTCTGGTCAAAGTGGACTACAATTATTGACATACTGTATGTTAATGATGTCTATATTACCAGTGTATGTTGTGTAGGGAATTTTCATTTTTACACAGTAATTCCAATAATGAACCATAATGACTAGTATTTATTCATGAATCACAGTCCCTGTAAGTAAATCAGTCAGTCAGTAAATCTGTAAGTAAAATTTCTGTGTTTACCTTAATCTCTGAATAGATGTGTGTAAGGGGAATTACAGTAAAGATAACAGGCCTCCCACCTTGGTGCTATGTGGTAGTGTTGTTGAGCAGGAAACAGAAACCCTTGCCCCTCTGAAGGCATGACTGAAGTGGAGCACGTGTTGAATGCAGGAACCTTGCAGAAAATAGAAGATGGGTCTGGCTTTTTTCAAACATCCATGCTGCATCCGTTGTGACCAGTAGCTTTGATGATAGTAGAAGCTAATTGACGCAGTGCGAGCTTTACGAATATTCTACTGTCTTTGTGTGTCCAATTGATGTTAATGTAAGCTGGTGCACATTGGTGAGCCAAATCAGATATATCTATGTCTGCTGTTCCTTCAGCAACACCAGCCTACCAATCACAGACTTTACAAGTCTTCTGGGTCCCCAAGCTATGTGCCTTGCAGATGTTAGCAACCAATGCTGGATGGATCTGCCATTGGTCAGAGCTGTGCTTTACTACAATCTTCAAGATTCTTATATGCAGTGTAAATGTGTAATTAAATTAGTTACTTTAAGGAAATATTCAGGATCACAATTTCAGTTACATCTGAATATCCTCTGCAGAAACACTGGCTATATGTTTAATACTATTTTCATACTAATTAGTTTTGTTTTGCTTTTTTTGTGTGCAACATCCTCCATTTACTGCTGAAAGTCTGATACTATTCTGATATGCCTAATTGGTTCTCCTGCCATGTTTGAATTGGCAACATCATCCACTGCCTGCTGGATCTACAGCTTACAAGTGGTCTGTAGTTGTGAGGAGGCCTGCAATGTCAGATAGAAACTACAGTGTAGGTGTAGCCCATTGCAGGAAATTAAAATTAGCTGTAGTGAGCAGGTGCACATATACACAATCAATCCAACAAGAATGGACAACTGCTTATTCAGTGATGTTCACCAGATGCTAAATGTAAATGTCAAATATTTGATTTAGCAGCCATAACTATTCAAAGGTCAGCATGATCTCACTGTAAAGCACTGTTGAGGTGTTGATGTCTGACACTGCTGTGGCTGTATCAGTTTAAAGTGCTGAGTGAGTTTAAATGGATTTTGACAGCAGTGCTGAGTAATGCTGTTAAGGTTAATCCTACTAGGTTTCAAAAACTGAAAATGGTTGACAGTTGAGATTCATTAGAAATGTAGAAAAGTTATACAAAAGTAATTCAATGTAATTAGTTACATTACTTTGTATAAAGTAATTGAAATTGTTACACTACTGTTACACTACTATTACATTTGATATAGGGTAAATTGTAAATGTAACATTACATTTCTGCACTGCTTATATGTATGTAGCATGATAAGGGGCATATTGTATTGAGAGAGATCACTGTCACCATACTTTACCATGAAGAGGTTTACTGTATATCAAGTATGTGATTTATTGGTGTATCTGGATATGGTTATATTCAAACCAACTTTTCCTCTATGAGAGGCCGAGGTGGTTGTTTTCGCTAGAGTTTGTCTGTCTGTAAGCAAGATAACTCGACAAGTACTGCACAGATTTGGAGGAAATTTTCGGACAACGTGGGTATTAGGACAAGGAATTACATTTTGGTGATGATCCCTCACACCGTCTTGAATTTATTTTGGGTCATTAACCCTATATTGCCTTGGCGAAGGCCTGCGCGCTCTGAGTACTTTTGTAGTTTGTGGCTGACTTTTCCCTCGTGTGTAGGTCTATGTTCTTGACATTATTCTGTTTGTTTGACTTTTATTGGTCTAATTTGCAAACTGAGGATTGAAAGGAATACACTAGACCTGGCGAGGATGTAACATCTTTGACGCACTTACAACCCGGACAACCCGGTCTGACACTAACCCGCTAATACTGTGAAGGCATAAATAAGTTTGACAAACATATCCCCCAGTTGTTTTCTATTATGCTAGGCATAATATGCTCATAAAACTTTCATTTAAAATATTGATGTAAGCCCATTGAAGTGTTACATGCAGGATGTCTTTGCATAGGAATCACAATAAATGTCTAGATTGATTATCAAAACAAAGGCATCAAACATGTCGATCTTCATCAACTGTTAGAAGAATTGCATTTTACATTTAATCATTCCAGGATGAATACTGGTTGTATCTTATTAGAATCCTTTTGCCACTCCTCAAAGATCCATCTATAGGGCTTCACCTATGTTGCCTTAAATAAAAAAGGGAAAATATACTTTCACTTTTTGTAAATCTGTAATCCTATCTAATTTGGTTAGTAAGCGTGCCCTTTTAATTTCATGAGCAGCCAAACTTGATAATGGGTCGTGGTGTGTGATGTAAACTTATCAACAATATGATTGGTTAAAGAAATGTCAGTCAGAATGAGGTCTCGTGAACGCTCGTGATATAATAGGCGTTGACGCGATCATTCATTGAGGTAGGAAGGAACTTGTGAGGGTAGGAGCTGTTTGGTGAAGAGAGTAAACTGATTTTTCATTGAACGTAAAAACGTGTGTTCAACGCGAATGTAGGCAACTCAGTCTCATTCAGTTGATGCGCTCTTTAGAAACACTAAAAAGTTACAACATCTTTTGAAGCAAGTTTCAGAACATCCTAACGTTTTTTTTTAGCCCAATCAGTGTTTCTTTTGTCGCCGAGGACTTCCTCCTCATAGACCGCGTTTAGGATGTAACGTTAATGCCAAACTATCGTTTATCTTTAAGAAATGGATTATATTTATTTAGCCACATGTGAACATCTTCACATAGCGAAATGTCTTATTGTGAGTCTAACCTTAAAGGATCATCACTACAGTTATTGATGTGGGTATCCTCACTTGATCAACACCGACATTTTCCTGCACTGCTGGCAGTGAAAAAGGTACGATTCGTCATTAATGTTTTATTCACAGGGGTTGTTATAGTCATTGCAGTAATACCATTAATAACGTGACATTATGAACCGTACTTAACGTTACCGAAAATATTTAAGATAGATGTTGAAGTTAACGTTTTGGTTGGAGCATCTGTTTTCAAGACTAAGGTTATCGGTAACCTGAAAATGCTCAAAACGTTAATGATAAAGCGTACTGAAGCATTAGTTCAGTGTCGTAGTCCTACAATTTAGCAGGCAAATTAAATGTTCTGAATGTTCTAAACTGTTAAGAAAGCTTTATTGACAATTTCGTGACAATGGCAATGTTAACAGACTTGCATGATCTACCAGGGTAGCTGTGATCTCTTTTAGGCAGTCAAAATTAAGACCTCTTCACAGAAAGAGTATCGGCACTACCTTACTAAAGTAGCCTACCTACTTTGATTTATGATATCTACACTCTGAAAAACATCGACGTATAATTATATCGATGTGCTCAAGAATGGAAATTTACCATATTTTCTGCCCTCGACATATCTGACCCTGTGATATTACCACATTCTGAACAGTGAAGTGGCAATTATTGTGTTAATCTTCCTAAAATAATTGTTGCAGTGGGATGATGTTATGCTTTCAGTGGGCGGATAGACCATTGCTGCCAGTTTATGGCAGATTAGCATGTAATGCATTAACTGACTAAATTTAGTCTTTAATGGACACTATATGGACAGTATATTTAGTGGTACTGTAAATCGAATATTTGCTCTGGTTTCTAGGTTCAACAGGCGCTCTGTGTAGCATGCTATAAGGTCAATTTTCCTACACATTAGCGCATTAGTTTATGCAGTTAAAGCATGCATTTCCTTTTTTGGCTCACATTTTCCTTAGTTTGAATGATATAAATTCTAATTTGGAAACATGAATCTCAAGGAAAACTTTGAGCTTTTACATGCCTGCTCAAAACGAGACTGATGGGGAAAATATACTTGTGTTCAGCACACAGTTGTTAGCATGCTGTAGTTTAAGGAAGTTATTGGGCTTATTCCAGTTACCCTTAACTCTCACCATTTCTACATAGTGAAGTAGAGTAGCCCCCCTTCTACCTATCTTCCAGCCTGATTAACTAGCATGAAGCAGAGATAGCAGGCTTTTTATGTAATTTTAAAATCTACTTTGGCCACTCTATGCAGTGCCTTTAATGCATTTTCTGCTTTGGCTTGGACTTCATGAATAAACTACCTTAATGTGTTACAGTTGGGCTTCTTTTTAACCATGTGATCTGGTAACCCAGGTAATAAGTAGTTATTTTCAACTAAACATGTTCCCCCACATCAAGAATATGTGTGTACATTAAAATCTCCATATCAGATTGAGGTGTTGGACATCTGCTTCCACAGCAGGTGTCAAATAATAGGCTATGCTTTGTTTGGACAAGCGATAAGATTTTTATTGCTGTGTCAGATGTCCCCAGATGAACATTTGCTTACTCCATCATGCTTTCCAGAAATTGCCCATTATATTAGACTTGACGTTGAGAGCATGTGTGTTTTTGTTTGGATCAAATGACTTAATGTGGTGATGGACTGAAAAGAGAAGAATAGGCTAGTGCTTCCCAGGCCCATACTGCACTCCGTTCAGTGCTTCATTATCATTGTTCAAAATAGTTGGTTTACTACTCTAAGTGGACTTCCAGTGGCATCAACAGCCATGCATGCTTTGTGTTTACATACACTACCCCATTGCTTATATTGGGGGAAGTCACTGCCTGTGTAGTAACACAATCCAGTCGCCATAAGGTCACTAAGCACATCTTTGGGACGACACTGAGCACCTGGGCAAAGAGACAGAGCTGAGTAGTGACAGGCTTCTATGTTGTGATGAAATAGTGTGTTTGTCTATTATGCTTAAATTTCTAACCTCTTTTTGAAGAGAGGTGGATTACCCCTCTCTCCAGCTCTTGTTGAGAAATGTCACTCAATGTTTTCTTATAGCTTAGTGGAAAGGAAGTCTTATATAACAACATTATATATCAAATGAATCAAATTTATCAAATGAATAGCCAGTCCCTTGCAGCACAGTTCCCACCTCGCCCAGTTTGAGACCCTTTGCATCCTGCCCGACAACTTCCCTTAGCCGTGGTAAAACCAACATGAACCAGAGCCTCTTGTCATAACACTGTCTTACACCCACAAGGAAATGATGCTACACTGTGTTGTTGTAGAATTGAAATTAGGTGAACAGAAAGACCCTGTTTTCAACCCCAAAAGTAATTATCAAGCTGAAATTCATTTGCAGTGTCTTGGTGACTGGAAATATTTTCAACAAAAGGGCTATGTTTTTGAGTCCCATCATCATTTACTGTATAAGGCCAACAGTAAATGGGTCAAATACACTTTTAGTTTACAGGTCAGAATTCTAGGTAAAATGCTAGGCAGGCAAATGTCAGCACCATGGTTTAGAATGAACTGCTGTGGTGTGCTGTTTAAAAAGATTAAGATTGTATTCTGATGTAGTCTAATGAGTCTTTTATATGCTTAAAATCTTCCAAGGTTGGTACTCTAGAGCAGACTTATCGTGTCAAAACGGGACAAGTCATACTGACCTAGGGTTACTGCTTTTAATATATCCCTCTGTCTGTGTCTCATCCATTCCCAGCTTCCTGCCACAGGATCCATTCCCAGCGTTGGGATGCCACTACTGAAGCCACTTCATCGGTTAGAGGACTTCTAGTCACCATGCCTCATCACAGGTTAGCTGTTTGTGGGGAGGAATGGTGTACGCCACCGATATTACCATCACTGTGGAGGTCAACACAACCACTCCCAGCCCAGTTGGTTTTGGGGCGCTGAACTCTACCTAGCATTCTAAGGCTTGCCAGAAAATGGAGCAAACCTCTACCGAGAACAGCTCTGTAGGCTACAGGACATTTTCTGAACCAGTGAGTCTAGCATCACTGGACAGTGAACCAGGTCTCAGCCTACCACTGCAGATATTTTTCTGCATTGTCATCATTGCAATCCTGTTAGTGGCCTTCCTGGGTAATGTGGTGGTGTGTCTGATGGTCTACCAGCGTGCTGCCATGCGCTCTGCTATCAACATCCTGTTGGCTAGCCTAGCATTTGCAGACATGATGCTGGCAGTCCTCAACATGCCTTTTGCCCTGGTGACCACTGTGACCACAAATTGGATCTTTGGGGACATTTTCTGCAGGGTCTCGGCCATGTTTTTTTGGCTTTTTGTCATTGAAGGGGTGGCCATCCTGCTCATAATCAGTGTGGACCGCTTCCTCATCATTGTACAGAAACAAGACAAGCTAAGTCCGCGCAGAGCCAAAGTTCTCATTGGAATCTCATGGGCCTTCTCTTTCTGCTTCTCCTTCCCTCTAGCTATTGGTCAGCCATCTCTACAGATCCCCCCCAGAGCCCCGCAGTGCGTGTTTGGCTACACCAGCGAACCTGGCTATCATGCCTATGTAGTGCTAATTATGCTAGTCTTCTTCTTTGTGCCATTCATGGTCATGCTGTACACTTTTATGGGAATCCTGAACACCATCCGCCATAACACTATTCGCATCCACAGTCATCCTGACAGCATCAGTCTAAGTCAGGCCAGCAAACTGGGCCTGATGAGCCTGCAGAGGCCCTTCCAGATGAACATAGATATGAGCTTTAAGACGCGTGCCTTCACCACCATTCTCATCCTCTTCTCCATCTTCACTGTATGCTGGGCCCCATTCACCACCTACAGTCTGGTCTCCACCTTTAGCAGTGGCTTCTACCACAAGAACAGCTTCTTTGAGATCAGCACCTGGCTCCTCTGGTTGTGCTACCTCAAGTCCGCTCTCAATCCCCTCATCTACTACTGGAGAATAAAGAAGTTCCGTGATGCCTGCCTTGATTTGATGCCCAAGTACTTTAAGTTTCTCCCCCAACTGCCAGGACATACCAAGAGGCGAATCCGCCCAAGTGCTGTCTATGTATGCGGGGAGCATCGTTCTGTGGTATAGCAATAGACTTGAAACACAGCTGAAGCTTTCCTTTTCTTTCCAAGACATCTCTGACTGATTCTAGTAAGCTGTGATTTGTTTTTGCTTTTTTTAAGAGTGTGTCTTTGCTCTGTGGAAATCAGTTTACATTGCGTGTAAATTAAGTGCTTAAAATGATGGTTGACCAACCTGAAAAGCATTTGTTGCTTTGGTTTTGTTTGGTTTAGTGAACACCAGTCAGGATGCTGCTATATCTGGTGAAGATGTGCAATTTCAGTGTACTGTACAATTATATTGAATGTAATAAAATGTGGATATTTGTTACATTGTTAACATTGTTTAAAGTGTCTTTTTAATTTTTTGTCTTATACTAAATCCAGTCTACTTTTCCAGACTGATGAACTTGATTGTTATTGAGGCTGTGAACATTAATCACAAGTGAAGAGTTTATAAAATGGAAAAGAGCTTTTCCAAAAGTAATCTGCACGCTCCTTAAAAACACTTTTTTTTCAAACTATTTTACATACTGTATATGAATTCTGTTCAAGAGGACAGGTGTCATGTATTACACAGTTATGTCTGCTTATGTAGACTACTTTAGTAGAATGATATTGAGATTATATGGAAATTGTAGCTGCGGGAATAGTTTCGTTCAGAGTGGCAAGATAAGTGATGATAAGCTCTGAGGAGTAGCCTCCTGTTCCTCAGAGGACTTGCACAGGAAGACATTATATGCTGTGTTTTTGTGACTTGTTTTTGACTCTTGATGCCCCAATGAAATCATGTTGGAAAAACTATTACTTTTAGATGCCAGTGCAGTGGTACCTGACTACTCTGCAGGTGTAAAACAGTTTTGTATGGTCAAAATATCCTTGCTCATTATCAATGTCTATTTTTAAAGCCAGCCAAATTGCTTCTTTAATATCTATAACTGTCAGTTCAGTTAAAAATATACCACTCTATTTGAATGCTTGAATGTTTAATAAGTAATTTCTGGATTAAACTTTCTTTGGAATTTAAATGGTGTAATTCATTGTGTTTTAGATCTCAAATTAAAAAATGTCATTGGATTCAACATCCGGCTTTGTAAGGGGGGTATGGATCGAATTAATGGCCAAAGAGAGGGTTTAGACAGCAACCAGAGAACAGAAAGACCAGGAAAGGTTTCGTGGGTTTTTAGGGAAGGAGGCTGTTGGGGTGTAGCTATCCCCAGTTGCCCTTTCGTTGTCTAGTCAGTTTCATTTAGGTGAGGATTATTCAAATGGAACCAGCACTGCGGTCAGGTTATTTCTCTCAGCTTTGTAAATACAAAGAATGATTTTCTTAATTAGTGTCCTCGGTGGAATTCATTATTCTGCCAGCATAGCCTAATGAGTAGGTTCAGCGCTTTGAAGCTTACCTTAATCATAGCTCAGGGTGCCATTACTAAGCAACAGGAACTTCGGGCTGTCTCAAGAGATGCTGTGGAGACGTCAGGCTTTATGCTCGGGGAAAGGTACCTTGTTCTGAAGAAATGGCATGCTTGTGTGGACATTCTATCCACGATTAGCAATTATCCATGAGACAGCTGTATGGGGGGTGGTGGGGGTGGGTATATACAGTAGAATATGTTCACTCCAGGATAATAAACACTGAACACCATCACTTTCTGATTTGTGTTTACTCATTTTGTATCCAACAGAATGCTTTCCTTCTCAGGAACAAGAAAATAGACCTTTTCAACCCTGTAGAATTGAAATCCCTGATGTTTTCCTGTTCCATATGTCATGATGTTGACTGGGTCACCTAGGACCCTCATGATACAAATAGTTGTCTAGTGACAAACTGCTTCAGTCATTGGACTATTATGAATTTGAATTCTACACAGACATTTAACCTTTTAGTTTGGTAATTCTAAGCCACAAATATTAAATGCATGCATTTCAATCATTGAGCGGTGTTATGTGTCAGTGTAGTATATGGGACATGCTAAGCCCTTGTAGAATTGTACTCTGCTTGTACACAAACATGATTTATGCCTTTCAGTTATGTCTTTGGTAACTGAACTGTTCCTCTAGATAACTAGACAAAATTGTATACGTTTAGAACAAAAGAAAACATTAATGAGGCAAATATTTTGTAACTCTGCGTTCACACCAAGACCTACTAAAGCTGTAAAATCGCTTTTGTCGCTCATAAAAATAGCTGCTAAATTTCTGTGTTCGCTGTTGTCGCTTAAATCGCTCATAATGTTATGCGTCATAGCTAATTTGCATAAAATGGAGCGGTTTATAACTTCTTTTAGTCGCTCTGGTCGCTCGTGGCCTTTGTCGCTCTTGTCCATACAACGTTTATTATGACTAAATACGACTCTCTGATAACTTTACAGCTTTAGTCGCTTTTGGTGTGAACATGTTAGCATTGAGAGAGACTGTGCACGGTGAGGCATCCCTATATCATGACTGTAATTTTGTTAGCAGTCCCACGTCTGCTCATATGATGTGGCCTTACATGCTGATCATTACGTGGTGTTTAAAAATTGGATTTTGCAATCCTGAGCAATTATCTCTGGATTTCTCTCTAGCCTATCTCTGGCACCTTGCACAGGTAAGGCATAGCCTAATAAAGCAGGATGAAGTTGTTACTGCTGGGAAGATGATGTAGGCCTATTAAACCCATGTAATGCTTATATAATCATTTCAAATGAACCCATTACCCACATTCTCATCAATGGCTGCTGTATCACACCCTCACTTCTGACACTGACTCAGAAGACGTGGTCAGAATAGACCTAAAAATCTGCTTTGTCTGTCAGGGTTCTGTGTGAGTGTCTGATGGTTCGCCCAGTAAGACAGTCCAATAGTGTTATTTAAGACATCATACTGAGAAGAAAAGGGGATCAGAATTCTCACCTTGAAAAATGTGCCTTGTGCTGGAGATGGCTCTTTCTTGTTTCCATGGCAATAAGTAGGAGTACACGTCCACAGAGTCAAATGTATGTGTGCTGCACGTGTCTTGCATCTGACAGTAGAGGCTTGGAAGAAGCAGCTGTCAAAAAAGACTAACAAGCTAGTGTTTAGCAGGAAATGTTTTCGGCTATATGATGGTGATTAGACAGTAATAGTAATAAGCCAGTTGACAGTAATAGTAATCAGAGTAATAAGACAACAACATCTCACACCTGGTCCATACAAGTTCTGAATTCATATAGCCTAATAAGAAGAGGAAGAAGAATGTGTGAATTTATGCAATAGTAGATAAATTTTTTTTCAAAAACCGAATAGGAATGATGCAACATATTTGTTGTATCATTCCTTATATGCTGTAATTGTTTTAGATTGTAGTTGTTTGCCGTGGGGACTTAGTCACATAGTGATTAATCATCGCTCAGCCTCCAGCTCATGGCTCATATTATGCTACTTTAACTGTTGATGCTCCATGCTTTGGAATGACAACCCTATCAAGCCACTGGGTTTCATGGAATATATCTAGGGATAAGGTTCCAGGCATACGTCTACAGTATTTTGTGAGTTTAAATAAAAAGCAAGGTGAGCAGGATTAGCTAACTTAGGCAGAGTCTTCCAACTGTTCAAAGAGTTAAGAGGAACATAGGCTTATGCTTGGAAGCCTAAAAGAAAATGTTATTACATACAACTCAACAGTTTCTAATTATGACAAGTGGTGGTTTGACCCGCTGTTATAAAGGTATTTTATGGCAGTTATTTAAACAGTATAATGCAGTAGTTTGTCTTGCACCAATTGATATAACTAAATGGTGAGGCTGCTATGTTATGGCTATTTGTGAACTGTATCAAACGGTTACATAATATAAATCCCGGCATTACATTTTGCAATCACCAGGACCTATATAATGTCATTACCTTCCCACAGTGGCATGCAAAGATGAGCAACTTAGCACTGTTGACATGGTAACACCAACACAACTGAATTTCCTTGTTGTTTAGAAATGGATGTCTCTTTCATGCATCTGCAGGTACAGTGCAGAGGATTCTGTTTAGGATAGTGGAGAATAATGATTCTCTTTCTCTCTCTCAGTATGTATACCTATTTTAGTTACATGAATAAAGAAGTCTAATAGGGGACATTTAAGAAATTAATTTATTAATCAAAACAATGAGAAGGATATGAAAAGTACCAGAGAACCACTCATTGAATACTTGAAATTGTTGATATTATTAAGCTTTTATACTTACTACCATGTTATTGTGCTTAATATGGGCTTCCTGACTTTATTTTAAACTTTCTAACCACTGTATTTAAAACTTTTTTTAATAATGTGTTTAAATACAGCAAGTTGCTTTGGACAAAAAATGTCTGCAAAAAATCAGTCACATAATTCTGTCATAATGCTACATCCAGTGTATGAAGTACACCTTGGTTAGCAAGCAAATACATGAGAAAGTGCATGTACACACACATGCATGCTGTGACATTGGAGAGACTAAAGCATCATCATGATTTCACAGAAAACAAATGCACTGAAGTTTTTTAATGATTTTAATCTTTATTTTTACCACACAATTAACTGGGGGACACAACATAGGTAGGCCTTCAGTGAGGCACGATTATAAGGAACCGTTCCCACAAGAAATTAAAATTGTGTTAGTAACTACAGATCTGCCTCCCAAGACAATATAGGCAACTTTAACATGAAATAGACCAGATTTATAGTCCTCTGCAAGTAAAGCATTATTTATTTAACTCATACTTTTTAATTACTTTAAGTTTCACATTTGTGTAGGTCGCAGACCTTCTGCTATGTAGACAAGCTCATTTTGGGTGTTTTTGCTGAGAAATAAATGTAGGAGGCTGCTGGTTTGGCTGATGGAGATTGAGTAACCCAGGGTTAATTTTTGTGTGAATTATCCCACAGGGAAAAAAATACTTCTTACAACTGTCTTTTTTTTTAAATGAATAAATAAGTCAATGAAAACCACTGAATTCTGATCCGTTTCTGCTAAACCCCACTCCTGGAGATAAAATAACAGGAGAGGTGTATTCTAACTTGATCTTAAATTGGCCTTACAAAATACCTGTACAATAAAGGCTTTTTAACTGTTATGAAATGACAGCGTATTGGAGTTACTCTTGGTTATTTACATTAAATTGGCCAATAGACTCTTTCTTTAAATTGAACCATTATGAAACATTGATCAGATGTTACTAAATTCTGATTTGCTTCTCCTAAGATGCAAGAAGAAGCACCATTTTCTTCTTGGATGCCTTTTAGGAAAGCTGTACCATTTACTGATAGGCATATAAGCATTTTCAATGCAACGGTGTTGTAATTCAATTACAGTTAACACCTCTCTGAGGTTGTTGAAATCAATTCACAGACATCATCTCATAATGCTAGAGAGAGATAATGTTAATTAAAATTGATTGAAAAAAAGCTTTTGCAAACCATTCTCCTGTATATTTAATATTTTGGAAGAGAACAGACAATCTTTTGCTCTAGTGATGACTCTTCTTTGCTCAGTGTGGACAGAATGAGGGCATTATCCTTTGACAAGCTCTGAAGCTTCTCACCATTGACACATAGGTACATTTAGTTGAGTTAAGGCTGGATTAAAATACAGTACTTGGGGCGGGGGTGATTTCAAGGAAGAATCGGTTCTATCAAATTTCATTCCACAAAACAATGGCTTCAAATATTTAGTTAATCTAATTTACTTTATTAAACCATCTGTCCATTCAGTTGTCAGTTGGACAGTTTTATTCCTCAGTCACGGAGTTCTTTTTCTGTGAGAGCACAAGGTCTTTGACTTCTGCAGTGAGTGAGAGTAGCTCTTTGTGGATGGCCTCGGTGTCATCTCCCTGACCGTCTCCTCCATCCTGCACCACCTTCTTCCCCTGGCTCTGACTCACCAGCTGCTTGACCACCAGGGCCTGGTACCGAGACAGGAGCTTGTGCTGATCCTACACAACCACAGAAGCACATATGCACTTAGTACTCCACCACTTCATACCCAATGGGAATTCCATGAAAGACATCTATACTCAACTTCCAGAGTTCAGAACTACACGGTATCTGGTCTAAATGGATATTCATGGATATTCATGGCAGAAGGGGAGAAGTCCAGCTTCAGATGAGTAAAACTCCTATTGGCTCTACCTGTGCATTTCACACAAGCGATCTGACGGGGGGCATTCTTGGCATACTGGTTAGGGGACTGGACAGCAACCGAAGAGTTATAACAATGACTGCTGTATCAATAGCTGCCCACGGCTCCGTGCATGGGTATGTGTGCTTAGAGTGTTGTGAGTTCCAAATGGGTGTATCTGTATGTGTGCATACTACCTTCTGGATGGCTCAAAAGCATAAGACAAGTCTCTAGCAAAGGTCAATAAAGATAACTTATTAGCTGATATACCTGGCTAAAGAGTTGTGTTAATTGGGGGCGCTGTGGGGCAGTTTGCTAAGGCATCAACCAGGTTTCGTTCGAGAGGTCTTTTACTCTCTCTATTTTCCACTCATTTCCTATCACTCTCTATTCTGTTCTATCTGACTAAAAGCAATACACTTGTAGTTGTGCTAACTAGAATCGGATGGTTGAATGGTTGGAACAGATATTATGCAGAGCTTTTACTTTCTCAAGCCAGACTTTTCCAGGTCTGGTTGGAAGCCAAACTTAAATGCAGTACAGAGATAGCAATCTGCTCTATAAAACACTGATGGAAACAGATTTAATTTTATTGTTACTGTTTACCAGTTAAAGTCTGATGAAAGTTATCACTTTATGAAATTTATCACTTTATGCTGAGGTTTCTGAAATTAAGGCAAGGGCTTGTGCAGTGCGAGTGGTGAAACTGGTACAGCACCTCAGGGATCTTGCCGACCAGGGTGCCTATAATCTGGGGCACGCAGCGGCCAGGTGCGTGCAGCATGCAGTGAGTGGTGGCCTGGAAGAGCAGCACGCTGGTCAGGTGCAACACCAGTGCAGGATCCTCTGTCAGCTTCAGCTGCTCCTGTAGGGCTTGCCGGTGCTGAAACAGGGCCTGCCTGTGGGGCACACACACGCAAAACACACACGTACATATTGTCACCAACACCACTTTAATAATGTAGCTGATGTTGCGATTAATATCACAATCTCTACACAATCAATTTCAGCAAACCAATAGACGTGTTAAATCCAATTCATCATAATGGGCCCAAATACAGTGTCTACCTCCATATGTACATATGGGCCTTCGTGAAGAAGCCTTCTAACCTTCTAAAAAGACAGAATATACTGCTGACATTCAATCAAACCACTCCAGTTTGTCCTGTCTTCAGTGTGGACTAAAATGTGGCCCATTGTGGAGCTCTGAGCTGAATACTGTACCTCTCTCTCTTCTTGTCTCCTCTCTTCAGCATGAAGCCACATTCCTCAGCGGCCACTTCCAACTGGCTTATAAAGTCCTCAATGCTCTAGGATGAGAAATATGCAGAGCAGATTATTCCAAATGAAGTCATTTCTATAGTGCTGTAAAATGGACAAGCTGTAATTGAACTAGTGACCTACTTTTCCATTCAGACTGTTATGCAGCTTTATTAGGGGAGCTTTAGTCTCATCCGCCAGCTTTCCTAAGATCTTCAACCTCACCTAAGGGTCACATCATGTTGAGCATAGTTTCACTCACATAGATATGGTATAATTATAGCATATTAAGACAAATATATAGTATACTACCTCATTAGTGATGGCACCAGAACCGTCTGATGTGATCATGCCATCTGATGCCACAAAATTGACTAGGATGTTTGTGACATCAGTGCACACTGACTTCAGCACATGCTTGGCAATGTGTGCCTGGGTTTCATCTATTGAAAAGAATTCACAGCATTGAATCCATTTGAAATGAGAGAAGCCTCTGGACAGAAGTAGACCAGTTCATATGTTACCCTCATTTTCTTCCGCAATTCAAAATGAAATACCTGAGAAGATCTTTGTTCCCTTCTCAAAAAGCTTGATGTTGTGGTATAGGTTAGCAACTTCCTCCTGAAGGTCTTTGACATTCTGCTTGTGGCTGCCGCCTGAAGTCGATGAGCTTGAGGACATAAATGTTGTCCGCACCACTTCCTGATATGTTTTTGTCAAAGGTCTGTCAAAATGAATGAATGGTAAATGGACTGCATTTATATAGCGCTTTTCTACTCCTACGAGTACTCAAAGCGCTTTACAGAGTATGCCTCACATTCACCCATTCACACACATGCATTCACACACCAGTGGCAGAGGCTGCCATGCAAGGTGCCAACCTGCCACCGGGAGCAATTTGGGGTTCGGTATCTTGCTCAAGGACACTTCGATGGGGTCAGGCAGAGAGGAGCTCGAACCTGCAACCCTTCGGTTGCCGAACAGCACCCCCACCACCTGCGCCACCACCGCCCCCAGTAGAATGAACTATTTTATTTAAAATATTTAAATTTGCCTTTACTAGGCAAAACTAAATCTGACATGGACTGATGAAAGATGAATGGGACTCACTAATGCAGAGAGGACAGAAATACCTCAGTAAAAATTCTGCTAGATCCAGAAGCATGTCCTCAGAGCAATCACAAACCTTCGACTCCAATACGCCCACTATCTCATCAACAGACATGAAAGGAATCTCTGCCTGTCTGCTGGGATCTTAAAAACAGATGAGAAATACATGTTTACACAGCAAAACAAAATCAATACTCTGTGAACCACTTTGTCATGTTGGGCCATGTAGACCTGATAGGACATCTCACACAGACAGTCCACAAACAGCCAATGAACTTAGATAGTCCAGTATGTGCTCGTACTTTGTGGAGCGGGTCCAGTGTCATCATCGCTGTCATCGTCTTTTCTTGATCCCCTTTTCTTTGTTTTGCGGATCCTGATCTCTCGGGCATTTCCCCCGCCCCCGCCTTTCACACTGCCACCTCCTTCTGGTAAAGGACATGCAAGACTGTTACTTTAAAATGGCTCAGGAGCCACATAGGATGCCAAACGCCAGCCTTTGTTCCATTTTATTGCGCTACAAAAACAGCTTGTTGCTGGCTCTTGTGTATTCATGAAGGCTTTGGTATGTGTCTGTGTGTGTGTGTGTGTGTGTGTGTGTGTGTGTGTGTGTGTGTGTGTGTGTGCACTAGTGTGCGTCACCTGTAGCTTTCTTCCTACGCTCGTCCCTCTTGTCTTTTCTGGATGTGGCCGTGTTTTCAGCCAGCACAGATGGCTGCTTAAGATCCTCTTCTGTGATCAAAAATACTGGATTGCTCTTGACTTCCTGAAAAAGAAAAAAAGAGTTTAAAATGGCACCACTATAAGACAAGAAATCTTACACACAACTTAAACTTGTTTTTACTTGTGAGTATTTTTTGGGAGGGGGGAGCACATCATGTTGATTTCCTGACAAATGTGCTCCGACTGTCCTTTTCGTATTGTATGCTTACCTTCTGTGCTTTGTGTTGCATAGCTTCATCAAACAGGGCCAGGCAGTTGCTGATAAACTTCTCACTAACCACCACTGTGCTGCTCAGTACCTTGGCAGATGACTGCACGTTTGTCGTTCTCATGACTTGGTTTATCAAGATGCCCACATCCTCATTTGAGAAACTGCTGGGTATGATTGGCTTGGAACATAAAGAGCAGTAAAAGACATTATAAGCCACTCATAGTGGATAAAACACCTGACCACTCAGGTTACCTGCACAGTGATCACCCCTTAATTATATGGACTTATTCTAATAAGGGAGCTAATGCCAAAGTTCAAGATTTATAGCTTTGAAGAACTTTCCAGACCTGTAAATCTGTCCAAGTGGCTGAGTTTACTGCCTCTTCCACTGATGCCTCCAGCTGGTCGACTAAAGCCTGACCGACACAGGCTGACCTCAGTAAGAGAAGGCTGCTGGACTTAAAGCGCTTCTTAATGTAGTTCACAGGATCTGGAATACCTAGTCGAGTCAAGGCTTCAAACTCTGGGGGTGGTGGGAGAGTCATGGCTAGGTCATTATCAAAGCAACATAATGTGAGAGTAGCTATTTACATGTTGGGTGCAGGCTGTACCCAGTGTGTCAGAAACTGACCAATGAAAGTTCATATTTGTGTACAGTACAACAAAGTTACCAAGCGCAACACCAAGCCTTCCACATAGCAATTTCAGAGATGCTTTTCTCTCTATTAAGTCAGTGTTTGTGCAAAAGAAATTTTTTTAAGATATTCTTTTGTGGTTCATGCTAACAAAATAATTCCCTGATACATATAGCTTAAAGGTACATTCCACCTCACCCAGATATCCATTTTGCTTGAGGAAGGAGTCCACCCAGTTGCTCTGCGTCTTGGAATAGATGTCAGGGATGTAGACGGCTTTGTCCTGTCTGCCCCCCACCACTGAGCCTTTCAGGCGGCCGCTATTCACCAGCTCCTCCAGCACAGCTGGGGACAACACAGCACATCAGGAGGCCTACTGCACTTACACAACTAGAGCACTGTGGCACAAAAATATTCATTTGCGGACTTTTTACTCCAACAGACTTCCATAGGGTGTTTCAAAAGTACATCCAGAAACCTAAGGTATAAGAAATTACTTACAATAAAGAAGATGTTCCTGAAACCCATGGATGCCAATAAGATTATTAATGGGTGTTGGCCTACAAACAGAATAGCCACAATGGGCCATTAAGCCTTAATAGCATTCAGAATTGCTGAAGATTTTTGAAAATTAAGTGAGAGAGACAGAGAGAGAGAGGAAGATAGAGGTGGAAATTGCAATTCAGAAGGGCCAAAACAGACATAAGAGAGAACTGAAGCATACCGAGTAACTGCACTGAAAAGACCTTGAATTCGTGCTTTGTGGCGCTGCACAAAAGCTTCTGTGAAAATGACCCCTCGGTTGTATTGGTCCATTTGACCTTGGATGATTTTGCAAAGGCGCATAGACAGCTCCTAGCACACAACAGTATAGTATTGTCAGACATGAGACATTCTGACCTGATCTGCACCCTGCACAATGTCTAGAGCCCTTCAACTCACCTCTGTAAGGAAATCACCAGGCAGATCATAGCTTTTACACAGCTCAGGGATGGTTACCTGACCAGCCTCTTGCAATTTATCATTGACCTCCTCAGCAAGGCCATTTAGGTAGTTCCTGAGATGATATATGGAGATTAACATATAGTTTGCTCAACATATCACTAATCTGGCTTTGTACAATATCCCCCTAGGCTGTCTATTCTTTTCACGAGATTAGATACTATTTGTGCATTGCACTCCAAATGAATCTGTTGTGCTACTACAGCAATACATACCTACATATGTGTATATCATTCACATATAAAACTAGTTAGCTGTGATGCACTGAAATATAATAGACAGGTCTAAGATGTATTAAACATTGTAGATCTAAAAAAAATTGTTATTAGACACTTACTCATCAATCAGCTGTCCAAGAATCAGCTGAATGCTCCTATCTGATTTAGCAATTTCATTGGCTCTCTTTTCAACATGTACAAGATCCACATTGATGATCTGTAGACAGAGCATTATGTATTAAATTAACTAAAGAGAGGAAATTTTAGTTAATAATGCTTAATTAAAAGTGATGCAGCAAGGAACAGCAATAGCAGTGTATCTCAAAAGAAATCAGTCTATTCTTTTCAGGCCAGCAGGTACTGGTAATCAGCTGTTTACACAATGTGTTACTATGTGTTTTTACGTGTAGTTCATTCAGCTACTGTCCTTCCTGGCACAGGGTAATGGAGTTACACTCCTAATACATTTACATTGATTTAAAATAAATATCTATAAAAATACAAGTACTTAATGAATAACTAAATTAAGTATTTATATGATTTTTAAGCCAGAAAGTTACAGAAAATTGACATCACTTTTGTACATTAAAAATTAACAAAATAAAAACAAAAATCATCAAATGTTTCTATTATTAAAACATTATTCCCTAAATCACTATATACTCTTTGGTAATAATATTCTTTAACATAAACGCAAAAACAACCAGAAAATTTTTAGGTTTCATACATACCAAATAGCCTATAGCTCTATCTTCTTTTAGGTTAGCATTTAGCCAGCAAAGGTTAGCATAAATTAGCAATATTCAATTCACTTCTATTCACTTTTTTTGAAGAATTAAGGAAAAAAGGAATTAGTCTAGCCTAGCATCAGTTAGGTTGCTTTTATTCAGACAGGTTAAGACAGAAGGAGTGAGACAGAGACATGGGGTGGGAATGGAACCTGCCCACTGTATGGTAAGGGCACCACAGGCATTGAGTACTGCTAACACATTTATATTTAGCATCATTTCCTGAGAAGTGGGTGAGCCTCCCTCTATTTTGCATACCGTCTCAATTTTGGCACCAAACATAGTGAACAATACTGGTACAAAGGGTAATTTTTAGTAGATTTATATATTTAGTATATGATAGAATTTTGTGTCTTCACTATAATTCCCTTACCAATTTTGGTCACAGAGTTAAAGATTTGAACCTGACATTATTTCCTGTTTTCTTTTTTTGGAAATGAAATGGAATACCCTGCATTAAGTGTCCTATTAATGTGCTTACGTTTGGAAATTCTTTTCATTAGCTGAAAAAAAAAAACAGTATTTTATGGTAACGAGTTACAGTAATGGAATGATAGAACAACATATTTTGAAAGTTTGATAAAAGTCCTTTACATATATTTTTTCTTCTGTTTCATGTCAGAAACGTCAAAAGGGATACTTCTATTTCATAAAACAACAATGAAATAATATTTTTTTACATCTCACACAGCGAGTTAAAAATAATAGTGCATTTAAGTGCATTTTAAGTGCTCACAGAAGCAAAACTGAACCTGTTTTATAAATTTTACCTCTGTGTTATCCATACTAGTTGGGTGTTGTGTAGATATATAAAGTGTGTTTTTTTATACTCTAGATGTTAACATGCATGTGATCTTATGTTTATGTTATGTTATGTTTAGTTCCAGGATTTTAGAGGCCGTCCACACAGCAAAGTTTTTCTGTTAAAACGGAGAAGTTTCTATGCGTTTTGGCCTTGAGTCCACTTGGCGCCGGCGTTTTCGGTGACCTAAAACGAAGTTTTTTGAAAACACGTTCCAGAGTGGAAAAATCTGAAAACACAGTCATTTCATTGCTGTGTGGACAAGCAAAACGCAGCTTTTTGAAAACGATGACGTTGCCAATCCCTCACCGTCACATGACCAAAAGAGCAGTGAAGACCCCGGGACACAACAAGTGGTAAAAACAACAATGGAGGACAATGGAGTTGTGTTTGTGCTCTACGCACATGCACTCTCTGGTGTTGGTGTGTCCAGTGGTTCTGGCTGTATCTGTTTACAGCGCCACATATAGGTGTGGAATATGTATTACATCGTTTTCACTCAGTGTTCCGTTGTCGTGAGGATGCGGATATTTTTCGCTCCGGCTCATGTGTGGACACGGATTTTTTTCAACTCGCAAAAAAAAACAGGACCATTGTTGTGTGGACGGGGCGTTAGTGAACTCTTACTGAGCTGATAAGTGGCTGTGATCGGTTCATGGATAACTGAGTGCATAGCTAATGAGCTCCAATGGCTCATTGCCAGACAGACCTGCAGAATAAATTCAATTTTGCTGTCGGTGTATCTGTATTTCCAGTCTAGCTTGCAAATAAATAAAATTGTGGTATCTGTGCATCCCTTATAGTAAGATGAAAGCATACAGCTGTGATGTGTTGGATGAAACAATAATCAGATAGTAATATTTAGGCTTCAGGTTGACTTCAACTTAGCATATTTACCTTTTGTAGATCCACAATATTGATTCGACCTTGAATAAAAAGAAGAGTAAAGGCATGTCAACACCAACCAATTATAAATTAAACCACTGAAGTTGTTTGACCTGCTGTACTTTTTACATGTATACACCTATTATATTTTTTACAAACTGACCTCCATGAACATAGAGTTCATCCCGGATCTCTCTGGAAATCTGGCTCGGTGTAATGTACTCTTTCCCGTCTAGTGTATGCACAACGTCTAGTTTCTTTTCTTCCACAAGTTTGGCAACAATCTCTATGCAATTCCTTTCCGACAGTCTACAACACAGAAGGGAAGGACAGGGAAAGATGTGAAAAAATAGCAAGTTTCACTACGAAACTGACACATGAGGAATCTCTTTACGTTAGCCACCCATTATATTGTATGATCATGAATTTGGCATAATGTAAATGACTGGTTGTAAATAATGTCTACTGTCTTGCTAGCTAGTCAATGTGTTTTACAATAGTCAGTAAGTTAGCTAGAAAAGTGGAGAAGTAACGTTAGCCTTGAAAGCTAAGTCTGGTTATGACTTGCAACACTTCACGGACCCATGAATAGCCTAAACTATACTTGTTATCTGTTTTACTTAAATGATCTACACAGAATACTGCATTTAAATCATCCACAGCTTTATCAAACAACAATACAAAACATCTGTTTAGTGAAACGCTGCGTTATCATTCGTTAGCATTGACTTGAACAGCGGACAATATGTTCCTAGCTAGGTTCATCAAGGCACCACTCTTTATTCTAACAGACCAGGCTACAGTTTTGCACAACTGAAAACAGTTCAGTGAACACCATTAGCTACCGTTTGTTAGTGAAGCAAACGACACGATCTAGACAACGTGTCGAATTTAACGTTAGCTAATGCTAACCCGATCTGGGATAGCTAACGAACCTTTGCACAGTGTCTGCAAATTGTGCTCTTTGAAAATCTGCAGCGAGTCGCCTAATCTCCTCCCAGTCAGCTGCCATCGCGGTGCCAAGTGAATGAATCTAATTATACTGTTGTCAGAGCACAGTCCTGCTCTCTTCAGCAGCACTTTCCTGGTAGAAAATTTTCACTGTTGACAATCAGCATGGTAGGCAGTCCCACGTCAGCTTACAAACACGTAATACGGATAGCCAAGAAGTTCATACGACTTCGATATGCGGCTGGGAATATCCGTAATAGCCGTAGATTCATGTCTGGATACAATCAAAATTTTATGCTTAGGCTACTCTGAAAAGAAATCATACCCTTACATATTTAGTGGACTACAATTACTCTATCACTGTTGTTGTGTATAGTGATGTTTATTGGCAAAAAATAAGCCAAATGTACTTCGGAGATGCTATCATGAACACTGCAATAGGCCTGTAGGCTAAAATGTATCTTTTAAACAAAAGCTTTTTTAAGCAAAAGCTACACTATGTAAAACAGTGATAGCAACATACTGTCCTCTTACATTAAATGACATCAGATGTGGCACATGTGAAATGTTCACCATAATGATGTGGATATGAGAGTCCAGTTCGGCACTGTGATTTAACTGCATGGACAGTTTGAATCAGTGATCTACACCAGAAAACTTCATTGAGGCAGAGAAAAGACCAATGTATTGATGTGAACAGTGATGAAATTGTTTAGTCCCAAAACCATGTATCGAGATTATTACACACCTTATATTCCCTATGGTTTTTAATATAATCACAGACTCGGCATGTGTGCTCTGCCCAAAAAGCAGCCATTTTCACTTTGAATTGTTTCCGCCAGTCAAAGTACTGCAAATACACATCATCATTTTTATCCAGGAACAAGAGATGCTTAGCTAACTCTTTCGGGGTAAGGAAATCATCCACATGTATGAAAGCATCTCCTGGCACAAAGTTCTCATAGTTCTGCCTGGAGGGACCAAGGACTATGGGTACTGTGCCCACAGTGAGAGGGCTGAAGAGTTTCTCCGTGATGTAGTCTTTATGGATGGAGTTCTCAAATGAGAGATAGAATTTACAACTAGATATTGTTGAGAAAAAATCTTTGTCAACAATGTATTCCCCAAAGGCTTGACCATATGTATGTATTTCAATGTGCTTGTACAACTCATTGTAGTATTTCACTCTGGCATGGTCAGGATTCCAGTTGCTTACTATCCAGCACACTATCTTCGTCTTGCTTGGTAGTATAAACTCATCCTCCTCAGCGGGCACAACTGAGCCATAAGGCACCCATATGTCAGCGTCTTGGCGATAATTTAAAGTCACATTAAACATCTTTTCAAGTCCTGTGATTTTTTGAGAATGAGACGGTGATTCCAGATTCATCCATACCCACTTTTGAAATGGTGGATGCTGAAGGGGTGGCAGGTTTGACAAATCCTTGCTTATGTCTCTGTGATGAATAATTATTCCACTTGATTTGTTATATAGACTTCGGTCTGCTGTTAAGTAACAGCCATCAATATTAAACAAGCTATTGCAGCGTACTGACTCCAGATCATATGTCTGACCGAATGGCCATAACCAGATGAGTACTATAGTCTGGTCCACCTCTTTTTTGACAGCAGGCAGGGCTTTGATCTTAGTTGCAGATGTTCCGGTTTCTGTGGGCCCTGATAACCCATTATTAGATGGTTTGAAGTACATAAAAAGTATGGTTACAAAACAACCAAGCAGCAGGAAACCAATAAGAAGTGGCCTCAGAATTCCATTTAGAGATGTTGAAGACATTCTTTGTGCTATTAAACACACAAACAATTGGATATTAGACAGATGACAGCAGACAGATGATGTTGCAGATTGTTTGTTTTTCCTCCCAAAATTTCATATCTCTAGTACAGCATATGTGGGCCTAATAGGCTAAATGATGATATGCCAGATATTTTATGAAACTGACAATTTACCTTATATGTTTTAATCTGTAGGCTAATTGCCCTTTTGGGAATCACATGAATTACTAGCCTTAAACATTAAGCTGGCAGAGAATACTAAAACTCCTAAGAATATGTATAAAAGAAAAGACACACAGGAGAACACATCACTCAGAACAAAATATATATGTTAAAAAAAAATTGAAAAATCAAAAAACACAATCCTGTCCAATGTGTGTTTGGGCATCTTCAATTTGATATGTTGAATCTGATCTCCATCCTCTCCCTTGAACATCTAAGAAAAGCAAAAACATAAGAGTAAATTAAAATGTTACCTAATTACGCAATCCAAATGTATCCTATAGGCCTACATCAAGCATTCAAATATCATGCATCGCATTAAATTACCTTAAGGACAACGCTGATTAACACAACTAACACCATACAGCATGGGCCTTTAATTGCCTCAAATATTTTGTGACACGACTAACTGTACCCTAATATTCTAATTGTCAATGCGATCTTCTAAACTGATACAATGTAGCAACAACAGATCATCATGAAGAGTTTTCTTTTTTAAATGTCAGTATTACCACGCACAAAAATGCAGCGACTGGTGAAAAGCCGTGATCCACATTACAGATAAATTCAAAGCAGAGTAGCAGTTTCACTGATTTCGACAATGTGTAACTGGGTGATATCAATCAATTTCAGAAGTCTTTTTTGCTAAAAAATAAATTCTTTGCTGACATGTTCGGCATTATTTCAACTTGACTTGGTGCAGTGTTTGGGAATGTGGTAACGTAAGAAGCAAGTGCCAAATTATTTATGCATCCATCAAGTCCTCGGGAAAACGCGAATGTCGTCTTTAGCCTCCATTCTGCTGAGCAAGGGTCTGTTCTAGGCTCATAACCTTATCAGACAGCCTTCGCAATCACTCGATTTAAATGATCGAATTAAATGATGATTAAACCCAAGAAATAGAAATAGAGTATTTCGCCATTTTTGGAATTGCTTGCATGCACATTTGTTTTAAGCTGTTAAAGAATGCTTAATCAAGCACTCACCTCACGGTATAGCCTATCTTTGTAAGTGAGACCGGCACTCTGAAACATTAAGGCATTTATTTCAGTATTCTTGTGATATTATACATTGAAGGACATTCACCTGCTATTTCCACTCAGCCAGCTCCAGCTCTTCCCCCCCTTTAACTTGCTGCAGATGCAAACCAACGAGGACTCTCTCCCCCCCCCAATCGCTGTAGGCGCTTTTTTGCTCTGCCGATGCATCTGTATCTGTATCACTTGTGGCTGTATCTCCTTTATTCCAGGGCGTAATCTGTTATAAATTAAAAATATAGCAAAGACATACTGTCTCATGATACTGATGCTCAACATAGTGTATTCTAGTTTATACTCTTAATTCTGATTTACTTTGGCTATGAACTCCAAAATGTCAATTCTTGAGAGCTAGAGTTAACATACATTTGTGTAATGTTAAGGTGGATCTTTAGATATGTGTGCTTTTGAAAATAACGAGACATGTGTAAGTCCAAATACGTGTTGTTCATGATCATGATTTCTGCCAACAAACCATTTAGATTCATTGTGAGGTAATTAAACCTCTCTGTCTCCACATGTAATGGTCTGTTTGTTTAGGGCTGTAAATATCATGGGACAAAACAAATAGCCTAATGACGGAGAAACCGCCAAGGCAATAGAAGATCAATGCAAATTACAGACGGTCTTCTGGATCACCACCAAATTTTTAATCATATGTTTGCTGTTCTAATACGCACGTTGTCTGAAAATTTCATCTAAATCTGTGCAGTACTTTTCCAGTTATTTTGTACACAATCAGTCAAACAGACAGATAGACAAACACTCGTGAAAACATAACTCCTTGGTGGAGGTAGTTAACATGATTACATTTAATCTTTAATTTTGGGTCGTGCTCAGGAGGTAGACAGCAAAATGTTCTTAGGAGGCCACATAAAATGCTTTGTTTGCCATGTAGGCCAGATGTTCCATAAAGATCTTGATCTCTCATGGTCATTTCTTACAGAAGGAAAGGCTGAGTGGTATAGCTGTGTATGTGGCATCTCAGAGTTTTTACTGGTCATCACCAGTGGGCATGCAGACGATTGAGTACTTCATATCCTTGCTGGTCTCCTTTAGACCTTGAGTTAAAGAGGTGTTGATAGTGACATTTTGCCTCCGTAACCAACCATGAACGTTTGTCAACAGGTCACACGATAACCATTTCATTTGGATGCTGACTGTAATTTTTCCTTGGTGCCTTGGTACTGAACCTGCTCCTTTTGGTATGGCTGCAGAGTTACAGAGAGTGAGTGATTAGGAATGTTCGCAGTGGTGGGAGCTCACTCTCAGCCCAGTACTGTAAAAGACAAGTCTCAGAGCAGAGGGCCAGAATTTTTCAAAGCATGCATTTGTTCTTCTGCAAATTTGCCCCTTCTTATATTTGGGACAGGTGGCTATTTGGGGCAGGCCTTTAATCATTTTGGTGAAAACTTTTGCTCTCCAAAAATGTAAAAATTACAGTCATCATCTGTCTGTTTGTCATCTGTCTAAAAGTAAAAACTGTTAAAAGTGATTCAAACCCATAAAGACAACACTTTACTAAGCCCATACATGATGTAATACGGAGTCAATTCTGTAATAAGAGAAGGAAAGTGCTGATACCATTAGACTTACTTGACAAGTTTGGATGGGCTAACAGATCACCTGTCATCTTTCTAGATGGGGTCTCCTGAGCATTGCTGCCTCATACTCTGATGGTGTTTTAAGCATTAGCCCTGATTTCTGCAGCCTTGCTCTGCTCTAACTGAGCAGCGTCTTCCTACTCTCCTCCACCAGCTGCTCTCTCTCTGCTTTGGCCGTAACCTCATGACTGATAGGCTATGGTCCACTGAAAATTGCTGCAAAGTCTTGGTGTAACCTTGGCAGCCTTGGATGACATACAAGCCGCGAGTTGTTAGGGCAGAGGTATGGCCAGGTCCATACATAATGTGCACAAAGTAAGATCTTCTTTCCCTATCTCAGGTGAGTGGAAAGAAGTTTGGCCTAGTGGCCATACTAAGCTGCATAGTGTAGAACCAGGCAAGGCCACCGCTAGTGCAGAATCTTTTGAGTTAATAGTCTTTACTGAATTAAGTTAACAGCTGCTGCAGCTAAATTTAAAATGGTACCAGGTACGCCTGTGAGTTTTTACCTCCTGAGCTCCCCCTACAAGCTATTATTTAAAAAAAAAAAAAAAAAAAAAAAAAGCAACAGCATTGCACACTCTCAGCAATCCATGTGGATTTGTTTGCAAACCATAGGAACCAGTGACGATCGATTTTCTTGGAGCTATGTTGACTGACAAGGTAATAAACGCAATTTCAGTTTCATTCAGTTTAGGTTTTGTTGAACACAACCCACATTTTCATACTGCAAGTGCCTGTACCTGTGCAATGAAGCGATAGAGACCTTCATTCACCCTGTAATGAGCCATTTAACTATCATTTAAAAGAAATATGCATTTGCTGCATTTCATAGAATATTTGTAAGAGTTAAATGTTCCAATTAAACATTTTCCATGCTGGTTAAGCCCTTGGAAAAGAAAAGCGAGTCAACTCCACACTAACTCTCAGACTCGTCTAAGGGTTGGTCAGGGTTTACCCCTTGTGTCCAATTTCTAGTCATGTAGGCCTAAAGGTAAAGCTGAAATCCCAAAACACCAGTTTCACTAAGCTTAATACCACATCTCTTGAGCTGCTTTCAGACATAACTTCCTGTAATTAACCAGACGTGCACTAACGGATATTACATGACAAGGACGATTTAGACATGGCCTTCAAACTTAATCTCAGACAGAAGAGTTGCACAGGTTGGCCTTCAGACGGAGCTCTGCAGAGTCGTATAGACTCAATAAGCTGTTTTTTAGACTTTCTGGTGAAATAAATGCATTTTATTTACTCACACACAGTATGGACAGATAGGCTATACCTGCTCAATCTTATCCCTTCAGTTCTCCCAGTCATCCCATGCTGAGCCCAAATTAAGGTTATTTTCCTTGATTAAACTGCTTGATGATTCATCATGATCCAAAACGAAAACCATTTAGTGGGCTAGTCTAACTCCTGGACTCTTCTTATGGTAAGCCATGGTAGTGGTTATTCATCTAGCCCACCGTGGCAAATAATATTTTGATGTCTTGAATGCCATCTTCACTGATGTTGGACAATGTTTTAAAAAGAATGAGGTTGATGTTGCACATCATGCAGCACATGAAGTTGGGGTTGATGAGTTAAATGAACCACACCCACTTTGAGTGCTCTTTTAAAAAGGACAAAATTTGGGTGTGATCATTCCTCTTGAGCTTTTGGAATGTACATGTTATAAAAGTCTGTTAAATTAAAAGCGCTATATTTTCTTATTTTTTTATATTTTTTTTGTGACTACAAAAGAAACTAGATTTTGGACATTTCCACAAGGCTAAACCAGAATATTCACACATTAAACCCCCTTTTCATGATCTTGCTTAGCCTATGCTGTAAGTGAACAGACAGTTTACAAATTAGTTCATGATTGTAGAATCTTTCCTCAAGTTTAAAATGTCTGCAACATCTACCCACCAAAAGAACAGTTCAGATTTTCTGCAGTTTTCTGCAGATCTATCATTGTTAACTACATAGACTACTTACAATTAAGAAAAGCCAATTTCTCTGATGATCTATGTCTGTCTCGTATTCCAGGCGGTAGACATTTGCTGATACTGGCAACCCATTTTCTAGCAGTGTGATATGTAGGTACCGCAATGACCCAAAACAAAATCCCAATACACAAACAGGACTTGTGGGTTGCAAATGCCAATTTCAGCAGTGGATTCACAGGCTGCACTGTTGTTGTCAGTGAAGATAATATTTTAATCTAATGTGATTCCTCAACCCCTGATGATACATCAACGGCTTTTAAAAAAAGTTATTTCAATAATTTCTTACATATAGCTCCAACATATAGGCTACACCCTACAGCAACCCCTGGCATGCGTGCCACAGTTGGCATTCTCACTGGCATGCCGGCCATGGAGCACTTGTTTTTATACTTTAGAAAAGGCTTGGCTATCTCATCTGCTATTAAACAGCCTTTGGCTGTTGTATAGGGTGCATCTTCTGAGGTTTGCTTGTAATAGACACTTATTGGTACCACTGGTAACTATACCCTAATGATAGCTTAATATTAAAAAAGTGAGAAGTACATAAATAATCTGTATACCCACCCCCAATCCAGAACATGGAAGGATTCAATGAATCAAGTGTTAAGAGTGTTCAGAATTCAGACTTTGAACTGGTTTATGTCACAAAAATGAACCAAATGATTGACATTTTGTTAGGAACTTTTAAAATGTAGGCTACCTGAACTGAACCGCCATCACCTGTTAAAATCTGATGTTTCCTTTCAGTAAGTTTTCTACTAGCAATAATTTTTAGGACAGAGAAAGGTAGGCCTACTAAAGGACAGGGTGCCCAATTTCTACCTGTTAGATGAGAGAGGCATGATTAAAAGGCAATGAGAATGTTAGTTACAGATATTTGCACAAACCCGAAATAGGTAAATGCACTTCCCATTATGCCAGCCTGTAGCAAGCATTTCCATGTATGAAATTCAGAATGAGTCATTTGGTGTGATTCCTTTATTTTTTATTGAGATCAAGATGTTCCTGCTTTACATAGCCAGAATGGATTCAACATATTTTCTTAAATACAATTGGCCTATTGATTGGCATGCAAACAAACAAGACCATTTCTTATTGGCAAAAATGTTGGTGACCCCTGGGCTTCCCGGACATTAACTGTGTTGTTTCACACCTATGCACAAACGCTTAGTAGGCCTACTGGGACATGATCATAGGGGTAGGTAGAGTCATGTCCGAGGAGTTTTTCATTCAGACATGCAGCCTATCGTTTGATTCATGATCGATATCCGAGTTTCCGTTTATGACTGAAAACTGGCTTTTGATCTTAGGTTGGAGGGTTATGCACAGCTAACAACCAGCTGGTTACAATTGCACTGCATACCAGATTTAGGCACTGCAATGGACACATTTAAATAACTGCTTGAACCTCTGATCGCTGTTTATTTATCGCTTATTTGAATTGAATATGTTTTGGAATCTGTAGGCTATTAAAACAGATTGGGAGGAAACTGGGGTAAAATTCATCACAAAAGACATCACAAAACAGTTTCTATTGAAATATAATTTTAGACATATTGGTATGCTGTAAGCAATCTAATTTAATGGGGATTTTAGGAACTTCAATGACATCTTCATGTAGGAGGCTATGACACACTGTTCCTATGTTAGTCTCTTCGGTTTTTAAAGTCATAAGGTCATTTATTTCTCAGAGTCTTTAACAGACCTTGAAGTGTCCCATTGAAAAGACTGCGTCAGGAGTGACTAGAGGTGTTTTGTTGGCATTCTGGTCTGGCAGATCTCACTGAATGGATCTGTTTGATCTCTAATGTTTTCACAAACCTTCAAACCTGCCATCAAATATTTTAGTTTTTTAATCTATCACTTTAATTTATTTTTTGCCATTTTACAGATCCATTCCCTTTAGCCAGTGAGTAAGTAAGTTAGTAGATATTATATTATTATTATTACTACTACTACTAATAATAATATTAATAATGATAATAAAGCAGATGAAAGCAAATATTTATTTATTTGTTGATTTGCGTAGATGAGCTTTCATTTAATTGATGAATTAATTTCAAATAAGACTTTTAGACATCCTAAGCCTGCAATTTCAATGTCAGACTCAAGAGAGCAGTAGAAAACCATCAGTTGCAACGTTCTTTTTCAAATGGCACTACTTCCTGGCTGTCCACCACAAGACAGTGCCACCACAAACAACACTAAGCTAGTGTAATCAATTTTGCATATAAACTCCCTTCATGTAGTTGATATGGGCCTATCCTTCAAACAGACACACTCGAGATACTCAGTGTTTGAGAGTGAATTTCATTCAGAAAGCAGGTTTCCATTCCATTCTATAAAAAAGTCATGTGTCAAAAGTGAGTTTATTGTATTTATCAGTGTTAACACCTTCAATTCAGAAGCTGTGCTGGAAAGCTATCTGTGCTTGACAATGACATAATGGACGTACAGTTATGATACAGTATTTCTTGACATGATTGTAGGCATGATTGCATGGAAACTAATTTCTTACCCAACTGCGTACAGCTGTGCTTTTTAAAACAGTGTCTTACTTCTCTTGGAGCCCCCTGATAGATTTGGCTCCTCTCTATCTGATTAACCCCAAGTTCCTGCTGAGTCCAGTGGCAGACAGAGTCTCGACTGAGCCATTTAATTTTCACTTGGATTCTTGAGGAAGGGAGGAAATAAATTGAAATGCCCTGGCACTGCAAGCCTGTATCTTATTCTTTATAGTACGCAATTGAACAGCTTAATATGGTCATGAGGTATATGAGCATATTCTATTAAGGGTCAGCAGTACAGCACAGTTTTCATATGGCTTGTCGGTGAAACTTCTTTTATTCCTGCTTGCAGTAAAAAATACACAGCAAACGGAATGCAACAACATTTGACATATTCTGAGAAAACAGTCTGTCTGTATGATGCAGAAGGCACTGTTGAAGAGTGTTTGCTTCACATTTCTACTGTTGAAGAATGTTTGCGTCACATTTTGCTCAGCTTTGGTATTTTGTTGTCCTTATCATAAGGAGTGCACAGCTGTGTTCATACACTAATAAATCTGCACTAGTATATCTCAAATAAATAACAAAATTCAATTTGCAATTTGTTGCAACATTCAACCAAGTAAGTGTCCTTACTTATATCATATATTAGAGTAGCATAACACGTTATATGACAAAATGTCATGAGTAACTGTCAGGTCTGACCGAACAACGCAGGCGGTTCGAACAAGGGCTGTGCTTATATTGTGGAGCTTCGGGCCACCACATTCGAGCATGCCCTGTTCGTCCGCCTCGCGTCCAGGTGAGTGAAGTCAGTCTACAACCGTCTGTTCTGACACCATTGCTGTTACCCATAACCCTCACAGTTGCAGGCGTCTCCTTTACAGCTCGGGCCCTCCTAGACTTGGGCTCTGCCAGGAACTTCCTAGCCGGGTCGGTCTGCCGACGCCTGAAACTCCAGCGTTGGAGCTGCTCTCGCCCCTACGTCGTGCACTCCATTGTGGGCCGACCCATGACCCGCCGGATCATCCGGCATGCCGTGGGCCCTCTCACGCTCCAGGTTGGAGCCTACCACAAGAAGAGTATCGACCTTTTGGTCCTCGAGGAGGCCACAGTGGACGTAATACTGGGTTGCCCATGGCTAGTTCAACATGCAATTCAGAAATGGGGCGACGCCTGCTTTGTTAAATGTTTGTCTTGTCTCCCTCTCCCTAGGTCCCGTCACGGTCACTCCCCCCTGGTGGTGGGAACCAGCTCGGTAGAAAGCCCACCCTCAGCACGTAGCACTACTATTCCCCACGATTATCGTCACTTCGCGGATGTGTTCTGTCCCACTCGTGCAGCACAGCTACCCCCACACCGACCCTGGGATTGTGCCATTGACCTGCTGCCGGGAGAGCCAGTGCCTAGGGGAAAAGTCTACCCGCTGTCCCTGCCCGAACAGAGAGCAATGGAGGAGTATGTCCAGGAGGCCCTGCGCCAGGGATACATCCGCCCGTCCATCTCCCCCGGTGGCTCCAGTTTTTATTTGTGGCGACGAAGGACGGGGGGCTCCGCCCCTGTATAGACTACCGGGCTCTGAACAAGATCACGGTGAAGTTCCGCCATCCTCTTCCCCTGGTCCCGGCTGCCCTGGAACAGCTTCGTGGTGCGGTGATGGTCACGAAGCTGGACCTACGGAGTGCCTACAACCTCGTTCGAATACGTGAGGGGGACGAATGGAAGACAGCCTTCATCACGCCGAGTGGACACTACGAGTACCGGGTCATGCCCTATGGACTAGCGAACGCCCCCTCCGTATTCCAAGCCTACATTCAATTCAATTCAGTTTTATTTATACAGCGCCTTTTACAATAGTATTGTCTCATGGCGCTTCACAGAAGGAGCACCCAAGAGCAACAGGGGCAAGGAAAAACTCCCTTATGTTCAGTTAATCCAGGAAGAAACCTTGGGCAGATCCACGACTCAAGGGGCTAACCCAACTGCCAGGGGTCATGGAGAAAAATTACATTCAGTAGTAACCATGACAGACTATAAGTTGCCTATGGTTTAGCTAAGGTTCATAATAGTTCATAATCGAGTATTATCCCACTTTTACATTACATGGTAATCAGTCTATAGGTGGTTATCAGGAATTATGGCTGGACAATGTAGCAGCGGTCAGGCATGAACAACATGTACATGAACAAAGTGTTCCGGGAGTATCTCCACCGCTTTGTCTTGGTGTACATCGACGACATCCTGATCTACTCCCGGAACGAGGCCGAACATCGCCATCATGTGGTTCAGGTACTCTGTAAGCTTCGTGAGCATCACCTCTTCCTCATGGCGGAAAAATGTACATTCTACGTAGACTAGGTGCAGTTCCTAGGATACCACATCTCCTCCCAGGGGGTGAAGATGGACCAGGGGAAGGTCGACTGGACCTCAAAGCCTCCTTCGCTTCAGCCCCTCTCCTCACACTCCCAGACCCAGACAAATCCTTCATTGTGGAGGTGGACGCTTCCACCATTGGGGCCAGGGCAGTCCTCTCTCAGGAAAGCGGGTCCCCTGCCAGACTCATGGGAGGCCAAGAGACTAAACCCCCGCCAAGCCCGGTGGGCACTGTTTTTTACCCGATTTGACTTTGTCTTGTCTTACAGGCCGGGGTCCAAGAATGTGGTGGCCGACGCGTTGTCCAGAGTCCACGGGGATGTGGACTCACCCAAGTCCAATGAACCCATCTTGCCGGTCCGTCTCATTGTGAGCCCCATCCAGTGGGCTCTAAACAACCGCATCGCCCAGGCAGTGACCCAGGACCCAGCACCACCCGAGACCCCGGCTCACCGGCAGTATGTCCCCACCGGGCTCCGCCAGGAGGTGCTCGAGAGTCTAGGTGTAGACCTAGGTGTAGATTTTATCACTGACCTTCCGAAATCCAATGACTTTACATGCATTCTCGTTGTGGTACACTGTTTCTCAAAGTCCTGTAAACTGATCCCGGTTAAGTCTGTCCCCTCTGCGGCAGAAACCGCAGAGGCTATCTTTACTCACATTTTCCGTCATTTTGGTTTTCCTGAAGATATTGTTTCAGACCGTGGACCCCAGTTTATTTTCAGGTTCTGGCGGGCCTTCTTAGGTCGCCTGGGTGTGGCCGTCAGTCTGACCTCAGGGTATCATCTGCAATCAAACGGCCAAACCGAGCGGAAAATCCAGGAAATCGGAAGATTCCTCCGCACCTTCTGTGCACAACCCCAAACAAGCTGGAGTCAATACCTCCCCTGGGCCGGGAATGCACAGAACTCCTTACGCCAACGCGCCAACGGACTTACGCCATTCCAGTGCACATTTGGCTACCAGCCACCCCTTTTCCCCTGGCATTCCGAGCCCACCAGCGTGGTCAACGTGGAGGACTGGTACCGAGAGAGTGGCAGGGTCTGGGACACCGCACACCATCAGCTCCAGAGGGCAGTCCGCCGCTTCCAACACCACGCGGATTCCCGGAGAAGACCCACACCCCCCTATGTGGTGGGCCAGAAGGTCTGGCTCTCCACTCGGGACATCCGCCTCCGACTGCCCTCTAGTAAGCTCAGCCCCCGGTTCATCGGTCCCTTCAAGATCACGCAGCAGGTCAATCCGGTCCCATTTATGTTACGTCTGCCCCCTCAATACCGCATTCACCCCACCTTTCACGTCTCCCTGCTTAAAGCCTACCATGCACCTCACTGTGTTTCTCTTCTTTCCCCAGTATCTGATGCACGACCGGATCCGCCTTTGCCGCTCCTGCTGGACGGAGGGGCCGCCTGGAGTACTTGGTAGATTGGGAAGGGTACGGTGGTACGTGACTTTTGTTAAGTGCCGTTTTGTTAAGTGCCGTTTTGTTTGTTCAATAAATACTCCTTTGTTTAACACTGCCTCTGCCTAGTCTGTGCCGGACAGTAACTTTGTAGGTCATTATTTGAAGTACACAGAATATCTGTCATCTTGAGAATCAGAACGCCAAAAGCACAGACATATTACACAGGCTTATTCATGCCAACAAAGTTGTAGTAAAGCGGTACCCTTTTATTTTAAAATCACAAAGTCTTCAAAAGCTGAAATCTTTTATATATATTGACTCATAATAGTGAGAGTAGAATAATAACAGAATTTCCAAAGAAAAAATACACATAAGTATAAGGAACATGAAGAAAAACTGACAGTTCAAATGTGTCATTTAATGATCAGTGTGGTGAAGGGAGACTCATGAAAGGTCTGACACATTAAAAGGCTCCTTCCTGCTTTTCTTGTCTAAGAAAACACTTTCTTTCCCTCAGTATTCATCAGCAAGTAAGGACAGACATAGTGCATGTATTTTCTGTATAGTTTTGGAGATTTGTTGGGATTTGTGTTAGTCTATATGTAGCCTATGTACCTAATAGCTGAAGAAATCTATTTCCTTTCACTTTATTAGGGCAGTAAATTCCACACACCAATAACATCTAAGCAAATATGTAAACAATTGGTGATCTCAGAACCAATGCTTTTAAAAGTCTTTCGAGCTATACATGTTATGCATCATCACGCAGTATGCCAAAACTACAAATGCTTTGCCAATGATCAAGAAAAGCAGGGTGCTAAAATATTTAACAAGCAAGACACATACCCAGTAAGCTGCTATCCGCCAAAGGAGGTACAAAAGTTCATGGATCTAATTCTAAGACTTCAAAGAAACTCTTGTTTTTTTGGTGAAATTCCTCTCTCAAGAAATTAGGTCAGGTTTTCTCAGCTATTTAGAAATGAAGGAACCGCCTCTTTGAAATGTAATCAAGAATATTGGTTGGAGTAAACACAAAAGTCATTCCTTTTTTATGAATTTTAAAAAGTGCTCAAACCAAATGTTTTTTTTCAATAATATATAATGTCAGACATAAGATATGAGATCACAAAAAGTCTTCTACTGGGACTATAACAACATGTTTTAGTTCTAGCTACACTTCTGAAAATAATTTAGTGACCGCTGACCACTGACCATATGTCCTTTAAATTAACATTGTGCTTCAGAATTATCAGCACATATAACACACATGGTGCCTATGTACATTTCTGGTATAACTACATCCCCTAAAGGCTCCTATAAGAAGCATCAACAAAATGGGGAATGGCTTTAACACTTTTGTTGTGGTATGCAGAATAATTGATAGGGATTCAACTCTCACCACCTATTTATTATTATTTATTATTCAGTTTCAAGTCAAATATGACTTTGTTTCAAACTGCATAGTTGTCTTATAGAAATTAACTTGATTGCCAGTGCACATGATAGTGTGCATTATTATTTGCTTAAAAGAGCCTGTATGCAAGCTTGTCATGGCAGGGTTTATTTATTTGTTTCTGTCAAAAGACTTTCAGTAGTTCTGAGAAGCGTGAGCTTGACTAAACTCTCATTTCTTATGTTTGAAGTCTTTGAGCAAGATATTTGTCAAGTAGTGTGGGAAATGAAGCGTGAACAGAGAGAGAGGTCCATCAGGGAAAGGACAACAGACACTTTCACACTGTGATTGTCCTTTGATGCATTCTGTGATAAAATGCATCTATCATTTATTTCAAGAAGAATATCTAGTCAACATTGCTACTTGGGCATGCTTTTTGTTTGTTTATTTATGATGCTAATAGGGCTTGCATGTAGTTGATGTCTTGTGGAGAAAAGAATTAGCCTCTTTTTACGTGCTTTTAGCTAAATTGACCCCAGATTGTGTTTTGATGTTCAACCACTTTTATTTTCCAATAGATTAGGCCTAGGCTATATTTTTAATTAAAAGATCCAAACTGATTTCACATAATTGATCTGATAATCCTCTCCCACATCATATAGCATAACTCAACTCAAGTAACCATACTAGTGATCCTGTCTATACACAGTACATGTGGAATGCCATGTTACATATTTCCCCCTGAGGTGGTCATGGTCATGCTTTTAACAAAGCAGCAGTGTTTTTTATTACACCAGCTTGGAGTTTGTTTGAGAGAGCTTTCCATCTGCTGTGAGCCATGTGAACTCACACAGGAATTGCATTGCCCACAGCAGGGACCATGCTGCTGCTCATCTTTCTCTTATCTGTCAAAATGAAGGTCCCTTGATCCCAGGTATCACCTCTCACAAACTCAAAAGCCCCCCAGGAGACATCTGGTCAGTCAGCACAGGGGCCTCAGTCCTGCCAAAGGGACAGTTATACATGATAGGCAGGATGACTCTGTCACATACACCATACACGAAACAGCTGCCCAAGCTCTCATTTAAAGTCTATGGAGATCACGTTATAGGACTCATTTCTCTTTCAAACGGACAGTGCGGGAGCTACGCGGAACACGCAAGCGATATACATGGTCTAATCTGTTCACAGGCATTCTAAATGAAAACGGACCGAAAACGTGTAATCACTGCGTATGCATCGCGACTGCACAGATTGCGGTATGAATGAGGTGTTGGTGTTTTCCTTCTTTTCCTCATACTGCATACAGTCACTTCCATCATAACGAATGATGTGGCCCTTTGAGTAAACAAAAGATCAGGAATGAGGAATTTCGTAGGACCATCGTAAATTCTGATTAGACAGTATTTGACACACTGACAGATCTTCAGTTCACTTTTAAGGTAGACCTTCTTTGCTAGCCACACAAATAAAGCATTGTATCATAGCTAATACCACCATAGGCAGCAGACTAAATAAAAATTTGAATGAAAGCGATAATCTCTTATAACCAAGAGATACTCATATGCAAAGGCCCTATAGAAAACATATGCTTTTTGTCAGTCCTAATAGAATACTGGAAGGGTCATGTAAGTGCCCATATAGTTGTATAATTCAAGCCAGCTTCTGTGTGGGTATGTAAATCACAAAAGTAATTTTAAACACATTAGAGAGGTTAATTTTAAACCAGTCTAATGTGTTATGTTCTCATAGCGCTTTTGAAGTCGACAAGCAGAACTGGCTGCCACTTTGTTTGTCTATGGGGGTCCAGTAGTCTCCAACGGAAAGTTCCCCTTGACTGGTCATCTGAATCTAAGAATGCATGTGTGACATGGCATTGCTTGACAGCCTTATTCCTACACATAGTCTGAATCTGAGGTTTTTGAAACTCAAAGCATTGCAGACTTTTAGATTATAGTCCTCAAATTGATTTGATTTGAACCTTATTCAAAAGTGCATTTTCAAGTCTTATGGGACTCACAGAAACTTTAATTTAAACTTTAACCCAATAAAATTGACTAAAATATTTGTACAATTTTGGTATTTTTGAAAAATTCCTTTTTGTAGAATACGTACATAAAATTCAAGGACATGCAATAAGGTTTAATAAGATTTTGGTTATTGAAGGTCAGATCATAAGTGCTCCCTTTACAAAACATAAGAAAGGAAGTAAGCATCTCATGACACAAATGTTACATTAAGAGACGCAGACAATTATATTATTCACTGTGTGGGTCAGTATTATTCTTAGCAGACATTAACTCCTCCACCAGCCTATGAAAAGAATTATTTGGCTCACAAGCTCTTGCATTTGAAATGTTTATGTATCAACAAGTTGTTTGATGCACAATGATACACTTTTGAAGTTTCAGGGGAAAAATAAAGTTGAACTGTTCCTCTTGGCCACTTCAGCTGTAAATGCAGCATTTATTGACATTTGCCCCATCCTTCCTTTGGCACTCAGAGTTTTTGGGATGGAGCACAGAAAGGCCGTAAGGTCGATTTTTGTGATATTAAATATGCATCATCATCATTCTGACTACCTTCTCCCATGATGACTACACCTCTTGTTTGGGTCCAGACAGCTTAACATTCTTTCACGTCCTTTTTGGCAACAGTGTAAGGCTAACAGGTGAATTTTCTCACAAGATCAGTGCACCACTTGCCATGTATACATAGACAGACAGACCCAGAAACATGAGACTGCACATCGACCTGCACACTCATAATCAGTCAGGCACAGCAGGCAGACAAGTAGCTGCTCCGCCTTTCCTCTGAGTAGCATGCGACTATTGCCCAGGGAGTGTGAAAAGTTCATTGGGATTTTTTAAGTAAAAAACACAGAACAAAGAGTAAAGCGATGCAGTCCCTGCTGGGACTGCTATCTACAATCCCATCTGCATAATGATCCTTAACTAACACAGCATTTTCAAAATATTGATGAGTGGCTTGGTTCAAGCTGATACAATAATGCTGCGTTGAACTGACGACAGAAACCACATCAGTTAAGGATGACAGACCACATCCAGCATTGAGAAAGTTTTGGGCTGCTGAGGGGTTAGAGAGAAAGCCTGGGCTACTTTATTGGGGCAGTAGTAGCTTAGTGGTTAAGGAACCTGGCTATTGTGCAAGTAGCCTGAAAAGTTGTGGGTTCAAATCCCAGCTGCCACTGCTGTGCCCTCAAGCAAGGCACTTAACCCTAAGTTTCTCTAGGGGAGACTGGCCCTGAACAATTGATAGTTGACAAAATTGTAAGTCGCTTTGGAAAAACGCGTTTGCTAAATGCATAAACATAAAACTTTAGTACACACACTCACGACACATGCTACACAGAATAATTTGACTGCCAAATATTGCTGCATGTACCATCCAAAAAAAAAGAAAAATTTGTTATAAAATCCACTTTAACTTATTTACTGTGAGACAACCACATGTAAACCACAGAAGAACTATACAATTTTATAGCATGTAAGAACACTTTATACTGGGTGCTTTGTAGTGAAGTGAGGGTCTCAGGAGGAGCATAGGTCAGGTATGTTGGGAGTCCCAAAAGTTAATGAGTATCTCCTCTGTTAATAACAGTGTCTAGTAAGGGTCTGGAGTAAAGTCAGCCTGAATTGTGAAGCTGCAGGGAAGGTTCTCCATTCCACGTGTCAGGGTCAGCCCACCCAGGCTGACTTGCAGGCGATGGTAGCACAGGTGGTGGAGATGCCATTCGGCAGCTGGAGGGTTGCAGGTTCGAACCCGGCTGCCCTTCGAAGTGTCCTGGACCAAGATAATAAAACCACAAACTGCTCATGGTGAGCTGGTAGGCACCTTGCATGGCAGCCTATGCCACCGGTGTATGAACGTGTGTGTGAATGGGTGAATGTGAGGCATACTTTGAAAAGCGCTTTGAGTGCTCGTTGGAGTGGAAGAGCACTAAATGCAGTCCTTTTAGCATTCAGGAAGGACAGTGGTCTTGACAGCCAGTGCTGTCTGGGGAATGAGCCAGGACATCAGCATTGTCATCCTGCCTGGACATCATCTCAGAGGATAGGGAGAGGTAGGACAGAGGACAGGGACAGGGACAGGGAGAAAAAGGCTTTCTATCACGACAAGATTAACAATGCCACGGACACCAAGAAACTCTTTTCCACCTTTAAATCTTTACTAAATCCACCTCCTCCAACTAACCTCACAGCTGACACTTTTCCTGCATTCTTCACTAACAAAGTTGCAGCTATTAGTAGTCAGTTCTCAAACCAATCTACAGAGGTTCCTTCTGCTAGCCTCTCTAAACCAACTGCTTCCTTTTCTTCTTTCACTCCTCTCTCCGAGGCAGAGGTGTCTAAGCTTCTCACAGACAGCCGGCCTACCTCTTGTCTTCTGGACCCTATCCCAACAACCCTTCTTCAGGCCATAATCCCCACCATTGTGACAGCAACCACACATGTGGTCAGTGCTTCACTAACTAGGGGTACATTTCCCATTGCCTTCAAACAAGCCCAGGTAACACCGCTGCTCAAAAAACCATCCCTTGCTCCCACTCAAGTGGAGAACTACCGGCCTGTCTCTCTTCTTCCCTTCCTTTCCAAAGCCATTGAACAAGCTGTCTTTAAACAGGTCACAGGATTTCTCACTCAGAACAACCTCCTCGACTCCAACCAATCCGGTTTCAGAGGTGGCCACTCCACTGAAACGGCGCTTCTGTCTGTGACGGAAGCATTAAAAGAGGCCAGAGCGGCAGGTCAATCCTCAGTGCTCATCCTGCTGGACCTATCAGCAGCATTTGACACGGTCAACCAGAGCATCCTACTGGACAAGCTGACCAACATTGGCATTGACATTGGCATTGACAACATTTGCACTCTTGGTTCAAGTCCTATCTTACTGGACGGTCGTTCAACGTATCATGGCTGGGACAGACATCCGCACTTCACCAACTCACCACAGGAGTACCCCAAGGATCTGTGCTGGGGCCCCTTCTCTTCGCCTTGTACATCACCACGCTGGGCTCAATCATCCACTCCCATGGCTTCTCTTACCACTGCTATGCTGATGATACCCAGCTCTATCTGTCTTTTCCACCGGACGACTCCACGGTGTCAACACGGATCTAGGACTGTCTCTCTGATATATCTGCATGGATGAAAGGACATCACCTCCAACTAAATCTCTCCAAAACTGAACTGCTGGTCCTCCCAGCCAAACAAGCCATACATCACGACATCAGTATCAAGATCGGCTCCCCGTCTGTTTCTCCCACCAAAGTGGCAAGAAACCTAGGTGTCATGATCGATGACCAACTGACCTTTGCAGATCACGTTGCCTCTGTGGCTCGGTCGTGCCATTTTTCCCTATTCAACATAAGGAGGATCGGGCCGTACCTAACCCAACATGCAACCCAGCTCCTGGTTCAGACCCTGGTTATCTCTCGTCTTGACTACTGCAATGTCCTCCTATCAGGCCTACCAGCCTGTGCGGTGAGACCACTACAGATGATCCAGAATGCAACTGCACTTCTGGTCTTTAACCAGCCAAAAAGGCCACATGTCACACCTCTGTTCATTGAACTTCACTGGTTACCCTTGACTCGCATTAAATTCAAGGCACTTATGGTGGCCTACAGGGTGAATGATGACTCTGCTCCCATCTACCTGAATACTCTTCTGAAGCCCTATGTCACCTGACAACCGCTACGCTACGAAACTCGTGAAGACCCAGCTCTTCCAAGAATATCTCCTGGCGTAAATTTTTGAGAATGCATTTAATAATTTAATTTCTCTACACTGCGTTACACTATTGCACTTTCAACTTAAAATAGTGCAGATTCTATGTTAGCAATATGCGCTCCTTGTTAGTTCTTTCATTGTGTTGTAGCTTGAATGTTATCCTCTTTTGTAAGTCGCTTTGGATAAAAGCGTCTGCTAAATGCCTAAATGTAAATGTAAATGTAAGTACAGCCTCAACAGCCTCTGGGGAATTATGGGGGTTACCTCACCAGACGTGACTCAATAACCTAAGGCATGGGCTTGGTGATTGGAGAGAGATGACTTATCACAGTAAGGTGATGTAGCTTGGTCTGGTACAATTTTGCAGGTATTCTGAGAAATAATGAAAATTCATCAGTATTCTACTTACCGTTGTTCATTATTATTATACAGCTTTCCAGAACTAGTATGTTCCATTGACTTTGAATAGGCCTTCCCAGCATTCACGAAGTCCACTGGTCAGTACAGGAAAGTAAATCCCTTTAGGGCTAAACAAGACCTCTCCACCTTGTCCTGTTCACGCTGCCAGGACCTTTTTTCCTGTAGGAAAATGAACAATACATTATCACTTTATCCTGGAGGAGTGGTCTTACTATGCCATGTGAGCCTTGCCCATTCAGCAAGTCCAAAACCTCCATATGGGTCAGTTTAACTTATTTTTTGCGTTTATTCAAAATTGTTACTGTCTGGTTTGCAATTATGCCCTCGCAGCTCTTGGCTGAGTTTGCACAAGTTTGCAGTGTCTGATGAAATGGCAAGAATTGGAAACATTTTGTCTGGACCAAAGGTTAACTCAAATCTCATTTGTCAACAGTTCCAAATTGGTTTGAGATGTTTTTATTATCAAAATGGCACATTTGTACTCTATTCCTTCATATATTATGACCATCTTTCTTGCTTATGTGAGTATAGTGCTTTAGAGCATGACAATAGCAGCATTCCTTTGCTCTGTTTTATCCAGGTGCATCATGATTTCCCTCCATATGCTCTGTGAAACTACTAATAAATCAAATTAAAAAGTAATTCTTCCAAACTGGTCCTTAGCAATGTCATTGCTGGCCCATTTATCATTAGCCTACATGTGTAAGTCATTTATCAAGCTTTATTGTGGGGATACACATTATTCAGAAAACATTGCTGTACAAAGAGCACATTTATGGTTTGATTTATAGACCAAATTAAATATGAATGTTCACATACAATGTCACTGAATACCCCAAAGTTCTATGAAACCTTTTTTCCTTTAACCAGTTTAGTAAACACTTTGGAAATGAAAGTTGAGCAAGCGTTTTTAATAGCAACAATTATTTACACTTGCATTAGTCTCATTAATACACCCTTAGTATTGCTATCTGTTTCCATGACACACAGCACACCTATCTGCGCAGTATTCTCACCCAGGAAGCATAGTTTGAAGACTGTCCGCTGTCAGCTGATTAATCAAGGCCATTTTGAAAGGGAACTCAGGGCGCTGTGGGCATTACAGCTGCCTGCCTGGATTAGTGCAGGAGAACATCACTGAAGCCATCAAAGGTCCCAAGACCTGCAGCCCATTAATGCAAATCCTGTAATCAGTACATGTAAGTCATTTTTCTGCTAGGACTACGCTACATCACACGGGCCAAAGGGTAAGAGGACACCTAGGTCATTTATAATCTGTGTCTATATAACCACACTATCTGTTCTTTTCTCCGTCCTTGACACATCATTGGGCTCAGAGTGTGACTGGTTGTGCAAAGTACATAGTTTTCCATTTTAATGAATTTGATTAGATGAGAAGTATACACATTGAACCTGCTTCTATTAGATGTTAGAATATTTGAAATGTCTTAATGTCCCCTAAAAAGCCCTTGATACATATTTTTCTAAAGCAGCACTATGTCAGGGTTTGGGAATAAAGCTGAATGTCTGAAGTAATCTGAAATTGATTTCCCTGCCATTCCATTCACTTTTCAATTCAATTCAAATAAATGCAACTCTCACATTCACATTCACTACAATTCAAGAATGCCTCAGGTATGCACCATAGAGCAGCAGTCAGGAACACAAGCTGTGGCTCATCAAGCGTTGTGTCAATGGTAATCAACTAATTGCTTGCGTAATAAACAAGCACCTCTGGCTATTTGCTACATAGGGCTACAAAGTAAAGCAGGTTTTGGATAATGTAATGGAAAACAGTGTGTTGGCCATTAGTTATATAAAACAGACATGATTATACCATTGTGCTGCACACAGTGAAATATATGTTTTCCATTCCATTCAACACAGCTGTATTTAGATGACATATAGGCCTGAATGCCCAAAATAACAAGTAATGATTTCATTAAGAGTCTTTACATAGGAAGGGTGAAAGAAGAAAATCAGACAGGCTGTAAGTGAAGGGCACATGAGTGGTCAATTTGCTGTGTTATTTATAGCTGCTTACCACCATTAGGGGGCATAATTTGAGCATAATGTGCCAAGACGTGCAAGACCTTGAGCCAGACTTGATAATCTATTTCCACATTCAGGAGGATCTGTGGACTCTTTGGAGAGCAGAAAATCCAAGCCTCCCTGGCTTGCTCTCGACTACTTCAGAGCCAATACCTTTGGGGATCCTAATCATAGCTGCAAAGTAAGGAATTGGGGTCAGGATTGCAAAACAGAATGGAACATGGCTCTGCAGAGGTCTGCATTGTGAAATCAGTTGTCTATGCTGCAAAAGTTTTTTCCTGGAAGCTTTCAAAGATGCTTTTGTATACATTTGATTTACAGTCTACCACTGAGCAGAGCTGCTTCTATTTGCAGAGTCAAATAGATTCGAGGCAAATGGATTCAGACACTTCACTTTAGTTAGCACTCATTTGCCTCCTAGTCTTTTTGACACATATTTCACATAAGGAGAATGATGGTGCTTAAAAATGTTGACAGTGCTATTTAGACACTGAGTACAGCATGTCTGAGTTCCTACAGCCATGTGGTAAGTGATGTGTTTCACAACTCTGTGATGTGTACGCTCAAAGCCATGTCCGTCACTCCATTTGAACATATCCCCACCTTAGTGTCACTTAAGCCATTGCCTTCATCCATCACTCATTATGGAGGCTGAATTAGCAAATTGCTGCCAATACAATTCATTCTTGACAACATCTTTGGTCTTAAAATCAAAGCTCCAGAGGTAGAAAAGTCCAGTTCAGAAATTTTGCTGTATAATACAAAGTCAATTATGAGAAAAGCTCCATCACCCCTTATAGAATGAGAAGACACATTTTTATGTTGATTAGTAAATAATATCCACTACTCCTTCACTGTTTCAGATTTATTTCTAGTTATTGAATTGTGTACAGTTCTGTGTGTACTGTGCAAAGCCTCAAATTAACACCCGTCACACGGCTCCAATTGAAAATAGCCAACTTGGAACCTCTAATTTTCTTATTTATCTAAATCTCTATTTATACTCCGGAGAAAAGAGCACAGAGTGTAATGTATGTATACAGTATGTAATATATTTAGTTTTCCCAGAGTAGCTTACTGCCATGAACCACTCACAACGTTAGCTCTTCTTCTTCTTCTTCATCGTCGACTTCTACAAGGCCCTGTGCAAACTGAGTTTACTGTAATACACTGCAGCACCACCTGATTATTCTGTTCTTTACCTCTCGATCTGCCTTAAAGGAGAAATCCGGTTTGAATCAATCCATACCTCTGTTGTTTGAGGTGAGTGCTGTCTGTATAGAAAAAGAACTTGAAAATTTTATTCTACATAGACCAAATAGCTCACTGACATTTAACACTAACTGAATGGGGCATAGAAACTCACTTTCAGTTTAATTTTGTTATGCCCCATTCAGTTAACGGCAGTTATTGGTTCACTATTCTGTTCTATATTTTATCAAATTTTCTGGTTCTTTTTCCTGCAGACAGCACTCAGTGACCTTGAACAGCAGGGCTATGGATTGAATCACACCAGAATTCTCCTTCAAGTTACAAATAACTGTTACAGGTTAACATGCAAGAGTACGTGAGCCTGCAGCCCAGCCATGAGCCTGCATTAAAAGTAATAGCCATAAAACACCACAGTAGGCCTATAGGTTAGTGTGTTTATTGTTGCTGTTTTAAGGCACAACCATGAAATAAAATGATTTTTCAATATCACAGGTAAATAGGGTTTAAACAATGGAAAATAGGCTGGCTGACATAGAACTTATGCATAAATAATTGGTGGAAATTAGAAGATGTAAGCAGAGAGTTTCTGCAATATCAGGAGTGAAGACAGCAGCAACATTTGAAATAGAAGATCTAAGAGACCTTGATGGCAAAAGACTCCCAAAATCACAAACCCTGCACTTTAGAAACAAAGGGTTCTTGTTGAGCATGAAGGGACAGTTCATTCATTAAGGTAATTTGGACATCCTGTATGCAGAGTTCTGCATGCTAGAAAGCGTACTTTGAAGTAGTTTTACTTGTGATGGGCAGGTGCAGGTGAACTGTGTTTATATTTAAAGGCCTAGTGTGTGACACATCAACATTTTGGGAAATTACCTCATTTGTTCTTTGTGCATGCACTGCTCAGTCTGACACTGTTACCATAGCATAGCATAATCACTGTAGGTGCATGGAAACAGCTAGCCTCCAGCTCCTGGGACTTATAGTTATTATGCTAAAAAGTTCAAAGTTGTATGTGTGGACCTCTAAACAGAGAGAGGTGAACTCTGGACTACATTATCAGAATGTTGCAGTAATCCGTGCTGTATCCAGTGACAAACTGTTTGAAGAGCTCAGGGCCTTGCAGACAGAAATAAACTCTGATCAGGCATATGGCCACACTCATCATACGTACTCTTGCTGACTTCCCCCTGAGTCCTTATGTATGAAATTGGCATTAATGGAAACATGGCTGTGAGAGAGAGATATGGAACTGAACTCTGTTTGACTCCCAGCTCAGGTGCTCTTGTATTTCCAAAGAAGGTTTGGTGACTTCTTTCACATCCATAGACCTGTGTAAACAGGCCTATGCTCTTGTATTATATCGAGCTTGTTCAAAGGCATGTGGTATGTCTCTGGTAATGTCAGTAAGATGCAAGTTGTTTCATCCAACCCACTGCCGATATATCTGTAATAACTAAATAAAAATTGTTAACAGGCTTGTCCCTAAGGGAATGAAACAAAGATGAAAGCTATCTTCTGGTTGCTCATCATGATGTGAATGTAGCACAACTCCCACTCTACATCTATCTTTAGATTGAGCACTTGGGCTGTGGCTTATATGCTTAAATTGCAACTGTTGGTTGATTCTAGGGTGTTCTTCTGATGAGCTGCTGACCCACTGTCGCAGTAGCTCGGTTTCCATCCAACTTTTAATTTGAGTTTAAGTTATGCGAACAACAAACCCTCGGTTGCAAACACCTGAAAAGTCACATCAGTGCCCTAATGCGAATATAAATTACATTCGTTTGAGGGAGGTGGATTAACTCCTGATGTGAATAAGGCATACTGTGATTAAAGTCAATGGTAACAGTTTAATTTGCGTACATGCTTCTAAGATGTTGTCCTGGCGACATTATGTTTTGATCCAACACGCAACACGCACATTTTTGTTAATATGAATATGAAATGTGAATAATGGAATGGAAACCCAGCTCTTGACTTAAACAGTGAGTTGGTGTTCAGAAGTTTACATTAGTTTGTTTGGTCATTTGTATGTGTGTTTCTAAACAAACTGCTCTCTCACTGCCATGCCCAAGCCCTCCATATGATAAATCTGAGTTATCTGAAGCAATAATTCTCAAAGTTGTGTGTCTCTAACTCAGATAACTTTTCAGAACCAGTTGATCTTTTCAACTGTGCCTTCCAGATGAACTTGCAACTTTGTTGTCATACACTACAGAGATGATACGTATAGCATATCAAATTTCAACCAATCTTTTTGATGACTGAGTAGGCTTTGAAAAATATCAACAACATACTTTTCAGATCTGCCCAAACCTCTAATCTTTGATTTTAGCAACGGTGCGTGTCATACAGTACTGGCAAGTAAAGGCCTCTTTATTACACTTATAGCAACTTTATCAGCTCATAGTGGCACAAATAAGGTGCCTGTCCTTCATATGTAGGACCACTAGCTTACCAACCTTATGCCAACCCTATGTCATAAGAAAACACTTCTGCGTAAAATGTAAGGTTTGAAAATCCTAAAACATCAGATGGAACAGAATGCAACAAGTCTCAACTGATGAGGTGAGCTGATGTGGAGTGGCACTCTTGTCGAGAGAGCACAGGTAAGTCACTCAATAATGTGAGCATAATCTCAAACACTGACAATGTAGTGATATTAAACTCCTCTCGATTCCATTACCTGATAGACGGGCCATGAGAGGACCACTAGACTTGAAGTGATTGGATCAAGGTTACACAAGCACATCCTACAGTTGGTCTGACGCCAACTCTATTCACCTGGCTGCGCTTCACGGTGGCAGGAGATAATGTTTGCAGTAATGTCTCTCTGAGCATCAGTGCATTCACTCCCTCAAAAACGTCCAAGTAAACACACATTAACATGCAACAGCAGAAGACAATGAAGATAGAGCCTACATTTCAGCCTGTAGCCTTGATTTTAATGAGAGTCACTTCTGTTGGGTTTGATAACATTCCCCATGATGGTTTTTCAACAACTGTGAGCAGGAACCCTGATGAAACCCAACACAAAACGCCCTGCTTTTCTTTTGCTGAGTGTAAGAGCACCTGCCCTCCTAAGAGGTGGAGATTGTGGGGGCAGATTGGAATCTACAAACGCATCTCCCTGGAGACAGCCAGGGCACCGCTCACACACCCCAGGTCCATGGGAACAGCTTTAATTTACTCCACTTGTGCAGCTTAAGATGTTTCCCTATGGATGTAAGAAGATTAAAAGAGTGGCACTGCTCAGTGTGAGACAACAGCAGGCAGATAATAAGATACTGTACAGTACCACTCACTATTTATTTTGCAGTTTTAATGCTAGAGCCTTGATCCCTGTGTCATATTGTTTGGTTTCGCTGTGTGGAAGCACTTTGAACACTGGCAACATGGCTTAAGAGGAGTTCCCAGAGGTAGCCTGAGGGGGTAGCAAGTTAGCAGGTGGTTGCTTCTTTTCAAGGGTTTAAGTCTAACCTCAAGCCAAAACAACTTCTAACCTAAGTGTCTCTCAATGAGTCTGATCATGACTAGCATCTATTGTGTTGGGGAGCATGAAGCAGGTTTGAACGGTTTGGTGAAATGCTTATCCCGTCTATGATTCAGTAGAATCACCAATGTTTACAAACTCACTTTCAGTTATCTAATACTGTCGAACCAAAGCAGTCTATTTTTGGAGTTACACTGAAACTTTTTTCAATCCAGGGGAGAGTCCCCTGGATGAGTCCACAATATTGGCTGAGATTTCTGCATGCCTCAGTGACATTTCAGTCTGGATGAATCCTCACCTTTCAGATCAATTGTTCCAAAAGTCTGGTGTATTGACAGTTGTGACTGAATTATTGTTGGCCAGTTGTTTCTGAACTGACCCTAACTGAAGCTGCTTAAACTTATGAGTGGTGGTAGGATTGATGGCTAACTAAATTTCTCTGAGCCTGTCACCTCTGTCTCATCATCTTGTCTGTATTCAGAAAATTCACAAAATATGTGTCACTGCATGTGCAGGCCCTGGTCATTGTAACTAGACCAACTAGCAATTTTAAAGGGCCCCACAACATGTGTAGTGAGACTATTGCAGATGATTCAGAATGTGGTGCTAGATTTGGTTTTGGATTAGCCAAAGTGAACATATGCAACTATAGTGCTATAATAATATTAAACTGAAATCTCTCCCTCTTTATTTCCCTTCTTGATCAGTTTGTTTCTCTTATGAGCATCTGTTGTCTTTGCCTTGTGTCAGCATTAAGAGACTGCCTGCCTTCAAGAGGCTCTTTGTTCACAGTAGCTCAGAGGTGGAATCACCTACCTAGCACTACTGCCAGAACCTGTCTGCTGCGGCCACAGCTTTTGTCGAAATAGTCTGAGCCATAATAAAATAGAACAATGGTTTTGGTATTATAGTATCACACAAAACAACAACAACAGCAACAGCAACAACAACACTACTACTACTACTACTACTAATAATAATAATAATAATGTTGCTCTCGTTTTCTAAAAATCTCACCATGCATTGACATGAATAGCATTGTCTTGCTGTGTTGGAATCAGAGCTGCAGCTGTGGCTGCATGTGACTGAGACGAGACACGATGTCAAAAGCGGCTGTGAACAACACAAAGGGCTGCAACACACTGGCTGGCTTAAGCCTGCTACCAAGTGTTGGCTGAGAGTTGGGTTGCTACGGGAAGACATTTGCGTAATTTGCTGTAATTATTTTGACACCTGCCACTATGCCTGAGGTGACGCTAAGTTTCCTCCTGTTCACTTCTCATCTTGTGATGAGCCTGCTCCGTCCTGTCCCCACACCACACACTTAGTTTGGCATTACTCTGATGCACAGCTAATAATATGGGAGACAGCAGATAATGTTAGAATTTGTCTCTCAGCATGACTCGATGTGAGATTTTTGTCCCACAGCTGTGGCATGCTGGGCCTGTGTGTAGAATGTCCTTAGAGTACCTCATTCACTATGAGGAAAGGTCAATAATGAGTGGGGTGGAAAAATCTATGGCTATTAGAGTGATGTTGCCCATGTCAATAACCTCCCAAAGACCTCCTATCTCATGCCAACAAGGGCAGAGGACAAGAAACCGTCGACTGCACAGAGCAGTGCTGAAATGAAATTACACTTTTTTAAACATGGCCTAAATCTTTCAGAATAGGTGAACATTTTTGGGTCTGGATCTTCACTTGTACGGCAGACCAAGTGTTGGCACAGTGCTAACACTGAGTGTCATGGGAAAAAAAGTTTTCACTAGATGAGTCGGTGAAATGCTCCACCTTGGCTCAACGAGACCAAAAAAGGAGTTAATTCAGTGGACATGATATCATATTTTTCCCATTAGTGCCCAGCTCCCTGTGTGGGCCAGAAGGATATCAGATGGCAGCGCTGAGTAAATAAGAGCAAAGGAATACTCACGAGTGGCCAGCACAAGAGGGCTGAAGTTTTTGGGGTCATTGAGAAAAAAATAAAAAAAGTTGTTTAAATTGAGTTCAGTTGCAGTGTCGGCACTCTCCAGGGGAAGTTCAGGTGAATTTATGCTGTGGTGTGTGTGTGTGTGTGTGTGTGTGTGTGTGTGTGAGTGTGTGTGTGTGTGTGAGAGTGTGTATATGTGTGTGTGTGTGTCTGTGTGTGTATGTGTGCATGTCTTACTGTGAGCATGCGTGCACGCCATTCAAAGGAGGAAATCTGGACAGTGAATCAAGCCTAGGATCCTCATCCATTATCGACAGACAGCAGGGTGTCTTTATCGCCCGCCATGCACAGAGCACTCCTCTCTGGCAGTCTGGTGGGCACCCCAGTCGCACTGGCAGGGCATCACAGTGCCAGGTTTTGGAAAAGGCTGCACCCGGCCAATCCCCCTGGGCAACTCTGAACTCCTGACCCCCTCTGTCCTGCAGACGAGTGTCACTGTGCTCGAAATCCCTTAATCCTTTGCACAAAGAATTCTGGAGAAGAAAAAAATATGCTAGTGAAGGTGTGAGCGATTTAAAAGAGGAGAGAAAAAGAAGCCTGGCAGAGACTCAACACCTCTGATTCTTTGGTGGTGGTGCTGGTGGAGGCTAATGGGGAAGGCTGTTGGTGGAGATTGGGGGAGGCTGGGCTGGTGTGTTGTGCTTGAGCGGGTGCGAGGAAAGGAAAGAAAGCATTGGGAACATTATATCTGTTATTATTCACCATCTGCTGCTGCGGAAGCTGGCGAGTGTCTGGGTGCTGAACTAGATTGGCTTGTTAGCTGAGCGCTGGAGAATGAGCATGCAGAATGCAGCACAGATGAACAAGTGACCGGCTAATCTCTTTAGCACATGGGACGATGCAGGCACCCGCTCTAATTGATTTTGAAATGACTGGGGTTGGTTGTGTGTGTGTGGTGGTTGGGATGGGGAGTGCTGGTGGGGGAGAGCTGGGGGATCATGGAAGATTTTACATTCCTGTGGGCTGTCTCTGAGTGAGGATGTAAGTTACAAGTATGCGTGATTTTCTAACATCAGATAGGAGGCTTACGTTTGTACAGACAAACCTGGATGGCATTGAAGCTGCAGCCTCTTGTTTGACTATGCTGTGGCGACTAGCCATCTGAATTTTTCTCCCCACAGATGATGCTTCAGTAGTGCTAGAGAGATGCTCTAGATGGCTCTATTCCCCTCCACCATCGCTCCCTCCTCCCCCTACTCACTTTGCACTGAATCTGTTTCAAGAACTGGAAGGCAGAAAAAGAGATTATGATGGTGTCTCTATAGACTGATATCACTGCCAAATATTTCCCCCATTTCCTCAACCTCAGTCACTAATTAGGCTGTCAGAATTATTTTTGTATATCTCAATTAAACAGTCTGATTCACATTCATTCTTATGGTTGATGCAAAATAACCATCTGCTCATAGACAAGGAAAGGCAACTGATATGCGGAAACAATGTTGATTAAAAACTGATAATGCTCCACCGTTCATGTAGCCCACAAATCTTTTCATTTCAGCAAGTGGCAATTACATCATGAAACAAATAAAAAACTTTTTTCACCCTAAATGTATCACTCTACCCAAGGGCTGTTGGCTGCCAGAAAGTGGTCCCCTCTGCTCCCCCTAGGGGAGAAAGCTGATATGCCTGGACAGGAAGACATGTAAACACAGGTCTCTGGCAGCCATATTGGCTCAATTGGGGCTTGCTAACCATCAGGTATTTGAAACAGATCAATAGAGCAAATAATTTTCTGCCAACCCCTTTATTGACAGACATGTGGAAAGTAATTACTCTCTGACATCAGTAATGGTGTTCCCAAGAGGGAAACAGCAGGATGAGGTATTTATATGTTTTCATCAAGTGATTTACACAGTAGTAAGATAATATAGCCTAGTAAGATAATGTTACACTACTATGCAGTAGCTATGCTGCAAAGGTGCCAGTTCCATTTTTGCATTTCAGCAGCCCAATACAGTGTAGTCTAAAGAACAACATGTAGGCAATACGTTAAAACAGCTGCAGTGCTGGACTAGAAGGATGGAATGCATTTAGGACTAGGTGGGCTAGGACATGCTTCTGACTGTACTGCCATTGATGTCCTGCACTGATGTGAAATAATCATTAAAGAGAAGATTAAATGCAACCAGAAGTTAGGCAGTGGCCATGTGTTCCCCATAACTTTCTTACCCCATGCACAGCCTCCTCCCGCATCAGTAAACACAAGTCATAAGGCACATTCTTTGACTGCATATTTTCCATAGTCTACATTCAGTGCATGCTGAAGGTGTTTAAGTGGGGGTGTGCTCTGTCATCTGCAGTTAATCGTTTGAGAAGGGGGGAAAAATCTCATTAAAAGTTATCTTCTAAGGTGATTAATCCTTACTAGTTAATCCCCATGTTAGAACTTTATTTAAAACAAGCAACAAAAGCTCACCAGGGATTTCAAAAAACTGAAAGGCTCCCACCCTAGAGCCATGCTTTTTTGGAGTGCTGGATCATCCTTTTGCAATTCCCTTAGTAGCCCCAATAGAGAGCCTAGATGGATCTGCGCTAGTAGAACAATAGAAGTACCAGATACAAAGAGGAGGATCAGTGCTGGAGACTGCAGACTAAACACACACAAATGTTTAAACAAATCGACTGTGCCAGTCTCTTGGAATGGCAGTGCATATTCCTCTCATTTGACCAAAGCACATATGCAAAACCGTCAGTTTTGTACAGTCTGTTTACTAAGTTGAGCAAAATGTGTTTGTACAATGGGTTAAAAACCAGGTCAAGGTTAAAAAATGCAACAGTACAGTTCAAACGATATTCTATTAACATAACACATTAAGTAGGCAGAGGAGAAAAGTAATGTGTAATCAGGTCATGGTTTGGTAAACCCTAAGGGAATGTCCTGAAAATGAACTCAAACCAATGCAACTTCAAAAACTGCAAAAGCAAGGTCAAAATGAGTTCATTTATCAAAATATTTTACTGAAATATGTGAGAGCTAGTTGTGTGACCCTTGTATGATCCTTTGTTTACTTGTTACATGAAGGGGGTGTGATCCTAATATAAAGCCAGTGGCCTGAATCTATGCTCATCTATTCAGCCACAGAAAGCCTCCTACTGGAGGTGATTTAGAGGTCTGAGTCGGAGTCAGAGTTTTACTAGCAGTGTCTTCAGCTCAGTTTATGTGTACACCTTAATTGGAGAGAAAAAAACATACCTATATTTTAAGTTGACTGTGACCCACTGTTGCATGTTTGAGAGTTTCACCGTAACATGATGTGACTGCTGCAAATTGTCCTCTGCCAAAACATTTTCAATAAATGATTGTATGATTTAAAGGATAATTATTTTATCACTAAAGTTCAATTCTCACAAACCTGCAGATTTTTGCATACTGTCTAGCCAGTCTGGTTGCAATCCCCCAACTCTCATAACTGTGCTACTGAAGAAATTATTGCGTTATACAAAACCATGGCGTCTGACTTGCTTGATTTGGAATGCAGCTTGCCTACTACTGTTTGAGGTCAGCCTATGGACAGGAGCGAAATTGACAGCCCCAATTTCATCATCACAACCTTGACCGTTTCACTGACACCTGGGCTCTTGGGCAGACATTTTCATCAAAACAAACCACAAACATGTAGCTCTCAACTTTAGTTAATGCATTCAAACACATACAATTCCATCAATAGTGGAACATTGTACAGCAGTGCAAAAGGCTCCCAAGGGGTTCCAACAAGGGATCAGTGGGATCAGTTGTAACATGCACAGGGAAATCCATTAAAACATCAGTCGTTCATTTGAAATGAACAGGTGCAGAGACCACAAGGGGCAGAATGTGCAGTGAGGCTAAGTGAGATTTTAAAGGAGGATCAGAGTTCCCCGTGAACATGTGTATTTGGACAGTGCTGTATACTTGCAGGCTCTCTTCATGTGATGATGAAAGTGTTCACATCACCAGAGTGGGGATGATCAGGCTGTCTGGGATGATGATGGGGCTTATTTCCGTGTACCTCTTACCTACTTGTGTAAAACAAATGTTGAAAACAGGGTTATATTTTGCATGAAAATAAGGCAATAGGCTCATGGCTTTCCCTGCAGATATGCATTCTCCTTTGATAACACTATTCTGCATTTTAAAAATGAAATTACAGCAAACTTGTTATAAATTTACATTGTTTATGAAATGTGTGGGTTTTTTTCTCTTTCCCAGAAAGGGAAGCAAACTTAAGAACCAGTGCCTTCTGAGAAGTGATAAGAAACAGAGCATCTATGGATGAGTAAGTCAAGATGCAACTAGATTTTCTTCTTCCTAGATGTTCATATGTCCCCTCACCTTCAAAGGAGAACCATGATGACTCGGAAAAGAGCCATAAATGAAAACACGGCCAGGCTCTTTGAGCAAGCATTTCAACAAATTTCAAATGAAACCTCTAGATCAGACTCTGTTGATGACCTAATGGAAAAATTCAACTCTATAATGACTCATATAATGGACGATATTGCCCCACTGAAGGAAAAAAAAGTCACCAACACACATACAGCATGGAAACAGGATCCAACTGTCAAGGAGATTAAAAGAGAATGTCGAAGAACTGAAAGAAAATGGCAAAAATCCAAACTCCATATTGACTACCAAATTCATAAAGAAAAGTTATGGTTATACAATACAGAGATTTGCAAGGCAAATCAGTCCTTCTTTGCTAGTATCAATAATAAAAATGCAAACAACACTCGTGTGCTATTTGCAACAGTTGAAAAACTAATCCCTCTGATCAACTAGCACCTGAGCTTATCTCAGCCAAAAAGTGTGATGAGTTTGCGTCCTTTTTTACCAGTAAAATTGAAAAAATTAGATAGAGCTTAACATCCGAGCTACAATCCACAAGTCCTAACCCACCAGCCCCAAAGAGAGATGCTTTAAATGCAATGTCAGAATTCAGCTATATTGATTATCAAACTCGAATGGAAACTGTACAAACTCTCAGCTCATCCACCTCTCAACTGGATACTTTACCAACCAGTTTTTTCAAATCGGTCCTCCATGTCACTGCACCTGATATACTCAAGATTGTAAACACTACAGAGTGGTATATTTCCACTGTCATTGACAACAGCTGTTGTCAAGTCCCTTCTTAAAAAGAACAACCTAGATGCCTCAATGCTTAATAACTACAGACCAATATCAAACTTACCATTTATTGGGAAGGTCATTGAAAAAATAGTTTTTAACCAGCTTACTGTTTAAAAAAAAAAACCCCAACAACAACTGTTTTGATACCTATCAATCACACTTTTGCACGAACCCTTACAAACGTTTTAAATGATATTCGCTTAAATACCGATGCAGGCATGATTTCTGTTCTAGTGCTATTAGATCTAAGTGCAGCCTTTGATACTGTAGACCACAGCACCCTGCTACATCGCCTTGAACATTTGGTTGGCTTCTCTGGCATCGTCATTAACTGGTTAAAAACCTACCTGCAGGACAGGAGTTTTTTGTGGCAATTGATAACTGCATCTCCACCCCACAGACTCTAACTTGTGGTGTCCCTCAGGGATCAATCCTGGGCCCATTACTATTTATTCCCTACATGCTCCCACTTGGGCAAATCATTACAAACAGCTCAATCAATTATCTCAATCAATTAGCTATGCTGACGACATGCAAATTTACCTTGCCCTTTCACCAAATGACCACGACCCCCTTGACTCCCTCCTTCAGTGTCTTGAGCAGAGAAACAGCTGGGTATCACAAAACTTTCTTCAGGTTAACTCAGACAAGACAGAAGTCATTGTGTTTGGAAAGAAATTACAAAGGCTTAAGGTCAGTGCCCTTCTTGACACAAAAGGGTTAAAAACCAAGGATACTGTTAAAAACCTGGGTGTCATCATTGATAGCGATCTAAATTTTAACAGTCACTTGAAATCTGTTTCTAAATCAGCTTTTTATCATTTGAAAAAAATGATGAAAAATTATGGCAGAAAGTGACCTGGACAAACTTTTCCATGCTTTTATTTCTAGTAGAGTTGTCTACTGTAACTCTCTCTTAATAGGACTCCCCAAAAAAAAACACCAGGAGACTGCAAATGATACAAAACGCAGCTGCTAGAGTCGAGAGAACGAGAAAACATGAGCATATCAGCCCTGTATTGAAGTCCTTGCACTGGCTCCCAGTGACTCAGAATTGATTTTAAAGCACTACTACTGTTTTTTAAAGCACTTAACGGGACAGGCCCAAAATATATCTCCGACATGCTCCAGGAATACTGTCAACCCAGATGTCTCAGGTCACAAGATGAGAATCTATTAGTTAAACCTACAGTCAAAACAAAGTGTGGTGAGGCAGCTTTTAGCGTATATGCAGTTCAGCTCTGGAACCAACTCCCCAGTGAAATAAAAAATGCTCCCACGTTTCCCAGTTTTAAATCCAGACTTAAAACAAAGCTTTTTACTGAGGCCTACAGATAATAGTTTTATCCTACCTATTTAATTATTTATGGTTTTAACCTGTGTTTTACTCCCAATTCCTTTTAATTACTTAAGTATTAAATTATTGACTCTCCTTTTGCCTTTTATCTATTTATTTCCCTATTTACTTTTTATCTATTTATATTTTTATGTATTAATTTTCTTAAACTTGCTTGATGTACATTCTTAATGTTCTGTTTTATTTCTTGTTTTATCTATTCATTTACTTATTTATTTTTTTATAGTAAAGTGTAGTTTATAGTCAAGTGTTTGGGAAGTGCCTAAGCCACATCACGTGTAGACCTACTGTGTAGCATGACAACACAGAAGCACTGTATTGCATCAGACAAATAGAATTTTTCACACACACACACACACACAGCAGTAGTATTTGAAATAATAAAAAAATTTGGTCATGTTTTGGTTCAATTTTGGTGAGTTTTTAGAATGTATATAAGAATATTATATTGTATTCAGTAGTAGACTCCTACTCTTCACCGTCTGACGGTGGAACAATGTTAATCAAAACATTGTTTAAGTTGCTGTTACTTTGTGACAGGAGCTGGAAGAAGAGCTAAAAGTGTTGTGGCTATGAGTTTATGTGTTTTTAATGATGAAAAATAGATTCACTCTGAAAAATGGATGAAAGTGCTCGTCACTATCGGTCCTGTCTCTCAATATAGGACTGTGATCACTTTACACTGGACAAGATTCAGCCCAGATCGCTGAAAAACAACCCAAAAATGGTCATTTATTGCAAATGTATTTTCTGTGTGTGTGTGTGCACGTGTATTAGTGAGCATGCAGGAAGGTCTGGGTATGTGGGCAGACACACAGACATTTAGTTTCCCTGCATTGCTCTAAATTGGAGCACCTCATGAAATGTTACCAGAGCCAGTCTGGCTAACCTGTTGCTTGTGTGGCTGAGGGGGAGTGGAGTGTTACAGACGCACATGCATGCGTCTCACTTGCCGAAATAGTAAGTGGTAGCAGCAAAGTGCGGAGAAGGGCTGGGTAAGAGGTGACTGGCTAGTGGGCAGGCAGCTCTCAGAGCTGGGCCCTTAGAAGCTGGGAGAATGGGACACCTGGAGGATAATTAAGTGAGCAGGCAGCAAGACTGAAGTGAAATTATTTCATTAGCTGTATTGAAACTTCTCATTGTCCCCCCAGAATACACCTGAATCTTGTGTTTGTGGTGGAAAGACAGAGGCAGTGGTGAGGAGGAGGAGAGGAGGAGGGGATGAGAAAAGAAGAAATGAAGTTGCTAAGCTGTCTGTCTGGCTGACCGGAATGTTAAGGTTCTCAATCCAATTACCAAACAGTCTGCATGAACAGCATTTCCTGGAGAGGACCTTAATCCAGGAGTCCTCTGCCTCTGTCTCTGTCAAAAGCAAAAAGCACTGATCTTTGCCTTAAGTGCAGCCATCACAAGCACAAATCATTACCTTATGGTAGCAGGCAAAATATTTATGTCTAAATATATGTTTATTTATATATTCTGTATGTATCCTACAAAAATTATTTAAAACAATCAAAAAACTAGTTGCATTTACCTAGTTTGACCAAACTATGGAGAGAAAGTATGATTTTTTTTTCCACACTTTAACAAGAAATCATAAATCAGATGAAAGAAACTGTTGTTGAAGTTGTTGTTTTTTATTTTAAAAATTAATAAATGACTGATAAATTACTAAATTAAGAAGGAGTAAGGAAAACAAATTAATTGATAAATGTTGACATGAAATGTGTTGGTTAAACTAAGCCACCAAAGTATTTTCAAATGTTCAGATTTTTTATTCAGTTAAGGTGAGTTTATTTGCTTGAGAAATGTGTCAGCTATATAAATGCATTATCTGAAAAATCCTCTCAAAAGTCAACAAGAGTGTCTATAGGACTGGTGAACATGAAACATCAGGTCATTATAAATGCTTTAATCTCAGCTTCTCCTCTCATGTAGGCAACAAAATGACAAAATGATGTGGAGTTAAGTGAATGTTTCCACTGACACTGCATCTCTACAGTTTGCCATTCTGACTAGTTTTATTAAAGCAAAATATCCACATATTGACTTGTTCATCATATTCCCCAGTATGGCATGGCAGTGTCTTTGCTAATATGATATAGAGATGATATAAGGTTGCACCTGATGAGGTTGCATATTCATGTTAGGGTGATTATTTGCATAATGAGGAAAATACATCAATTTAAATTACATTTTCAAGATATCGTATTTGATCTACATTTGCATTAGAAACCTAGAGAGTGATCATCAAGATTTCATATTTTATCTACATTTGCATTAGAAACCTACAGAGTGATTGTCAAGATTTTGACCAAAAAACCAAAACAGATTGAGGATGATGCCTAAGCATGAACCATCAGTTGTCCATCATTTTTTTATTGTCATCAAGCATTGTCTGTGGCCTGTCAGTCCCAGGCTGCATCTCCCCTCTTCCCCTTCACTGATCCCCCCCTCTCCCCGTCTCTTTGATTCCTGACCCAGGACTGACCCAGGGCCTGTCTGACACCTCATCACATTGGCCTCTGATTCACCGTTTGCTTGACTACTCGCTCACTCTCACTGTCTCCCTCTCTCTCTCACCTGGACTTGACCAGCGCAGCACTGCAGGCTTTAATATGTTAACCTTGACATCACCATCTGTCAAGAACTTTTTTCAGCAAGTAATAAGTAATTCATATCAAATTCAATGTACAATCAACAATAAGAAAAAATGGATTTAACAGTGAATTATTTTGTTGCTGACTTCAAACTTATATATATTTTAACTACATTGCAGCTATATTGTGATTCTTGCCTGTTACTGCAATGCTTGTGACAGACAATGTGTGCTATGCTAAAACTCTGGTCCTAGTCTTCATGTGCTCCACAAACTCTGGTCCTAGTCTTCATGTGCTCCACAAACTCTGGTCCTAGTCTTCATGTGCTCCACAAACTCTGGTCCTAGTCTTCATGTGCTCCACAAATCAGAAAGATTGTTTCCCCCATTCTTTTTCCTCTCCTGTGGTTTTCAAAGCTTGTGAGTGTATGAGTGTGTGTGTGTGGATGAAAAGCTGCATTGTGGCCTCATGTAAAATACAGACATCAACTGTCTCTCCTGCACCCTCTCTTTGCACAGTGTCTCTCTTCTCCCTCTTTCTCTTGCATTTCTTGTGAAGCTGGCACACTTCAAAGCAATCAGATTGACGCCGTAGCACACTGAAAGATCCCATTCATCTGCCGAGTGGTATTACGCTGCTGCCTCCTTGAGCACTACTTTAGAAACCAGCTCGGTTTTCTTAAAATATTTGGCCTCTGTATGACTCTTGAACACACACACACACACACACACACACACATGCACACACACACACACACACACACAAAGACAACTCTATCTCAAGAGGCAAAAGAAGAGCAAAAAAATACATTAACTCTGTACCTTAAGCCTTGCAATAAGCTCTTAAAAGAAGTGGTATCACTGTTTTGATGCGATTGTCCCAACTGTCATGGCAGTTGTAAAGCAAAAGCTAGCAAACCACACAGAGCTGAGTGAGTGGATGAAAAGGGGAGGGGGGCTGCCTCGTGTTCCCTGCTTGGAAACCTAATCTTTAGCTAAAACCTGAGGGTATACGACTGGAGCATGCCTGGAACAGATAGAAATCCCATGTAGGACACAACAGTCTTAGCCAGTTTAATGAGTTTTTTGCCTGTATTGTCTCCTCAGACCGTGTGTTCTCCTAATACAGGACAATCTGTGCTGTACTTAAACTGATGAGCAGGGTGTCGCTTACTCCTCTGAAGCCATGCTGCCTCCTCTGAGTCGGTCATGTTCCCTGCTCACAGTGCACTCCCTCGCCCCTGACCCAACTGGCAACGCGATTCCCCCGTGCTGAGAACCAGTCCTGTTGTCTCCTCTCATCATCCATCACGTTTGTCAACACTCCATCTCTCTTCCGCTCATAAACAAACACCAGTCAAGTGGCGAGGGACTTATCTAAACAACAATGGAGTGGTGAGGGAAAGGGGGGGGGGGGGGGGTTTGGGTGGGTACAGGGCAGATACTCAGGTACTGGTCTGGAGCATGTCCACTGAGTGTGCCTCAGTGCAAGTCGGTCTGGTTCTTTCTCTGGTTTTCCTGAGGCCTTCTGTTTAATCTGAGGAGGAGTTGCCTGCAAACAGCACTCCGTAACAACACCCCCACCTTTTCAAGCAGCAGTGTGAGATGTCTCATGGTTGCAATATCATCCGTCTGCCTGGCAGAGAAATAAATCACTGCATTTTTTTCCAGGGCTGCAGGCCTATAGGGGTTTAAGTTCCTGCACACACATATGCATGTGCATGAATACACACACACACACACACACACACACACACACACACACACACACACACTCTGTCTCTCTCTCACACACACACTTACACTCATGGCTTATGCTTTACTTTCCTGACTCTCTGTCCCTGAAGCACAGGATACAAAAGCAGGAGGTCTTACAAGGTAGGAGATGCAGCCTTTAAAAGTAGCCCTTAAGCACCCTATAGATGCAGCAAACTAAGCAATGTTTTTGTAACACATCCCAGCAGTGTAGCCTGCAAAGATTTCTTCTTGATCTATTTTTCCACTAATCTTATCTCCCATGTCGAACACTCCCAAGACAAGGATGCCTTGAAAAGAGGCCGACACAAACCCATGCTGGAACAATATGTGGTGGGATGCTATTACAGCAGTTGGGGGAGGGGAGGGGAGGGGAAAGTTACCCAAATGGGAATAAAAGATTAAGGCCAACTAGCATGAATGGAATCAATGTGTTGCGTCGGATGCTTCTTTGTAGTATAAGCTACAATTGCTGCTGCAATTACTGCAGCCTGATTACAAGACTAATTGGACATAGCACAGTAATCGGAACTTAAACCACCAAAGCCTCATTGGGATGAGTGGCATTAATTGTTCAGGGAGTCGGCTTGCGCAAAACCGTGCGAGGCTGGAGGTCTCCAAGCAGGCTGTGCAGGGCTGTGGTCTGTGGGTCTGGGAGGAGAGTCTGCCAAGCCAGAGCCCTGGTGGCCAGATGAGCCCTGGCCACCCGCTCGGTGGCTCCAAGCATCTGTCTGAGTGGCCGGCCAGCACCAGAACCAAGGAGCCAAGGAGCACTCTCTCCGACTCGATCCAATCGAGCATCCATCATGGCTGGCAGGCCTCTGTCTCCATGAAACATTTGAGTGCACTTTTGACAGATTCAGGCGTCTCCCCCCAGCTCACCTATCTGTCTCCCCCTACGTGCCAATTTGCAGGATCACATCCTTAGCAGAGGCCCCCAGGCTAGAGCCACCCGGGAGATCTACTCTACAGGACGAGATTTGTGGGTCAGGAGAAAAAAAAAACTACTAGGATTTTGCATCAAATATATACAACTCCCTCTCTCTTTCTCTCTCACACACTTTCATTTGTTTGTTTCTGTGTTGTGTTTAAGGATGAGTGTGTGCTTATGTGTGTGAGCATGTGTGTGTGTGAGCATGGATTGGCCAGGCCCTCAGAAATGACTTCTGCCATATATAAAGTCCTATGTTTTAGGGTTAGAGGTCACATGCTTTGGCAACAACAACGACATTCATTCTGACTTACAAATGACATACTTGAAGACACATAGCTTACTTGTAACTTGATCCTATAGCTTTCACCTCCAAGATTATTTGTGGTCTATAATATTTGAACCCAGGGAGCTGACCTACATTTGTACAGCACTGAGAAAAAAAAAAACTTGTATTGCAGGACAAACATCAAACAAGTTGCAGCACAGGAGCAAAAATATTTTCTGTCTAATTAGAGTCACAACAAATACTGTATGTTAGAATTCTATGTGGTCTCCTACTCGCTGTTTGACTTTTGGATGGTGTAAGAGTTCAGTTTGAAATTCTCTGATGCTTGTGTTTGATGTAGATGTGAGTGGAATTGAGCTCAGCCTGAGCTTTGATGAGAACTTTGAAAGTGTCTTGCTTCTCCTGTGTAATCTCCTGCTTGGCTGAAAGAAGCAGTCATAACGGCCCATCTCCTGCTTATAAGGGCTTGGTGTGGAGCAGGTCTGTGGCTTAGACAGAGATTACAATGGCTTTAGGCGTTGATCTCACACTCGCATGCAAAAAAACAAAACTCCCACTCCTGGAGAACTGAGGGGAGGCTGTGGCCGATTGTCACTGGCTTAGAGCAGGTATGCGAGGCTACGCCTGGGACTGCGTGCGACCAGATTTAGAGCTTAGCTGAACTGAGGATTTTCTTCTAATCAATCAGTGGGAGTTCAGCGCTCCACAGCAAGCCTCGCACTCTTCATAGTCCCCCTGACAACAAAACATCGGAGCAAAAAAAGGAGTCTTTTTCTTTTGGATCTTTTGACTTCAAAAGAGACGTAGCAGAAATGTGGGTCAGTTTGCAAAGAGACAAACATCCAGTCAATCAGAGAGGGCATTTCACAAGCTAGATGAAATGGCTTGCTATCTGAGCTGTTTGCTGTTTGTTGATTAATGCTCATGAGAGTGGCCCCTCCACGTCAGGGTAAAGGTAATAAATGCCCTGGCTCTAGCGTGTGGATGAAGACACAAGCACCACCCAAGGCCACCCCAATGAATAATAGAATCACCCAAATGTTTTGGGGAGGTAATGAATAATGGAATCCCCCTTTAGTTTTTTTTTAGTTTTTCCAGGGGGGTGTTGTAGGGTGAATTCGGATGTTTGGGTGTGGATTGCATGTCTTGGAAAGCTGCTGTTCTAAAGGTTACACACCTGGGGACTTGGCCAACCTGGAGGTGATTACTCATGTTTATTACCCTCAAAGACAATAGGATTTCCCTCAAGAGTACTCTCAGGAAGGGTCAGAATGACGATTCATTTATTTCTTTTTTTATCTGTGACTCCACAGTAAGACATTCATCTTCACATGGATTTTGCTTATTCTGCACAGGCTTTATCTTATGCAACTCCATTAGTTCTTGGAGGACATTAATGACAAACTATACCCCAAGTATGGTGTTCTGGAATGTAATCTTACACCCCCCACACATAGAACACATTGGTACATGGACTTATTTCAAGTTTTTGAGCCAAGGAATGCATCTAACTCATGCTTCTCAGATAGCTGAGATTTGAGGAGACATTACATTTTGAGGAAAATTCACTTGTAATGCAATATCAAATATCAGATTGTAATGGACTATTGACTGAGGGGACAAAGTGTGCATTAAAATGATCCTACCCAGCCCAGTCCTCCATATCTGAGGTATGTGATCCAAGACGTGGGTTGGAGAGGGACCCATCTCTCCAGCCTAGCCTTGCTCTTGTACAACTCTCTGGATTCACTGGGGTTTAGAGACTCAACAGCAGATTTTTTTAGGGTCAGTAGCATGAGAAATGGCTGAAGCCTTGACATAAATTTGACAGAGCTGGATTATGCAGTCATCAGCAACACTGTCCCAAACACTACTCGATGTTATCACCCGAATTAACCCTCTCAACACACTAACTGGTGCGACAAAACACCTCAGAAAGCATCGCTTGTGCCTAGATTGAACTCTCCTGTTGTACCATTACTGTTTCCTCTTTCACAGTTGGTGTTTCACCATCAACACTGTCATTGTTTTTTTGCAACAAGTGTTTTCCATGTTTACCCAATCTGGAGCAGGAAACTGTTCTTTCCATGCCTTTGCAGCGCAGTGTTTAAATTTCAAACTCAGAACCCTGTTCTCTTCATTATGTCAGACATAAAACAAATAGCCTGATTTTTGAAGACATTTCAGATTTTGGCATCTACCACTAAAACAACAGATTGCAGCTGTTTGCTAGAAAAAAGGAGGCTTTCGCTGTAAAATGCCTTCATCACTCCACACTCTCTCCTGAGAGTGGTATGGCAAATGTAAATTACAGAGTCAGATTTCAGGCTTTGACTTTTAGATAAGATGCTCTCCTGCTGTTAAGTCAATGTTTGGATCTCTATTATGCTCCAGTCTGTGTTGGCTCCTATGCCAATTAGCCTTTTTTTTTTTTTTTAGATGACTTTGAACAAATGGGAAATGTCTTTCCTTGTGTAGTGCCATCTCACCAATCTGTTGTCTGATTCATGTTTCATATCTCAACTTTAGCATTAAGCCTTCAAAGAGATGCATTTAATATTCATTCATAGACAAAAAGTTGTGGACCTAAGTGGCCACTCCTATAAACATTGGGCCAATTATAGTGGTCATTTTAACTCTTGCTGCGTATAGAAAGCTTCAGCTTGAGTTCTAATGAGAAAAGCATTCCTCTGGGACCAATAATAATTGAGAGTGTCTGTAACACAGACATGAGGAGAACAATGAAAGAGAGTGAAGCTTGCTGTACTTTATTAGGATAAACTGCCACATTAAAGGAACATCAAAGATGGGTGACGATGGAACAGATCTCTTCCGCTGATGAATTTACTAATCACAAAGGGAAGAGAACGGATGAAAGATCCAGCATTTCCTTGCGTCGACTCGGAAGAACAGATAAACCTACTAATTTTCAAATAGTTACATTACCATCCTTTTGTCTCACTTTACATCTTCTGACAGCATTAATCCACATGCATTCAAAAGCAGTTATTCTTTTCTTTCTTTTTTTAATTCAAAACCAGAAGCATTCTCATTTTACAACTCAAATATTTACCCATATTCAGCAGTAGTAAGTTTATTTATTTTTTTAATTAATTAAGGTTGGGAAGTAATAAAGCAACTTGTTCCTTTCAATTAGTCAGTTATTGAAAACTTAGCAGGAATTTTTAAGCATCTGTTTTGCAAAATTAAGGTGACTGAAACACACATAAAGGAATCTTGTTTGAAAAGGATTAGACAATATTACAAGATGTCTTGCAAAACACTGAATACACAAAATTTAATCAAAAGATAATTTCCACTGGGTGTTGTTCTCGCTTGACATGAGTCATGGCTGATGCAATTGCGATGGTCCTCACACACAGCAAATTGCCAGTTCACTCTCCCAACAGCATTTGGGAATTTAAGATAGCTACATTCACTGTCGCCTCTCTCTTTCTCATCAGAGCTCATAAGAGCTGCCGGTGGGAGACAGATTGAAAGCCCAGTCCTGCCACAAGGCGTCAGAGGCGTCTAGGTGTTTATTTTGGATTGAATAATTGATGTAACATTTGTCAGTTAGAGAGGAAGGAAGCTCACAGCATGACTCCCCAGCCTGCAGAACCCTGCCTCCTCCCTCTGCTGGCGCAGACAGGCTTCTTTTGGAGCACCCTTGCTTACCACGGGATGGAAGCAAGACACATTTAATGGTGATGTATTTGGCTTGTTTTAGATGGTACTGCATTTCATTTCTGTATTCATTCTTGAAAAGATGAATGGCACATTCTTGAAGCAGGAAGCTGAACAATTGTGCTGTAAAAGTGCTTCCTTTTGTATTCCCTAAGCACTGGCTAAAGTGAAGTGAGTTCTTTGTCTCTCTCTGAATTACAAAGGCATTTATTGATTGCTTTCCAATTACTTTATCAATCCATTCACTATCATATAAATCTTATATTTACAACAATACCCTATCCTTCTGTCTTTCTGTAGTTACACTTACACACACACACACACACACACACACTGTGTTATGGAATTCAAGTGTTCAGCTCAGCTGGGATATTGGTTATTTTCCCAGTAATCTAAAATGATGAAAAGTATGATGTCCAGAATTGTCCTTGGCATGCATTCAGTGTATGTAGCAATGCTCACCAGAGAGACACTCGAATCACCTGCATCAAATACAGACTCTGATGAAACGTTTACTCAGCTTTCATGCGCTTACACATTTGCAGGAATAAATTAATGTAATCTCTTTCACCTTTCCAACTATCTTTTATTCTGTGATCTGTCATCTATCTTTCATTTGTTTATATATTAGTGAGTTACAAATCTTAATGCGCAACATAAAAACCTTTCCTTATTTTTTTTAACTCCAACAGTGCCCACTCAAATAACTACTCCTAGGCCTAAGTTTATGATTATTTTATTTGAAATCAGCCAACACAAACAGAAATGCTCAGCTACATTAACATAGTTATATCATCGTATTTCATAATGATGTTGAAATAACTACATCATTTTCATCAAGCGTGCCCAGGGGCGCCGCCAGGGGGGAAAAGTTAGGATGATTCCAAGGTCCTGGCACTGATAGGGGGCCCTAGAGAACATTTTAATATTATAATCAATGTTTGGGAAGCCCAAAATAATTTTCTGTCATCGGGCCCAAAATTTCTAGAAGCGTCGCTGAGCGTGCCCTTTGAGTACAGCAGAGATATATAGGCAGCTCATAGGATTTCGATGAGAATTACGTGCACAGGAGCAGGCATGATTTTTAATCATCTCCGCAGTGCAAATGTTACCATGAGACAGAGTAACAGCTTATTCCAAGTTCCTGTGCATAATCTTCTAGCAGACTCTGTTGTCACAGATCACCCACAGAATCAAGCATCAAGCACCCCCACCACCCTCCTGCCCCAACCACCCCATCCTTTATGAGTCAAACAAATTAAACTAATCAAGAGCTTATCTTTCCTCTCTTCCCTGCATGCACTATAGCAAGGGCCTCCTATTTATCATGTTAAAAACGCATTTCACCTATATGCGTTAGAGATGTCTGACTTTCAAATTCATTGACACCCCATCACCACACACACACACACACACACATTAAGTGGTGCGTCTTATTGGAGGGAGTCTATTAAAAGGGGTGGGATTGCCTTGCGGAGTCCAAATGAAGAAGCTGTAATTCTCTAGAGGAATATGTCAAAGTAATTACAAGGTCTCATCTTCAAGGAGATGCCATTCATTTTCATTCAGTAAGAAAAGACTCAGCATCTCACATTTCTGCTCATCTGCCATCATTCCTCAAATATTCCAGTGCTGCACTTAATGCTGAAACTCGAGAAAATGCAGGGATGACACACAGACAAGTGGACGGAAATTGCCGTTTGGCAAAACAGTGAGTCATGGGAGACACAGATCCCCCATGTGTTTTTTGGCATCGGAACATCACGTCTGTGTCATCGTCAGGGGGTCAAATGTCAAATCTTTTCATGGTGCCGTTGGCTTTCAGAGAACGTCACATTACAGTCAACTGGCAAGCAGCCCTTACCAAGAGAATTGCGGGGAGAGGCTGCATTCTCTTTTTCATAGATGCACATAATGGAGGATATTTATCTCTTGGTCTTGGGTTGCAGTTGATGCTCCAGGGTGAATCTTGTCATCAATACAGAGTTGTCAGAGGCACCTACCTCTGCCATGCCCATCTGCCATTTTTCCTCACATTAACAAGGGCAGGCAGGTAATATATAGACAAAGCCAGATAAAGGGGTATGCAGACGCAATGACAAGCTTGTTTCAGGATATCACATAAAAGAATGCAGTTCAAAGGGTGATATGTATTGTCTTAGACAAACAAAGCCAAAAGTATACATTAACATGCTGAGCATAAAAGAAGCACCAATGCATTATTTTCACAATGGTCCACAAAGAACTTGCCCATGGACCCTTTTTGGTTTCAATTTCATTTACAGTCAGTCAGTAACTTGCCAGAGGTGATTCCACAGCAGATGTAGAAGGCTGTTGATACTTTGATAACCCCAATAAGTTATACCCAGTAGACATGGATGGCCATCTCTGATATTTCAGACTGCTAAAACATAGCTAACATGGCCAGCCCACTTTGCAGTAACATGCTGTCCTGGAGGTCAGACTCAGTCAGACACCTCAGAAGCTGGCATAGTTATTTGTGTACTCAAAGTGCTGAACTACAGTATAGTGGCAGGTTCAATTCCCCCGTTAGCCCAACAGTGATAAAGTGTGTGACCTCATGGTGGAGGCAGATAAAAGTGTCTGCTGCATGATTCATAGGAAGGTGAGGTCAGACAGCTGCACAGGTGCTCTGCTGCTGCACATAGTTTCAGTCTCTTATGGTGGAGCTGTTTGTCCACACTCAGAAACATATGGGAATTAGTTTGCCCCACAGGTGCCTATTCCAGTGCCCTGGCTGCCGTGTCCTAATAAATAAATCTATTTGACAATGGCGGATTAAGTAGCTGGAGCAGGTGATGGCAGACATCTACTTGTTCTAGTTGACTTGTGCCTCAGACGCTATGAGTTTCTGCTTTCACTGCAGCTCTCTGCATTGTTCCACAGTCTGAGCACATTTCTGAGAGCTCAGCATTTCCATGGCAGTGTGTGATACACTGTAGGCTAACACTTTAAAGCAGCCTCATCAAACTCACTGCGTCGCCACTCTGCCACTCCAGACACTCGATGGATTGCTATGGCATTCTTTATGAGTATGCTGCTTCTTCAGAGTATTCCCAGGATTGTTATGATACCTATTCTTCTTCTTTACATTAACAATTTACATGTACATTTAGCCTACATTATGCCTTATCACAACACATTTTACTTTTTACAATGTTTTCTTTGGATTCTTTGGATACAAATTAAATTTACTGGATAAAAACTATATTTCTGTATTGCCACCATTAATGTGAATTCAAGAGTATTAGTCCAGTTACTTTCACACAGTTTGAGGATAAAGTGTCAAATAATAGAAGTCATAATATTCTTTAGGACTGATTTAGACTTTGTGCTTATATTTAACATCATTGCTTACCTACTGTTGTGTATGTCACTACAATAATGCACATAGACAGTTCCTTTTATGAGCTTGTAGCTCTCTTTATTGAAGAACTCGCTATTCAACAGTTACACTCCAGTGTGCATACCTTCATTACCCACATCACACTATCAATGCGCAATAATAATATAGGGCCCAACATCCCCTACATAACACTCCTCTCTTCCAGCATTGATATCCCCATATAAACTAATATGGTATATCCAAGCGTTAACTAGTCCTAACCAAACTCAACCCTATCTTAATCTAATAACATGTTTCAGTCTTTGAATCTTTCTAGAGGTCTCCGAATCCTGTCTGGATATCGCTTCACAGGTGAAGGGGTGACAGCAGGACTTTGACCAACAGGTGGGGCTGGTATAGAACCACTTGCATCATCTTCAGGGTTGCCACTGTCCTGTGCTTCGTCACAGAGCTCAAAGTCACCAGGGAAAGGGGTAGCACTGGCATCCACATTTGTTGGCCCAGACGCATCCAACAGTTCATCCACGTGTCTACACCACACTAGGTCCTGTCTGATATTAACCATGTATGTTAATGGTCCAGTCTGTGAAATCATGGTTTCAGACTGCCATTAGTGTCCTTGGTTGCGGTAGTCCCTGGCTATCACCTGTTGTCCCACACAGAAGGCGCGCAAGGAATGCATTTTTGAACGGAGAACAGAGCCAGACTGCTTTCTCTGTACATGCTCCTGTAGACTGGGTTTCACTAAGTCCAAACGTGACCTCAGTGGACATCCTAGAAAGAGCATGGCAGGAGTCTGTCCAGTTATAGCATGCGTACTGTTGCGATAAGCCAGCAGAAAGTTTGCAATATTTTGCTGTAGCAATTAGCAATCTTTGTCCATGGCCTTAATAGAAGGTTTGAAGGTTTGAATGAACCGTTCAGCTTGGCCATTGGAAGCTGGGTGGTAAGACACAATGGTGAAAGAAGTGAAAGGTGTTCCGTTATCACTCACAATCTGATGAGGAAAACCTGTACGTGAGAAAAAACTCTCACGCAGAAAACCTCAGGCTACTTTGAGTGTGCATCCACCACAACCAGGTACATGCGGTCAAGGAAAGGTCCTGCATAGTCAATATGGACTCGTTGCCAAGGCTTTGTAGGCTGTTGTCACCTAACGCATGCTTTGGTCACCTCTTCCAGCTGTTCATCGATCCCAGGCCACCATACAAAGCTTCGTGCAAGGCATTTCATTTTCAGTACGCTTAAGTGTCCCTCATGCAGCACAGTCAGAACCCTGGGGTGCAGCTTTTGTGGTATGATTACCCTCACCCCCCACAAGATGCATCCTTGATGCACTGTGAGCTGTGTGTGTGTGTGTGTGTGTGTCTGTACCTTTTGTCTTCATCCTTGATGCACTGTGAGCTGTTCACGCCGACTGGAGTAACCTGGTAAGGATGAGTCACCCTGGCTTGGCCAGCCTTTCAACGTCAAGTCATAAACTCTGGACAAGGTAGGGTCATGGCCTGTCTCTCGTGCAATCTCCTCACTTGTGGCTGGCAAAGAATCCACTTGTGCCATGTGGAACATATCCACCGCTTCCTTGGTGTTTACTGGTGGAGCAGCTTGTAGTGGCAAGCGGGACAGTCCGTCAGCATTCCCATGATGGTGTGTGCCCTTGTATTCAATGCTGTAGGTGTGAGTACTCAGGAACAAGGCCCTCCGTTGCAGTCATGCAGCAGCCACGGCTGGACCTCCCTTAGCTGGATTAAAGATGGACACCAGAGGCTTATGATTCAGTTTCAATTCAATTCAGTTTTATTTATACAGTGCCTTTTACAATAGTATTGTCTCGTGGCGCTTCACAGAAGGAGCACCCAAGAGCAACAGGGGCAAGGAAAAACTCCCTTATGTTTAGTTAATCTAGGAAGAAACCTTGGGCAGATCCATGACTCAAGGGGCTAACCCAGCTGCCAGGGGTCATGCAGAAAAATTACAATCAGTAGTAACCATGACAGACTATAAGTTGCCTATTGTTTTAGCTGAGGTTCATAATAGTTCATAATAGAGTATTATCCCACTTTTACATTACATGGTAGTCAGTCCATAGGTGGTTATCAGGAATTATGGCTGGACAATGTAGCAGTGGCCAGACATAGTGACAAACTCAAATGAGTGAGATGGGTCATGGGGGTAACAGTAAGGATCCATTTGACAGCGTCATTGTGAGGGAGGGTCAATCACAAAGCATCAAGGACGGGGAGTCGGGCCTAGCATCGGCGTCCAGGAAGGTCCTCTGTATGTTGGTTGGAGTCCACTCAGGGGGGGAGTGTGAGAGGAGTCCGCAAAGATAATTGTGGACAGAGGAAGATAGTGAATTAGGCCAAGCTCACACATCAGAAAGCAAATGTGTAATTTGGGCATACATATATGTGTATAAATATATATAAATATTGAGAGAGAGCTGAAAGAGAGAGAGAGAGAGAGTTGTGCGGCATGACACGTGAAGGTTCTGTGGCGGCACTAGGCTATAGCAGCATAACTTAGGTATGATGCATGGCAACCCAGCACCACTACAGGGATGGTCAGTGGCCGTCATGCCTCGCAACTGGGGGCAACAGCAGAGGCAGTCCCTCCCAAAAGACCCATGAGAAGTGATGATTTGCCATGCAAGTCATGTTTTAAGTCTAGACTTAAGGGTATTGAGAGTGTCCGCATGTCGAATTTGGGGGGGGAGATTATTCCACAGGAGGGGTGCACGGTAACAAAAGGCTTTTCCTCCTATCGTAGATTTTGATATTCTTGGGATTACAAGGAGACCAGCATTTTAAAATCAATTCGACTTTTAATAGGGAGCCAATGTAGGGAAGCAAGGATAGGAGAGATATGTTCATATTTTTTAGTCCTGGCGAGTGTTCGGGCCGCAGCATTTTGTATTAGTTGTAGGTTTTTGATGCAGGTATTACTACACCCAGAGAACAGAGCATTGCAATAATCGAGCCTGGAAGTAATAAATGCGTGTATTCATTTTTCAGCATCCTCAAAGGATAGAAACTTTATAACCTGAGCAATATTTCGTAGGTGGAAAATGTTGAAATGTGTTTTACGTGACTATTTAGAGACATGTCCTGGTCAATAATTACTCAGAGGTCTTTAACTTTTACGTTACATGACAGTGACAGGCCACTGAGTAAGTTTTGGTGACGGCGTAGAGTGTTGGTCAGCTGTTTAGGGCCAATCATCATAACTTCAGTTTTATCAGAATTTAAACAAAAGAAATGATCTGTGAGAAGGGTAAAGTGTTTCCCATACAAATACTGATTGAACTTTTTCACTCCCCAGACCAGACTAAGAGCTTCTCTGTCAATTTGTGCATAGTTGTGCTCAGCTGCATTTAGAGATCATGAGGCAAAGGCTATTGGTCGCTCCGTTCCATCAGTAAATGGTGTGATAGTACGGCTTCAATTCCGTATGGGGAAGCATCACATGCAAACTTGAGAGGCACTTGGGGGTCATAGTGTGTCAACACATTTTCTGACGTAACTAACTCCTTTGCCTGTTTAAAGGCCTGTTCGCATTCCTGAGACCAGTGCCATTTATTGCCAATTTGAAGTAAGCGATTCAATGGGTGTATCACTGAGGAGAGGTTGGGCAGGAATTTTCGGTAATAATTTACGAAGCCCAAGAAAGATCTCAGCTGAGAGATGTTTTGTGGTGGTGGGGTCTTTAAAACAGCATCAATTCAATTCTGTCAGTTCTATGGCCACAGTATTCAATGGCATCCTGGAAGAATTCACATTTTGCTTTGTTGGCCCGTAATCCGAATTCATTCAATCTCTTGAGAACCTTTTCCAGATTTTTAAGATGCGCGTCCTCATTGGCTCCTGTGATTACAATGTCATCCAAATAGCATTGTGTGTTTTTGAGGTGTTGATAGTCAGGTACTTTTTCCTCCATCTCCATCTGCAAGTACGCCTGTACGCCTGCAAGAACCTTGGCCCAGCGTTGCAAAGATGTCATCAATATGTGGTAAGGGGTACTGTTCAGCTTTCAGGACCGGATTAATGGTTACTTTAAAATCTCCACAGATACAAACTGAGCCATTTCCCTTCACAACTGGAACTATTGGCGTCGCCCATTCAGACCAGTCCACTTTGGATAGAATGCCCTCATCTTCCAGTCTTTGAAGTTCATTTTCCACTTTAGGACGGAGGATGTATGGAACTGGGCGAGCCTTGTGAAACTTGGGGGCAGCATTCTCATCCAACACAATCTGTGCTTTAACATGCCAATGCCATCTTGAAAAACTTCTCCTGCATTTGTCAGTATTTTGTTCAGCTTTTCAGTTGTAGAGCCGTTGCTCTGATTTTTAGTCACTGTTGCTTGCATTTCTTTGATTGACTGCCAATCCAGCTGTATTTCACGAAGCCATTCACGTCCAAACAGGGACGCACCTCCTCTTTCAACAACATACAGGGACAGCACACGCTGTTGATCACCATAGTGGACATCCACCGAGATCAGTCCCATCAGGGCTCTACACTCCCCAGTGTATGTTTTGAGCATCACATCAGTAGACTGCAATTGCAGATGTGAGAAGTGTGCCTGGTCTTTCTTGGGGATGACAGACAAGGCAGGTCCAGTATTCAATTCCATAGTCAGAGTCTCTCCTTCCACTTTTGGTAAAACCTATACGATTCCCCTGTTGGGTCTTTTTAATGAACATACATCAAAGCAAGCTAGGTCTTGGGTTCTGTCTGTGTCAGAAGAGTTTCAATGCCATGCATGTCTTTTTGTTTATTCTTTTGTTTGTGGAACTTTTGTCTTTCACTTTTGTTCTGCACAGTTTCTGTATGTGACCTGTTTTCTGGCACTGCCTGCATTCCTTATCGTTAAACCAACAGTTAGCTGGTGCGTGGGAATTTCCACACTGAAAGCACGAAACATTTCTCTGTTGTCTCTTGTCTATTTTGTGTACATTGCAATCATGCGCCATCTGCTGTTAGCATCTTTTGCAGCAGCTTTCACTGAAGTTGCGATTTCAATTGCACGTTTCAATGTCAACTCTCGTTCTGTTAACAGTCGTTTTTGTATGTTTTCATTGTGCAGCCCACAAACAAATCTATCCCATAGTGAATCTAGCAGATTTCTCCCAACATCACAATGCTCAGACAATCTTCTCAGCTCAGCTGCAAATTCAGCAGTTGACTTTTAACTGTTTTCATTTGTGAAATCTTAAACGTTCAGCAATCACGAGAGGCTTCGGATTCAAATGAAGCTCTAACACCTTAACAATGTCTCTGTAGGGCTTTTCAGCTGGTTTGTCTGGTGACATGAGGCTGCGTAGCAAGTTATAAGTCTTAGCTCCCATTACACTAAGCAGTACAGCTACCTTTTTCCATTCTGGAATGTCATTTGCAACACAGTATTGATCCAACCTTCCAATGCACTATCAAAACTGTAAATTTTTCCAATGACCCCTACCATGGTTTGTCTATTCTCCACGTCGTTGTCTTGTGTTTCTGTCATTTAGTCGGTGTATCACTGAGCTAGCTTCCAACACAGTTAACAGTAAGCTTAGCTAGCCAGAGAACAACACTCACAACTCCCGCCTTTACGGATACTCGTTTTTCTTCCCGCAAGTAAAAGGCAAGCTCTGCTTGGTATCCAAGAACTCACATATCCTCGTCGCCAATTGTTGTGTATGTCACTATTACACGCACGCATTCAACCTTAGGTGCCACAATGATGCACATAGACAGTTGGATCCTTTTATGAGCTTGTAACTCTCTTTATCGAAGAACTCGCTATTCAACAGTTACACTCCAGTGCGCATACCTTCATTACCCACATCACACAACACTATCAATCTATCAATACGCAATAACATGAAATAATATAGGGCCCAACATCCCCCACATAACACCTACTGAATGAGTTCACATGCACATTAACATTCTGATATTAATCGGAATATGCACAAATCCAAATAAGTATTCATCAAATTCAGAATAAGCCAGAACTGAAACAAGATATGTGGAGTATTCTGATTGTTGTTGCATTATTGAGGTGCATTCCTGACATGTGAACAGCTTCACAATTACAATTTTTTGTGGAAAGAACTGCAGAAAGAACATTGAATGAATAGTAGTTAAAAGGTACTAGTTGTTAATCAGACTATGCGGTGCTGCATGTACACAGGGAATGAGAACAGAATATTCTATTAGCAACTCACGTAAACACCATAACCGCAATATTGTCATATTCAGAATAAGATCAATGGTCAAATTATTGCTGTCCATGTAAACACACTCAATGTTTACTTGCTAGTTATGCTAGTTGTTAGACTACTGATAAATAAATTATTGCTATAAAATCACACCATGTTTCCTTATGTCTTCAAATTAGACTTTACAGCTGTATCTTTTCTTGGTCTGAGAGGGGATTCCCCTGTCATTGAAGTTGGCGGTGAGAGTGTCATGTTTACTGAAAAGAGTGCAAGGTCCCTGCCCATTCTCTCCCACATTCCTTTGGTGGAACTCACTGGAAGACTATTCTTTCAACACACACTTTAGCTCGACACTACATGAAGTAAAGTAAATAAGGTGTTTAATCTACCTCAATAAAGTTTGTTCTTTTCCTTGGTCAAACAGATGGATTGTGTAAAAGACTAGTTTCACACCATCCAATGTCCAATGAGGCTGAAATTGGTTCTCATGGATTCCAATACTGAAGGTAGCATTGGTTGGGAAGGTCCATTGGAATGTCTGGTGTGAGTCACAAAACTTATGAGCAGCAATGATTATGGCAGTTCTGTTGATCTGCTAGATAAGTCATGAATGATAATCAACTTAGTTTGGCCAGAGCTCTCAAAAAATCCTCAAGACAGAGAAAACAACAACAGAATTTGAAATGTGTATAATTTATGCATCATTTGACTTTTAACAACATGCTAAAAAAATCAATAAAAGGACCACTCAGCACAAAGTGTTCTAAAATAAATTCTGAGTACATAATGTTCTGAATAAACCCAATCCAATTTGTGTCTGGTTTATGAAATCTCTAATCAAATAGTCAATCTCAAGGAACGCCTGTGCTTTGAAAGCTCACATAACAACTTTGAAATATCTCAGAGTACTATCTACAGTTGTTATGGTCAGAAATCATTATCCACTCCAAAGTAACTATGTTAGTGCTCATCTACCATTAGCCAGACAGCCCAAAGTCAGGAGAATGAAGTAAAAAAGTACACTTATTTTGTGCTTGTATTGTGGGAAACGGGCATTTCGAAATGCAGTCTCACACACACACACACACACACACACACACACACACACACATACTCCTTGTACTTAAGGAGAGCTAGTCCTGGCCCGGGTTCACTGAAAACAAGGCCGAGGGAGGATAGCACATGACCCCATGTGGGCATGTAGGACATGGGGAGGTTCTCATGTGTCCTGTGGCTGGGGGAGTCAGTCAGGGGGAACAGCGGGCAGGCAGGGCACAGAGAGAGGGTTCTCTACGTGTCCATCTCCATAAGCATAACCATAAATGAGGGCTCTGACACCCACTCTCACAGAGAAGGAATTCAGGCCCGGGGACTGTGGACATAGATCATTTTGATAAGAGAAAGAGAACACATCTCCTCTAGCATGAAACCCATTCCGTGTGCCATAGACAGACTGCCACGTCTGTCACCCAGCTATGAACAGACTGGGCAGTGTTAAGAGCAAAGCCAGCAGTTACAGGACCAGATGCTGTGGAATCGCTTCTCTCGCTATGACTAAACTCCTGGCAAGTATGAATTGATTTGCTTTGTGGGTGTTTGCTGGTAAAATTAAGCATCATTTATTATTCTTGTTAGTATCTGGCCAGCTCATTGAGATCTCAAAACTGTCCTACTACATGAATGATGAGCTGGTGCAGTAGATAGAAGACCTAGTAACCTCTTGTCCTGGGAGAAGTCAGATCAGTTCACTGCAACAATTACATTTGCTCACTGTTGCTTAATGTGTAGCAGCTATAGGACGCTGTGCTAGCTTGTGGTCCACACACTGTAATGTTCCTGACACATTTTGTGTTCACTGTGAAAACCTATATGTTCGAGGAAGTTAGTCTTGAACAGGGCAACTTAAATATCCGCTACTCAATTGTACGATTTAAATCTGTCATTTCAAATCAAGTACCTGCAGTGTATTATTAAATCTACAACAATTTGAATGTGTTTAATAATAAAACAGTCGAGAAACATTTAATTGAATCTAGAATGTAGTGAGGCCTTTTATGTTCTAGCCATACCACAGTATTTTGTATAGCCAGTGTTAAACTGCCCAACTGAAGAATTTTGATGTTATGGATCCAGACTGACTTTTTCAGCGAGTTGCTGAGGTAAACTAATTAGCATTTTAAAGACACCTCTTTGACTGCAGTTTATGATACAGAATTCTTTTTTTTCTGGTCAGCAGTAATGATGATACAATTTAAAGTGATTTTTGCTCGAGCCTTGCAGTTTTAAAATCAATACCAGAGCAAGATATGGATCCATCAGGGACTGTTGACAGCTAAGAAAAAATGCATGCTGGTTGCCAGGACAACTTGAATTTTCATGAGTGTGAGAGCAGAAGTAACAGTAGGCTCTTCCTTTTCCCAGCACTGCTTTCTGTTTCACAGCCTCCCATTATCATTCACGCATGCATACAGTGCAGGATGCCCTCATAACATCTATATATAACATCTGTAACATGGACATGTTTGTACCACCTTCAAATCTGCTGCTTTAGTATTGATAACATGTAGAGATATGACTGTTGATGTTGATAACATGTAGAGATATGACTCACATATGGCATACGTGTTCAACAATGGATCTCAGTGAACACACACACACAAAAAATAGATTTATTGGCTCATGAGCGATGAACCCAAAGACCCACTGCGATCCTGATCATGGGTCACTGGCTGGTATACCCTGTGAATTTTATTGATGCTACTCTGCAGCCACACCAGCTGCAAGCTGATTTTAACACAGAGGCCACTGAAATGGTGGGAAACATATGAAGTAAAATTCAATGAGTAATTCTGGAACGGACTAGTAGGAGTGGTTGTGAGTTGTGGGGTCTACGTTAGGTGATTGTATGTATAGTATCTTCTGTAGTGTGTTGCTAAGGACCTACTTACACAAACACACAAGGGTCATAGTTTTGCCTGCAAAGCAGTGTGCAATATTGTGCAATGTGACAAGGGTGCAGCAAACATAGAAACACGCATGCGCGCGCGCACACACACACACACACACACACCAATAACACACATTTGTAAATTTGAACATGAAGTTGTCATGTGAATGACTCTCTTCAGCATAACTCTGGCAGCTCTCTCACCCACACATGTTGTCCAGGCATGCAGAGCAGAGCAATGCAACTAACTCTCCCAAACTACAGCTGCCTGCCAGCAGGGACTGTTGACTAGACACTGAGTAGGCCACATTATTCACACCCACTGACTCTCCAGCTGCTTTTTAGCAATTACAAAATTCAGAGGATGTTTTTTAATGTTATTTATTTCGGTAATTTTAAAGGCTATTTAATGATACATACATTGCAGTATTGTATATGAAAACAATACATTAGCATGTGCTAGCAGCTGAGTTGGCAATATTCCTAATTACGTTTGTATGAAATGATATTTATAATGTTGTCTTTGCTACCAACATCAGGATGTGCTCACTCAATTTGACTTTGTAGAACGATGTCAATTTGAATTGGAAGCTGGCGAGAGGTTCAATACCCCCTATGGATTCACTAACTCCCATGGGGCTGCAACTTCACGTGCCTGTCTGTGTGCGCGCCACATGACATAGCCATGTCCCTCTGGATCCTCAGCCACACAACAGCTTGTCTTCCAAACCTCGAGGCTCAGGCAGTTTGTGTGACAGATTGAGAATAAAAGCAGACAGAGTTTGAGGATGGCCTCTCAACGACGCAGGGAAATAACGAATAAAATTAACATGACTCAGTCATAACAGGAAGCATGATATTGTCCCTCTGCACCACACCAAAAGATGATAAATGCCACACAGGGAATTTCTAAAGCAGTGTGTATAGGCGAGCAAATACACATCAATTGAAATGTTGAACATCCATAAACATTTTGCTAATTTGATGGGCTGACTCACTTTGTGGAATAAAAGTGGTTGGATGTGATTACTGTTCCAAAGATGTCTGAGATGGTTGTGATAGTCTATACAGAGGACAACAGGGTCACCCCTGAAGGGGGCTAACTTGGATTTTATGGCTCTGTGAATGGGTAATGAATGAAATTAGCTTGTAAACCGTGGTGATGAATGATTTCATTTCTTCAATAGCGGAAGTGTAGTTGCGATTAAACAAGAAATCTTTTTGCCCCACACTCCTAATCTTACTGTGGCCTCTAGGGGAATGCAGTGCCTTTTTTCACCCTGGCAGACATTAATAAATTGTGTTTGTTGATGTTGAAAACAATGACAAATGCATACAGTGTGGTAGAGCTGACAGTTCTAGGCCGACAATGACGCATCATCTTGTCCAATCATAAAAAAGTACATTCAACAATAAATTCATTTGCTGGTATTTGTCACCAAGGTTCTCTGAAAGTCAAATAACCCTCTCAGCAGCACTTCCACTGCCTGGACGTGTTCTCCGACACATCATCAGTAAATTCCATTTGCGGTGAGTTACGTAAGTCCAATAGATAAGATGGCTTGCATCTCTTGACTTGGCTAATGAAAATGGATGGCAGAATAAAACACACAGCAGCCTGGACACCTGACAGTCTCTCTCCGTCGCCGTGCCCCAATCAGCGCAGCAGGCCCCTAACACTACCTGCAGTAGATGAAGACATCCCACCTAATGAGAAGGATAATGACAGTGGACACATGAAGACAGCGGGCGCTTGTCTAATGAGAAGAGTGCTACCTGACAGATGTATGGTGGATTTGAAGAAGGACAGTTTCTGTCAAAATCTTCCACACAAATCTGCTCTCCCATCAAATCTCCTAAACTATATGTTCCTCTTCACCCTTGTGTTGCTTTGAATTCAGTGACTTGTGAGAAATATTTCATTGTGTAGGCCTACATTAATTAAACATTATGTCCACATAATTGATATGATTATACATTAGAAATATAGTTAACATAGATACTGATCACTTGAGAGACTGTATGCATCATAACACGGGGTGCAGTTGAGAAATACCAAGTGACTGGCCCTTGATCATGTCAGATATGATGCTCTAATGCAGACATACTGTGTGGTTATGGAGAATCTACAGGGCTGAGTTCTTATGAAACATTGAACATTTGCTACCAAAGTCCAATTTCTTCAGATATGATTGGACAAAAGCCCTGCATTCATTTGAAGGACATGTTGATTGTGTGGGTATTGTTGTGACTAAGCTGCACAGATGGGGATGGGAGATGAAGAAGTGTACAATGTTAAAGAATGCACCATGTTTTGTTCTTCATTTAGAGATCTCTTTGTGCCAGCAAACAAGGCTTTGATGAGTATCTGTTTCCACCTACATTTATAACTAGAACCAGAAGAAGCAGAATGAAAATCACTGTGATTTTTACCCCTCCTAAACCAGGAGTCAATCGTTAGACCTAGTCTTATCTTGGTGGAATATATATTGAGATGTAAAAATAGCAGCTGGCAATCTGTAGCATCTGATATATACATTAGGCCGATATCTACACAGCATGTGTACTGCTGACGGTGTGTGTCAAGCTGGCGATACGTTTGCACATTTGTCAACTGCTGAGATCCCACCATTAAAAAAAAAGATCAATGACTAACATTCCCCTCTTTCACAAAGGGCATCTTGTTTAATACCAGGCCTACTGATAATGGCACTGATCTCATCTGAACATTCATTTTTAACAAATCAAAATATTTCAGTGAACCCACCCAATCTGACATTCCAGGGGACATTCCCCTGTATAAAAATAGTAGTCATTTATTTTCAGTGACTTAATGCTTTGGGTGGGAGATGCAGGAATGCCAGTAGTTTATTGATTTAGAAAAGGGTATATTTTCCAACTGTAGAATAGCTGAGGAGCAAGGGTGTTGAAAAAGTGTCCGATCTGAAGAGAGATGAAAAGCGGGACGTGTGTCTTTATGCCATGTTGCTATCTCCTCAAGGGCTTACACAGTCTGCTAGCTGCAACCTGTTGTTTCCAATACACACTTTTGTCTTTTAACTTCTCTGACTGACTCCTCTGCTCTGTCATGCTGTCTGTTTTGATGAGCTGTAAAAGTGCTGAGCTGAAAAATTGTCATCTATGAAAAATGGGGAGCTCACAGCAAGGGGACAGAAATAGCAGGAGTGCCCTCTCTGAAAAAGAGAGAGAGAGAAAGTTCCAGAAGGGGAGTGCAGAGGCATAGTGGCCTACGTTGGGTTTCGAGGGAGTTCCTGTGCCTCCTCCCAAGCTTGAGATCATCCATCACTGCCAGCGTGGCCCATCAGGGGCTCTGCCTGACACTGATCCCGCCCATCAGCCCCCATCAAAGGACAATATGTCAATAATACAACCACTCCCACCAAGACCCCTCTCCCACACACACACACTCACACTTCACTTATCCAATAGGAATTTGTTTGCATTTGTGTCTATAGGTCGTCCCCGAAAAGCATCAATGTCAAGACGAGCTGCCAAGCACTTTTTCTATGACACTGAAATATTTGAATATCATATGTCATACCTGACAGCTGCGATATCAGATAGTCAGTGTGTGTGTGTGTGTGTGTGTGTGTGTGTGTGTGTGTGTGAGCGCCACTGAGAGTTCATTTAGGAGGCACCTCTTGGCTTTTCCATCTGTATGCTGGAGATGTCAGGTTCGAGAGGCACCTTGATTTTTTCTTTTCTATGCCTACTGAGAGACAAGATGTTGAGGTTGTGCACTGTGTCGATTTAAGTCAAACTGTCAAGATATTCACTTCTTTCCTGCCTCCTTACCCCCCACAGACACCAAATAACACATACACACACACACACACACATACGCATACACATACACATACACCACATAGTGCACACACACTCGTACACAGACACACCGACACACAAAAAGAAGCAAAAGGGTGGAATATCCACACAAACTTGTTCAGAAAATGGATCTCTTTGGCAAAAAGGTAAATCTATGTGTTATTAATTCATGTTACCTACCACTTCCAATCAGCTCAATAATATATATGGGAAGAATGACATAGTCTTTTCTATGCCGTCATCTAAAAATAACCTTGCTTTCCCCTCCAAATGCCCCTTACCACTACTATCTGTGTAGAGAGCAGAACAGAAGAAAGAGAGAAAGAGGGAGCTAGAGAAAGGAAGAGAGAGAGAGAATGAAAGAGAGAGAGAGCAAGGAGTGAAATGTCTTGATTTGGGTCCTGCACAAGCCTTACCCCATGGAGAGCAGCAGAATGGAGTGGTGGCATCATCCAATGCATAATTCATGAGTGTAAATTAACCCTGCGTGGAGCTCCTCCATCAATCACAAGGACTTGCCATAACAAGCTGCAGGCAGAGCGGGGGCTTCCTGGAGGACTGAGCATGCCTGATAGGGGGCGGTGGAGTGGAGCGGGCCAGGGCGGAGGGCCTGGCTGCGGTGGCAGCGGTGACGGAGAGGCTGGGGTGGTCCGTCAGCTGGACGGCAGCATCAGGCCATGTGTCTCAGCTTGCCACTAGAATTAGCCTCCCTCCCCTCCAACAGGTGGCCCTTGCAGTGTAATGTGTGGCATGCGGATAAATGGTGGGGGCAAAGGAGTAGAGCTTTTGGGGGCCATGGATCACTGTGCGAAGATAAACAAAGAGGGAGCCGAGTAGTCACGCCACTTTGGCGGCGTCTGAAATCTTTCAGTGTTTTCCTACTCTCCACAAGAAATCATTCGGTATTGTGCTTGGAAGCGTGTTGAATTATTCCTTCAGACAGACAGACTGTGTGAGGGAAAAACATGGTTCCAGTGTTCCAGCAGGCCTAAGATCCCTCTAATGTAAAGGTCCTCTCTGATGGAGAGAAAAAAAATGAAATTCTGTAGAAAACTGAAGATGTTTTATTGACTCCTGCTTGCTCTATATAGGCCACTTTTCTGAGTGCTTTTTGCACCTGCAGCACATTCATCCAGAATTTTCTATGTGAAGGTGAGAGCAAAAGAGAATAAAAACAAAAATCGGCCCCATCCAGGCTGCTGCCATGGGCTTTAAAAGAATCCTTCCTATTCCATCTAATGGGCTCATTTTGGACTTGTTCTGATTTCCACACTGCTCTGTTTGGGGGGAAAAAATCTAGTCGGTGTTGTCACTGTCCCAAGCAAATGCAACAGTGGCCTCTGATAGATAAACAAGGCCATCATGTCTCCTGTGAAGTGCAGTGTATAGTCTGCAGAATATATTACTGTTTACTTAGTTGAAGGAAGACTCTGCATCTCACCTTGACAAATGCATTAGTGCTCTCCTTTCCCACATTGTGCTGTCAGAAATGAAGTCCCTTAAAAGGCATGTTAAACTACAGTCCTGCATGCAAGCCACATTAGAGATTCAAAGCATTATTCAATGGAAGAAAGGCTATTAACCCGACTTTCTGGGACCGTTTCCAAGTCCGATCAGAATTCTGGTGCGGTTAAATCCCCACAAGAGTCCCTCAAACAAGCCTGGCGCTTTCTTGCGACAGACAAGCGCAGACACACACACATAATAGCGTTAGCCACGGTGGTCTTATAGTGAGATGCCTGTTTGTTTAACTGCATATTCATTGGCTGTTTTGTGATCAAACTGGCAGACACCTCTGCATGCTGCTACTGATGAATTGGCAGCTACTTTTTTTGGTGTTGGTGGGGGTGGGGTGGGGTGTGGGGTGAAAGTCTATTGTTTCATCATTTTCCTTCACTCAAGTATTCTGTGCATTAGACCGTCTTGGGGCAAATTGACTTTGAGATCCTGAACGTGGCTGGGGTGAAGAAGGGGCCAGTAAATTGTAAAGACATCTAAATGCTACCCCACTTTGCTTAAGAGAAAGCCACACACTACTACACAAAGATAATCACAAAACATCATTCATCTTCTCCTAATCTCATCTCCACAGAAATACTGCAAGTGCATCCCATCCGCCGTCAGGCTTCTTAGTGCAGAGCAAATGTTTCCTCTAATTCATTATGTGGTTTCAAGCCTGTCGGCATTAATGGCTAATTATAAGCATTTTTTTCTTGCTAATAAAAACAGATGACAATGGCAGTAATTGCCATCAAAATCATTTCTCACTGTGTTTCATAAAACCACACATTGATTAAGCTTCCTCTCTGCTTGTGTCCCACATTTACCCGATTTCTTCCTCTCCTTTTCCGTCTCTCTTGCTGAGTTGTCAGGGAAAGACGAAAACTAGAAAAAAAGATTGTAAAAAAATGAAGGCCCCTTTGAACATCACTGCAAGTGCACACAGCATATTCAAGTATCTCTGCCAGTTGCTTCTTATGCAATCCTCTTTGTAAACATTTCATTATATCCTTTGTACTTTGGGACATCTTTCCCTTCTTTTGATGAGTGGTGATTTGCTCTCGTAAGTCTGCACTTTTGGGAAAACACAGGGTCAGCTACCAAACAGTTTTTGTTGCTTTTAAGGAAATTGAAAAGAAGGTGCCACACTATTTTTGTTGTGATTTATAGAAAATACTCAAGCAGGGTCTACTGGAAGAAGTACGGTCAAGTGGGAAACCCAGTTGCTGTTTAGCAAGCTGCGAGCACATTGCTGTGGTTGACTTGTCACGAAGAGTCTGCAAACTCTGGGCACCACCCAGGACACAGTGTTAATTCACTGCGTGGGCCTCCACCCAGACATCCATCTGCCCATCAAGGCGGCACGGATTTCAGCCTGAAATCTAATTACCCTAAAGCCAGCTGGTGAGTTACTGCCTATAACAGTGGCATCCCAAATGCCAAGCGGCCTGTTTTGCTGTGTTAATGGGTAATCTTTCCATGTTTCCTTTCACATCGCCTGCATCAGCAAGTGCAGCCAGTGTTACCATCCCCACTCTAGACGGTACGGAATGTGTCAACATCTTGAGCCATATACACCTGGTGCTCCTATTTATTGCTCGCCTATGGCATCAACGGCAGGCAGCATGGCCCACATCTGTTGCTGCCACCAAGGCATGCTGGACATATGCTTCCACTAGGGCAGCTTATAGGCATCTCTTCTTGTTGCAGATTTGCCATGCTGTACACTACACTAATCGCTGCCTTTTCACACGAGATCCTCATCTAGCATGTATGTAGATGTCATGTAAAAGCAAAATCATCCTAAAGCTTTTGGTCTAAAAGGCAGAAATTGTGCTTTTAATTGGGGTTGTTGAAGTTAACCTGTAAATGGTGCGTTAACACAATCTCATTTTATCATGATTAAATAAAATGGCGCCGTTATTTTTGCAGGTGACTAGCATGAAAAATAAAGCTAGTTCTAACATTTACCGTGGTTTATAACATTAAAATGTAGTTTAACAACTTCTCAAAGGAACCCGCAACATGGCCAGTCAAGTTATTGCGATGCGGTGCAAGTTTACCTCTACTTTTCCAGGTGAAATGCAGAGATGGCTGATGGGCTGTGATCACAAAGGTACACTTTTCCTTACCTCCACTTGGAGAAGACTGTAGGTAGCCTAGCAATTCCCAAGTAGCCTACCGCTTCACTTGACTGAACTGTCAGGAGTCAAACTACTTCCTTTTTGCTAAGTGCAATTGTAGCTGCAGCTATTACAGTTAACCAAAAATATAGTCTGTTATTCCTCCAAATTGTATTTTACACATATGCCCAATAAATGTCTGAAATATCTATACTGAAAGGAATAGAGCATTCCAGTCCCACCCCCTCATGGAGCCGGATATGTTTTTCTAGATATGTTGTGATTTTCACCATTGAGAAATAAATTACAACACACGCTATCTGAACCACACAATGTAGACTTCTAACTAGCCATGGCAGGCCAAAACAATTGTCTGTTGTCATAAAAATGCCACCAATCTTGGCATCAATCTTGTTTAAATAAAAATGGCTTCTATTTACGATTTCACAGGGAAGCACTTATTATCCAACACACTGCAAATTGCAAATGAGCATAAAGTGCAAATCAGCATAAATCGGTGCCTTTGATTGGTGGAGATTCCCGCTGCTAGGGATTAATTTATGACAACACAGACCAGTCGCGTCACGAAACTTTTTCGTGCTTGGAGGGAGCATCGGTGGCAGGAAAATGGCTGCAGGGGAAGTAAGAAACGATCAGGTGAAACATGGTTTTCATGTATTTAAAGTTGAATTTGGCATCAAACTGTAAGAAGTTGGTCACTGTCATGTTCTGAAGTCAATACAAGGCTTGGTGAACTATCATTAATGTTATATATCCATAATATATGTATCACTCTCAGTGACTTATGGGACAAGTAGCTCCTTCACTCGGGAGTACAAAATATGTACAGTCTTGTGCCTTTTTTGTCTTTTCATTTGTTTTTTCACTTGGAATGAAAATGTATAGGGTGATCATGTAACCTGTCCATATACACCGTAGCTGGTTAGACTGAGTCGCATCTTAAAACACTTTAGAACAAGGCTTTTGTAAATGTCTGTTGAGAAATTATGACATAAAGAGCACTGGCAAGCTCTATAGGCTATAGGCCAAGGCCTAATATCAAAACCCGAATTCCAGATATTCCTGCATCATATTCTGAAAAACTGTTTATCATAGAGAAGATGATTCATATTATAATTGACATAAACATGTAAGCATATATCCAAGAAATTAAATTGCTATGCTATGAAGTCTGTTGTGATGTTCAGAGCAAACGTTTTCCATAGAAATGTATTAGAGTACAATTTAAACACAGGTTTAATTACAGAAGTATGTTTTTTTTTTTGCGATTTACGATTAATTGCTATTAACTACATACTTTTATGAGATTAATCATGATTAAAAAATGTAATCTTTGATAGCCCTACCTTTAATATTATCTATCAGAGTTTAATGAGGGGTTTGTTAAAGATTTTAACAAAGTCTTTATCAAATCCTTTAATAAAACCGTCATTCGACTATGTATTGTGTTGCCAGTTGGGATAGAACTTTCAGACAGCTATTTGTCACCAGCAGGCAGAGATGACATAACCCTTGAGGACCCCAGTGTCGCGGCTGGTCCCAGCCATCCTGTCAGCCCATCAGCCGCAGCTGTAAAACCTGTCACATCAGCTGCTTGCAGCCAGCAGATAAGAAGCCTCGTAAAAAGTGCCTCACTGAGGACTTTGACACAGCGAATGAAGGAGCCTGACACGCCGACACAAACATGTAGTCAACGATACACTTCGTTGTGACTTCAGACACTTCTGGAGCGAAGGGGTCTTGTGCTTTGAGTGTGGGAACACAGAAGCGTGCAAGCCCCCCCCCCCCCCAACCGGATCTCTGGGTCTGTGAAAGCAGACAGGGTAAACAGAGCAGGGTGTCAGTAAAATGCAGGGCACGTGTTCTACAGGCACCTCGATGTAAATACTTTGTTACGGTCTGTCCTTGGGCGCCAGACAAAACAATCAGTTGATATTTGATGTCCTGTGCTGGACACACAGTATTGTGTGCCTCACAGTATTTAGTGATGTAAACACAGTCTCACACAAATGACCTCTAAACAAAACAATAATCTAAAGGTCTAATATTTGCTGCCCAGGCATCGTCAAGTGACATCTTCTCCTCTGTCAAGTGTACACAAAGGGAGGACCCCACCGGAGTTGTGATACATGGCCCCCATTTAAACCAAACCAACATGTCAGAGCACAGCCATCCTGAGGAGCCTCTGCCCCTGCTGTTGCACTTTGTGTTTCATTTAATGAAAACAGGCCCAGTCACACTTTGCGTTGCCTTTCCAAGGGGGCACTCGGCAGGAGCAACCAGCCAATTGTCTATCACATCAATCACGGCATGTCTGTCCAGCCCATCACTCACCCAAACCACAGTGGCACTGGCATCAATAACCTGCCCCTGACAGGAGGCTGGGAGACTGTGCCCATTCCCCCCAGCCCTCCTCCATGCTGCAGCCCGACTCAAACCCAGTGCTGCCCGAGAGGTGCAGACTCTGCCACTTATTTGAATTAAGTCACAGAACTCAGTGGGAGCCTGGCCTGGAGACAAAGGCAGAGGGGCCAGGCCTCATGAAAGGCCATTACCATTTCACAGATTGTGATTCTGAGCCAGCCCGCTGACACCATTGTTTTACACTGAATGGATGAACTGTTTGTTTACTTGCCTCTTTGAATAATAATTAAAACAATAAAAAACAGAGCCAGAGAGGAAATGGGGAGTGAATGATAATCTTTTCTCTTTTTTGATGCTTCTGTACCCTAATTGAAAGATGGGTGTTAAAATCAAACAACCCTCGCTAATGTACAACATGCTTTCATGGTGGAAAGTACATTCACTGCCACATTAAGCGACCTTCATATGTTGAGCTGAAAATGTGTAGGAAAAAAACATAAAAGCGACGTGTGTAAATGACAGGCGTAGCTGTAGCTTCAACAGGTGTTTAACTGCACATGACACTGAGGCATCTCCAGCAGGATCCGAGAGGTGAGTGACTGACCACATCTCCCTCCAGCTCAGTCCAGTGCACTTTAACAGAGAGTGACCTTGTCCAATTGACAGGCATTGATTAAGTGGTCCAAGACCTATTCAAGGGCCCAAAGGATTGATGGCTCTGGTCAGGATGTTGCCACTGTTGCACCTGTGCCTTGTCAAGCGTGAGCCTTTCCCTGCTAGTCCCTTCAGCCATCCCACCCCACCCTACCCATCCCCATCCACCATCTCCTCTGGGCCAGCTGCCATAGATCTAGCCTTTGTGAATTGTCTTTTGCCCCTGCTTTAGCCTCCTGAGGACAACGCTGACCACTCCTCTCTTTAATTACAGACTTCCACGATTATAGACCTTTAGCTTCTGGGCTCTGTGTAGAAGTGCATGGAGCAGCTTTGCTCTTGCATGGTGAGCCCATGCAAGTCGTAGACACATGCAGCAAGAGGCCAGACTAAGTTGTGGGTGTCTGTGTGTGTCTGAAAACATTGTGTTTTAGTATTTCAACACAAATGGGTTTAGGTAGATTTCACTGCAGCCTGTTGCAGCTCGTCAGCAAGAGGATGAGTACTGCCCTTAACCTCTCCTCCAGTGCACTTTCCTAAATCTTTTGTTTCATCTCTTATTATTTTGTGAATGCTGAATTATGAATGAATTTCCTGGGTTTATAATGAGATACCCTATAATACATATTCATTTAGAACCCAGGGAAATAAATATGTATTGATTCACAAAGCTCTGCATTTGGTACAGCTCAATTAGAATGGTGGTATATGAGATGTCTGATTTTGGCTTTGCCATGGTAAGTCAGCCAGGGTTTCTAGACTATGTTAGCCAGCTGCCCAAAGATTGAGGCAGGTCATTCAAAACCTTGGCTGACCTCTCTGATCTCTCAGCTGGTCCTTTCTCTGATCTCTCAGCTTGTCCTGATTCCCTCCTTGAGCCAGTTGTATTTTTGTGGGCTGTGTTTCCTAATGCCTCAAAGCTTCTTTTTTCCTCCCTCTCCTCTCTGCTGCTGCTCAGAATGTGTTCCAGATTCTTTGTAAATGTTTGTTGGAAGATGGCGAGCCGGGCGGCTCTTTTGCAAGCACCAGCGCATTCTCACAAAACGCGCTGGGGAATTGGTCAGGTTGGGCTGTTTGTGTGTGTGTGTGTGTGTGTGTGTGTGTGTGTGTGTGGTGTGTGTGGATGTGTGCTTGGGTGAGCCCTTTTTGAAGTCTTGCTTCACAGATTATGACCCTAGTCATGACTGAGCTACTAGCGTCATTGTTAATTAGCACCCATCCATACATTACAGCTGCATTAATTAAATGCGCTAGTGTCCTTTCATCTTCTGGCAGAAGGCTTCTTTCATTTCTTAGTGTCCGAATTCTTTGAAACACATAGTAATTTTGAGGGGTTTTATTGCAAGTTCTTAACTAGGCTTGCATTACATGAAAACAATGCTTATTTATGTCTGAAACATTATTGTATGCTTTCTGATCAATACGCCCTTTGTTCCTTTGATCAGTCTATATGTGCACGAGGTGAGCTTAAACCGGAGTGGAGATATGGCCAGCGGGTGGATCTGAACTCTGCAAGAACATATGGGGTCAATTAGGCAGAGTTTGCTCCTGGAAGGGGTTCAATTGATCCACAATAGAGACCTGCAGAATAGGTGGTCTCAGGCCATTTGGCAAAGCAATTGTGGGCAGCCAGTGAGTTAGCAACATGAAAGTATCAGGTGTTAGCCAACAAATGAACTGGGAGAGATGAGGCTGTGCTGGGCTGCGTGAGCAGATTGGCTGGCTGCACTCGGGTGTCACTGCGCCCCACAGATGGAGCGGCAGAGAGGGTGGGCACAGCAACGTGACGCACAGATCAGAGAGAATACTGGTCACACCTGAGCGGGCACACATACACACACATACACACACAAACACACATACACACACCCACACGCACCTGCACCTGCATGCACAAAAAGGATCTCTCTCTCTGTCTGTCTTTCTGTCTCTCTCTCTCTCTCACACACACACACACACATTCCAACCGCTCCATCTCTCTCTTTCTCCCACTTATGTTCTATCTGTCTCTTCCTTTAGCTGATGTACATTTACTATTTGTGTAATTTTTGTGATGCTTAAAATGTCTATTTAGATTTGGTCAGGGCTCTGGAATAATGTCTTATAAAGTCTTTCCTAACCACCTTTTTTTCCCAAATCACACAACTAGCCAGGCTTCAGGCTTGCCTGGACTATGTTTGATGAAGGCATGACAGAACCATATTCATGTTAAGTAATTGCAAACATATACAGTAGCACTGAGCACTTCTTTTAGAATTTGTGCTGTATTTCAGGTCCCATAATATTTTACATATGCTGCTGGATCTCAAGTTGACTTGCTTGTGTTGCTTTTGAGGTAAACCCAATATAGAGCAAAATAGGATAATGTACTGCATGAGACTTCACTGGAGGTTAAGAGCTTTCTGGACTCACATCAATTTTTATAAGCGCATGTATAAATAACTGCTCTTCTATGTCATACTATATGTAAATAATCCTTCTACTTGCAGTGTCTTTCATGTTTGTGTAAACAAGAATTTTTTTTCAGCCTCTGTCATCTTCTAACTCTCTTAAAAGTATGCCTTCAGTGCTGAAGCTGCATGTTTCCAGTTTCCGCTGAGCCCAGTCCAGCTCCAATGGCCAGACAGGAGAGGGCTGACTACTGCTTTGGTGACTTTAATATTCCTTTTGCCAGATAGTGCAGGAGAATAATAGAAAGACTGGAAACTCTATTGTTCTTCTCTTTCTTTTGCACTGTGACTAAAAAGGTGTGTGTGTAGTGTGTGTGTGTGTATGTTTGTAGTCTGTGTGTGTGTGTGTGTAGTCTGTATGTGTGTATGTGTGCGTGTGTGTGTGTGTGTGTGTGTGTGTGTTTGTAGTCTGTGTGTGTGTGTGTGTGTGTGTGTGTGTGTGTGTGTGTCTGTGACCTTTCCTTCCCTTCCTCATGCATCTTTCATGTTCCTTTAGAAAACATCTTCAAGAGGAGAAAAAACTGCATTGTATGGTACACTTCAGTAAATCTCTTGGTACCTGCTCGCAATGTATCTTCATTATTATTGCACTTTGTGTGTGTGTGTGTGTGTGTGTGTGTGTGTGCGAGCGTAGTGTTTGTGTGAGTCTGTGTGTGTGTGTGTGTGTGTGAGAGAGAGAGAGAATGCCTATTGTGTTGTGTGTGTTTGGGGGTGGAAAAGGCAGAGAAGGAGAAACCAAGCCAGAGTGGCTCGGAGGAGAGGTTTCTAAATTGTAATGCAGGCCAGTCTGCAGTCTGACTCCAGGTAGAACTCTAGTCTTTCAACTGTGGCCTATTTGTGGCCCAGCATTGTCATCGCCCTGCCAACCATATGAAAAGCATCGCCGTGTAAAAAAATTGAAATGAAAATCTGGCTCTGACTCTGCAGGACAGGCTGCATTATCCCTGACTCAATGGCAGTGCACGGAGGATAGGATCTAATTCTGGGAGGAACATTTCTTCCTAGGGCCACCTGCTGTCGCCGGCTTTGTCCTGGGATCACAAGTTGTTCTGGGTGAGCGGTCTTGGGACATGGTGCAAGGAATGCACTCAGCTCCCTGCTGACATTTAGAGCTCTTTATTTTCTCTGCGCTTCCATTCAGCCAAGAACAACTGGCTAGAGCATGGGGGGGAAATGCCAGAGAACCTCTGTCCAAGATGAGGGAAGGGGGGACAGAGGGGGGGGAGGTGAAGGGAAAGAGAGAGGGATGATTGATAACGAGGAAGAGGGCGGAGTGGCACCAACCTGTGGTCTAAGAGATAGTGGGCTTGGTAATGCGCTTCCACCATGTTTGGGACTGACCTGGTGCAGGAGTTCCACAGCACTCACACTAGGAATGTGTTTGTTTTTCTTGTCTCAGCAACAACATTATAGAGGTCCATTTCTCATGCAAACTTCAGCAAGAAATTTCTGCAGTTATAGTAGAATGACAACAAGAGAGGTGATTTATTATTTTTCGTGGGACGAGACAGGAAAATCTGTTAATAATGCATCACTTACTGACTGCAACTGTAAACTAAGGAAAGGTAACAACTGTTGAGACACCACAAGATCCCTTTTACCTTCTATAAATGTCAATATAAATGGAATAATGATTCACACACACAAAGATCAATTAATTAGCTGCTTTCAGCCATAACTTATAATAGAACAAGCTCAGGAAGTGCCAGATCTTAGAAGTGTGAGACAATGTAGTGCCAGGCCCTCCTCTGCTCTGTTAACTCCAGCAGGCTGTGGTCCATGCAGCACTGGCTGTAATAGGGGGGGGGGGTTGATGTGGCTCCTCAAGCCTCTTTGTTCCCCACCTAAACTAAACAGCATCCCCCCACACAGAGAGCAGAGATCAGAGCCTACAGACAAAAGCAATCGAAAGACGAAAGGCTCTCCCTTTTGTTGCACATGTGCGTCAAGATAATTAACGTCCAGATGTCCAGATACTTCACCTGAAGCTGCAGAGAGAGGAGAGGAAAGGAGTGGAGAAGAGAGGAGAGGAGAAGAGAAGAGTTGAGGGGAGAGGAGAGGAGAGGGGAGAGGAGAAGAGAGAAGAGAAGAGAAGAGAGTGGGCTGACCTCGTGTTTCCCACCATAGCCTGGCCTGAGAGAGTTCCCTCCCTCTTATCAGCTCAGAGGCCAGACACTGGGAAAGACATAAAGCTAAACATAAGCTGACATTTTTTTGCCAAAGACTGACAGCTAAAGAGACTTAATAGCAATTACTGAAAAGCATTAATGCTGGTATCATCGGTGTCAAGCGCAAAAGTGACGGAAGCAGAGAACGCAAAGACATAAGACAACATACACTTCCACCACATTAGTGCCAGTTTAAATCAACACTAATCAAATCCTCAACCATGTTTAAAGCCTTTCCAACTTCACATGAGCCAGCTCTCCTGCTCGCACCCACCCTACATCTTAGAAATGAATATGTAATAGGCAAGGCCAGAACTGCCATGTGAAAAGTCTGGAATGCCCATGTCAGATCCAATACAGCGTTCGCCCTACTCCTGAGTGCTCGAGAGCTCGCTTGACTCAGAGTCCTTTGAAGAATGTCAGTCATGTGAAGTGGCTCTCTGAGAGGGGAACCTAATTACTCCCCATGTAAACTTAGACCTGTCCAGTGGAAGACCCACATAAATGTGTCAACTGGATCATGCCCCACCATCTCATGCCAATGTCACCGTCTCTCTCTCGCCCTCTCTTTTTCTCTCTCTCTTTCTCTCTATCCCTCACACTCTCACACCGCTCGTTATCTTCACACTGAATCACCGTCCAGCAAACAGCCCAGATCCTTTGCAGGTGGGAGTTTTTTTTATAGAGGAAACAAATGGCTTGGCTGTGATCTAACAAACCTACAATATTGACAGAAATTGGGTAATGATGAGAAGATAATCGGGGCTAGTAGAGAAAAATAACTCTGTCAATATCATAGATTACGGGATTGATTGAATTCCCATGCAAATAGAGAGAGGACAGTGGAAAAGATGGCTGGAGAAGTCCTCAAAAGTCTCATTTATCTTTAGCACAACTCAGACCAATCATCAGCTCTCTCTGACAGCTTATGGGTCCCTTTCATGTGCTGATTAGGTATGAAATCACTCTCACAGGAACTTCTGTTTCATTTCTCCCCCGGTTGAAGACTTTTCAAATTCTACACCTATAGGAGGGCTATTTGAGTTCCATTGTTGGGCAGGTTTACAAAGCAGACCTTTTTTGTCAGGGCCCAAGATGGGGAGGATAAAGTGGCTGCTCCACCTGAAAGGACAATTCACATCTCATTTGGCCTGCGTGCGGCCGGCCGGGCCGGAAAGTTTTGCCATGGCGGGGTCTCCCCTTTCAGCGCTCCTGAACAGAGCTGCGTTTCTGTGTGAGCCGGGGCTCGCAGCATTGGGCCGGGCCATGCGATAGGATCGCCTTACGTGCACAGTCCCCGTCTTTGTTATTGGATCCCCAGCCGCGACCCAGGGACAGAAAAGAATCACCTAACCCGCTCTAATTCAGACAAGATGGCCAATCAGTGGGTCGTTTGCTCCTCGCAGCCGGGTTCTTTCCTGTGAGCTGAGCTCTGGGGCCTTGGACGGGTCTGGGATGATCTCTGTGTGTATGTATTGTATGTGTACAGTGTGTGTGTTTGAGTGTATGTGTGTGTGCGTGTGTGTGTGTGTGTGTGTGTGTGTGTGTGTGTGTGTATGCGAGTGTGTGTTTGCTGGCCTTTCTGTGTCTGTCTGGTGTGGTCTGGTTTGTGTGGAGGAGGCCCTGTCCCTGAGCTCTGTTTCTGTTTGAGGCTGTGTGAAGTGATCTCTGTGCCAGACAGCATCAGACTCACCACATGCTTCATGGGAGTGGACTCTCCACTGATGCGCCTGTCCTAGCTTAAAGGAGGCACTTTTGACTCATGTGCAATGTAATCTATGGGCACCATTTGCAGTAGAAATGACTCTCCTGACCCAGGAGAGCACCCAGAGGTCCACAAAATGGTCCACATTTTTTTCTATCTATCTATCTATCTATCTATCTATCTATCTATCTATCTATCTATCTATCTATCTATCTATCTCATTTCCACTATCTAGCCCTAATGTGCAATGGGAATGATTAAAGTGTATATTAATTCTGATTTGGTTAGCGCTCATTGCTGCTGAGGGTTCCTCAGTTTTCTGTGGGTTGCTGCACTTAGCAGATTCACTGAAGTGCAACAGCTGGCATTCATGCTGATGGGAGCCAGCCCAGAGTATGGCATTCAGCCTAATTAGGCCTGTTTCAAGTGTCACTATTCTCTCACATCCACATTTTTCCCCCTTCATTCATTCATAGGAGACAATGAACTCAGCTAGACAAATAGGACAACCAGAAGTAAAAGTGTGTGTGAAGCTGCAGACTTGGAAGTTCCATACTGCTTGTCTGTGTTCCTGGGGGCATGTTCAAAGACACGCAAACCATTTTTGTAAGAGGTACTTTGTTCAATAAGAAAGAATAACAGAGCAAAAACAACAAACAAACAACTTGAGAGGCGACGTCTCAGATCTTTCATATGTATGTATCATGTGATTTTAGTACATTACAGAAATTACAGCCCACATAAAAGACACAAGTGTCGGGGGTGTCAAACAGCAGTGTGTATGCATTGTTTTCCAACCAAAAGTACTGGGTTCAGGGTGCTAATGGAGGCAGCATAGCTTGTCTTTATAATGTGGCTTGTTCCTCACAGGACAGCAGATACCAAACATACTGCACATCTTGGAAAGAATACTGTTTGCATTCTACCTCCCAGGTGGAGCTCTTTCTTGCTGCTAGGAGAATAGCTATTTTACTGATATATTTTTTACTTAGGGTGGTGCTGTGCATATGTGTAAGTGTGTTTAGGTGGAGGTGTGTGTATGAGGCAGTGGGGTGGGGTCGAAAAACAACAACTGGGAGGCATTTTCTAACAAGGCAGGTAATCTGAAACAGTAGCGTGCAGAAAGAGAAGAGGGAAAAAGTGGAATGTTCAAAAATACGAAGGAAGAATCAGTCACATAGTTTCATCTGATTATGGAGTGAAGCAGACCATCAACCCGGGCCAGACCCTCTCTCTGTCAGCCCCCACTGGCACATTAATCATCTGGGACTGGGCCAAGCCAAAGAGGAGAAAACAAATGTCATCAAATGAGAGTTTTTGAAGCAGCTGAGTGAGACTTTCCTCTGCGTGTGGATGGGAGACATACTAAGGCAGGATTACACGCCATGTGTAAGCTTAGATTGGCTGCTGGAGCCCCCCAGCCTCAGCGTTTGCTTAATGCTTGTGGTTTCCTGTGATGTTATTAATCAATATAAGTTATAATGAGACATGATGCCTGTTGAGAATTTATACCGGGGTGCTGGCCACAAAGACAGAGGAATAGTTTGTATTGTGTTACACAGGGATCCAGCCTGCATCCACATACAGACACTCCTTTTGTAGTAAGTTTTCCAAATTTGAACTACTCTCAGAGACTATATTTATTTTCAGACCTGGCTGACTCACTCCTTATGCAAGTGTATCAATAAATGTGGAAGTACTTACGCATCAATTGTTGTTAGCAGTCGGGACTGGTTTGCTTGTTCTTCAGTGTGTGAACAGCTCTCTGCATACAGAGGACCTGTGTTAGTGTTTACCTGATGATGTCTGTGAAAACAGCCTGGAGTATGGCACCTGTGGTTCAAGGAGATATGGTTACATTTGGAACTGATGTGACGCTTTGTCGAGGCTTTTGTTTTGAAGGGTACATGTGTACTCTGACAGGGAGGGAGGCAGGACCTCAGATATTTCAGTGCGCTTCAAAGAGACGGAGCCTTTAATGTCAGCATCCCAGCTGTGTTTACTCAAATGCCATTGAAGAAGGACCAATGATGTGTGTGTGTGTGTGTACGTGTGTGTGTGTAGGTTGCAAGGGGGTGGGCATGTGGGGGAGTTGGGGGTTGGCGACAGCGACATGGTGATGTAATGACTCTAGGTGATGACCTCAGTAGATGAATGTTTTATTTTTCTGTGTCTGTGTGTGGGGGGCCATGCCTCAGAAGTTCATGTGTTTCATTGGACTGAATGGGCTGTTTTTAAACAAACGACCTGGGATGTGAGCAATAGAAACACACTAAGCAGTTCTATCTGGATCTTCTCATCCTCATTCTATGATGTTTCAAATTTTTATGCTTCAGCAAATCAGCAAGACTTTAAAATCCAACTAAACAATTTGCTAAACCATTTTGTCTTTGTACAATGAACTGCCATATGAACATTACATCGACCAAGGCAGAGTTCTCTGTACTTCTGTAAGAGATAATGACATATTTCATCAAATATTTATAATGCGTATGGATGTCTGAGGGGATTTCTCCTTGAGGGATATGAAGGCCCTGTTTCAGCAGCGTGACAGTGGCCTTGTTGGGAGGCAGCACAGCACAACACAGCGCGGCCCAGCGGAGCACAATAGGACTCGACGGGGAAAAGCTGAAGAGCAAACTCCGGAGGGTCTGGAGAATTCAATATCCAAAAGAATGCGTGGGAATGTGGAGCACCAGCCAGGGAACAGAGCCCCAGTCCCACAGCACACACTGCTGCGCTGAAGCAAAGGAAAAAGCAGTTAACCCATGAACCAGTCAGAAAGAGAAATCACCTCCTCCAGTAATATGCACTGCGCTGCATGATATATGTCTGAAACGTGTGCAAAATTTGTGCAGATAGCTGCAGATTTTGCTGCACCAACAATAAGGCCATGTGCCAAAAATCGTACTGAAATGTTTTTCTATCCAGGGCCATTATTGCAACCAATCTCAATGGTGGTTAATGCATCATTATCAACCAGACTTTACAGCCCATTGGTTTATCTGATGAAGATGGGATAGAGTTTTTTTTTTTTTCTCTTGATGTGTTGTTGTCAGTTGAGTCATACTCGTGTAAATATAGTACATCGTCCATATCAGCAGCGTCCTCAGCAAACACCAAGCTTGCAGCTCCAAACCAGCCCACACCAGCACTTCCTTTCAGCTCCATATCAACACACACACACTGATAATGGAGCCAAAAAACAGACAAATCATTAATCTGTCCTATCTAGGCCCATTCCAGTGTTGAGTGTGTCTTTCTGTGTGCTAAATTGGCCCTGCTCCACACACACACACACACTCACACCAGCCCCCCAAATCTCCCTGTGATACTGATAAGAGGTATTATCCCTCCCTCTCCTTCCTTAACTCCTTCAACAAAGCCACCCCCTGCCCCCCTCTGGCCAACACTGCCCCTGCCCCTGGCCATCTATTAATCGCTCACCGTGCCACCAGAGCAGGCTTTCATCCTCTCAGACACCCAAAAGACACATTTACACACACACAGACACACACACACTTAGACATGCACATAAACACCCATAGACACATGCATACACAAACACACACTCACTACACACACACACAAACACACACACACACCCCAGCCCCATCCCATCCTTAACACTAATCTCACTCTCACTTGAACCCCACCCCCTCCCCACCATGTCAGGGGTTTGCACTCTTTCCTGGTGACAGCCTTCCCCAAATGGCTCCTTCATAGCCAGATATCTTTGTGGCCAAAAATGTCCCCCCCACACACGTCGCCGTCTTCCTCTATGTTTGGGAGGCGGGCAGCAGTCATCCGTCTCTCTCTGATTTCTCTAATGGTGCGACTGCAGGGTTTCCTCCTCCTCTCAGGAGAGGTTCTCGGTGCCGTTCGAGGGCCGAGAATCAAATGGCTGCCGTGTATTTTTAGCTGCTCGAGAATAGCAACACATGGGGCCACTGGAGTAGGATGAGCCAACTTCATGTCAATCACATCATGTGTGTTTGTGGTCTCTTAGCATAGTATAGTTAAGGATTAGTCAAGGTAGGAGGTATTAAAAAAAGAGTAGGAAACATTAGGGTCATCAGTGTAAGGGTTTGTGGCTCATACTGATAATATATTATGAAAGAATGGAAATATTTCCTGGTTTGAGTAAATTAACAGTTTTATAATAGATTAGATTTCATGACATAATAATAACCATTGCTAGTTACAACAACAGCACAACACTACTACTAACTACTAACGCTACTACTACTACTACTACTACTACAGTAAACCCTGACAGCTATATTTTAAAATTATGTGAAATTTAAATGAAACATTATATGTTAACAACACCCATATGGAACACATATTAGCACTGCAGTAAGTTTCATTTCTGCCTGGATCCACTAATGACACTCCTAACAAAGACGTCAACAGTTGACAGGCTGACAAAGGCAAGAGGATAAGAGAAGCCTGAGACAGCAAACACGCACACACTGACCCGCTGCCACCAGCCAGCATTCTTAGGTCACTGGCTGACCTTTCTTGATATTGCTATCTAATCAGTACACACAGCACAAACAGATTTAGCAAACTGAGCAAATAGTCAGTAGTTTCATTTTCTGCTGGTCCAAGTTAACAAATGGGCCTCTAGGTGATATGAAGGGCTTGGGGTGGCATATCTCTCCATGGTGCCACGGAAGATCTACCCTCTTCTCTGGATAACATGGACTGTGGACTGCTGCAGCCGTGCATGGTGGAATGCTACCTTCCTGGCATGTCTGAAAGTAGAAAGGGCAAGAAGTCAGACACACCAGGGGGCTTCCAAGAATAATTTGGAGAGAAGGTTACATTTCACGTAAGAGTGTCTGAGAGGAGAGTGGAGGTGTAGAATGTATGGGCACTAACAACCAGTTAAAGGAATCTGGGTTTTTACCCCTTTACCAACACTTCAACTTTATCGATCAGTCAAGAAAATACATCAAAATATGCTTACTTCAAACAGTATCTTTAAATACAGTTATTACCTCTGTGTACAGCAACTATTCTAATATTGGGATTGCAATAGTGAGATGATTGGAATTTAAAATGTCGCATGAACAAAAAGTTGGCGAATTCATTACATTTGTATTACATTTATGCATTTAGCAGATGCTTTTATCCAAAGCGACTTACAAAAGAGGATAACATTTAAGCTAGAACACAATGAAAGAAACGAACAAAGAGTGTATATAAAAACTGCACTATTTTAAGTTGAAAGTGCAATAGTGTAATAAAAAGTGCGTATAAAAGAGAAATTAAGTATAAGATGTGAAGTGCATTCTCAAAATTTAAGCCAGGAGATATCCTTGGAAGAGCTGGGAATTCAACTCTGTCTTGGACTGCTGGAGCAGGGCTCAGTCAATGATCTAGAATGAGACCAATCCATCAGTTTGTCTCCTTAAAGAGTAACTTTTCTCAGCACTCCCTTTGGTCAAAACCTGTCTCTCCAGCCTCTCAAGTTTAACATTTATTATCTTGCAGGGGAAGATTGCCTATTGGGCAGAAATTTAACACTCACAACTCTCCCTTCAGAGACACAAAACACAAAATGTGCTAGCTGTCTGCCTTTCTTTTCATTGAATGATTAAGGCAGCTACCTCCAGCAGGGCGGATGAGCTGACAGTATAGCCCTGGTGTAGAGAGATCATGAAGCGTATTTCACTAAAGAATCTATGCAAAACTCCAGTGACAGGAGCATCTAATGAAGGTTTCACTGAGTGCTGCTGACATGGATTTATTTGAAGAAAAAAACATGTCTGAACCTGACATGACCATTTTGGGAGGAGAAAAGGTTTAATTTGTACCCAAACCTATCTCATAATGAGCACCTAACTAGATAATTACAGTTAATCGCGCTCTCATTTGAAGGGGACAAATCAGTTTAACAACATCCCTCACAGTGACAGGGAACCTTTGTGGCAACCTCTATACTGAATGAGTCATGCTAATTGGAGGCGGGGGTGGCTGGGTTGGCGAGGGGACAGTTATCGGATTGGGCCGTGGACCCCCAACCCCTGCCTCCTACCACCTCGTGCTAAGCGCTGCTCTGACATCACTTGTCACTGAGGGTGATGGTAGTGGGGTCCGGAGTTAGTTTCGTGACTGACCCTGGAGGTAATCGGCTTTGCAAATAATTGATGTGGACAGAAAGATGACAGTTGGTTTGCAGAGGCTGTTCATGTCTGCTTTAGGGCATTTGAATCCACACGTTAGGGAAAAAAAGGATTGACAGATCATTTTCTGTCCATGCTGCTCTGTGACGTGGTATTTTGGCCCTGTCTCATGAGTTCACTGATGCTAGCTGATAGCAATCACAGAATGCTAACTTATCATCACAATCATCATCAGCAGAATAGGATTTTACTTGAAATAAACTTCAGATTAGATTCAGGCATAGAATTATTATTTTTTAAATGATCAGAATGATTTATTCTTTGCCTTAATTTGTTTATTTTGTTGAGTCAAAACCCACATTGGCAAGAATTTTACGCAGCTGTGACAGAATTGTTTTTCTTTTTTTGTTCAAGGTGTTGCCAAGTGACATCTGTGGGTTACCGAGAAACTTACCACAGCACAAGAAAAGTGAGGGTTTTTTATTGATTGAAAAAGCACTGTGCAGCAGAAATAACAGAGCAAGCATTTATAGGACAGGCTGGATAGCGTCCCCGTGAGCAAATCAATCTCACCCATACTGAGAGCCCATGTGAAGCAGTCAGGTCCAATTCCACTCACAACACTTCCACATCACTGCTGGCCTGTGGACAACAGACTGTTAATTGGTTGACCAATGACAATTGAAATTAGCCTGAACCTTTCCCCTGTTTCTTCATGAGAGAATACAGTTTGCCTTTCATTCTCTCTACACTCCTACACTTCTACATATTCTCAGCTTTTTTTCTGAGGTCTGTGTATTTTTCAGTCCATGAGCATTTTGATTATTAGCACAACTCATGCTTTTCTCTGTTTTCTTTTGTTTTATGTAAAAATTGTGATCTTTGGATGTTTCACGAGATCCATAGTGCGTCCCAGTGAAGGTTGCGCTGAAACATGTCAGCTTTTCAAGGGCAATGAGGCAAACTGGAAAACTGACTAGCCAGGCTCCGTGGATGTGGTGTCAGGGGTTGCCGGCATCAGGCCCAGGCCATATGCTGTATAGATCTGAAATGACTTCTCAGTGTGAACAAGAGTGAGGTTGGCTCTTCAGCTCCAGTGGAACAGTGGGAGGGACAGGAGAAATTGCTGCACGGGAGATCAAGAGTATCTGGTGTGAAACACGAACGTGCCTCCCAGAGTAAACTGAGATTTTCATGTTTCCTGTAAGTCTGGATTACACACTCTCTCTCTCTCACACACACACACACACACACACACACACACACACAACACACACACACACACACACACACACACACACACACACACACCTTCCCCCTTCCAGCTATGCTCAATCACAGTAGAACAGGAGGAAAGAAAAGTGGAAAAATTCCTCTCTCTATGGAGACCATCAAAGCTGTCAAAGCTGTGGAAGACAAAAGACTGGTTTGAGGTCCTTCCATCATTGCCCCAGTAAAAGATTCAAAGCATCTGACATCCCTGCTTTGTTCTGAATGCCATCTTTTACATGCTCACCTGCATCTGGAAAGTGCTATAAGGAAGGCAAATTCCCTAAATCTCTAAATTATTCAGACGTGGTCTAGAATCAGTAAGTCACACATGGGCTACATGCAAGCAAACATACAAATCATTAGTCCAGTCAATACAGTTTATACATGAGTGTAATCATTTGCATATATCCTGAATTGCATAATCTACAAATCCATAGGTGAGCTTGAAACTTCATTCATATAACACCTGGCATGGTGTTGCAGCTGAGACAGGAGCTCAATCAATCCATTTAAAATCATCAGCAATACCCTCTACAGTCAACTATGTGAATCTACAAAAAAGTGTTTTATAAGGCTATCTTTAATGTCCAAAATATCTCTGGTACTTCTAAGGCAAAGGTGATTGGAGATCACAAAGAAGAAACACACACACAATGGCATGCTCTTAAACAGATGTCAGTGTATGAGCTGTACTTTACTTCTGCCGTTTTGTTTTCCTCTTCTTCCTCCTCCTCCTCCTCCTCCTCCTCCTCCTCCTGTGTTAGGCAGGCAGTCTGAACAGTGGTGACCCTCTGTCATTGTCTATGGAGGAGTGGTTATGGGGGGATGGCCCAGTGCCAGCAGCGTCGCTCTGACAGGCCGAGCAGATGCCTGACACTAACAAACAGCACAGTGTGCTGCAGCTTCCCGCCAAGCGCTGGGGCTCTGTCAGCCTCCACCACAGGAAGCGCTCAAACCTGCAGCTGGAGCTGAGCAGAGCAGAGCTGTCTCCGGCCCATCATTGCACCACAGCCTCAGCACGCACATGCTCCAGCTACCGCACGCAAACACACAGGCTCCTCTTGCAAACAAGTAGTCCTTCATGCGCACATGTGTACACGCACACACTGATCAACCCTGCTTGAAAGCGCGCAGATGCAAAAGATTGTTCATCACACCAGGGTCAGCTTCAAACCTCCAAGTGAAACATCTCTGTAAAAGGTTTTGGATTTATTTGACTGAAGTCATGAGTGAAAAATAGGAGAGTCCAAAGTCCAAACCATAATGTAATCATAGGCACCACTATAACACAGATATATCACTATGTATAAAAAGAAAACACTTTTACAGATTTAAAACACTTTTACATGTCGAAACATACACTTTATGTTAAAATAGGCTATGCTGCGTTGAGTTATTAAAGAAATTATTATGTTGTATTAGTATAGTCATTATTAGTATATTAATTGTGCTTGTGAGCATAAACTCTTTATGTTTTGAAAATACAAATATGACCAAAATTTGTAAATAAATTCAGAAATAATACACAAAAATAATACACAAAAAATAATGATATTTGAATGTATTTCCTAATGTAGATTCAATTCAAGTTGGTATTCAAATTGTGTGAGCACAGTTTAAACTTGCGTAATGGATATCTTCAACACATACACTTAAATCCAACTCCCTAAACATCCCCTCTCTCCCCCCTATCACACTCACATGAAATTCTATGCATTGGAAGAATCACATAAATCGATCACCTGTTTGCAGATATGAATAATAAGTTATTATGGGGGCTGAGTTCGGCCAAAGTGCACAGTTGTGCCATGGGCTTCAGAAAAAAAAGACACAAACACACATTTAATTAATCTAGCATGAATATTTCAAAGTAACATCCCTTTAAAGCAAGATGATTATTTAGTATCTGGCGTTCTGGATAAATTATGAAGCGAAACAGGCGCAGCTTGCATGCATTTTAATTACTCTTCTACTGCGGGGGAAATAAAAATGACTTTTCATCTGCTGCCAAGTGGTCTGCCACCTCCAGTAGCAGTACAAGTCGACTGCAATGAGGAGTGCTTCTTCGGCTCACCGCTGAATTGCAGATTGACGCTGCAAAAGCAAAATACCTCCTGACAGCTACTGGTTTACCCTGAGAGTGATTATCTGTAAATTGACACATTATGTTACATTTTAATGGAGGTTCCCTTATGGCTGCCTTGTATCTCATAGTGCCAGTGGAAGGAGAGTGGCTGGGATTTTGTGTATGTTAAAAGATGGGTAATTACAGATGGCCCACATTCCCTGTTTTCCTGGGGAAGATATGCCCTTGACTGTGGAATTGATGTTCTATATTTCTGGTGAAGCATTGGATGTTCTTTGAGACCACAGAAACATGCACCAGAGCCGACACCACACGTCACTACTCTGGAAATGTACCAGACATCCTGATCCCAGAGCCATATTCGTTAGCGAAGTTTATCTGTTACAGTTCAATTATGAGATAAGGCAGCATGGGTTGCACTGGTCTGCAAATCCACATGAGAGTATGCAGAGACAAGGCACTGTGGGTGGGAACATATTCAGCGTTGGTGGCATTTCAAATTTGTTTACAAATCCAAATGCCCACCCGAAGGCAGGTCTCACGATGTTGACGTCTAGCTAGTTTGGTTTCAAGTCCACCACAGTGAAGTTAAGGAGAGTGGGTCCAAGGGAAAGGGCCTGCAGGCAGAGACGTGTCACTGTATGTTTTTGACACACTTCAGGTCTAATTCAGCCGGTTGTCTCCAGACTGTGAACTGTAGTCACATAGTGCCGAAGTCACAACCAGCCTCACTAGACAAGGCCTGGTGTCTGGCATCTGCACCAGAGCAGACTGAGGAGGGTAAGCTAACATTCTGCCATCAACATGTTTTAGATGTTTCAAAATGACTTCTTGAATTGCTCAATTCAACAGATCAATTGGTCAACTGGTCAGTTAAAAACCAGTTGTAATGTCATCATTGTGATTTTCCCATTCAACTCTAATAAACTACAGTACATTTTCGCCATTCTTCTTCTACAAACATCTACAAACTCCATATAGTGACTTTTTCCGACCTTCTTGCTACAGTGTGTGGAATGTTAGTCTTAGAGAGATAGGATGAAGAATCTATCAGTACAGCTCATATTATGTAAGCCGAAGACTGAGATGCAGTTGGAAAACAACTGTTTTAAATACCTTGAGTATTTCCAAGAGTAAAGTGGGATGTCTGTTGTGCTACATTCTCTTGGTATTATTTTTCCATGCTTTTCTTCAAAAGCTACTTTTAATTTCCTTGGCTTTTTGTATTAAGCCATTTCACATCACCCCGATTCCCAGAGAGTCTTTAAGCTTTTGCTTAAACATGCCCCATACAAATATGGTGATTTGCAGGACAATTGCCCTAGCGGACAAGTGAAAAGGTCAGGCTAGGGGTGCTTGTTTTGTGCCCTGGTTTTAAGCCGCTGCACAAGCACTCAAGACTCTTTCAGAGCATTGCCTCTATCAGTGGCTCTCTGCCAACAGCTGCTTCTAAAGCTGCTCACTTCATTTGGTCATGCCTTGTTAAATTGAGCTGTACAAATGTCCAGGTGTCTGTCATTTCAGCTTACAGCTCATGCATTTTGGCTTTTTGCTTTAGTTCTGCAGTGATTCATCTACTGATCCACAGACAATTTTGGCACAGTTGACATAACTTGTAGAACTGCCAAGCATAATTTTGCAAAATAACATTCGTAAACCTTCATAGTGAAAAAGAAATCAGCAAGCAAATGTATCCACATCTGTTGAAGTAAAGATAAAGAAGTTCCACACATCCTTGACTTGACCATACAGTTGACTATTTATTGTTAGTTCACATTCTCAGTTGTTCTCCAGTATGTACAACTTCAGTAGTGACCCTTCCAGGAACATGTCCCTGCATTATTGAGTTGCTGCGCCTGTGCGTGATGCAGGCCCCAGCTTTCTGACAGGGCTCTCCAGTGTGTTATCTGTGGCTTCAGAAGGGAGCCTGCTGCAGTGCTCAGAGTGTGCTATTTCAGCTCGCCGTGTTCTGAGTGGAGAGACTGGGTGAGGGACGACCTGCAGGGCCACAGATGAGATTACTGATACGCTCGTTCAGAAGTTGCAGAAGTTGTATAAGTACATATAGTCCCACACTGAGGCACTTGCCTCCTGCTGTCTCTTTGTACACCCCACCACTCCCCAATTGATATACAGTATGGCAGACAGTCTGGAAAGATCTCTGCAGTGAGTTGGCTGTCCAAGTCATGGAAAGGCCTTGATCTGGAGGAGCCCTGACCAGGAGCTTGGGCGTGCAGGCGGAGAATGCTAAAAGCTGCGCTGGACTCGGGAAGCAGGAGTCAGCAGCGCTCCATGACAATGGCTGGACTCAGTCTTGACGTGCTGTCTGCTCGGGTGACACAGTGCCTCTCTCTCTCTCTCCAGCTTTTCCTGCTCCAGACAGGGCAGATCCAGCCCCTGACAGCCGAGGTCTTTGGAGAGAGCCCTGGTCCAGGCGTGAGGCTGACCCCAGTACCCTTGTGCATGTTGTTTACCTTGAGAAGCTGGCACATCGACAAAAAAAAAAAAAAAGACAAAGGGAAAAAACAGGTCTTCTATCCCCAGTTGAGGAAGAGACAGAAAATCTGGAATTGACAACGCCAGGGTTCAAAACACTTCAGCACATCCTCGACAACCCTGCGGGGCTGCCAAAATCCTCCTGGCTCTGTCCAGCCCAGCCGACCGCAGGGTCAAGCAAGACATGTTCACAAGACTAAATGAGCACTCACACAGCCTTGATAGAAAAAAACTGTGGCCTAATCACTGTATTTCTGAATATTTAATGAAGAGGTGGCCATGCCCAATAACATGCACATCCATCTATCTATCTATCTATCTATCTATCTATCTATCTATCTATCTATCTATCTATCTATCTATCTATCTATCTATCATCTGTCTTTCAAAATGGCCCACATTTTTCTTTTTCTTTCTTTCCTACTCTCTCACGTCTATCTATCTATCTATCTATCTATCTATCTATCTATCTATCTATCTATCTATCTATCTATCTATCTATCTGTTCTCAAGAATAGATCATCTTCCAGCATAATTAACAATATGTAATGTGTCTGCAGGCATGTATGGCTCATTGGAGGAAGCATGGGGTATGACCTTGTCAGTTGGACATTCATTGCGTTCACTGTGGTGTATTACCACTTCACTGTTTCCTGGAGAGAAGTTTTCTTCTTCTGGAGTGTTATTCCGTGGGTAATTAATGCAGAATTATTCAATGGAAGCATAATTATGCAAAGTATCTTAAATGACAGCCAAATCTTCTCCTTTGCATTCATTGTTTTGCAGATGTTGGTAATGATTCCTTTATTTGGCACTTGTTCAGCAGCACCTGTCTAGTAGAATGGAAATGTACTTTGACATGGAGTTTTGACAGCTTCCAACAATGTAATCATAAATGCCTTTCAGTGGAATAGCAGTGGAATAGCAGTGAGGATAACTTTATCATGTGCACACTTCTGCTTTTGGTTTAGACCAAAACCACCTGGTAGAGGACAGAGATTTAGTATGCCTTCATTAGAGTGCATTTCTGTGCCTAGTGTCACCCCTAAACAAAGCTGTGAAACTATCTCAGGTGGGCCATCTCCATATGCAGCTTTTTAATTAGCTCTGAAAATGGCCAGGATTGCCATGATTGTGGACACAGTTGAGTCTTTGTTTTATGATGTCAGAGATGGATCTCTGATATTTTCTCATAAACCTAGAACATAAAGTAAAAAAAAATAATCTTACTCAACCTATAGATCATTATTCCAGTCCTGTCTACAAAAGATGTCTTAGGTTGATGATTTTATATGAATTGTTTTGTTTCTAAACTCCACAATGGATTTAGTGATTAAAGAAAATATTTTTATTGCAGCGATGACTGACCTGATGTTTTCTTTTTTTCTTTTGAAGTTACCGGATCTGAAGCACAGATAGGCAATGGGAATTCAAAAGTAAAATGATGGAAATCAAAAAGGGCAATGTGATCATCCCATGGGCAATGCTGTAACGTAAGTGAAATCCCATCACCTATGGTCTGATCCAGATCTCCCAGGAGCTCTAAGTCAATAACCTATTACATGGATTAAAAGACCCCCCCCCCCCCCCTTACCACTTTGTGCGGTAGTGGCCAATAAATAGTTTCTGATTTTTATTCATTGGTTTCTATCTGAGGGAGATAGTTGGTAAAGAATGTGTCAGACTCAATCTACCAGCAGACATACAGTCTGCCCTGAGTAAGAGGCGCTTGTCTTTCCCTATAACACTGAGGTTCCTTTCTAACAGTAAGAGTAAAAAAAGAAACAATCCTATTTTGCAGGTAATCTTAAGCAGTTAGAAGAGGAGAGGAAAAGAAGGCATTAAGTGTCAGAAAATCCCTGTTCCATCAAAGGCTGCTGTGTGACAAATACTTTGCTGTTATGAGCTGCCTTTTCTAAAGTGTGCCTTTCATCTATGACCAATCCCTCCAGTCACATCAGAGATGCCCTTTAGATTGGGTCTCACCTTCGCTGGAGATCCTCCACTCCTGGCCGTTTAACACAGTTCAATGGAGTCAGCATGAACCAACCCAGGTGACATGTCTCTGCTCCTTGCTGCTATTTGAAGATTAGCTCTGGCTCTTTTAGCTCAAGCTGGACTGTGTGGTGCTAGCCACCGCAGGCCCGATCCCAGTGTGCCACCACTATGGCAGTCCCTCTAGACACCTATAGAACATAACACTAACACAGGTTTGGCTTTTGAGATAAGATTAGATGAAGGCTGCACAACAGTGACAAGAGTGAACTGAAGCAGTATGTAAACTGCATCAGTCATGTATGGTAATTTTAGCTTCTAATGTGGAAAAGAAAATTGAACAGAAAAAAAACGACCCTTTTGTCTACTCACACACTCACAAAAAATGTATGCATTCTTCTTTTTTGGAGACGGCTTAGTTAAATGTTACCTATGAAATTACCCAGGCATGCACCACAAAGTGGTACTACACATAGGATATGCAATGTATTTTTAGTGCAAATGACTCATGTATCACAAAGGAGTGTATTCACTGGCCAACACTGGATATTCTTCCATTTAGGGCACCTAAAAGCCTCTTCATGTGGTTTGGGGAGATGCAGTGATAGTCTTGGGTCAGGGCCAGTAGCATATCTGAAATAGCAATCAGTAGTCCAGTCAGGACTTTCCTCCATGTAGCACCAAATGTGGATCAGAATTTGCACTGACTGATGAACAAGAACTCCAAAAGCATGAGCACTGTCCAAAGACACAATATGCGGCAGAATATTATCCCTGGCAGAAAGCGAGAGTTGATGTATGCAGCTTCATGATTAGTTAGCCACGAAACAGCTCAAATATTTCTCCCTGTTTAGCCCAAGAATGTCAGCAAACCAAAAGTGCTCATTTGAATGCGAGCTTGGGTGGGCCTGTACAAAAATTTCTTGTTTCATGTGGCAGTAAAATGTACTTTGACACCAAAATTGGGAGAACAACTGTGAGAACTGGGAGCAGAACAGAAGGAACAGAGGGGACTGCTGGGATAGTGGAGGCAAACAGCCAAATAGGAGTTTCGTGGTGGGAAGATAAATGCAAAGAAATAAACAGCAGCATTCGCAAGAGTTATTTCTACCTGCCAGGCACACTGAATATAGGGGCCGTGTTGTCTCTCCTCATGCAAAACAGCTTTAGCTGTGGTGGAGGCCCAGAGGAGCAGGAGTGGGCTTCACTTGGACCCTACACCATATGGGTCAGCTCAAATATTCAGCCCCTCCTAAATATGTCTGATTGCATCCATGTATGCTCAAGTGTGCCAACACCCCCTTATGTCTTGCTTCATGCTTCCCCTGCAGTTTTAGGAGATTTTGCTACTGGCTCATCTATGGTCACCCACTACTTGTAACAGCACTACCACCCACATCTTGCACTCATCCTCAAGACACCAGCACATATGGATTTGGGTAGGAACCGGCAAAGATAATATTCTATGCCAATAGTACTATTACACTGTTCATACTGATATTAGGATATTGTACAACTGCCATCAAGTAATTGACCATGTTTGATGAGAGTGAAGTTGCAAGGATTGCTCTCAGTAGAAGCAGTGGCTACAGGTGCCCAATTCCTCTACCAAAATAACATTTGCCATCAAAATAACTTGAAATATGAAGTTAAAAAAACATTGCTAGGTGTGCCTTTAAATCATCAAAAAAAACCCCAGAAAAGATCAACAAAAAAATCAACAATAGATCCATAGATCTGTAATTTCATGTCTGCTGCTGGTCAGTTGATGTGGTGTGAAATGTGATTGCTTTTAAACAGCTCCAGTCCATATGTCCATATGCAGCTCAGAAAAAGACCTATGCCATCAGATATAGAAGACAATACTTGGAGCCACTCAGATCCCTATTATTCATATTATTTACAGGAATTATGTCACCAATGAGAGCCAACAATGGATGCTGTTTTTTAAGCCCAAATGGTGAGGCTGAATAAATTACACAAATTAGCGAAAATGAGTCTATATATTAATTCTGTGCACAACTGGAAACTCATTGAAATGTGAGGAAAAGTATCATTTCTGCCAGCTGTTTCCAATAAAAAGAATGCAATCATCTCATGTCACTGCTAATTATCTTGTGCATGATTATTTTTTTGTACTGATGCATGCATATTGGTCATGGCTTGTGGTCCTGGTTTGCTCCCACATAGAAAAGCAATGCAAGATTTTAGTCATATCTCCATAGAAAAGCAGAGAAACCACAGAGGCCCAGAACACTCTGACTTAAACTACCTTCATTGGCTCTAAAGTTAGCCAGAGGCAATGTTGACACAGTGCACAGCTCTCCATTTAACATTACTTCCAGTCTAGTGAAGGAAGGAAATGATTGAAAAGGTCATGTTGGTATGGTCACTCAGCATCTCATTGCCACCACTGTGCTCCTCAACTTCTCTTGCACTGGCCCACATCCACTGTGTCCACACTGCTTTCTCCAGCCCTCTTTTTTCACCCTGCTTTTCTCTTTTTCCTTCTCATTCTTCAGTTCTATAGTGCCTCTCACCATCCATGGAACTGCAACATGAAATGATTATTCCACTATCCCAACCCTCCCTTTTCAATGACCCGTGAACAAGAGACAGTTTAATTTTTCGGCATTCACTTGCACATCTACACACAGTTAAGATGCACATTTAGCAGCAGTTACCAATATGTTCATCAATGTTATCAATCAACGAATATAATATCAATTCATCCTGGGAGTTGCCACTGTGAATTACAGAAATGTCTTCTCAGTGTAAGTCTGGCATTACTATTGTGTTATGACTGGTTTTCTCAGCAGCTGCCATTCTCCCCCAGGGTTGCTGACTTCCCACTGTTCGCCCAGGCAGCTCTGACTGCTCACACCAGTTCCTTCAATGCTCCTCTGATCTCTGGGCTCTGGAAGCCTCACCTGTAATCAGAGGGAATGTATACCTAAGGCAGATTAAATGATCCTGACCTACTTTTGAGGAGGCAAATGAAAGGAACAGTCTGAAGAGGGAGAACTAATCACTGCGCATTCTGAAAGGTTGATATGTTGAATTATGGTGTGTGTCTCTGGTTGACATGGGATATGTGCTAGAGTCTACATTTGTTGTTGCCAAGACAGTACAAAGAAAAATCAAATGGAAAACCTATCTGAGTGTGTGTCATGGGTAAGAGATACAAAAGCTGGACGCACCTTTAGACAGCTTGCACTCCACTCTTTCAAGCACTGTGACAGGTAAAAAAAAAGAAAAAATGTGGAAAGAGATGGCCATCAGGATTTGAGAGATGAGAGACAATAACAAATCCAAATATGAAGAAAGAAAAAAATGAAGGTTCTGCATGTTTTTTTGCCTGCTGTGAGTGAATAAACTTAAACACCATGACACAGAGAAGAAGACATGTATGCCAAAAGTGCACACTACGCACTACGAATATGCATGACATATAGGCATACCTGTTCATTTTATCTACAAACATGTACAGTGTGTTTGAGAGGATTATTATAGTTGGTGTGGGGGGGGGGTCTGAAAATAAGATGTTGGCATTTGATGATGAACGAATATTTTCACATTTTTACAAATCTGAAAATCTTATTAGTGAATGTGTTAGATGTAATTGTGATGACAAAAAACTGTCCATGTGAACATGACTACGGATCACTTTTTTATGTTATTCTTTTTATTCACAAAGGAAACAGCCAGGTAAACTACCAGATTTAAACAAATCCATAGACCATCCATTTTTGAACTCAAACCTTGAATGTGATGAGATAAAAACTTATTTAAACTAGGCTTCCTAGAAGATATTCTTGGGAGGGAAATGAGGTCTAATAACTGTCATTATGTGTCAGTCAAATGCCAAGGCTGTGACAGGAAGCACATTATCTAGTGGCCTTAGAGACACCACTGTCCTATGAGCATAGTCTGTGTTTGCAGGCCAGAGCTGATGAGCTGTGAAAATGACTTATTATGATTTCAGATGCTGGATCTGGGATGTCAAGGGAGACTGGATTTCAATTTAAAGGCACAAAATATAACTTAGCACCCATTTAAACAGCAAGGGGGCTCTTGGAATGCCTTTGTTACACTCCAGCCGACATGAAAGCGTGCTCTTGGAATGAGGAATAATTGCTAATCTTGTTTCTCAATAAAGATGAGTTTCCTAATCTTCTGATGTTGAGCTATCTTTGGGAATTAAATGTGTTTCTTTTTCGTTTGCTTTGTGTCTCAGAGTGTCATTGTAGATTTCAGATGTTGAATCGCTCTTTTAAGAAGATGTAAAGCACAATTGTTTCTTGATTTAATTATCTGATAGCATTGTGAGAGGTGTGCCTTTCCAATTAAATTCATGCATCAGGCCCTGTCTTGTCAATCTGAGCCAAACCCCACTACTTCTTCCCCCTTTCTCCAGCCCTATTCTGTGTCACTATGGTCAGCCGATATACATCATTCTCTGGGTCCTCTGCTTTCCATTTGAAGCCCTTTTTGACCTCTGTCTACCACTGAATATGGTGTTAGACACCAGCTCTAAGGCACAAATGTCATTACCATGTAATATAATGCAGAGCAATGGCTTGTAAAACTGTGTCACCTATATAAATGGAGCTTGCTACAGGTATAATTCCTTATCAATTATTAAATCATGCAGGATGTTGCTTGCTTTGCATCTTTTATGTTTATGCCTTAAATGCAAAAGAAGACTGTGCTGAGGTTGAAAGGAACTCCGCCTGGAGGAACTCCAGTGATTTGTTAGCTTATATGCTATGCATACTGCACACTCTGCTTCAGTTACACGGTCTTCAGCTACATAAGGTTACCTGGATATACCCTGCCTGTCACAAAATAATTGCACAGCATTCTAGTTCAAATAAAAATAATGGCTAAAATAAACTTTTATGTTTATTTTTGTGTCATAAAAGCAGTGATACCATCCAAAATGTTGCATTTCTGTAGTGACCCGTTGTACATGACCAAACACTTTGGCTACTGAGCTACCATGAGGAATGTGTGAATGCTTTTGGCCTGCATGTGACTGTGAGGTTTTGTCTAACTGTCAGTGGAAAAATGGTGAGTCCTTGTGTAATAACGAGCACCATGAGAGATAGTGAGATGGAGGAAAGCTCAAGTAGTCAGAAGACAACTGGCGAGGGACGGACTGATAGACAGGCGAGGCTCTGCCAGGGCAAAACAGCTAGCTCATCTGCAGCAGGTTGGAGGGGACGGTGAGAACAGAGCCGTGGCGAGTACCGTGGCACAGCCCCGTTTCAAAGCCAACAACCAGTCAGCACTTTTACCTCCTTCTCTACCCCAACAAAGACTTAACTGACTCCCGAGATGAAACGGACTGGAGGAACTAGGGCATGTGTGTGCCGATCCCTTTAAAGCTTACATAATCCCCCTTCTTTCCCTCAAGGAAAAATTAACTAAATCTGAAGTCAAAAGTCCATGAGGGGGCTTTAATGGCAGCAATGAGGAAAAACTTTGGAGGGAGGCGCTGGCATCTCATTAATGTCTGGGCAGGTTATGGATTTCTGCCTCTCTCTTGTTTTTCGCTCTCCATTTCGACATGACAAAGATGCAACTGCAAAATGAGCTGCTGCTTTTTTCTTTCCCTCTCCAGCATCTCGCCTCTCTTCTGTGGAAAAGGATGAAGACAAAATGTGAGAAAAGAACACTAGGTGCCTTAATGATGGAACATTCTTCATGATGTCCCTCACTAATTATCTGACAGCTCTTCAGCTGTGTCTAGGGAAGATAAACATTCTGAAGCACTTAGACTGGCAAGATACAGCAATCAAGTCGACCATGTTTTTTTCCCAAAGTGAAAAGATGCTCTTGAATAAATTGCTTATACTGTTTCATAATTAAATAAACTTTGCTCTCTTTTTAATATAAAATAGCTTAGCCAACGTGTATACATGTCAACAATCCCTCAGATTTATTAATTATTTATTATTTATTATTTATTAGTGATATATTACATAGAGGTTTGCTGTAAAATAATTATTTATGGATGTTGGTGATTTATGAATCAATGGCTGACCAAGCAGACAGAAGCAGATATAGATGACTCAATAGTATGACACAGTCAAATTCAAAATCAATCCAACACTCACTGGAATTTCACTCAAAACATCCAGCAAGGCACTCTGAATAGTGACACCACCATACTGAGCTCTCGTGTCGCCTTTTCATGTTTGTTAATGGTGGGGAGTCTATGAGCCAGGGGCGTCGGAGACCTAATGGCATGTTGTTTGCTTTTATCACCTCAGATGCTTTGGTGCATGCCATTACTGTATTTGTGTGTGTGTGTGTGTGTGTGTGTATGTACCCTGGTGTGAACTCATTTGGTCCCAGCTTTGTGCCATTAGCTTGCTGATTGAACAAAAATCGCTGAGGGTTAGTATATCACCATTAGTTGTGTTACTGTGAAATTAAAAAATCAATAAGCTTCATATTCCCTATAGCCTGAGGCAAAGCAAATTCCCCTTAATATTTCTTTCAAATAATGGCTGTTATGATGAAGAAAAATGTTGATATGATATAAACGTGTTGATCTGTTTCCCTAAGGCTGCTCACCCTGAAGAAACTTAAAAGCTTTACAGGCACAGTGTAAAGCAAATGGAAATAAACAGACATAAGGGTCTGCCAGTCAAATCATGCCTGAAATGAGAGTAGAGACTAAACTTGGCTGCATATTATAACATGATAAAGAAGTGCCTCTGTTGCGTAAAAAAGGGAAATGCAAATAAGAATAGGTCAATAAGTAATTTTGTGAGTTGGCAAGTTGGTAGGAAAGTGAGAACAGCTTTCTCCCAGAATGCATTTCTGTGAGGCCAAGGACTGCTCGCCCTGGGACAAGTCTTGGAAGCAGACAGCAATACAAGCTGTGGATCAACAAATTGAATGCTGTCAGCACTTTGAAGCATGTTGCTTGAGTAACAGTGAAATCATTGGCCCCTCTACCACACTCCCATCTCATTCAGGTGGGCTTTGGCGTCCTTGCTATGATTTTAACATAGAAGTTCAGACGCCCAGTCAGTATATTCTGCCAACCACCTATTCTCCCAAAGACACACACATACACTGTCTTGACACGGCTGATTTATTGGGAATGCTTGAGTAATGTAACCCTGTTACTGCATTTGGAACGTGAAATGGCCTGCAGGCAGGCAGCACCTGAGAGGAGAGGAGAGGAGAGGAGAGTATTACAGGGGCTATATGGTGAACCCAATCACCCTGGGCACTGACACTAAAGCACAATGAGCTTAAGACAGGCCAGCAGTTTAATGGCGGACTGTGAATAACCCACTGGAATCTTCAAATGAAAACTGATTTGAAGTTAACCTCCGTTTGAAAATGGGCATCGCAACGATGCATTTGCATCCAAATAAGTAAGTTATTTTCGGTGGCATGAAAATAAAAGCCAATATTTCAAAATTAGTAATTGGGGAGTTCATAGTGGCCATTTGAGGGGGCATGGGAGGCTATTCATTTAACTCAGTCTGAGTAATTCAGGGCTGTTATTAGTGAGCTGTTGGCTCACAGTGGGCCAATAAGGAGACTGTCAGTAAATTTCTCTTTAACTGTTACTGCCCTCCACTCTAGGCATTCATCGGTGGCAGAGAAACCTGTTTGGCTTTGCTCTCATCTGCAGTAATACTGAAGGTGACTGTCCTCAGAGAACCACTATTATGGGCAAATTTGTATACTGACTCAAAATAGTGGATAATATTTACAGTCCATAATGCCTCTTTTTAAGGACTATGGAGAGTAACATACAATTTCAGTTTTTGGGTCTTTAATCAAATTGGCTGTGTAACGTGCCATGCCTTGAGACTTTCCAAGTGGCACAGTAATATTCCAAGACAAGCAGGAGAGATTCTCAGGAGAGGCAGGCAGTCAGACTGCACAGAGATGTGCCCATGGAGAGCTCAAGCTCTCCAAACCTGGCCACATGGGGCATATCTGGACTGGAACTCCATAAGCTCGGGATCCCTGTGGAAGTCTGGACATCTTAATCTGTCACTCCTGGAGTCTATGAGTCCCGGAGGGATGATCATAAGATGAATGTGCGAGGACTGGCTCAGTCTTCAAAGCAGTCTTCCCAGGGCTCACGATGCTACCAACAACTGTTCTCAAAACAGCACTTAAGAGCCCTCTTGCCGTCTAATTAAAACGATGAATGTGAGACAGAATAAAGGGAAATAAAATAGATTGCTTAATGAAATACAACCATGACTGCATTCATTTTCGTACATGTTGTACTTTTGAGAGTCAACTGTACATTCAGCACAAATCATTACACAAGCAGAAATATTCAGTTTCTTCAATGTCACATGGTTGTTTCTTTACCATGTAAAAATCTGAAAAAGATGTTGCTGTCTACTGTATCAGTTATTGTGTGTATGACATTGGCTTGACTGGTGCCTTCTCTGCTTTGTTTTAAATGCCATTAGTCTATAATGTCTATGATTTGTAACTGTGACTGCTGTTTCTCATGTAATTAACTTAAAAGATAAAAATAAAATTATTCCACATGTCGCTTTGACAATTAGTCAAGCTAAATAGCATGCTATTGTTTTTAACAGATTACCCTTCATGGATCCATTATGCACAAAATAAGACAACTTTTCCAGGCTTTTATCTAGAACAAATACCCAAAAGAAGGTCTCCCACTGCAGAATCCTTGAATAATTCCTGCTTTCTAAATTGCATAATTAATAGTTTCGCTGAATGTGTTCTCACTTCAACCAAACCTGTAAATGAAACTATGGTAGGTAGGGCCTTCATTTAATGAAGTCAGTGTTATGTTTGATAGTTTCCCTGGTTGAGGTGACTAATTGGATAACACATTAAGATGTTCATGCCTTTCTCTTTCTCTAACCCATGTCTTTCATATAAAGCATTAGGGCAGGAATATGATCCCTATATCTATTTGTGCCCTGAGGAAATGGGCTGCTATGATTACTGTGCTTATGCATATCTTAAAAAACCTCAACCAGACACACACCTACTGGGGCCACAACTGTGATTATAGCAAACAAACCACTGTCAGGTGCAAATGGGTGTGATCTCCCCCACAACAATCCCCATGAATTTTGGTGAATTTCGCAACACTTTGTATTTCCTATGGGGCAAGCATGCCATATTCCTCTGCTATAAAAAGCCTCCACATTTGCCTGAGAGCCCAAGCAAACCTACATCTCTGAATGCTTCTGGGTTTTCTCTCCTGGTGGCTATTAAATTGGTGGGTGGTGTTCTCCTCTGGGGCCTCACAGGCTCCACCGCCCCCACCCAGCCTGGGTGCAGGGGTCAGGCAGCAGCCTGCTGTTTTCAGAGGGCCTCTCCTTCATCTTACTCACTCACTTTGGGCTGTTGTGGAACAGGACAGTGACATGTTCATAGACTTATGGATTCCCATTCCACTTTACAGTGTTTTTGGAGGTCCCTGTGAGAAAAGAAAAGTTTGAATTAAAGGGTGAGAAGGGAGAGAGAGAGAGAGAGAGAGAGAGAGAGAGAAAGAGAGAGATGCATGTCCTCCTGCTGATTGTGAGAATTTGAACATTGCATAGGCATGTAAAATGTGCTCCGTGTGTTATACACAGTGCTAACATCTCCCTTATGTGTCCATGCTACCCAAATCACCACTGTGGTGCACTTATGCAGTCAAACATTATTTTAGGACCCATCTAACTAGCTATGACTTTAAAATTCATTCCATGCTATTTTTGCAGTGTACATATAAATATCTGAAATATCTTTCTTAAAGATGCTGTATAGATCTCTAAGTAAGCATGCATGAATGAATGGTATGTATGAAATGGAGGGAGACACAAGAGAGGATCTGTGCAATAGTAACTCATATTCTATATGAAGGACTGCATGTAGCTTAATACTATGCCAGCCTACATCTGAAGAGAGACTGTGGTGCATGCACCCGTTGCATGAGAAACTTAAAGCTTCTATCATTTTATTCTGTCATTTTGATTGACATTAGTGCTCAAGAAATCACAATGCATTTTAAGATGTGTTTAATTACAAGTAGAGCATTATGCAACATTGGAGTATGTATCAAGGGGAAAGTGAATTACAAAACAATTTGCATAATAAACAAGAAATGGGAAGAAATGAGGTAAATAAACCTTGAAGTGAGTCCTTGTCTGCTTGGCACCAGTTGTGATGTACATTGTTTGTTTTTATCAATATTTGTGCACCATAATTGCATCTGTTTTACTTGCTCTACGAGATCAATTAGTGACCTGCAAGAAGTGGAATATATGTGAGGAGGTAATGACTTTCCTTTCATGCTTTAATTTATCAGCGATTTGCCAAGTCATCTGAGTGACTGGAAATTAACGTAGCCCTTCTTAATTGTGTTTTGTGTTTGTCTTGATACTTTAATGCTGCTTAAAAAACCCCAGCAGTTCATTCTATGGCAAGAGTCTCTCAGGCAGCAACAAGACATAATGAATCAACTCATCAGCGGAGGCTCACTGGGGCTCTTTCTATCCTAAGGTGACCTTGGACATACACCACTTGCTGTCTGAGAAAAAAAGCAGGATTTTGGAAACTTTCTCCATTATAAACTCCTTCTTGTCATGGTTGGTCTGCTCTTGGTCTGCTAGCCGATATACAAGACACACGAAGAGGACAGATAAATGCCCTGGTAGACCTGTGTTGACTGTATTGTTGACCAGACAGTAACTGAGGGCGTACCAGTCAAAGGTGTAAAACTAGATATAAATACCCATAAAGAGGCTATCAGAATTGGACTTAACATGAAAAAATATGACTAATCATTTTTATTGTTCAGAACTGCAACCAATTCTTCTTTAATGTACATGATTTGGTTTATTCAAACAAACCAGCCACATACAGGATTTGTGTTCCTGTGTTTGAGGGAGAGAGAGACAGCATTTGGTAACAGAACAACGTTTTACCCATCCCCTATTCACTGGTTCAAAATGATGTAGCTTTGCCACCGGGGGTTGCCCAGCACAGTAAAGTCATATTTAAGGCACACTTTCCTCTCAGATGGCTTTTTCTTTTGAAACCCCGCCCTTGAGAGAACCCCATTGGTCAAAGGCACGGAGTCTATAGCGTACCTGACGTGGACTTTCTCCCTGTCTGTTTTGTTGACTGGCACCAGAGAGCCCAAACCACGCCCACAGCTGCTACTGCTATTTGACTGAGGAACGATTATTTCGTCCACACAGAGCTGGTGGAGCGTCGTCAATGGGAAGAGAACGCGGTGGTGGAAAAGCTTATTCGGTCTTCTAACTTCCAGTGGCACGATGGTTTCGCCTTCAGTTCTGTGTTTGTGGACTATATTTTGGCTTCATTTATGTTGTTTTATGAACACTGGATTAGCACAGAATTCGAGAGAAGGTAAGAGTTAAAGTTTCGTGTTCTTGCATCCTATGTTCGCATCCCAAAAAAGAACCAGTTGTTTCGAGCAGAGTAGCTCAAACTACAGTCGCATTTGCAGTTGACAGAGACGCCGAATGTAAAAATTAAACAATTCAAATAATATATCAAACATTATGAGACAATAATGACTCCTCGTCAGGTAATGGAGAGAACCAATAGCCTGCTTCAAATACATTTTTCGACGCGCACAGGGTATGAATCCTGTCCATTTTATTATAGTGGATGTAATGCATTCGCTCAAAATTAATCTGTCAGGGGCTGTAAATCTATTGTTGAACTTTTCTTGTGAAGAACAGTGTGGGCCTGGCGTTCGATTAAGTAATCTCGTATGATAGAGATTTTTGTACCCTGATTTAGACGCCAAGTGTGCTTGGTGATTATACTTTAGCTGTGATTACGGTCGTGGAGTAGGCTTTTAAAACACATCGAGAAATGTACACCAAAATGTAGCCTCTGCTCTTCGTTTCGCCGACCACACAGCCTATGAATTTAATCGTTTTTGAAGGAAACTCTGTTTAGTTTGGAGTCGACACAACTACGACGACGGGCGCATACACTGGATGTAGACATAACTTCAAATAACAGTCACTCACATATTTAAACTTTGTTGATAGATGGACAATTCTTACATGCACCCAAATGCAAACGACAAATTTTACGAACTCGATGTTAGAATAGGCCATTCCAACTGTCTCATCCAGAACTGTAGCCTTAGCATGAAATAGCCCAAAACAGTACACATATACTGCATATGCCGATACCCAATTTACTGAAGCCTACAGTAGCCAGCGATTTTAGTACACTAGTTAGACTGTAGAGTCGAAAAGTGGCTTCATGAAATAATCTTACGCCAGCACGAGTTCTGACAAACTCATGTTGAACCCATGAACAATTGCAATATGAACAAATTTCAATGCATAAAGGTCGAACCATTTTTTACTCACGGTCATGGGATATTCTGAAATGGCATGAAATCGTATGGATTTACCTATCTCAACGGGTTTTGCAGTGTTGTGTAGTGCATTCATTTCGAATTGACAGGGTGAGACAATTTGCGTTAGACTAAACGGATATGTCTGTAGGATACTGCAATCCCGTCGCGGACACTGTGGGTACAATGTTATCAAGCTGAAAGACTGTAAAACACAACATTGGCCTATATGCACCACAGCACTCAAACAGAGCAACCATAACTGCAACCTTAGGAGTGATTTGACCTTCCACGTGTAATTAAGAGACAACAGTTGGGGTACGATGAGTTTTGTATTTTTTTTATTCCAGAACAGGTGCCTAAATGGCATAGTGTGGATTTCTGCGGTAGTCTAAATATCTACAGCCTTGCGCGTTTCCTTTTTTCGGCTACATAATTGAGCAAGATTTTTGTTTTCCTCTCCACCTTTACCACACACTGTCTCGACTCTACATAATAATGTTTAATAATATGCACCTTCTTTCTCGCCGACAGTTATCCTACTGGATTCTAAGGCGCAACAAACAGAGCTGGAATGGATTTCCTCTCCTTCGAGCGGGGTAAGTTAACTACCTTGAAAAGTTTATTCGCCACTGTGCGGGTCTTCACTGTTGCTCATGTCTACCTTTTATTTTGTTATTTCCATGGGCAGTGTGCAAGGACACGTTCTAGCTTTCTGGAGGTACAACTAGCTAGCATGACAGAGCTAAGGTCGAGGTCCGAACCTTATGACTCATTCCACAACAACTAATTTATCTGGGAGGCAGAGGAGTAAAAATAAGTTGGATTCAGTAGGCCATGCAACACAGCAAATAACGCTACGGGAAAATATGAATAGGCCACTGAGTTTGGCAATTAAACATCACCAACCGGAGGACATTTTAATCCCTGTGTTATGACTTTAATGCAGTTGCAATTATGTGCTACACTATAGTTCGGTGATTTATTCATAGCTTTTGCCATCATTACCGTTGTATTCCTAAAACCATAAAGAACATCTTATTCGCACTATCTAACCCCTTAATGGCAAGATGCGAAGGAAAAATAGGCAAGTGTGCTACGTTTTCATGTGAGAAGTTTAACCTGATAAGCCCTGCTTGGTACACGTCGTGATTTGTATTTTACCGGACAGATTTGCAGTTAATCTTAATAAGCAATAGATGACAACTTGATAAACTAAATAAACTAAATAGATGTATACTTTTCTCTCTCTCTCTTTCTTTCTTTCTTTCTTTCTTTCTTTCTTTCTTTCTTTCTTTCTGTCTGTCGTTTTTCTTTTCATATTTCTATTTCTTTCTTTCTCATCCTTTAAATGAAGCTTCATCATCCATAACTTAAATTATTTGTAGTTGGAATGTTTATTCCCCAGTGATCCACATAGATGAAGAGAGATTTTCGGAAGCACTCACAGTGCTCTAGGCAACACTGCTATGCCTTTGTAATTACTCATGAATTTGTCGCAACTCTGTTGCTGTGCTACCTCATTAACCCTGACAATACAGCCACATTCAGTGCATTCAGGTACCACACTGTCAGACTTTTGGTGATTGTTAGCCATTTTGTGTTGTTTACTTCAGTGTATGTTTTTGGTGTTTTAGTGGGAGGAGATCAGCGGGTTGGATGAGAACTACACCCCCATACGTACTTACCAAGTGTGCCAGGTCATGGAGTCCAATCAGAATAACTGGCTTCGGACTAACTGGATAGAGAAAGGGGACGCCCAGAGGATTTTTGTCGAAATGAAGTTCACGTTGAGGGATTGTAATAGCCTACCAGGAGTGGTGGGGACTTGCAAGGAGACTTTTAACTTGTATTACCAGGAGACTGACACAGAGGTGGGGCGAAACATACGTGAGAGTCAGTATGTGAAAATCGACACTATTGCTGCAGATGAAAGCTTCACCCAAGGGGACCTTGGGGAGAGGAAGATGAAGTTGAATACTGAAGTGCGTATAATTGGTCCCCTGTCCCGACGAGGCTTTTACCTGGCCTTTCAGGATGTAGGGGCCTGTATCGCCCTGGTCTCTGTCAAAGTGTATTATAAGAAGTGTTGGTCGATCATTGAGAATTTGGCAACTTTTCCGGACACAGTGACTGGATCAGAGTTCTCATCCCTGGTTGAGGTGGAGGGTACGTGTGTGAGCGATGCAGAGGAGGAGGCGGACAACTCTCCCAAAATGCACTGCAGCGCAGAAGGAGAATGGCTGGTGCCTATTGGGAAATGTATATGCAAAGCGGGATTTCACCAGAAGGGCGACGCATGTGAACGTGAGTACTGCCTTACTCATTTTTATTCTAATCTCACCTCCGTCAGACCTTCTGAAAGATGTAGGAAGGAGCACAGAAGAGGAAGGACTTGGTATGGAACAGCACGCAATCTCAAAATATGGCTGTCAAAAGTGCATTAAAAATAGCATATCTGTGAATTATGTATTTTATCCATAAAGTATGTATGTTGATGGGCAACGGTAAATTTGTCATGCGATATCCCAAGCATAATAATTGCTTCAAATAATTGACATAAATGCCTCAAAATATTTTTTTCAGTCTGGTGATTCTTGCTGTTTCCATTTTGTTTGGAAATACAATGAGAGAAAAACTGAGATGTTCAATAAGTTTAATAAGAAGTCTGGAAAAAAATAATAAAAAGTAATAACTAAAAACCATTTTAATTGTTAGATTTGCTGTCTCTTAATTTATGGCTTAAACTGTGTTGACACAGGGATTAAATGATAACTTGCACTTCAGTTTAGCTCCATGTTCTTCACCCAGAGTCCTCTCCCCTCCTTTTGGCGCTCGGCCAAGGCAATCACTTGCAAAATACACAGGTCTGGAGGAAGTCCAGCCAATCTCTCAGTATCCCTTTGCCCCTCCGAAACGACCCTGACACAGAAAGAAAACAAATAGCCACCATACTGTGGCATTTAGGCCCAGGGATATTTATGAAGGGTTCTAACAGGAAGCGCAATTAAAGTCACTGTGGATACATGCTCACTGGTGTTTTTGCCATACTAAAAAGGTGGCCAGGTCGGCCACAGCAAGTACGGCTAAGGCCCAAAAGGGTCCTGGTAGCTGTATAGAATTTCAATTGCTGGCCTAAGACACTGACACGTTAGAGCAGTCACAGTAGACTGAGAAATAGCTGTGTGTGTTGTTGTCCTCATATTTTTGTAAAGGGAGATAAAAGTAGAAGCCTGTACCTACACAGCCACCCACAATAATTTTGCTGCACTCGCTATCATTTTTGGAGATTGGAGATTGCTGTTATGCCATATACAGGCAGGCCAGTGTCAGTTGTTTTTATGTTGAGGATAGTTCAAGGATCTCACAGTGATGTGTACTGACTGATTGTCATTCTGTGTAATTTAGTAATTTAGTAAATGAAACAAAAACCAAGCCTTGGCTATAAATGATGAATTTTCATTATACCCCATCCCCCCATATTAGGTTATTGCGACTCCACAAAAATAGCCCTTGTGTGTCATTCAAGGACATAAGAACATGTCCTATTTCCTGACCCAACATTATCCCTTTATAACTTTTGCACATCTCACCAATGGCCTGAACATTGCTTGAGTTTGTCTAACTAAAGTGAAATTTATCCAGCAGCTAGCTTTTAGCCCTGTGCGCTGATAGATTTTTGGATGCTAAATGGCCTGGTCAGTGTTTCCCACAAGAAATGCCATCCTTCCTCCTGGTATTTTATTGCTGTGCTGTGATGTGAGCAGACGCCCACAGCAGACAGTGTGCATTTAATATGGGCGACAGGCTTGTCCTTGTGAGTGACCAGAATGTGTTGTGTGCAGCACTGTCCTCTTGCTGGATGCCAGAGGCCTGGCCCCTCCTATATAGCTGGCAGTCCCTACCTTACACCCCCTCATTGTTCCTCTCTTGTGCCCCCCCACCTAACCAATGACACACCATGGTGTAAAATGCCAGGCATGAAATATTAAGTGGTGAGTGGAAGAGCAAGTTGAGCTGTCAGTCTCGTCATGTGAAGAGACTGCACTGCAGACGCCGTCTCCAAAAAGTGTGTGTTTTCATCTGCTCATTTATCACCATCAATACACACACACAGAGATGACATGGCTCTCAGTTCTGCTGGGCGTTTTTTTAAACCCTCTGTTTTGTGCTAGATGGCTACCACTAGAGTCAGTTAGAGTCTTTCAGCTGCATTCGCTGGTAGAAATATTTATGAGTTGAGCGTGTTGAAAAGGGACATTTGATGTGTCTTGTGGCATTCGCCAAGTTTATTTTCTCAAAGTTGAGTGGTGTAAAATAGTGGCCATTCATTCTCAGGTTGGGGTTAGCAGTGGCCATTCGAAAGGCATGACGCCACCGTGTTGGTTGAGGGTGAAAAGGAGCCCTTGTACATGGACATTAGTGTCTTTGTTAAGCCAAGATTTTGGACTTTCACAGGAATGCATGTGGCACAATTTTAGCTTGGTTTCTAATTGATGGGTGACCTAGCTCGCCCCAGACTGCAAACGGCTCAGAAGCATCTCAGCAATGCTTGCGCTCTTTCTCAACAGGCTAGAGGCTAACAAGTGCATTAATGTGAGGATGTAGCATCTTGCAGATACTACAAGTCCATCTATCTCCCCCAGGTGTCTGAGAGACTGACAGAAGTTAGTCAGATTGTGATTGATGACAGGGACTGCAAGAGAAGGGAGGGGGGGTAGCAGTGGAGGTTAGCCCACAAAAAGCCAAGGTGGCTGGAAGCAGCAGGAAGCCAAGCCCAGCTCCAGCTCCAGGCCCAGGCAAGGCCACACTTTGCATTTCAAATGAAGCTAAGAGTCAGGGGTCCCTCACACATACTGACACAGGATTGATTGATAAGGTGTGAATTTGAGGTTTCAGCCCATCGTCCATTACAACTGTAAGTAGGCTTCATTATGTAAATAGTGAGAAGGCAGGCCATTCCCCATGGGGACTCGACTGGACCCCAGATCAATCAAGATTTAAGATCAACAATAATTTGTTGACGGATGATGACAGATTTTTTTGTCCCTGTCTTGTCTGGGTTCAGTGAATAGCTGCGTTCTTTGAGGGTTCAGGGACTTTCCCTTGGTTTTGTCAGAGTTGGCAGGTAGCATTGTGATAGGCACAGATGCGCCTTTGTATTGGCTTCTCCCAAAGCAAACAGAATTGACAGACTGCGCAAGCCTGATTGTGGATCGCTTAAAATGGAAGTTGCTATAGGTTGTCCTTGTCACTGCACCTTCGAAAGGAAAAAGATTGGAATCTCAGTGGAAAGTTTTTTATCTTGGAAAAAAACATTTCACATAACTATCACAGTGATGTAGTCTATGTGTTACCCCTGATGTCTGACAAGAGTAGACAAGACATTCTCACACACATTGCACAATACAGAAGCACCAAGGATCCTATTTAATTGCTGAGGAATATGGGCTTGTTTTCTCCTTGAGGAGCAAGTGACTGGAATGAAACAAAAGCATTTCATGCTACAGGGCCTCACTAAGCAGTTTAAAGCCCAGGCCCTCCACCCGCCACTGTTTGTGTGTATGTGTGTGTGTGTGTGTGTGAGAGAGAGAGAGAGAGAGAGAGAGAGAGAGACTAGTGTGTGTGTGACAGAAAGAAAGAGACTAGTGTGTGTGTGTGTGTTAGCTCTGGATGTAAGAGGGGGTAAAAAGTGTGAGGTTATGTAATAAGATATTGATTTTCCTCTTAAAGGAAGATTGAAGTGCAGAGCCACCCTTTTTCGCCGAGTCTCGGAGGAGAGCGACTGACAACAGAGCCCTCCCAGCACGCTGGGCTCCTGTGCGAAGGTGTTAAGACCCCCTGGCCCAGTCACATATCACTTTCCCCAAGACGCCAGAGGGAAAGGCGCACTAAACGGTGTGGCGTCGTCTCCTCTGACACCGTGTTCGCCTGTCCGATCACATCCCTCCCAACAGACAGGCGGCAAGCAATTACAAAAAAAGACATCTGTGCCAAGGTTTAGATAGCTAAGGAGCGGGGAGCCCACGCTAGTGTGAGAGCCATGGAACCCAGGGATCGATGGAGCCGTCTCAACCTGTTAGTGCAAGTGAGAATGAGGGCCTGCTCAGTGGCAGGGAAGGGGGCTTTGTTGTGGAGGCAAAAGGGGGCTCAAGGGGTGACTCCTCAGGCAAGCAAGGGTCAACTGCTGCGCTCATCCATCTTCCTCTGTGGTGGTGTCCTGTCAGTGGGGCTGCTCGTGTTACTAAGCAGAAGCGGCAGGTCTCATTGTGCGCTGCGGCTTGTTTGCAACCATGTGTAAATGAAGTTAATATTCACTGACCGTATGCGCAGCCCAAGACGGACCTCCGTGTCACAGAGGGCAAAAAAAAAGCTATTTCAGACAAAAGAGTGAAAAATCCTTTATTTATTTCTTTTTGTTTTGTTTTGTTTTTCACAAACAATTTATTTCAGTCTCTCTGTGCTCTGATAATCTCTCCCATTGTCTGCAATGATTGGAAATATAGCTTTGCTTGCTGATTTGGCTTGGTAGGTTGGTTTGACACACATTTGTAATGATAAATGTTGCTGAACGATTCTTCCCCGTTTGAAGATCTGCAAGGGCCGTGGCATAATAGGAAACTAATATGCCTGGTGCCGCAATGGAGGAGGGAAGGGTGTCTGCTCCTTCAGGGACCGGAGAAGACTCTATGTTTATTTTTTTTAGAAACAATCTGCTACTTTTATTATACATTCAAGGTGAATTTCTGCACTGCATTTTGTTTGCGAGTAGTAAATAGTTGTATGTTTAGAGTGTGAAATCATAGGCTGTTATTTCTTCAGCCTTTTCATGGTTCAAAAAAAATCTCTAGTTTAAAAAAAAGTATTATTAAAAAAACATTATCTTCTAATTCTGAACACTGAGTCTGTGGAGGGCATAGCCAGACATCTAGCAAATATTATAGTCTTGTCAAGGAGACATCTCATTTTTGCTCTTCTTTTTGGGATGGGAGAAAGTGTATGGTAATGTATATTTACACAAGATGAACGTTTATCACAGTGAATAGCTTGTTTATTATATTACAATTCCAAGTGTTCTCCAGAGGAAGGAACTATGCTTGAGTCTGCTGACAAGAAGCAGAGGAACTCCTCTATTTCTCATAACAAGGGATTAAATGAGTAAAGGCCCGCTGCAGACAAACACAGGCTACTTTATAGAGAGACAGTTTATAGTATTTTGTCAGGGGTGTTAGCTAACTACCAATAAATACAGAGGAGTTCCAAAGCATCTCTGTCCCACAGACAAACACAGCAACTGAGAATAGTAAAACCAGTTTTTAACTTAACATACACTTAAAAAAACCTTTTTCACATATTCTGAAATGTCACAGCCTCCCAGCTCCAAGACTAATAAGATTTCTCTCACCCCATGGAGGTAAGATTAGCATTCACTGAAAGTGGCTTTTGGACAGCAGTGGGGAGATGTTGCAGTCTCTGAACGTGGAGTTGCAGCTCAGGAGGCTGCAGCGAGGGGACTGGCTGCCTGGGCCTTTTCCCAGCCTTATGTGGCATAATGGACGGGCCAAGCGTGTGGCCAAGGGGCGTAGTGATGGACAGGATCTGAAGGGGGCTGACACGGGCCCTCTGCTCTGCTGTCACCCCCCACCCTGCTTCTGCCCCAGCCCTGGGCTCAGACTCACAGAAGAAAGACAGACAGATAGGCAGGAAAGGAGAGTTAGAGAGAGTGAAAAAGAAAGAGAGAGCAGTAGGCAGACAGACAGACAGGCAGGCGAGAGAGAAAAAGAAGGAAAGAGAGAGCGAGACACAGAGAGGCAGGAGGTGGGATGGGCGCAGGCCCGTGATAATGCTGTCCTGCTGACGGAGGCCGTTTTCACCAGTGATTAGTTGCGGTCATCAGAGGCCTCTGGGCTGGCCAGGCCTCTGGGCCCTGTGGCTTTCATCTAGCTGATAGCTGATCCTTTAATGCTTTTCATCACACAATCTCAATGGGCTCTGCTGCATTGTCTGTTTAAGACTATTGCCTCACTTTGGCTCTTTTTTCTTCTCTCCATGCGCACTGGCCTTGCTTGTGCAGGGCATTAAAAGACAGATAATTAGGCAGACATCTTCCATGTCATGGAGGATCTGTTGGCAGTGCCCACTCCACGTTATGAATGGTAGTTGTTTTTGCAAAGAGGACATGCTTTCTTTTTCATCGACAAGAAGGCCAGTTGTCTCCACAAGCAGAGCATCATGGACTGAAAATTGATTTAATGCTGAGCACGACCTTTGTTTTCGACCAGAAAGTCTTTGTTAACAAATGATTATGATGGCTTGGGGGGAAAGCTACAGATGGTGAGGCTTTTATATTTTTAGACAAGTGACTTGGGCTGTTCTCTTGAGCTCCGATGTAGTTTATGAGTGGAGACACATTTTTTGTGTAATGTGCCGTAATACGATGTCGGAGTATGTAAATATAGTAGCTCAGTTTAGTAGACACTAAACTGAGGCTGGAGTGCAAAGAGTGTGGCTCGGTAGTGACTGTAGGTAGCTTAGATTGGTAGTCACTGTAGATAGTTTAGACTGGAAGTAACTGTAGATTGGTTATACTGGAAGTAACTGTAGATTGGGAGTCACTGTAGACAGGTTAGATTGTTGAGTGTTGAGCAGTATTTGTATAGTACTTACAATGGGAATTATAACATTATGGGGTATTATGGACATTGTGCCAGAGCAGTCACATTAGTGCATAAGCAGGACACTTTTTCTACTTTTTCTCTTCACAAAACATGTAAATCATTTAAAATCCATCAATAAAATTCCCTGAGTGGTTTGTGTATTTGATGGGATTGTATGCACAGACATCTTTCTGGTGTTGTGCCAGATCCCCTGAAGCCCTGCTGCTGGGTGGGTTGATGGGAAGAGCGTTTTTCTGTGGCTCTGTCTAGCCCATACAGAGGGGAGAGCCACTGTGTCCTTCAGCACTATGTAAGGGAATGCTAATCTGCTCTTTGTTTCGGGGAGAAATCTACTTATCACCCCCACAGCACAGGTAGTGCACATGAATGGAGCAGTTGTCTCCATATGCAAAGCCAGTCCTGAGTCACCCAGCTCTGTTCCACTAATCCATCAGGCAGTGTGTGAATTAGAAGACCAAGATCATTTTGAAGCATTTAAGATGACTTTCACCCTCTTTTTCAGGACTTCTAATCCAGGACTCCCCCTATGCTTTTTCACTGTGCAACACTGTACTTATTGCCAAAGCATGGGAGGGAGCAGTGGAAAAAAATGTGTGATGTGCAGGGCTTAGGTGTTGGAGCCCTATCCATTCCAATGTGTGCGGCCTTCCAGTGAGGTTTCAATTCTCTCCTCTCCTTTGTATGGTCCGCCACCAATTCCTCGATAGGTGCCTTGCCTTCTTAATGTGGGGGATTAAAATGTCTAGGGATGAATAGTTGCAGAGATTTTCCTTTTATGAATGTCAGGAAAAGAATTCACAAAGATGAGTTCTCGTTTTTTTTTTTTTTTTTTCAGCCGCTTGCCTTAAGACATGTTCCCTCAAGATGAAAGTTGTGAAGAAGCACCTGTTGCTCTGCTCCCAAACTTGGTGTCAAGTCAGTGCTGAGCAGAAAGATTATATTTCGGAGATAATATGCATCACGTAAACAGCAAGTCAAGTGTCATGCAGTCATTTCATGCAGACTAAATAAATTGTATGATTGAATAGGAAGGCATTTCTATAATAATAAGTATTTTTGGTGAATTTATGGAGTCATAATAAGGTCATTCATAAGGTAACTCAACCATAATAAAATGGACATTGGATGCACACAACAACAAACTGAGGTCAAAATAAACATGCAGGGGACAAGGAAAGCCATCTGAAATGGGAAAGACAGTGAAAAGGAAAACAGGACAAGCGACCCATTTTTACAAGGCCTCCTCTGCGGCTGATATTTATAAAGACATTTCTGTATCGACTTTGTGGTGGCGGCAGTGGCGGTGCAGAATGTTTTGAAAAGGCACGACGGCATTTTTGAAATAAGAAAATAAACAGTTTCCTTTATCGCGTTTGACCCGCTCCATCTGGCATTCATCAGTGGCGGGGCCCAGCGTGTTGGGCCTGTCGGCTGCTCCTCTTGTCCTGCCTCCTTTATCACTCTAATGGGCTGCTATCTCTCTCTCTTTCTCTCTCTGCGCTGTGTCTGTGGGCCGCGCGGTGAGCGCGTGCATTCTTTCTGCATCCATGGTGATGCGAGGGCGGATTTAACACCTAATCAGGCCGGATGGCAGGGGTCTGTGGGAGGTCTGGCCATGACAGGATGCATCAGCATTATCATGGGGGGATGGACTTCTGAAGGCCATCTTCTGGGGCACAAGAGTGGATGAGTGAGTGTGTGTGAACACTCTCTTTCTCCCTCTCTGCTTCCCTTTCTGCTTTGAGTGTGTGAGTGTGTGTGTGTGTGAGTGTGTGTGTGTATGCTCTCACCTCCATCTTGCTCGGTGCAGGATCATTAAGCCAAGTGGCCCCATCCCCATTAGGGGCTTTGCTAAAGTGAGCTGAGGCAGATGTTGAGGAAACTCAATCTCAGGCAGCCACTGCTCAAGTGCCCTCTGTCCGTCCACAGTGGTCATCAGAAGACAAAGATAACTGCCCTATTCATATCCAAGGCCTGCTGCTACTGCCGCCACTGCTGGAGTGCTGAAGTGTTACATTCTCTGTCTTACTGAAAGCTAAAGCCATTGCTTTCCTGGGAGAGTTCCACCTCTGGCCAGGAGGCAACGTGTGAAATGCGATCTGTCAATCAAACAGTAAGATTATCTGGAGATGGGGAAATCAGGTGGCGTGCCGTCACATTCAGACTTTAGAAATAATGAGGGCTTGTGGCTGGAGGGAATGATATGTCAGACTGCCATTAAATGCCACTTTATGTTGAAGAGCTCATCCATCGCTCAAGCAGTTTCTCCTTGCCCCTCCTGGCTCCGTCCCCTCTTCTGAGTCATTCAGTAGCCAAACATCACAATGTCCTGGATGCAATTCAATAATGTTAAGGCACAGGGGACTGGAGGAGAGAGACTAGGATCTTAGACAAATAGACCATTTCATTCAGTACACTTCTGTGTGCTTGTGCAGAGATGTCTTTTGCGTGATCTGTGGTCTCTCTCAATGTCAACTGTGATTTTGACACTTAGACTTGTGCAAAAAGCGAAACATATTCCTCACCGAGATCCAAGGCCTTTCCACTTCCAGGGGGGCCTGTGTTTAAAAATGCTGACAGTGGAGTGTTTTCCCCTCTCGCTGAAAAAGAATGCCTGACCGCTGGAAGGTAAATTACAGATGCTGGCTCTTGTTGCCTGCTAAGGAGAACGGTGGAATGTCAGACAGATTCCATTTTTTCCCCTCTCTTTCACCCTCCTCTTTTCTAAAGCTCAGTGCAGTGTCTTCACTAACTGACTAATTTCCTTGGTGAAAATACTGCATGACCCTCTTGCATACTGCATGGCACTCTTATAATAAGGCTTTTTGTAAACCTGTTAAGTTAAGCTCCAATCAGATACTTTAAAATCTAAATAGTGTTGGGATATCCTTATTTTTGTAGCATTTTGACTTCGTCATGCCATCCAAATGGACAAAGCCTTTGTGATAGTGATGAAAGAGCTGTCTGAGTCTCAGAGACTTTAAACTGATCAGGCCTTGTTTACAAGCCTGTTATGCAAGTCAGTAGCTTGTTTGACTAATACACCCTTGATTGCTTTGACTATAAAACTGCTGACGACAAGTAGACTATAGAAGCATGTCATAATTGCAAGAGCTATTTTATCTGGGTCTTTCAAAAGAAAGACAGGCCATCATTAACTGCAGTCTGAGACACATTAATATGTTAGGGAGGGCTTCAAGTGCCAAAACCTAGGAACTGAGTTGGCCAAAAGCAGTCTTTTTTTTCTTGGATAAGAATGCTTTGCCTTTGCAGCTATGTTTGTGCATGTCACTCACAACGAGCTGGTGAGGGGTGGGGTAAAAAAGGAAAGTGCCGGAACAGCTAACCATGTCACAAAAACTTTTGATTATAGGCCTAATTTATTGCTTGGGTGCTTACCCAAACATCTCAGCTATTCAGACACATCGATAAACACTGTCAGAACACCGCAAAAAAAAGACCAAAACAGACCAAAGGGAGAGCAGGGTTGGGTGTTGACTTTTTGAAACTCCCTGTGTTCTGCCTGGGCCCATGCTAATCTTAGCATATTAGCGTGTGGTCAGCCTTGTGCCGGTGGCACAGGCCCTAAGCCCTAGGCTCAGCCCAGATCAGGCAGCACACAGGAGCTCAGAAACCCAGAGGCCAGCGGGCCCAGCAGCTTATCACAGTGTTTGACTGGGCAGCAGCAGCCTGCTTGCACCAAACACACACTGCAACGAAAACACAACACTGTTAGCCTGCTGTAAAATGAACCTGTGAAACTCGTACAGGACAATACAGGATTGCAGAGAAGCTTGTGAGGATTTTACTCGCATCAATAAAGGTGGCGGAGGATGTGCTGATTGCTCACCATGTTCAAATAAAGTTATCCCTTTTTCTAGTTAGGTGCTACATGAATTAAACATGTTTAAGGCTCTTCTCCTGACCCCAAATCCTGTTCTCAGTTACCTCATAGGTAAAGATATACTGGAGATAAAAATCATGTGTTTTTTCTTCCCCCTCCCCCGGCCCAGTACTGAAAAAGCTCTTATTTCGTGGAGGCAGCAGACTGAGATGAATTGGCAGTGACAGGGCTTTCATGTTGTTGAAATGGGGATACCTTGTCCCATAGTCTCCTCATCCCACTCTGGAGGTGTTAAAATGTGGAGGTCCGCTCTCCTCGATCCTCTCTATTTTAGACTTGTCACATACATTTGTTGGAGGATTTTGAGCCCCTGAAAGAATAATGAATCTAAGATCTGAACCAGCGTGCTCAGAGAGTGAAAATCGATACATTTTGCACAAATTACTCATGAAAAATGTATCTTCACATAACATGATAGTTTAATAAGCCATCTGAAGTTCTAGGGCTTGCGTGGCCGTTATAGGGTAGAATATAAAAATAATGTGGCCCAGTTTCTTTCTTTGGCTAAACTAGGATTTATACAAACAGCTGGTCTACGTGGATTAGCTTTCTTTAAGTGTTTAAGGGCTAAACTCAAAATAGATTTCTCTTTCTCTCTCTCTTCACTGGCACAACATAAATGGGGATTATAATTCATTCACTTCTGGATCACTTTGCCTGGTGTGCTCTGTCTGATGTAATTGCTTCCAAATCTGTTTGCAAATATAAAGTTAATTTTGAATTACATCTGAATGACCTTATGTTCCTCAAATGTGGTTTACAGCTGCATGAGTTTTCTCCCTCTCTGTTGTCTGAAGCAGGAGATATAAATCATAGATTAAACACATACATACATGACTAGTCATTGCTGGTTTTCATTCATTGCTACCAGCTCAATTTATTGTCTTTGAAGCCTATGTGGCATATGTGAATGTCATTTTGTCGGCTAATTGAAAGTGAAACTTCAAAATGCTCCGTTCAGTTTTGCGTAACCTTGTCTTCGTGCAGTTGAGTTAGCATGAGTGGGACAGTGCACAGGCCCCGTCCCCAGAGCCTGAGCTCAGTCCCACTCCTGCAGTCCTCACTCGGAGTCAGCCGTGTGTGCCATCCAGGGACGGGAGTGAAGTTGGGATCTGATTTGTATTTGACGGAGATTTGTTAAGTATGCAGATGAAGCCTGAGGGGGCAGTTGATCCAAACACCAGCTGGATTGTCATGTGAACACAGCCGTAATGCTCTTTTTTATCCTGCCTTCTTTTATGGGAATTCAAGTGTGAAAAAGATTCTTTCTTTTCTTTTTCCCCCCTCTCTCTCTGTGGCCCCGTTCTCCCCCCTTCCCTCGGCCCTTTTGTCTTCTCTCTTTCTCTCCCTCTCTCTCTCTCTCTCTCTCTTTCTCTCAATGCCTCTGTGTGTAGCCTGCGGGCGCGGTTTCTACAAGTCTTCCTCCCAGGACCTGCAGTGCTCCCGCTGCCCGGCGCACAGCTACAATGACAGGGAGGGCTCGTGGCGCTGCGACTGTGAGGATGGCTACTACAGGGCGCTGTCTGACCCACCTTCTGTGGCCTGCACCAGTAAGTACGACCGCTGAGCAAACATGAAGCAGAGCGAGCAGTAGCAGCAGCCTTTCTTAGACACACATGCTAGCAGATCCCCCCCACCACCCTAAAAAACACATGCAAAACACACACACATACAGAAACTCTTTCTCTCTTTATCTGTCTCTCTCTCAGACACACACACACACACACACAGGCAAGAGCACATCCAGTCAAGACCCCCACTGCCCTGGCTCAAAATACTTACTCCACTGTTTCTTTCCAAACCTCCAAATCTGTTCTCCATCCACTGGCTGGCTGAGTGACTGACTGCAGAACAGTTTCTCTGCCTCCCAACATGTCTTTATGATTATGTTCATAGAGTTGCGCTGCCTTCTCCCCGCCCCTCCTATGCCAGCTAATGATCACGGTAGTAATTTGCAGTTTCCAATCCACAAAAAAAATGCAATTACAGGCAGCTGATGCAAGGCAGACAGCTTCCGGTGCTGGGGCTGTCGTCGGTGAGTGTGGCAATTATGGAGCAGGCACTGATGAGTTGTTTACACAGGCCAAAGGATCCATTTTGGAGGGTGGGGTCATTTGCTCCTGAAAATCCCTGCTTCCAAACATGTTCGTTCAAGACATTTGAGGCACCCAGGAGCTGTGTTTGTGTGTGTGTTTGTTTGAGCCTCCCCAGGAACTATTGACCAGCCTCACAGCCTGAGTGAGGAATGTCGGATTGTCAGGACAATGAAATTGAGCATCAGGCTGAAAGCAACACATTGTAGACAGTGGCAAAGATGTGGCTGGCTATTAAGGGTTTTGGGTTTGTCTCTGACAGGCTGATTTATCATGTGTACATTAGTCAAGAATTTCCTCCCCCCCTCTCTCTCCCTCTCTCTCTCTCTCTCTCTGCGTCTCACTCGCTCTGTCTGCTGAAACTTCCTGTCTGTCTGTGCATTCCGTGACTGAATCAAAAGACTAGAGCACACCAAACACAATTTCAGCTAATTGTTGCCCGTTGTTCCCACAATCTGCCAGCAGTCCTAAACAAAAGGACCACATTGACAGAGGAACCGCTCGGATCAGTTTGTGAATGATGGATCCATTACTTTCCCAGCCCTACTATGCTGCGGTTTCAGTGACTAGGGATGAAAATACTCACTTTACTGCTCCACAATTGCTTCTTGTGTTGTTCAAGGAGAAACACCCATGCCAGGGCAACTTTTCTCCCCCTTTTTCTCTTTTTCTGTCTTTGGTGGCCGGCAGACCCTGTTGTGTGCATTTTACTGCTTGGATTAAATTAAAGGGCAACACTTTGGCCTCCCTTAGATGTTTTCAAACTGAATAAACAAACTACTGTGTTTGTAATTGTATAACCTTTAGAATACTGCTAAAACAGAAGCCTTCCTCTCTCACTATTAGCTTGCTATGTTTTATGTATAATTATAATGTTAGTGTAGAGGCTTTGAGATGAGGAGTTTCTTTATTCTTTATTTACACATATGAAGTGGAATATAAATTAGAAGGCCATGTAGATTTATAGACCAGCCTGATTGGCATTTGTGTTTTCTGTGTTTGCAGGGCTTAGGACAATGTGTGGCTAGAAGCAGAATGGGCTGCTAGTATCTTTGTTGAAAGTGCTCCTCCTGGCCACAACCATGTGGACTAATGAACACATGGGGAAGGGAGAGCTGAGAGATGGGTGCACTTTTTTTCCTGATTGCCAGGAAAGATGGGAGTCGCTTGCAGGTTTTGTAGTGTGCATCAATCATGCAACAGCTGGGAGCAGCTCTGGCATGAGCAGGGTTTCAAAAGGGCAGGCGGGACTCCTCCTCTCTACCGTCAGTCCTCTATAACACCCCCCCCCCCCCCACACACACACACACACACTCACACGCACCCTCTCTCACACACACCATCCTGCCACACTTGACATCTCTCAGAGCCAGTATCGCGACAGCAGTTGCTAGGGGACAGTAAGGGGCATAGTAAGGCATGAGGGTGAGAGTGTGTGTGTGCGTGTGTGTGTGTGTGTGTGTGAGTGTGTGCGAGAGAGAGAAAGAGCCCTTGTGACTGTCCTCTCTGCACTGTCACACAATACACAGTGTTGTCCCATCCTCAGGAATCAGGGCAGAGGTTACAGAGGTCACTGTATATTTGCAGATTATGGATTACTGCTCCGGCGATTGAGACGGCATTTAAGGCAAGCCCATACCCTCACGGGTTCGCCAATTAGCTGGTTGATTTGTGGAGTGCAGCCCAGGCACAAGAACACCCCTCAAAGAAGATAAGTGCAAGATTCGACTCGCTTAAGCTGTAGATTACAACTGGCCTGCCTGAAACACAACAGCAGAGTTGGAGTACAATCTGCAAAGTGACCTAATTAACAGTGGCGAGTGCAGTGCTCTCCGTGTAGTTAGCTTGTCAAATAGCGTTGGCATTGTCTGCTGCCTCGGCCATTGTGCTTGCAAGTCATGCGACAGTGACTAGCGGAAGTGGCAGAGAGCGAAAGAGGGAGAGAAAGAGAGAGAGGAACAATAAAATTCAGTCCAACTTCTACCCCAAATTCCAAGCCATATACCCATCATTCCTGACTGAAGACCCCAAGAAACTTAGAAATTTATTAGAAGAAGAAGATTGTGCAATATTAGCTGCACACTCTGTATACAGTTGTGACAAAAAGAGGAATGACCAGTCAGTGATGCACCCATGAATGCACACATTCCTCACACACACACCCTCACACACATGCAACTACACATACCTAAATGTGCCATGTACAATGTATATATGCTTGTATTCCTACAATGTACTGTACTTACACACAAAGTATGTTTGTTTGTTTGCTTGTTAGTTCTTCTTTTACTTGATGTATGCCTTTTCTATTATTCCTGTAAATGCTTTGGCAATACAACATGTCAATTGTCATGCCAATAATGCATATTTGAATTTGAAATTTGACTTTGAGAGAGAGAGAAAGAGAGAGAGAGAGCAGTAGCAGATTCCTTGAGAAAGCAAAGCAGGAATCCATTAAGGGCATGCTGTAGTACTTAGCATTGTGTGTGGGCTGTCAATGACACTTATTCATTGGTAAAATCACAGGTTCTTCGTGACATCTACATGGGGACTTAGCTTTACAACAGCATGTGAAGGGAACACACACACACACACACAGTACTCTGCACTTGCTCTCTCTTTCCCACACACACCAAGAGCCACAGGAACACTCACTGACACATTGACAAACACTTGGCCAGACACACCTGCTCTCATAACGCAGTTGATGCAAGAGTGGCCCGTGTGTGTGTGTGTGTGTGTGAGAGTGTGTGTGATTGAGACATCTCAGGCTGAGTGGGATGGAGAAGGCTAATCCGTGAAATGAAACTTCAGTGGGAGGTGGCTGAGGTAGGGTGAGGGATACAGGAAGAGATAAGACAGACAAAGAGTGAGAGAGAGAGAGAGAGAGAGTAAGGGAAGAAGAGGAGTAGAGAGAGAGGTATAGAGAAAGAGAGAGAGGTGCGGGCCCTCCACCTGCCAAGAGATAGAGTTGGTGAAGTCTCACTGTGTGTTATTCACGAGAGGAGTCAGTACTGCAGGAAGCAGGGCCATGTCAAGCGCTAAAAATATGGGTGGATAGAAAGAGAAAGGGAGCATGAGTGTGTGACAGAGAGAAAAAAGAGAGACAGAGAGAGGGATAGAGAGAGAGTGGAAGGTGGGGGCAGAGAACAAGAAAGACGGTGAATTGATGCATAAATTTTACCCCTAATTATGTAGTCATTTATGCTATTCTTTTTTTTTTTTTTGAAGTGCAATCATTGTGTCACTATAAACGACATGAACATTTCACTTCCCTTCTTTTACATTTCAAGTTATTTATTTTTCATTTATTTTGTTTTAAGCAGCCACAAAGCTAAATTAATTTCCATTTCCTTATGAAATTAGTAGTAATGTTCATTATCGTGTGATGAAAATGGCTTTCCTCTCCCTGTGCTCTCAGAAAGCACTCCCTTGATCTCTGCCACTCCACATCCAAATGAGAGCGAGTGCTCGAGTGCTAGCAGCTATAGAGCTCACTCCAATGTCACCATGGATATATAAACAATTTACAAATGGCTGTGAACATGTGTGGTGCTCAAGAGAGAGGAGGAATGAAAGAAAATGTGTGTTCAAGTAGAGTGTTTGCATATGTCTTTGTGTATGAGTGTGTGTGTGTGTGTGTGTGTGTGTGTGTGTGTGTGTGTGTGTGTGTGTGTGTGTGTGTGTTTGACAGAGGGTCGGGAAAGCCAGAGACAGACCTTTGTGATATGGAGGAGGAGCTGATTAAAATGGCGAGGTAAACTGGGGTTTGTGGTCAGAGAGGCTGCACCTTTCCTCTTCACCTGTCACAGGTGGCTCTTTCATGTGCTGCACGCCAGTCGACTCGCTCCTCTCTGCTGAATATGGATGACCAGAGTGCCGCCATTAGCCTAATGAGAGAAATAAGTGCCATATTAACCATTCAGCCCCTCGTGATGTTCCCTGCTTTCTTGCTTCTCATTTTAGCATGTGCATATGCATCATATCTTTGTGATTAACATGTCACGTTTTGTTGCTGGGGTATTTTTTACTCAGCTCGGTGGAAGGAAAAAAGTAAATATAACAACAAAGCGAAATGACTTTCTGCGTTCTTGTTTCAGAATGATATGTGGTATTAACAGAGGAGCCGTAAAGAACACAGTTCTTTAACGCATGTGACATTTAGAGGATCATAAATAGGCTCTCAAAAAATCCTTATGAAAACATCTGGGTCATAAAAAGGAGGACTGGGTGTTGTATTAGGATCGTGGGTGTGTAGAAATCATTCCTTAATTAGATGAGCTAGTTCCTATGGCATCTGCAAGGGTGGAGTGTGTGTGTGTTACGAGAGAGGAGAGAGCATCCAGGTCCTAGTGCAGTCGTTTGTGTCGGTGAAATATGTGGCATCATGCCCAAATGACCCTTTTTTTGTGATGTTGCTATTGTGGAGCAATAACTTGGTTTTAATCAGACTCATAAATTCTTGGCGAGTCAGAATCATGGTCTGCCCATTTGTTAAAAGCGTTAAAAACTTTTAACTGTCTTGTCTCCACTGCTCATTACAGTGGAAACTTATAATTTCACTGGCAGCCAATTATCTTTTTTTTTTCTCAATGCATTTTGAGTGTGCCAGGAGGGACTGTGATAAGTCTGCTTTTTCTCTCCCTCTACATATTTTATTCCCACTTCCCAGCAGAACTCTAAGTGGCCAGCCAGCCTCAGCCGTGGGATTCCCAGGATGTTTTACGGCTTTTCTGCGTTGACCTTGGCAGCGCTCGCGTTTGACTCCACGCCATTCCAGAATATCTCTATGTATCTAGGTTAGGGTGTAATTGCGTGTCTGTGTTTCGCTGCGGGCAGAGTGCTGGTGTGTCCCATGGCCTTTTTTAAAGAAACTGTAGATCCAGTCGCTGAACCCAATCAATTGTCACTCTCTGTGCCGCACTGTTACTTACAGCTATTTCCCCTCTTCTCTTACTCTCTCTCCTCTTCTTTTGCGACAGGGCCCCCCTCGGCGCCACAGAACCTGGTCTTCAACATCAACCAGACTACCGTTAGCCTGGAGTGGAGCCCCCCAGCAGACACGGGCGGCCGAAATGACGTCACCTACCGGATTATCTGCCGCCGCTGCAGTTGGGAGCCGGAGGAGTGTGTGGCGTGCAGCAGCAGCGTGAACTACTCGCCGCAGCAGGCGGGACTAGTGGACACCTATGTCACCATCAGCGACCTGCTGGCCCATGCCAACTACACCTTTGAGGTGGAGGCCGTCAACGGTGTGTCGGACCTCAGTCGCACCCAGAGGCTCTTTGCTGCCGTCAGCATCACCACCAGCCAAGCAGGTAGGCAGCGGAGTGGGGCAGGGGCGGGGGCAGGGTGTGGCCGGGTAGGAGGGTGGAGGGAGTGGTGAAGACTTGTGTAAATGCTCCTCTGAGTTGTTTTTGTTGTTTCTCTCTCATGTTTCTCTTAATGATGGTTCCTTTATTTATTTAGCAAATATCTCTGATGGGGGTCTGCTGAAGTACTGCTGAGAGAAGCATTAATTTCCATTGCAGAGCAGAGCTTGGTTTCACTGATTTCTATGTGTTCCTTGGCTTGAGGCTACGTGCTTTGAAAGCACTGCATGATTTACTTGGTGGGATAATTTGACAAATTATTTGGCAGTGCCATATAGTTTTTCATCATTTGCAGTGGGATATTTTTTTAATGCAGCATTACATGCAGGTTCTACTCTGTCCCTCGCATAAGAAGCAAGACACCTCCCAAAGTGAGGGCATCGGCTTGGAGAGGCGACACTCACCTGTCTTCAGCATCAGTTCACAAATCACACTCTGACATTTCCCTGGATGGCTACCTCAGGGGGAGGAAAATATATTAGCACTCCTCCAAGTCAGAGATATATATACAGAGTATATATAAAGTATGAGGTGAATGATTGTAGATGGGGGCTTATCTGTGTGCCTGCAAACATGGCGGTGAGCATTGCTCCCCCCATGCAAGACCTTGCGTCTCGCTCACTCTCCAGGGAGCTCCCCTCCATAATTGAAATGTTGTAGCCTTGGCAGCGCTCTGCTGCAAAAGGCAAAGTAGACCTTTTCTTTTAATGAACCATTTCTATGGAGCCACTAAACAAGATCTCTCTTTCATGCTTAAGCACCCATGAAATGCGATTTGCCTTAAAGTGCATACTGACTATGGTCATTAATGGAGGGTGGCCTCCACCCATGGCCCCTGTGCCATATCCTCAGCATGCCTCACACTGGCAGAGGAAGGCTTCACAGCCGCTGGAGACAAACGACTCTCTGGTGTTAGGAAATATGGGTCTATTAGCGCTACTCACTGCTGCAGTTTGTCTCCTTAAAGACACTGGTGCTTGTCTACTTCAGCTTGCTTGTGGAGACTAGTGGAATGGCGGATGTAAACATCGCAACGTCTCAGAATTGGTGTGCGTCTGGCAGTCTCTTCCTCAATCTGCCGGCAGGTCAGAGGGAAAGAGGGGGGATAATTGTTGGCAGGGAGCAGGCAGGATGGAGGATGGAGTGCCGCGGATGATGTATGTTCGGTGACACGGTGCATGACAGAGACACACTGGATTGTGCTAAGGGTTGCCTTGGCAAGGACGAGAGGACACATTACTGGAAGGAGACACAGAGAAGGAGAGTTGGGGGGGGTTGGGCAGACACCTCAACATATTCTCATTACAGATGTGATATTACTCTGCTGCTCTGGCACTAGCGGCAAAAGGCAGCTTGAGTGCTTGAGTTGCTGTGCCTCTTGGGGATCAGACAGCAGAAATTGATATCTATTTATTCACCCATTTATTTATTGATTTCAAACTTCTCTTGTATAGATGTAAAGGTGGACAATAAGCATTAAGACAAATATATAATATGTTTTAGCCATATGAAGAGAAAGCACTCAGTGCCTTGTGGCTACCACTTCTTTAGACAATTGGGCTGCATTAATTAACCTTTCAAGTCCTAAAGGAACAGTGTAGAGGAAGCAGTAGTGAAGAGAAAAGCTACAGAGAGCTGTTTCCCCATGGCATGATAATGAGAGTGTGTGTGTGTGTGTGTGTGTGTGTGTGTGTATGGGAGTGGTTGGGAGTGTGTTGTGTGGGGAGGGAGGTGTGTCGACTGTGCACTGCGTGAGATGCAGATGGTTGTACATGTGATGAGGAATTCACACTTCACGGACAAGGTGTGGGAAAGGTGCTGAGTACTTATTGTTCCCAGAAACCTAATTACGCAACTCAGCCCTGTCTTAAATGAGTTCAAATGGTTAGTGTTTTTTAAAATGGCAGCATCATCATCACGCATGTGTGTGTATGTGTGTGCGTAGGGGAGGGGAGGTCTGGATCTCTTCTCTTAACATCCATCTCCCATGATGATTGTGAGTTTATGTGATCTTGGCGGATATTACATGAGAAGTTTGGTGGAATGCATTTCAATCAGTGCTCCTTTGTCACTCAACGACTCGACAGAGCTGCCCTGGACGGCGGGCATTGTTCGCGTTTCATGCGGCTCTCTTGTAAACAAGGCACTTTGTTCTTTCAGAAAGGCCTGTGAGTGGGAATTTCTTATGGAAGAACTATTAATATTTATTCAAGGGCGCATTTGCTTTTGCAGCCAAAATACCCTCAGTGGAGAGCAGTGCAGAAATAGGATTGGCCTCAGCTGCTGGTGGCAGGCAGGCAGGCTCAAACGCTTCGTGTTGGGCTGGTGTAGGCTGCTTAGGTGCTAAAACAGCAAGCGGCAGAAGCCACGTAATAAAGAGGGTGGATGAGTTGCTGTGGAAATTGATTTTAATGCCAAATGCTCATGTCATGCAAAGGCTATGTACAGGCAGCGCACCGAGGCTGGGCTTTGCCGACACGGAGCAATATTTTTGGCAGAAAAGCCTTGGAGCAGCTATCACTGTGTTCAAGTGTGTGATTTGTAATCCATTTTGGTAAAGCACTTATTTCAATCTGAAATGCGTAATGGTGAATGCATTCTTTATTTATATTTCAAGTTCATTTGTCTGAAATGGCAACTTGAACTTCCTTTTGCTCCTTGCCAGCTGTGCGGTGGGGCTTGCACGGGCAGCTACCTTTGATCTACACTGTCACGCAACAGATAAAATGGTTCGTTTGAACAATTTCTAAGTTAATCCATTTTAATTGTTCATTCTGCTTCCCTCTCCAACCATTCAAGAGGAGACTGGGCGTTCCTTTAGCTCAGCTTTTTTTGCTGATGGAAAAACGAAAAAGCACGCAGGGATGAAGCGCTGCACTTTGATGTGAAAAGCTTGTGTGTCTCGCTGTGAATGAGAAGCAAACAACACTGAGGACAACAGTCGGTTATAGCTGCTATTGCCCTCTGTCCACTGCACACTCAGTCATTTGCATTAGAAATGGACCAGGTGGGATTTTCTGGGCTGATATCTAAATATTATAATATAGAACAATAATATAATATTGTTCTCCCCTAACTGAACAAAGACAAACCTGAATGAGTACCTATCCAATGGATTGTGTTACCCTTGGTCTTAAAGGACATTTATGGACCCTTTTTTTTCTCATCAGAGTAGTCAGAGACCACCAATAGCGTGCACTCTTAATTTACCAGAGAACTGATTTACAGCTGCTCAGAGATTCAGACTTGTAAGACCATAGACCATGACTAGGGTGCATAGTGAGATTTAATTGCAACATATTTTTCCCCACACTGGCCATTTGGGAACTGAGTATTTTGAAAGGTGTCTTGCTAAAGATTTACAACAATAGGGGGATTGATTGGAGGGACAGGGACACTTAAACTGCCCAGTGTAATTTTCAAGTTCGAAAATCGTCCCACTTTTGTGTGTGTATGTGTGCGTATTTGTGTGTGCGGTTTAACATTACCTGACGAGCTACTCTTTTCTCCCTCTTCCTCTTTTTCTATCTCTTCTTTTCAAACGGCACTCAACACAGTGGCCGTAATTTGATGATGGCTGGGAGAAACAGTGATATTCTGCAACCGTTGTAAAGCGCTGGTGGTCTCACCAAGCGCAGGCTTTCAGCACTTAACCTGTAGCTTTCTCGCAAATGCCTCCCGATTTGTCTGTCACCCAGTCTGTCAGCAATGAATAATTTTCATGGAAGGTGCACTTTAATTACTTTCCCATTTAAATGGCATTATCGTGCCCTATCTAGGTAATTAATCTCCCCAAGTATCCTGTTTCAGGCCTTTATTGCTGGCAGACGTGGCCCCCCCAAATCCCCCTGAATCTTGTGTGCTTGAGCGAGCACCACCTCACAGTAGCCCCTGTTCCCGATTCCTCTTCACTTGCTCCCTGTGGCCAGGAGTGGACAGGCTGCAGCAAAGGCCCTGGCGGAGGAAAGCAGGGAGTTGGAAGTGCGTCACGCTCCCTTGTCCACATGACGGCTGTGCGCCCAGCTCTCTGCCTAGACGGGACATGGGCACCTTTTTCATTTTTTACTATATATTTTTTCTTCACACAGGATTCTGGAGGGCTGTTAACAGATTTGTCACCCGCCAATGAATGCCACCAGAAAATATGGCAAATATTATCCTCCTTCCTGTTAATATGTTTGCTAATTCTGTTGAAAAGGAGATGTGTCTCTTTGACCATTCTATTTTTTTTTTTCACAGACCATCTGTGTGTGTATCTGCGTGCGCATGAGAACAACGTTGTGTGTATATGTGTGGGGGAGGGCTTGGCTTTGTTGTTAGCTGTAAAGCATGTGATTTTGGTTGGTGTGTTTGCGGGCCATGTTAGCATGCCTTTCATTTGATACACACACTTGTGTAAAGCTGTAACTTTCATGATTAGGGCGCCTGTGCCTCAGCTGGGAGTCTGTTGAAGTTGAAAGACAATTCTGGCTCTTACTCGGTTTCATCTCTGAGCCGGTATCTGTGCTCTCCTGATGAGGACACGCACAGTCACTCAATTATTTACACGTCTAGGGAGCAGCCTTAGACTTCCCAAAGTTTTCCACAAATAAATCCATTGTTCCGGGCAGCCAAAAAATGAAAAGACGAAATCCAGAAATGGAGATGTGTTCCCTTGAAGGGCGGCTTACCTCTTGTACCGGATCTCCTGAAACATATTTCAGGGTTTTGATTCTTCCGGGAATTTAAAACAGAAGCCAAAATTCAGCATTATGTAATCAATAACCAGCCGAAGCTTGGCAGGTCATTGTCCACAGAGTTTGAGTGACAGACGCTAATTGGAGGTGCTTGTGTGGGGAATCCAGGTGAGAGGTGTGATAACTAACAGCAGGGGAAACTGGGAACAATGCAGCTGTAATGAAACTATAGCTGATGGCCAGACAGCCTTTTGTTCAGCGGCCATTAGAAAAGATGGCAAAAGACTGATTGGAGGCCTGATAATGCTTTATTTTACACCACCATTATGATGATGTTTTTCACCCACCTGTTTTCATATTGATGACTTGCTTTTTGAAAGAGACTTTTTTTGGTAGAAATTTGGTAATGATCTTGTGCTTTTATCCAAGGAGAATTTCTGGTAAAAATGTATTCATTATCATTTATCATATTGGTTATATTATTCATTCCCCATTTTGAAATGCATTGTTAGATGGTATTCATGAAAAATGATTTGTATTTCAGATGGTCTTTTTGGAGAGCTATTGTAAGACTGACCATCAGCTCTTTGGCCACAGTATGCACTATGCAAAGCTGCCCTCTTTTACTGCCCTTAGGTGACTGATGGCACAGTAAACCTGTCTGTCTTTCTCTCTCTTTCTCTCCCTCTCTCTCTCTCTCTCACACACACACACACACACACACACACACACACACTCTCACTAACTCCCTTGTCTCTCAAATGCATGGGTTGAGTGGCAGGTCTCACGCTTAAGACTGAACCTGCAGCAGATTGTCAGCGCTGCACAAACGTGTTTCATTTCCTGTCAGGGCCAAGGTCACCCTGAGTACTAAGGCCCAAATGCTGAGGCATGTCATACGTAGCTGATGGTGGCTGGGTCACCATCCACAAACACTGGTCAGACACAACTCTAGTCTGGTCTCTGGGCGCAGCTGGCACGATAAGGGAGAGGACTGTGTTTTTTCCACAAAGCAGCTGTGGTATTTAGGGTGAAGTTGTAACCCAGTATGTTTTAGTTGCTGTGACAGGTAGAAATATAACTGCCAGGTCTTGGGCAGCCCCGGCAGCAGTCTAATGTTAGAGATATTTGATATCTTGCCACAGTCTATTTCAGCTTGTCACAATATCTCCAGTGTTCAATATACTGTATGTCTGTGCTCACCCTTCTGCACTCTTCTCACATTCCAGGTTTTCGCGCAGCCCAGTAAAGCCATCGCTCCAAACAGCTTACACTAATAGACTTATTTTGCACAAAAATTAATCCAATTTTGTTAGGAACTTGTGTGTTTTAGTTTTGAACTCGTGTTTTAGCATCTTGTGTGTTTTTTGTCATGAGAAAGGAAATGAGGGGCATGATTGAAAAAAAATGAAAGGAAACATATATTTTCCATTTGCTCATTGTCTCATCAACATACTGTCTCCTGTGGTGAGGAGAACTAATTATGTCTTCAGCCCCCCTGGTTAAACCCCCACCCCCCCCTTCCTCCCTCACATCATCACACATAGTAATGATAATGAGTTGGAGTCACGGCCGCTTCTGCCATGGGGGGAGCAGATGAGAACAGAGCCCAGACAGAAATCAAATCAAATAAAAGCCCTGACTCACTCCGAGCAGCAGTGGGCAGACATGCCAAATCCAGGGCTAGGTGCTTACTGCTAACTCCTTCACCGGAAAGGACCTGGAAGGTTTTATGTCAAAATGCCTTAGCCTGAGTCCGAAAGTTGCGGCACATGCACCTGCTAGTTGCGCTCAGCTGCGGGCCTCACCTCACACACGCGAGTGTGTGTGCTGACAGCGTTCCTGCGCTAATACCTTTTTATCAAAGCCTGGGGAATATAGGACTGCCATCTGGTACCTTGCCTTTAATGGCAGCGTGTAAAACAACAGTAAAAAAGATTATGGCATCCACAGAGGGTGTGTGAGAATTGGCTTTGGAGACAGATGGAAGCCACATCTGGCCTGAGAATGTTAGTTAGGGTTTGTGGAGGCGGCTGAAAGCGGACGGGAGAGCAATGGCTGCATGCTTTGTAAAGTCCCCAGCTTCCATAGCTCCAGTCCCCTGCTGATCCGTCAGGGCCTTGGTACGGTGAAATCATTAGTGGAGTGAAAGGCCTTTGTTAATTCCCAGGCCAGCCAGACCCTTCTTCTGTTTGTATTGAGGTTTCACAGCTATGCTTTTTTTGTGTGTGTGTGTGTGTCTGATTGGAGACTTTCATCAGGACAAATGTAGACAGGGATGAATTTAATAGGATGACCAAACTTGTAAATGACATTCTGTGCAACCTTCTGGAGTGGTTTGTGTAAAGTGTGTTTTTGGCGTTTGAGTCTTTGTTCAAAAAGTCCATACAAAAGTATTTTTTTCCTGATGAAACTCACATAAACTTAATCATTGATCTCCAGAGGTCTGTACTGTAAATGCCACCCGACAACAGCAGAGACTGTAACACCTGTATATTAAGATGTAGACAGAGGAACAAGAATGTGAGAATGTAAACATCACCAAATCATCTGTTTAAAAAAGCCTGCCACAAACCAAACAGTGCAACACTGTAAAAACACTGCATATCAGAAAAAATATTAGAAAGATGGTCTGTATTCACAAAGACCAGGTGTTATGTCTGCACAGAGAAAACAGTTGACAGACATGCTATCCTGTGATGTCTGGATTCCTTGCAGGATCTACTATATGATTTTCCTCATTAAACTCCCAAGGCTTTGTTGTTAGTATTTTTTCGCTATTGTGTAATGACATTCAGATAAGGCCACATGGATCCTTTGAGAAAAGTATCATTGAATGTGGTAAATTTGTTGTGAATTGCTTAGCTCTTGTGCTCCCTGGACATCGCTGTGCCAGAAGTGTCATATTTAGCAGAGCAGCAAAGGTCCATCTTGACAAGTGCTGTGCTCTCATACTATACTCGGTGTCAACAATATGGCCGCAGTTAATCACTGGGCTCCACACTACTGCATGTTCTCTTGTTCTCCTCTCTCCAGCATGTGAAGTGGCTAGAACCCTCTAGATCCTCTAGAACCTTTGGCTGTGTGCACAGGTCCATCGTTAGCCTTTAAGAATTTCTGCATTGGGAGATCATCTGTCTTTTCGGGCCGGACGCATGGGAAATGCTAGAGCAGTGCAGGGGAGAACAGGCCACTCTTCTGCTTGATGGGAGCTGATGATAAATATTGGCAGAGCCATCAGCATGAGCTTGGGTAGCTCCGTCTAGCTGAAAACAGGTGTCAGAGGAAAGGCTCCACAGCAGCTCAGTCCATAGCAGTTTGCTGCCTGTTTCATCTGGGTGTTAGCAGTAAGCAGTTCCGTGTCAATTGAATGAGATTTCCACTGCATTTCCATAATAATCAGGCAACATCCTCCAATTAACTGGCTACTAATAGATGTGGATGTACAGAGGGGGCTGCTCAGTCACACAAAGAGGCCAATGCGTGTGTCTGCCAGTGTGTATTGGGTAATTGGGGAAAGGGGTTAGGGGGAGAGACCCTAATGCCTTGAAAGCAAACGATTGTCCAGCCCTCCCACTTAGTGTTAAGCCTCTGCCCTAATGTCTCAGTGAGGAAAACACACCAATTACTGTAGTGCTAACTCACACAGCTCCTTAAGACCAGGCACCACCTGACTAGGTGCACATGAGTGGGCTCTCTGTCTGAGGGGATGAGGAGGCAGCTATGGATATGTATCAGGAACCCATCTCAGGGCCAATGCCGCCCTGCACATCCTGCATCTTTGTCTGGCAGAAATAGTGAGTGGGATATGGATTTGAAGAGCTATTCTTCACTTTAGTGGTGAGGATTTAAGGCAATTGAGACTACAAGACAAGGAACAGGATGGCGCTGTTTTTTAGAATGGTGCCATTTGATTAATGGCGATTGTGTTAGAGCTGAGCATTTTAAGAGACAACACAATTAAAAGTGCTTCAAGACATTGACTGCTGATTAGTTCCATGTGGGGGCTGTGGATTTTATTGGACTGGGAGCATATATTTACTTAAGCGATGGACCTGCCTTACTCTTTTTTTCTACCACATACAGTGTGCATGCGTAGAAGATAAAAAACAGACTTGATGAGTTGCTGGACATACTACACCTGTCTTTTCTCTGAATTAAAGAAAGAAAAGCAAAACGCAGAGCAAAGACTTCGTTTTTTTGTGTCTGGCTGAACTCCAAACTTTAATCAGGCCCAACTTCAAAGAGTCTGCCAGGCTTTCTGTTTGGCTCTTACGTTTCAATACTTTCCATTCGCTCTGCTTCTTTCATGCTTTCAGAGAGAGAGAGAGATTCATCCGCTCAGCCTAGCTAAGTTTTATTTGACCATTCCTTGGGTTTATCATTATCAGGAGCTTCCAATAACCCAGCCACAAAGCCATAAAAAATGTTGCTTTGATCCTAAATTAGAAAGCATTACTCAGGTAATAGAGCAATTACAAAAAATGTGCCTTCAGTGATTTCTTAATGACACAACGTTTTCGACCAAATCCGTATTTATTTCATGCACACATTTGTCTGTTTTATTTTTTTCTGTAGAGCTTTGCAATCAAACACAATTAAAGTAATTGGCCTGACCTTTAGTGCCAGTGTGTGTCTGTGGGCTAATAGCTCCACACTGTACACTGGCTCCACAGCTGTGTGTTGCTCTAGTGCTCCCATCACTGCTATCTCTTTAACACACAGGCCTGAGATAGCTAATGCTCTTCTGATGGGGATGGAAGCAGTCTTCTGAAATGATTGATATCTCCATTTTTATGCATTATTTGAATCATACCTTCTTAACTTTAATTAATTAAATAAACCAAGTGATCAATGAACTGTGATTTTACACTCCATGGGAATGGGTAATTGTATCAGCTGTTTATTTCCCCCAGTAATATTACTGCAAATCATCAGTGTTTTTCCATCATCAGAAAGAAATCTTTTTATAAATAGCTGAGTGTTCCAGTATAATATTTACTTTTTCTGACAAAATGCATTAATATGTGGAATGCACTATTACAATGGGAATTACATGAATCAGTAAACATGCTACATCATAGCGAGAGAATAAGCCTTATAAAACCCCACTGACTGATATGAGATCAACAAGAAATCAAGGGAGAAAGAGGGCAAACAGAGCAGTGTAATTCCCAGAGAACTGGGCAGCACCTGTGTCTATTCTAACATGGCCAAAATGCTATGAAGTATCACAAAGTATCATCTGGAGAACAGACAGCAAAGGTCATTTTTTTAGAACAGCACAGAGGCTTCCTCCTGTGGTGAGTTCCATCTAAATCTACCAACCCCCATCACCTGAAACAGCATTACAGTCATTGTCATTAGACAGAACAACTGCAAAGCGGATTAGAGCTCTCATGGCAGGGAATAAGGTTAGCCTCTTCATTTGATCTGCCCCAGCTTCCCATGTTATCCTGCTCATGCTTCACTTATAGCACATATGGGAAAAAGACTTTTCATACTGGTCAATAGTAGCTACAGCGGACCATGCATGGAAAGGTTGGCTGTGTGTGTGTGTGTGTGTGCCAGAGGACACAGAGAGCCTCTCCTTTGTGCCCTGTAGTGAAAGTCTCAGTTGTTTTAGAGGTTGGCCCTGGTGACCTGAGAGAGGCCATTGTTTTAGCAGGTAGCTCGTCACTCAGCGCAGCTCACGTTGCACACAGTTGAAATCACCAACTGATGCCTGGGCGGGGTGGAAAAAAAGCTCAAAGAATAATCGGTCTTTTCACATGGTATTCAACTTTCTACCCTCTCAGGGCTGGGAACTAAGGATGCCCATGAGCTCACACATGCATACACACACACACACACACACAGACACACACACACACACACATACACACACACACACACACACACACACACACACACACACACACACACAGACACAGACACACACACACGCACACACACACACACACACACGCGCACACCCACCCACACACACAGACAGACACAGACAAACAGACCTAACAATAAATCCTTATTACGGGCAGGATCAAAAACTGTGATAGTCAAAGTGTGTAAATCAGCTCGACTGTCTTCTCGAAAGAAAACAAATCCCAACAAGCAGCAAGCAAGCAAAGTCTTTCATCTTGTGATATTGGAAACCCTTTCAGGGTGAGTCATTGTCCTCTGGTAAAATAACAGCAGTCTAGCATTACTCATTTTAGACTGTCCGAGCCTGCACAAGTGATGGAGACTCCCTCACTCTTCATCAGCTTTGACCAGCTTGTTGTAGCTCATGTCAGTGCAAGATGGGCTGGAAAGTCCCTCCAAGGGCGTTTGAGCTTGAGTGTGAGCTTTAGCCTGCCTCCTGTTCCAGTGTCTGGTGTGGGGCTGCATCCTCTCCTCTTTGTCGGTCTGTGATGAAGACGTCAAGTCTGGACAAGACAGATGACTGATTGGGCAGCTCACCGATGGTGACAGATGTATCCAAACACACCGAGCGCTTCCAAGTGACTCAGGAGAGCTTGCGCAAGAGCAGCTGCCACAGTGGAGCCTCGGCGGAGCAGCATGGTTAAGTCTGGAGTGCCTGCGAGCACTGTTACTCATAATGACTGCTGCTAGCAACTGTAACGACCCGGGGATTACTCTGTGTTTAATCCAGTGGGAGTTTCTGCCTCATGCCTGCCAGTGGCAAACACACACACATGCCCAGATCAGTTTGTTATTATTTGAAAAGCTTCCAGCCTTTCAGCCAATGGCATTCACATGGACAGGCATGTCTGGCTGTCATGCTGGAATGAGTGGAGCTCAGTGGCGACGCCCCTTCTCAGGTTCCTGCAGTCCCATGTAAGGACTTTATCACCCTCGGCAGCCGCCATGTCGTCACAAGGTGTGGAAGTGTGAGAGTGTTACCTCAGCCATGGCAGCACCAGAGGTGCACTGAGGTGTGTGGTGTGTGTGTTTTATTTTTGTGGGGGTTCTGGTGTTTCTGGTCAATCCAGCTTTTTTGGGTTTTGTAGCACTTGTGAGTGCACCCATGCGTAGCACTAAGAGAGTGTGTGTGTGTGGCGGTGACCTCCAGCACCCTGCCTCACCTGCACCACAATAGGCAGCCATTTAAAGTGGGGGGCCGTTGCTATGGGCAACACAAACCTGGCCAAGCCAAAAAGAAATAGCATAGCCTAGGGTTCCCTTTCTCTCTCACCCCCATTCTCTCTCTCTCTCTCTCTCTCTCTTTGGGTGGGTTTTGTTTTGGCTGCCATTTGAGCTGTTTTTCATTTTGTGTTTTGTCTGGCCCAGGCCAAAATTCAAGGGTTTTCTGAACAAGACCAGCTTCACTCTCATCTCTCATCTCTTTCCTGCTTTTTCATGCCAATTTCCACCACAATGGAGCATGTCCACGGTTTTGCAGATGTGCCCCTCGTCTGACAAATGATTGCATTGTGCCAGGCCAAATGAAAAATCACACACCATGCATGCAGATCACGCATACACACACACACACAGACACATAAATAAAAGACTATCTTTTAACTATCTTTTAAATGGGTAGTTTTGTCCAACATTATGTTTAATGTGCTTAGCACAGCAAGGTATGCAGTCATGGGGCTGGAGCAGTGAATACACAGCTGCCCAAACTGATTTGTTTGGCTTTGGGGGTTGTGCTCCTTCGAGGATGAGCCGTGATCCATTTTCTTGCTTTGATTTGCGGGTGCTGATGCATCGAGGGCTTGGCGTTTTCACAGCTGAAATCAGCGCTTGTGAGTTGCTCAGAAGAACGCTGCAAATTATAGGACAGGCTGGAGGGCTCGTGAAAAGTCTGCTGCCGTGGACGTTGTCCAAGTTTGTGATTAAAGAGCATATGAGGTTTGATTAATGTGATCATCTCTGTGATGACAGAGGTATTTCAGTAATAAATGGATGTTTAGGATGCCAACTCAGAGTGATCATTTGCTCCCTTGGTTTTTGGGGAATAGTTTAGCTGTATTAATACAATATTTTAATATCCCCAGCACTGCTTTGCCAGATGAATGATTTATTCACTGTTGATAAAGGCATTTTTACTTGGACACAGAGACGTGTCTCTGGGGGGACTTGGAGATAAGTGGCCTTAGATGCCGCAGACAACCTAAATAATACTAGTGTTTGGAATCAGTCACCTCAGACCACCCCATATTTGAAAACATTTTTTTTTCCTGAAGAATATACCAAGGGTGTGTTTGCATGTACTCCACTGTGTGTGTGTGTGTGTGTGTGTGTGTGTGTGTGTGTGTGTGTGTGTGTGTGTGCGTGCGTGCATGCCTGCCTGCGTGTGACTGTGTGCCTCTGTGTGTGTGTGAGAGAGAGAGAGAGACTCCAAAGGCTTAAGGATATGCTCTGACATTTAGTAGAAATGAGAAGGTTCAGGTCCTGTTGTCTGGTTAGTGGCTCCTGTGAATACCTGCAGTTACAATGCAAGGCCTCAGTGCCCTAACCTCCCATCCAGACCTTCCTGTTATTAAGATAAAGTCACGGGGGTAGACAAACCCACATATGTGTGCTTAGGCCAGCCTTGTATCTGGAAAGACACATCTTATAGCAGTGCGGAGCGGAAAGGTCACTGAGAGGAGCGATAAGCAAAGCCAGGCGCGGGCTAAATTACACAGCGCCCCAGGATTTGCATTTCTCATCTGGTCTGTGTCTGCTTTCGCTTAGAGTGTTCACTGTGACATTGGACGTGTGGGGAACAAGCTCAAACTCTGCCGTCCGAAATGGCTGGGAAGAAAGGAATTGAAACTAGCACCATTTCACTTTTATGACTTTATAAGTGCACCATTCCTCCCGAGCACACAGACACAAATACTCCTAGGCAATTTTGCACTGTAATATCAGTCGATCACAGGAAATTCTGCAATTAGGTGTGTATATATATGGCACCGTCCACTCTAGAGAGAACTAAGGCTTTGATTAAGTGGGCTCGGACTGAGAACTGACTGAGATTTATTTACAAATACACTGAGCTTTGTCTCAGTTTTGACCTTGTCATTTGTTCCAGAACGACCTCCTGGAAAACACGTCTATGTTTTGTAGAATTTATATTTTTCTCTTCCTCTCGTCAACTTGTGTTTATTGTTGGTGAAATTTTGATTGCTTGTAAAAGTCAACAAAAGCCTATTCATGGCAGCGCATGAAATTTTTTATATGAGAATGAGCTTTGTCCTTCCCAGTGCGGGCCGTGGAGGATTTTTGTTAAATGTAAATGAGCTGTGGGGTATGTTGTTTAAAATGATGATGTTATCAAATTTAAAGAGAGCACATCTCTCCGTTTTGCGGGCACCTACTAACCTTGCCTTAAATGGCATGTGTTTTATTGTCTCTTTTGTTTCACCTCATCATTTTACAGTAACAGAGAGAGGAAAGATATTAAAGAAATGGAGGCCATACACACACAACTCTAACAGCTCCTGTTGTGTTGCATAAAGGCACAACATATATGTCTTTCAGATCCCAAATTCAGAATATATTTTCAGCTGTGTCAAATACATTGATTTGCTGGTGTTGATTGTGTATAATTAAGATATACGTATAAGTACAGTATAAGTATAATGTTTTGCATGTTTTTTTATGGAGTCATGGAGTTTTTTGAGCTGGGGCACTTATGAGGTGACCCTTCGGCCCTGTGTGTGTTTGGATGAACTGATGATAGGCTCCCAGCCCAACTCCCTCATTTGGCTGCTGACACTAAGCAGCGGAGTGGGTTTCCTGTAAGTGGAGACCCTGCTGTTTAAACAATTAGGTGACAGAGATGACCAGTCATTACAGCCTCTGTAGTACTGAAGACCATTCAGAGATGATGACTGAGTTCGCAGCATGGGATGACATCCCAGGTTAAAAGGACTGTGTCCTCGTGCAGCCAGGCGTGTGTGCAACCATTCACAATTCTTATGTCAGCCAGTGTAGCATGAAGCGGTGCTGAGGCCCATTTGCAGTTTTCTTAACCGAATGAACAGAGAAATCATTTTTAGATATTTAAGATTTGTTGACCAAAGTCTATTTTCAATAACGTTAACATCTACTACTTCAACATAGCGGTGAGGGGCAAATGCACAAGGCACTTCTCAGGGAGTAGATAAGACCAGACCCTTAGTCCAGGTTCTATGCTATCAGTAATACTGCTACGCATACTAGCCCCTTTATTAGTATGTGAAAAATACAATTGATAATGTTTTTATTGAAATACTCCTGAGAAAACACATGGTGCTTTTGTAGGATAGACTTGGTCCCCAGAGAAAACAAACAGATTGGAAAAAAGATGAAATGCCAAAAGGGTTTTGACGTGGAGATAATGATGTGGGACTGATGGGCCCAAGCACTGATGGCTTGTCAGTGAGGAATGATTAGGTTTGTATTCATCCTCTCCACATCATCCTTAAAGGTGTCAACTTTCATATGAGCTCAAGACTGGCTTTGAAATCACCATTGTTATTCAATTAAACACAAGTATGGCCTTCAGTTGAACCTCTGCCTTGAGCGCATAGGGGTCAAAAGTCCTGTCATGTCTGTCATCTTCAGAAGTTTTGTGTCCGTAGTGCTTCTCATTTTCAGCCACATGAGCCGAAACTTCCCAGTGCATTTTGAACAGCAAATAGTTTGACACCCAATGCATATTTAATGTGCATTAAATCACTCTTAATGGCACAAGTAGTGCTTGAAGTGCTTTCATATAAATGAAAGCCAGGTGAGGGCCCAGGAGATTTTTTTTCACTCTTTGAAAGACGCTTTACTGCAAAGCCTAAATCATCCTGCTGAATGAAAGCATTACTCAGAGACCCCGAACAGATTTTGTCAGCATTGGTCAATTCTAGTGTGTCCCTCCCCAGACTTTAACTGAAGCTGACAAAGCTCTCAGTGGTGGTGGCTTGAGAAGAAAAGGTTTTTTTTTTTTTGTCTTCCGTCTTGTGTTTGCCTGAGCCCAGTGGACAGGAGTGGTGCCAGCCGGTGGAGTGTGAGCCTTGTCACAGCAATTCTCCCAGCCCCTCTTCACATTCATCAAAGACGGCCCTATCATCATCTCTGCGCTTTATTTTCTGACTCACTGGTCCTTTACCCTGGCTAGACGTGGCACAGTGAGTTTTCCACCACCTCTGTTTTTATAGCTGCTCCCAGTGTGCCATCCGCTGAGTGATTGAAAATCCCCTCTCCACCGCCACACTGTTCTGCTTCCCGCTCGGGTGGCATTTCGACAGTGGCGTGGAGAAGTGAAGGATAACAATGCCCTCAGGCAGCCTCCGTTGCTCTCCGCCACTCCCGCACACACGCTCCTGTGGGCGCTGCCAGTGTTTACAAGCACCCACTTCTCATCCTCCTTTTTCCTCTCCTTTATCCCCCCATACGGAGTCACAATGTCAAATGGAAGTAGAGGAGATTACGTCATGCCTCGTTAGTGTCCGGCCAGAGAGCGCACTGTCACTGATACTGATGTTTTCATGGAGATCTGGAAAAGCCGTCTGCGAGAGGCCACAGGCTATTAAAAGTGGAGTGTGCAGGCTAAAGTGGATCATAAATATGAAAAAATTCTGCTAACGACTGGATGAAATGAAGACAACTCCCTCTGCATGTCGGTCATCTCACATGTGTCCTGTGCTATACATCAGACATGGCCTATTAATAGCACCCAGCCTTCAAACCAGCACTATGATCCCTTTTTCGGCATCGTCAGTTTTTTTAAAAGCATATTGAGGCGATAAAGAGTAGCCCTTGTAATCTACCTCTTTAGAGTGATTTAAATACAAGTGAGAAGCTATCCCACTTAATATACAGTTAAGCTTCAGACTAATCTTGTATTTCCACAAGATGGATAGAAGGGAGGCATGGGCACTGAGATTCCAAGCCTGACTGGAGGAGTTTGGTAATTAAAAAATGATCTTATATCCTCTACTTCACAGACCATGCAGAGGAGCCAAAAAGTGGAGATTATATAAGGAGCTGACATTTCCCTGCTACATTTCCTGTAGATACAGGAGCAGCTAGCTGGCAGCGTGGAGCCGATATGAAAGTGCCCATGTTTAATGTATTCCTAATGTATTCTAAAGCAGAGACATGATGGTTCTGAATGAATTAGCTTTACAGAGGAAAGGTGTTGGGGTCACTAATAGGTTGTTTAATATTGCGGAGTGATTGCACAAATGCTTCTTCCCCAAACAGTCACTTTAAGACAGGCATAACAATTATACAATTTTCTGCTACACTAACCCCTCAGGTATGTTAAAAGTGTCTGAGTGCTGGGTCTGATCTCCACAATGTTAAGTATGTTATTAGTGGCTGGTCTGGAGTCCTTACTAAATAATCCACAAGGCAGAGGTAGGAAGTCACAGAAATGGGCCTCCACTATAGAGTTCATAATAGAATTGAACTCGGGTCATCTTTCCCACCAGTTTTAAATTTTAACTTATTCTGTGGCTCCATCCACCTTCTAGTCCAATTATTTCCGTCTCTTTATAGTCCTGCACATAATATTTAAGTGCAAATACAAATCAGTGATTTGGTGATCTGGCTGAGAGGGGAGGTAGTTAGTGAAGTTGACAGTGAGAAGTGAGAACTAGACCCCTATGACCCTTTGAGAGATTTGGAGTATTGAAAGAATTTGCACATAGTTCCCTCATCCCCAGGACAAGTTGTTGGTACCTGGTACTGATGGGGAAGCCTATAGCTTAGAGGGAACAAATCCCCAAACATCCCATGTCCCAGTTACGAAACCAAAGGGGACATGCAGTATTCTGTTGTAGTCTTCCTTTCTTTCTTTCTTTCTTTCTTTCTTTCTTTCTTTCTTTTTTCTTTCTTTCTTTCTTTCTCTCTCTGTCTCTCTCTTTTATACACACACACACACACACAGATACACACACAGTAGTTCACTCTCTATGTTTTCTCCTGTTCTAGCTGGTCTTCCCATCACTCTCCCGTCTCTCTCTGTGTGACTAGAGAGTGTGTGGCCTTCACACAGTCATCCAAAGCCCTCACACAAACTGCCAGTATTGTCAAGTGACAGACAGTAACATGTTGAGTTGGCCAATTACTGTTAGGAGAACTGTTTTCATTTGCACCAATGTCATTTTAAATTGCAGATCCCACACCCATTGCCCAAGTCCTTGGTGGGTAATTGACACTTGGTGCATACAATGAATTTGGATAGGCAATGAAAGCAAGTGCCAGAACTAAACTGTTCAAAGCTCAAGCATCTTTGGCAGTTGTACATTCTTGTGCAAGAATCAGGTTTTCAAATGGGGAGCTTGTCTCGACAGGAGAAGACAAGCCAGGAGAGAGAAAGACAGGCAGTCAGAGAGGGCTGGGGGTTGTCCAGGGGTGAACTGCTTAGGATACAGCACTGTACTGTTTTAGTTGGATTATGCAGGAGATGTCAAAACACGGCTGACTGTTGAGGTCTTTGGTGTTTCCTGTCATATGCATTACTGTCAGGGTCATGGACGACCACTAATGAGGATTTAATCCAGCTCGAGTCATTAGTGCGGGGTCATCTTAAAAACAAGTCCCAGGTCAGTCCGTGTCAGCGCTCAGCTCCCTAGGGGTCATTAAGTATGACATGAAGACATCACCAGTCCACTCAGCTGCCAGCAGCCCCAAACCCCACAGGAGAATGAAGCCGCTCTTTTTTCCCACTCAATGAGTACTGCTTTGGATTTCAGCTGATAGCTTTGTAGGGTGTACACTCTGTAATGGTGGAGAGAAGACAGCCAACTCTCCTTTCTCCTTGGACTTTTCCGCTGTAATGCTAAACCGGAGATTGTAATATGTAGCTAGAGAATGTGGCCTGTAATTATTTCCGATGTGGAGAAAAGAGCATGCTGTCCTCTCAGTCCTCTTTCTTTCTGGAAGCTTCCACCAACACGTTACCAAGTGCTCGTGTTCAGAGAGTAAATGATTCAAAATGAAGGGATTTTTAACAATTAGCTTGTCAAACCACTATGCGGCAGGCATAATGATAATAGTTTGCAAGGCGTCTGTGACACGTGTACACGATGAAGCAAACTTTTCAGAATGCAAACAGATAATTGTCAGACATGGAACTAGCGCAATGGGGTTACAGGTACAGATCTCTGTAAAAGGCTTTTCCTCAATACATCTATCACCAGGGAGAGTAAGTGCTGCCTGCTCCACTACCGGCGTCAGAATTAATTTGCCTTAATTGTCATTCATAACCCACACATTGCAGTTTTACACTGGCTGGGATAATGCTATCTTCCGCTGTTTGCACTGTAATTGAAATTTCCATTATAAGGCGTGAACCCTGTGAGGCAGCCGTGTGAATATTCATCAAATTGTCAGGAGCGATGGGTGGGTGGGGGTAAGGTGGGTGGGTGTGGGGTTGTGGTGGGGGTGGGGGGTGGGGGGCAGGGTGCGTTGTCGGGGGTCTATTTATTGCTGAGTCCTGGCTGACTGACTGACGCCATGGGGCTGATTGGTCCTGCTGTCTGCCTTGGGCTGGGGTGGTTGGGCAAGGGCAAGGCTGTGTGGCCGGCTGGCTCCTATTGATGTGCGCCGTGTACTGTCTGTGTTGTTCCAACAGCCCCGTCACAGGTCAGCGAGGTCACCAAGGAGAGCGTGCAGCAGCGCAGTATCCAGCTCTCCTGGCAGGAGCCCCAGCAGCCCAACGGAGTCATCACCGAGTACGAGATCAAGTACTACGAGAAAGTGAGTAGCTACCTGCCTGGGCCTCTGCCTCTCACTTTCCCTAACATTAATGTTTGAGTAGGGGTGTGTGTGTGTGTGTGTGTCAGTGTGTTTGGCTTGTATATGCATGTTTTTTTGATGTGTGTGTGTGTATTTGTGTACAAGAGCAAGTTTGTTTTCCTAGATCCCCTTCCCCCTTTCAGGATTCCTTTCTCCTTGTTTTTGCCAGCTTGTCATTGTACATTCCATGTCGAGTAAGACCATACTGACTGGAGAAAGCCTACTCTCAGTTTTGTAATTGCAACGTGCACTGAGAAACTCAACATTTTAATTAGTCATTGCTCCTTCACCCTCTCCCACACACACACACACACTCACACTATACACCAGCCCACTCACTCACACTATACACCAGCCCACTCACTCACACTATACACCAGCCCACTCACTCACAGTCAGCGTCTTTGTCAAGTGCACTCACACACCCATTGTCCAGCAGCACGTTTTCACACACCTGGAGATGTAAGGATGGCACTGAGGCTCTGTGGCCAGTCAGGGAGGGTGGCTGGTTGGCACTTGAAATCAAAAGACCTGCTACTCAGCTTTTTTTCACTCTGACCTGAGCCTGGGGCTCCAGGGATTCAGCCTACTGTGTCATGTACTGTGGCTGTAGTCCGCCCAGCTGTAAAATTGGAAACAAGCATGACTTCACTCCACTGAGACTTTCACTGCTCCATTTGGGTTTGGCTGGACAAATGTCTTACAGATGAAATACACTGTGTTTGTTACGCTGGTTACCTGTGGCAGCAAACAACTTTAGTATGGCTGAGTGTATCGTCCTGTCAGGTGAGGCTGTACACACTATTTATTTACGTTGGTTCCAAGTCTGTGAGAGTGCGTTGTTTACGAGTGTGGTCAAAGTATGTTTTTTCTGAAGCAGCATTGATCTGAAACTTTGTTTCATGCTTAAGGTGAAACACTGCAAGAGTTCTTCCTATGAAAAGGTGCGGTACGTTGGGCTGTGTCTTATATTCTCTCTTCCTTTGGAAAGGATCAGAAGGATCGCATCTACTCCACCGTGAAATCAAAGTCAACTTCAGCTACGGTAAACCACCTGAAGCCAAGCACGGCGTACGTGTTTCAGATCCGGGCACTCACTGCTGCAGGTTATGGCACCTTTGGGCCTCGGCTAGAGGTCACTACGAAAGAAGAGCCAGCAGGTAACTTTTAGAACAACACAACACAAAATGACTTCAACCCAAACTTTTCTATTATATTTATAGCTTTGGATATCATCATTATTATTATTTTTTTTTTTTATCAGTGCACATTCTCAATGTGCGACACTAGCCTGGATAAACAAATAATGTGAAATCTCAGCAGTATGCAAATGTGAGTGGTCTTTAGCTACTAAAATGATTCTAAATGGAAAACAATTCAACCTGAATGTGTCATTGTTTCAAATGAAGGGCACCAGCATTTCCATGTGGGACTATTAAGCCCACTTTCTGAAACAGTAGAAGCGTGCAGGCACAACGCCCAAAAATAGCAGCGGGCCGCTTGCACTCCCCAGAAGGACGAGAAAGGGGTTATCATTTTAACATGTTCGTGCTGGATGGCTGAGTAGCACCAAGTATACTTTTTCTTTCATCAAATAATTGGACCTTTTTTTCGGGGTGTGTGTGTGTGTGTGTGTGTGTGTGTGTATGTATGTGTGTGTGTGCATGCGTGTGTGTGTGTGTGTGTCTTTGTGTGCTTCCCCTCCTCTTAGCCACCATTGTGTCCAGCGAGCAGAACCCCGTGATCATCATCGCGGTGGTGGCCGTGGCGGGGACCATCATTCTGGTGTTCATGGTGTTCGGCTTCATCATTGGGAGAAGGTACGCTCTCGCGGGCCCCATTGACTCTCCGCTGCTGTGAGTCTCTGCTCTGTCAATTAGTCTTTCTGTCACTCACGGGCCTCCGTAGCCATGGAGTCCACACACACACCCATCATCTGTGGCATGCTGTGCTAATGGCTTGTGATGTGTTATTTCCCAGCCCTCTCACTGCGCACAAAAACACAATTTTTGCATGACTCTTTCATTCTGGTTTGCCCTGGGACTGGAGGCGCCATTATCAGGGCAGGGTTGCTTTGAAAAGAATGCTTTCTTGCTTTGCTGGGTCAGTGTAATGACTCTGCAATGTGATCCAATCCTCCAGTGCCAGATGCACCATCGCTCTTGGCCCTTGGCCCTTGCCCCCCCCCCCATCACCCATCTCTCCCACTTGTCAATCTTCCCACTTTCAGCTTCCCACTTTCATTCTCACTTTCCCCCCCTTCTCTTGTGGAGTTAGTCTACAGATTATTTCATCGTTGTGTCGGCCATTGGACTCTGAGAGGCCGAGCATGACAGATGGAAATGCTGATGCATATGTGTGTTGTGTTTTACTCTCTCCCTTCTTCTTGAGCTGTTATTTGATGTATTTATCATATTGCTCAGGATGCATGGCTATAACATGCCTCTCACTGCTGCAGCACAATCAATTTTCCAGTCAACTATCAAAGTACAAACCTTGTAAAATTATTTCATGGCCGAGGGCACGGTCATTACATTAATATACTCTTGAGTGCTTCTCCATCTATTTCCGGATGTGCTGCTGGGTTTGATACATTTACTATGGGCTCCATAAGACATAGTTGATAAGGCCTAGTAAGACTTGTTTGCTTTCCGAGAGGCCCACCACAGACAATAGAGCGCTGCTGTCAGTCCGGCAGTGGTGTGTGAAAGATGCTCATTGCACTGCACTGCTGTCGTTAAGGCCTGCACTACAAATGACCCTGTGACACACTACACGTAGCACCAGTTCACTTCTGTGATGTCCTCTCTCTGTGTGTTCAAAGGCACTGTGGCTACAGCAAGGCTGACCAGGAAGGAGACGAGGAGCTGTACTTCCAATGTGAGTCATTCTCATGGGCTTACTCAATACACCACTAGTGCTTCAAAGTCAGCGGCCATTGTAACATGTTGCTCTTGATATGTTATGACTGTCTCATCAAAGCTCTTAACTCAGTCCAACATCTTTGTGTGTCATTTTAAATGTCAAATTATGGGGCAGTGACAAACCACATCCCCGAGCTACAAAGACATGAAAGGGAATCATGTCTTGAGTAGAGAACATTTTAAGAACAGCAGAAAGGTCACCTCAATTCCACGAGGAACACATTGATTGTGTGTTAGATATTTGTCTCTGAGGAGTTAAGATGTTCATTAAGAGCACTCTATCCAAGTTCTCCTATTATAGCAGGATTCGCTGTCGTGTACAGACGCTTGCTCACACACGCTTATGCTTGTACACAGACACACACACACACACACACACACACACACACACACACACACACACACACACATTCACATGCTCGTAATGATGCCCCAGGAGATGCAGCTGCAGACAGTCTCCCCAGCCCTGCTGTAATGATCGGCGTGGTGGGCCAACTACTGATTCGGAAACAAAGGGTCAGGGTGGCACACACATACACACATGCACACACATACACACTGCTCAGCTCCCAAACCCTGGGCCTGTTCACCACGCTCACCGCCAAAGCCGCTAAGCAGCCTGACAGATGGAGTGCAGGATTGCACAGGTCCTGCCATTTAAAACAGCAGCCCAACGCTAAGACACAAACAAGGCTGCTCGCTGGGGCCTTATAAACAGTGGTGCTCAGCAATATTAAATGACGAAACAGTGCCTAGCCGACAGAAGCCAGATAGTGTATAAATTCGACGTGTAGACCCAATTTGTCTGGCTCAGAAAATGGGGGGGAGGGCCGTGATAAGATGTCTCCTATCAGATCCACTGACAGCTGGGATGGACGAAGCAATTACAGTTGCGCATGGAGGGAAATATCAGCAGCCATCACGCCTTGCTGGAGCACAATGAGGCGGTGTTTTTGTTAGTGGATCGGCCAACATACTTCTCGAGGGCCCAGAGGATATTAGTCTGTCGCTCTCCCCAGCTCTGTGCAAGGGGCTGATTCGTAATCTAATTATAGGCTGGTCTTCAGGTCATTTAGCACTTTTTAAATGCTGTTGTTTTTTTTTCCTCTTTTCTTTTTCGTCTCTGGCCTTGCTTAATGTGATGTGGTTTTTCACTGCTCGCCTCTGATCAAATGGGTTGTGGGATTAACTCTGACAGGTGATCTAATCCTCTGTGTCTGTTTTTTATATCAGTTCCTGAAAGAGATTAGAACATTGTAAAATAGAGTACTTGTCTGGTCCTCTGGACTCCTTCGTTTTGAATTATTTGATTTTTTTTCAAGGACAAAAAGAATTAGGTTATATTTATTTTAATTACCACCACCGGAATAAATATCTTCAGGAAATGTAGAAGATAATATTTGCATTGTACAAGAATTGACCATCATTCTTAATTCTTAAGTCTATATTTCTCTGCCGTAATCTATCTGCAGGTAGAGCCTTAGTGCTAATGGGAATGCTCAGCCAAGCTTTGAGGTGTGCATTTTCTCTCCTGCTATGGGGGGAAATAAATGCTCTTTGTGCCTGTATCGGGAAGCCCTTTTGACACATATTTTCCATCATCAAACTGCTCAGTAATTCCCTCTCTCCACCTGCCCTCTGTAATTGTGCATCTGTCAGGCCCACACAGAGCCGCGTGCATATTTAATCGTAACAGTAATCCTCTTACCCTTCTACAGTTAAATTTCCAGGCACCAAAACATACATTGACCCTGAAACCTACGAGGACCCAAACCGGGCTGTCCATCAATTTGCCAAGGAGTTGGACGCGTCGTGCATTAAGATTGAGCGGGTGATTGGAGCAGGTAAGTCTGGCTGTCTTTTGTTGCTTGCATTGGGTGCGTTTAACCACCCCCAGCGCCCATAGATCACGCTGACAGTCAAATATGTACTTTCAATAAGAGCGCCGTCTCCCTCCTGTTTATTGATAATGGATGTGTGAATGCAGGCCAAACACTCACTGTCATTAGTATGACTTCCAGCGCTCTTACAACACTGGAGCAAACAAAGATGCACCCGATTTGATAAATTGCTGTCACATTGGCTTTCCAGTTGTGCCTGAAGTAGAAATAAGTGTGTGTGTGTGTGTGTGAATATATAATGCGATCATGTTTTGTATGTTTGTGGATATTGTTTGAGTGTGCCATATTACATACCCGTTCAGAGTCAAAGTTACTCTGTTGTAATTGTTCGGAGGCCTTATTGACTCATTCCAACTCTGCTGTGTTACCTCATGTAGGAGAGTTTGGAGAGGTGTGCAGTGGACGCCTCAAGTTGCCGGGGAAACGTGATGTGCCAGTAGCCATAAAAACCCTGAAGGTGGGCTACACCGAGAAGCAGAGGCGGGACTTCCTGTGCGAGGCCAGCATCATGGGCCAGTTTGACCACCCCAATGTGGTGCATCTGGAAGGAGTGGTGACCAGAGGTGGGCTACAGTACAGTGATTGACATTGACATTGTGCGTAAGGCACAGTCCACTCCAATTGAGGAATGCATGAGTGAAAAAACAGAACTTCCATTTGGTTTGTTTGTTTGTGTATTTATGTATGTATGCATGTATGTATTTGTTTATTTTTGTAGGAAAGCCAGTGATGATTGTTATTGAATACATGGAGAACGGCTCATTAGATGCCTTCCTCAGGGTGAGTCCTGTTGAGATGTAGTCACATAGATGCAGCACTATACCATTACAATGATGGAAACTGTCATGTATCCTAATTGATAAATGCCTTTCATCCTGACACATTGAATCCATATGCTGATGTGTGTGCTTGGTTGGTGCAGAAACATGATGGTCAGTTCACCGTCATCCAGCTGGTGGGCATGCTGAGAGGCATCGCAGCTGGAATGAGATACCTCTCTGATATGGGCTACGTCCATCGAGATCTGGCAGCACGCAACATCCTTGTCAACAGCAATCTCGTATGTAAAGTGTCTGACTTCGGCCTGTCAAGAGTGATCGACGACGATCCTGAGGCTGTCTACACAACAGCGGTGAGTCAATTACGCCGGCGCTCACATTGCTCTGTTCCCCTCCCCACACCCGTGCTCTCAGAATATTCTAGTAAATGCATGCAAATGAAGGAGGATCAACGAAATAGGTGCATGCTTGCCTGACTCCACTCAATATGCGGTGCATGGCGTGTCTGTTCAGGTTGCCTGTGGACTGTTAGTTATGCCCCATTCTGTGCTCTAACTCTTTCTAATTGATGTTTTAGGGGAAGATGCAGGATATTATGAATTTGATCTTTACTCCTGCCACTGACCTGCGTTTTACTGAACAGGGTGGGAAAATACCAGTTCGGTGGACAGCAACAGAGGCCATCCAGTACCGTAAATTTACATCCGCTAGTGATGTGTGGAGTTACGGCATTGTTATGTGGGAGGTCATGTCCTATGGGGAGAGACCTTACTGGGACATGTCCAATCAAGATGTAAGTATGAAGCACATCTCTTCATCATAACACATGCACACATACCAAATTATATCAATTTAATACAAATTTGATTTTCCTAAAGTGCAAGTGTCAAAAATATGGACTGCTATAAAGAGCAAAGATAGTGTGAAAAACATTTCTCATTGCATTAGGGCTCCCTTTTCTGAGCCACATGGCTCAGCTGCTGCCCCACCCTGTCTCACTGAATGGACACACATTGTTTTGTCCTGACTTCAGTTAGGACAGATTAGCTTTGTCATTCTACTCATCATGCTGATCACAGCACAGGTAAATTAAAATCCCTGCATGGTGCAGACAGCAAGTCAAAGTATTTTAATCCAGCACTATTTGAGAGCACTTGCCTTGTGTATACTGCCCAGTTAGGCTCATTCTTTTGGAAAATTACAGAGGGGCTCACCATACAAACACCCCTTTATGAGTGAGACTAAGCCTAATTTATCCCCTTAGCGCTTTGCTACCTGTTGGTCCAGCAACATCCATCTGATATTAATAAGCTGTGCGAGTAGTGTCTCTAAGTGGGATTATATGACATTTAAAGACTCGGCAGACATCACTGTCAGAGGTTTTTGCTCACTGTCAGGAGGCTGGCAAGGAGTTCCACTGGGGATGCAAAAGAGGAGGGATATTTACATTTCCCCTACACTTTCAGTGTTTTGACACTTCACTTTCCATAGCTCAGTCTTGTTTGAAAAGACATGACAGGCATCACAGATGAAAATGTGCACAAAATAAACAAACTTGAGCCGTCTGGCTCAGAGAGATTTCTATACTTCAGAAAAAATTAGCAGCCCTTATTCTTCATTATTCATCCTTTAGTCTTTCCTATAGTTAACTTTGGGTGTTATCAGGGCGCACACACACACACACATTAAGCTTGAACAAAACACACAGGCAGGAGTTTTGCTATATATAGTGTTAAGGCTTAGGAAGTCTATTGTTGCTATTTTTGCAATGACTAAACATATTTCATCAGTCATTCAGTTGATAATAACGGCAAGCAGAACTTAGTGCAGGTTGTGGAGTCGTGTAGTGGGCTGGTGGAATCATCTAGGGAAAACTCGGCAAGCCTGCGCTTAATTAACTAGAGAGAGTTCCAGTGCTGTGACAGGTGTGGACAGCTGCTGCTCGCATCTACTTGTGCAGCACACACACACACACACAGAGTAGTACTGCTGTCTGCATAAGAGTCTCTCATTTGAATATTAGAAGACTTGATCTTCAAGCTCCCAGTCATTTCACTGTATTAAGCTGACAGAGCAATCACATCTGGTCCTTTTTTTTTGGCCAGAAGTTTGTAATTGGGTTAAAACCACCAAAGAGTTGCACTCAGTGAGGTTGCTGTTTACAAAGCGCTTGATTAAAGGATGTAATGGTTTTGAGAATGGAGGGATCCTGCTGAAATGGGTGGTAATTTGGTTGTAATGAGCCCTAACAATCTCTCTGCTTTGGGTCTTGAAGGTCATAAAGGCAATAGAGGAGGGCTATCGCCTGCCCGCACCAATGGATTGCCCTCCAGGCCTACATCAGCTAATGCTTGACTGCTGGCAGAAGGACCGGGCAGATCGACCCAAATTCGATCAAATAGTTGGCATCCTTGATAAAATGATTCGCAATCCTAGTACTTTAAAGACTTCAATGGGAACATGTACAAGGTAAGAAGGATTTCTCTATTTTAATGTTTCTTCATTGTTGCTGTAGTTTTTACATTTAAGTTGTAATATCCGTGATTTTTTTATGGTGCAGACCCATACTAGTCCTCTAGATCTTTTGCTGGGTGTGTGTGTGTGTTTGTGTGTTCCAGTTATTTGTATGTAATTTCATTAGAGAACAATCCTAAGCATCCAGCAACTGATTTATCTCCTGAGGTTTAAAGATGAGAGATAAATGCCAGAGAATCAATAGTGGCAAAGCTGCTTCCATGGCTTTCTAGTCAATAGCAGAGCTTTGAAATCAATCTCAGTAATGAGTGCCTGAGACTTTTAAGTTCTGTGGGAACCCCAGACCCCACAGTGGCATTTTTCAGATCAAATCAATTTACGCTCAAAACATTTTTCCCTCATGTGAGATTAAGGACATAAGAGTAGAATGGATTTAAGATCGGAAGGCTTACTGCCATATTTCAGACAGCGATGGTGCCTTTATTTATTTAACAAGTCTGTGTTCAGAGGAATAAACATGTTTTACATACAAATTAAATTAGATGTCAATTTTCTCACTTAATAAAACCCTGTAGCCTCCTGTCACAAGTTGTGCTGTAGCTCTCCTGGGTGTCTGTTGCTAATCAATCCATTTAGTTTCCTTTTTAGCTGCGCTCAATTAAAGGTTTTTGTTTTGATTTGCTTACATGTCATTAAGAGTCTCTCATGCCTACTTCCTGCACAGGCCCATCAGTCCCCTTTTAGATCAGAGCACCCCAGACTTCACTGCTTTCCGCTCGGTGGGAGACTGGTTGGAAGCTATCAAGATGGAGAGATACAAAGACAACTTCACAGCTGCTGGCTACAGCTCTCTAGAATCAGTGGCCAGGATGACGATCGAGTAAGTGGATGTTTTGTAGCTGCCCTTTTAAATCCGACCGTATCCCCACAGCAAAAAGTCTGCCGCCATTAAACGCATGGTTAACTTTCAGATAGCTGTCAGGAGGAATTTCATCACCGGCCATTTCTCTGTCTCTCTCTCTCTCTAACTCCCCAGCTCCATGCTCTGACATGGAGGATGGGGTGGCCTTTTTAAGGCTCCTGCATGAACATGCAAGCCAGTTAGCGCAGCGCTAGCCTTAGTCCTTTCCCTCCTCATTAATGAAATGTGGTGGCCAGTAGAAATGCTCTGTTGGCGTCCTGCTCCAGCACTGTGATTTCTGAGCATGTTTCCTCCTCCTCCTCCTCCTGCAGGGATGTGATGAGCTTGGGAATCACTCTAGTGGGTCATCAGAAGAAGATCATGAGCAGCATACAGACTATGAGGGCCCAAATGCTGCACCTGCACGGCACTGGGGTCCAGGTGTGACCAGACCTGATGGCCACGCCACGCCATGCCACGCCGCACCACGCCACACCCCTCCACAGCCCAGACAGACATGCGGCAGCAAGGGAGGGAGGCAGGAGAGTGGCATCAGGAGACATCCCGGAGCCCTCGCTCACTCAGGCACCACCGAGGATAATCAATAAAAACTAAAACTTTGTGCTTTTTTTTGTCTTCATCATCGTCTTCGTCACCACTCTTGTTCCGGATTTTTGGAATGAAACAAAATCTTTCCTTTACACTTTGGCAAAGGATTTGCTTTCCCCCCTCCCTGTGAGCAGGAGGGTGCAGATGAGAGGACAACCAGATAGAAGGAGAGAGAGAGAGAGAGAGGGCAGGAGACACAGGAGACATGCATGAGGGCAAGGCTCAGAGGGACTCGGTGGTAGTGGAGACAGAGCTTCTGAAGACTAGTTTGATGCTTTTTATCTTCTTTCTTTTATCTTTCTGAATAGTTTCTTTGTGTGACATCAATACAGAATTTTTACTTAAATTATGAATTAATGGTAAAACAAAATAAGCAAGTACACAAAAAAACGACAAAGAAAAAAAGTACTTCAAATGGACAGTGATTTAATGAATGTCGTGTTAATTCTTTATTTTGTTATGCCAGCCACTCTGATCTAGTGTGGTATGTATGGTACATCTTTCATTTGTTTTCTCATCTAGTTGTCCATGCTTGTTTGGCTTGTTAACAGGGTAAAAGGTCCTCCATTGGAAGGAAGGAGGGTGCAGTGGTAGGCTACTATGAACTGACCAGTGAGTCATAATCTGGTGATTGAAGTATTTGGTGTGAAGCGTTTCGCCCATCACTGGTTTGCCTTTCAGATCAAATGTTGCTATTTATAATTCACTTTAGTTGACATTTCAAAACAGTGGTTTAGATGGCTGCATTTGACACATGTGGCTTTATTCTGAAGTCACACAGTTTTGAACCGTGTTTATATAATCCTGAGTTATTACGATACCATTGTAAAGCTTGTGTTACTGTGAAAGCCCTGTATCCAAGTAGCAATATTATTTTTGTTTACCACATAATTATGCCATCTTATGGAGTACATAATACCAGTTTTTCACTAAGAGAAACATAGTTTTCAAAAATAGCGCTAAATATTTGATTTAGCCTTTGTTCGTTTGTTTTTGTCGTAGTGAAAAATTTGGCCACTATTACCTGAAAGCAAAAAAGGTCTTTGCCATGTATTGCATTTGTGATTCTTTGAATCAGTGAATCAGTGATCATGTTGAAGTAGTACTGCCTTAATGTTTTAGTACATTTACAAAAATGTTGCAATTAGTGTGGCTGTTGGAGTGGTTGAAGTATTTCTTGAAATGGGCTGAACAACTTCTTTTTCATAGCTGACGGTTTCCCAGTTTTGAAGCTTTTGTCCTGAACTTGAACAAATGGAATGGAATCTTTGAGTGGGGGAGCGTGAGCAGGGAGCGCAAGTCGGATAGAGGCTAGCCAAACAGCAATAATCCTCCCCAGTCTGGAAGGAGCCTCCAACGCTTTAGGCAGGTGCTATATGCTTTTTACAAACATACTCAAGTGCTTGAAATGGCAAAAGGTGGGAGCCAAATTGTCAGTTGACCTCAAGCGAATGCAAGGATGCCTAGAGGAAGTTACACAACTGGGGTGGTTCTACAAATAAGCAAATATTTGTTAATATCGCAAAAGCAGCACTCTTAACTACTTTCAATGATTCTGTAAGTGAGATGGCATGTGTGGATGCGACCCTAAGCCCAGGGGGAATCTGGAGTGGCTGCTGTGCTTGCTTGCTGTTTGAGAATATTTTCAGCCCTTAAACTAAGGCTTTCTACTAGTCTGAGGCGGCGACTAAAATAATAAGTGATGTGTTGTGCGTTGTTTGCTAATCTACAGGAGAGCCACCTTTGCTCCGGTCATGGTTTACTTCTGTCTGTCCAGGCCTTTGTGCAATGTTCTAATGCTAGCGGTACCTCTGTGGTATGTGTCTTTTGGAATTCTTCTTTGTTTCTTTTTTTGTTGTTGTTGTTGCTCATCAATGGATAACAGGCTTTGAAATTGTGTGCTGTCAACAGTTTTTGGTGCCATCACAGTCTATTGTGAATGAATTTGGTGATCGGCATTGTGGTCTCTTGATGAATGGGTCAGCCATTTCCTTACATGCCATGAAAGTTAGCTACGTCCCAATGAGTGTTGATCTTTCTATTCAGAAAATTGGAAAGCTTAACACAGATTTCTGTACACAGTATTATTAGTATTTTGAAAGTGAGGCAAGCGAGATGCTCATCAGAATGTTATTTGTGGTGGGTGAGGGGCAGTGGCGTTTGTTTTCCTCCTCCCCTGACACAATAGCTGAACCTGCTGGCTGTGCAGGGGACACTTTGATATAGTGGATGACCTGCAAAGCGGCTTCTGCTGCTGCAACACAGGCTTAAACCAGCAGCCGTCCCCCTCCATGCCCCGCTCTTTTCCATTGTGCACCACTCCAAAGGGACTCTCCCTTGTGCGGTTCTCTCCGCCCCGGAGCCAGATCGTGGTCAGTGCTCGGCCCTGGTGTTACAGATCCACTGGCTGGCCATACAGCAGACCTCAGCAGTTGGGCCCCTGCCAGTGCTTTGAATTGAATGCTGGCACAAAGGCATTCAGTCAGCACAAAGCCCAGTGGTCCACCAGTCACGTCACTCTACCCTTCAAACACCCCACCCCACATCCCTCTCCCCTCCCCAGCCCAGCTCAGCACACGGATTCGTTCCAGGCCGCCCCGCAGGTTCTCCAGGCCACAGGCAGTAGGCCCTTCCCCTCCGTATGGATTTGGGTTCCTGGAGAGACAGCAATTTTGGGCCAAATTGAGATTAAAAGCCAGATTCAATCAGTCCACCTCTGGGGACATTCTGACCCTTCAATGGCAGACACACTCACATGTTGTTTTACAACCTGCTTTATTAACTCACACTGGCAGCATGGTGGAAATCAGGAACTGGTCATCACACATGAAAACAGACGTGTCTCCGAGGGATTGCCTCGGTCAGATGGTAATATGGTGTTATTTTCTTTTCTTTTGTGAGGAAAGCCCTTTATGGAGAGAGACTGATGATTCCAAAGAGTTGAGCGCTGTTGATTGTGTGAGAAAAACCACAGAGATCAGAGGGAAACTTTGTATATGTTCGAATTGTAAAACTTGTACATTTTATTTATAATGTTGTTTTTTTACACACATTACTCTGTAGTGAGCTCTGAATACATTGAAAATGCACTATATTTTTCTATCTCACTCACAGATGATTCTTGTCACTGTTTCAGTTGTACATAATTTCTCATTTAGGACCAAAGACAGATGATAGATTTTTCATTTAGATTTTTATTTTCTTTTATTTGGTCTTTTAGTTTGTTGTACAGTGATTTCAATTGTTGATTTATTATTTATTTTTTGTGATGAAAGTATTGAGAGTATTCACTGGTCAAATGTATTTTCTCCAACTGCAGAATTGTAAAATCATTTACCTAGAAAATTTCTTGTTACATAGACATTTCTTTTTGCTTTATAATCTTTGTAATAGACTGTACATATATTTTTGGAAAATATAATACAATCTATAGAAAGATCGTTGCCTTGTGATGTTTTGTCTCAGAAACCACAACAGAGTGTGTGCCACAGCTGTCCAGCTGATGATACTGCTGATGTTTGTTGTTTTGTTCCGTTGCATGGTAAGGTCACATAAGGGTTGTATATTTAGAGTAAGGCTTGACTAAGTTGCAGTCACAGGGTAAGATCAAAGATTATGTCATGCTCTCTCTCTCTCTCTCTCTCTCTCTCTCTCTCTCTGTCTGTTCGTGTGGGCATCTGATTTCTCTGGTGATGAACAGACTTGGGATATGCCATTAAAAAGACATTAGTGCTGTTCCAAAGTAATAATGTTAAAAAGAAGCACCTAATTGAATACCATCTCCTGGGATTTAAACAAAGCAAACGTAATGGATTTATAAAGCTTACATCTCCACAGATATTTCAATATTTATTTTATAAAGTCCAGTAGAACCTCAACAATGGGACGATCTAGAGGCAGATGGAATGAATCCAGTAAGACATGCCCTAACCCCCAACCCCGTTCCCCCTAAAAGTGTCTGCTTGTTTAAACACAACGCTAACAATGAGCAGGAGAGAGCAGCAAGAAATTTACTGCCTCGCCAGAGTCATACTTTGATATAATCCCTAAAAGTTTCTATAGACAAAACACATTCTTCTGAGGGCTTAAGACAAAGATTTAATATCACATTAGCCCTGGCAAATGCATCCAGCAGCAGATGAGAAAGTGATAAAAAAACACTTTAAAGCAACAGAAAGACAGATTATTTAATATTCAGCTATAGCACTAAAGGTCCTTGTTTGACTGAATGTTACCCATCTGTGCCTTTAATAAAGAACTCCAAAGAGCTTGTGTGGGAGCTTCCAGGAAGCTATTGAAATTGACTGGAAAAATGCTCAGCTTCATAAACTCCAGCCTGCTCTCAGCTGAATTAAAAGACCATGACCCTGGGTTTAGATAACGGGGGGCTCACATTCCACCTCCCATTATGGCCAGTCTTTTAGGAAAGGCGGCAGTGGAAGACAGGCAAATAGTGCAGAACCTGTGGCCCCTTCACCACCCTCCACCCACCCAGCTGCCCACCCCACCCCACCCCACTCAGCCAGCAGCAGCAGTGAGGGGAGGGGAGAGGAGAAGGGAAGAGAAAGCGAGCTGATGGAGAGCTGTTTGGGATCAAAGCCAAGGGCAGATTAGTAATCTGCAAACAGAAGGAGACGCGGAACACAGGAAAGGTGTGTGTGTGTGTGTGTGTGTGTGTGCGTGTGACTGATGGGCAGTAAATCATGGGGAACCTGAGAAGAGGAATTGACTCACCAGCAGGGTATTTATCACGTCTAATTCTGTTGTTGCTGATGAGGGCTGTGATGCTGAGGAATGGTGTGTGTGTGTGTGTGTGTGTGTGTGTAAATAGGACAACTGTAAAAAATGGCATATATTCATAAAGAAACAATATAATAATATAAAGGGTAATAACTCCTAAAGATATCAGTAAATATTAAGATCTTTTTATTGCTCTGTCTATTTAAATAGTGTATATCCAAAGTCAAATATCTAACCCTTACCTGAACACATTATTGACCAAACCATATGCAAACAGTGTAGGCACTTCTATGTTATATCTGTGATGCAAATACATCTCTATAATGCATATCATATGTATGCATCATAGATAGATGCATCATATTTACTGTACATCACAGATGCAAATAAATATATGCATCACTAATATTGATACAATATTAAGGGCAGGGTCAGTGTAAATTCTCTCTTTGCTAAAAGCCCCAGGAAAAAAAGACTGGGTGTCTTTGGTCTGTGGTCAGTGCAGACTCGAGTGGTGCCGCTGGGTTTAGTAGTGTATCCTGATGCTGATGATGTTTGATTTTGCAGTCTTCTCAATTTAAAGAAGTTTGACATTGATCCTAGAATGAACCCAAAAAGTGCCACAGAAAGCTCTTGAAAACATATTTGTGATGTTTTAAGCATTTGCTGCACATTTTTTTTAAAGATGTTTACGTAATGTTCCTGGGAATACTGTTGCCAGTAATTGGTCCTGCATACAAAGGCTTCAGATCTGTAAGTGTAGCTTCCATGCCCTTTACTGAGGTAATGAAAGCAGAACCGTTACTTAGTGTGAACTTCAAACCTGCTCAAAATAATAATCATCAGGTCATCCCAGTGCAATGGAAAAAAATACATTTATTCCATAATTTGATGCAAAGCTGATTGAAAGCGTTTGCTCAAGGCAGATCGCTGGATAATAGACACCTGCGTTTATGATGCAAATCTAATGGCTCCGCTCTAGATTGCCAGTTGCCAGTTGCCAGTTCTGCATTAGATGAAAAGTACAGGCGCAACTCAGGTCAGGTGCATTAGATTGTTTATTAAAAGTGTCTCAGATGCTGTTAGTGCATTGGTCCACCTGAGGCTATTTCAGTCCTAATGTCTTTACTGCCTTGGATCCAAACCAATTCTTTTTTATGGCCTGACCTGTGGCACCTTGCAGCATTAAGCATTTAGGGCCTGGTAAAATATGTCCCTTTTCTCCATACACGGCCATACCCTAGGCCAATGATCAATTTCACAGGCTGGCAAATACCTCTTTGGAAAATGCTGATGGATTTGGCAGATATGATGGTTTGGTCAAAGAAACAGTGGGCTGAAATGAGTTATGGTGTGTCTGGGAGAGGGTTGGCCAGTCCCAGAGTCGGCTCATGTTGCATGGGAAGCGCCTTCCTCACTCACTCATGCCCGGGTTCCCATAGTGATGGGACATAAAAAGACACTGGCCATAGAGCGGTTGGAACTGTTGGAAAAAGATGAGATATTCCAGTTAGTCATTTAAGCAAAGACTAAAAGGGTGAGTTGGGGTTTTGTGCATGATTTAGCAAATTGTATGCGTGGAGGTATTAAGATCAAAATCTGTTTACAGTGGTGATTTATGGAATGATAAACAGATACTTGGAGGACCTGGACAACTTTCTCAGGGACTTGGAGAGAGGAAACTCATAAATGGAGCAGAATTTCTGGTCAACAGGGACACCGTAGAAAGAGGTTTTTTGTCTTCCTCATGAGAGAGACACTTAAAATAGGCATCTTTTAAATGTGAAGCGACCTGAGCCACGCGGACGCAGAGGGCTGAAGTAGCTGTGTGCGTCTGTGTGCAGAGGGAGGTCAGCGTGAGGGCTAAGTATGCATCTCCTCAGCCAGTGTCATTGGCTGACAATGTGAGGCACGAAGAGGAGGCCAAATGGGAAAATAGTCCATTGTAAAGTGTGCTCACGGAGCCATGTGAGCCTGCTTTGTCACATTACTATCTGGCTATCTCACATGAGATGAGTGACATTATTCATGGAAATGAACAGATCGCAGGCGGGCTCTCAGAGGACATGTGTGAGGAACTAGGTAAATAGACCTGATACAGCAACTTCATCTGTCTGAGGAAAAGACATGCTACTCTCCATGGTCTATTTTCTTTGGCTGTTTACCATAATAGTAGACAACATTAATATGCATGATAGCCACAAAGTTTTTCTAAAATATATTGAATAATTTGATGCAGCATCTGCTTCTGACTTTTTTGGTTTAAGGTTGTCAACATCAACAACAGAACAGCAGCAACAACAACAACAACAATAATAATAATAATAATAATAATAATAATAATAATAATAATAATAATAATAATAATAATAATAATGTACTATTTAGGACATTACCAGAGCTAATGTATCAATCCATTCTCTAAACTGAGCATGGTTCCATGGGCATTATGCCCTTATCAAGTTAGCCCAGGTCCAGGAGGTTGAGAAGGACACTTCTATTAGCTGTGTGTGTGTGTGTGAGAGAGAGTGTGTGTGTGTGTGTGTGTGAGAGAGAGAGAGAGAGAGAGAGTGTGTGTGTGTGTGTGTGTGTGTGTGAGTGCTGGGTGGCCCGGTGGACTCGTAGCTGATGGATTAGAGGAGCGGTGGCTAGACAAGCGCAGCAGCGGGCGCTGAGTCAATGCCCAGAGCTCATGCGCCGTGGGGGCTCTAATGGGACCTGTATTGATTGAGGCCTGGTGCCCTCCTGTTGGCTTTAATGGGACATGCAGCTAAACTTAGAATGAAAAGAAAAAATGACAGGGCTTTAGGACTAAGGACGGCATAAAGTTTTACTTGCTACTGGAGACCCGCATGGAAAGTGACAGATGCTCTGAATCCATTGTCCCCGGAATGACTTGCTTTCAGTACTGCGTAGCGCACAAAGTGAGGTCTTTATCTATTTCTCCTCCAAGCACAGCAGAATGTAAAATAAGCAAGGCTGATATTATCCTCCAATACACTGACCTCAGGTGTATTCGCCTCCTTTGGCTGCCTCCATGATGTATGATGAACATTCGCCCCAGCAACCTTGTGGTGTAATCATTCTAAACTAGGTTAGCCAACAGTCACCTTTGCCAGTGAACTATAGTGTGTGGAGATGAGGTCTGGGCATAAGGGTCTCTGTGCTGTACGGGATTCATCATGCTTGAGTTCCTGTAGGAATAACTGCAGAGGGCTGCTGGAAGCCACAGCGCACAAGCAGCTCTGCGTATGAGTCATGCCCATGTGTGCAGTGCTAGTGTCTGCTCCTTGCATTTGCATTGTGCACCCATCTAGGTAAAAAAAGGACCTGCATTAAGGGAAATCCTGAAAATGAATATTCACAAATATGCTGATTTAAAGTTTAGGCAACCTTGCACAGCAAATATTCTACACTATAGTGGTAGTAAAGACCCCTGGCAGTTGGGTTAGCCCCTTGAGTCGTGGATCTGCCCAAGGTTTTTTCCTAGATTAACTGAACATAAGGGAGTTTTTCCTTGCCCCTTTTGCTCTTGGGTGCTCCTTCTGTGAAGCGCCACGAGACAATACTATTGTAAAAGGCGCTGTAAAAAAATAAATAAAACTGAATTGAATTGAATAGTAAAGTATGTCCAGTATGTGTTGACATTTTGTGACAGTTAGTTTATGTAGGCCAAGCAAGGAAGGGCAAAAACTTATGTGCAAGACTTGTTTGCATAGTGCTTCTACTCCTCTGTTCAAACAAATTAATGATTATCATGTCACATTGTGCTGTCATGCCACGTCTTCTTCATTGAGAGCAATGGAACCAAATGAAAGTAAGAGTGTTTTTTTTTATTGTTTCACTTTAGGGAGGTGGCTACAGTAATAATCAGAGTGCTCCTAGTAATCAGAGCAAAAATATCATAATTAAAACCAAGAGCCTTGTTACCAGCCCAGTAGCTGAGACCAAATGATACACATCAAGAGGGAAAAAACCACCTCAACCAACAGTTTGATTAGCTGATTGGATTAGAAACTATCAAAATATGTCTATGAAATCATGCAAGTTAATGAGAAATACCAAGTAGATGTAGCCAAATGTGTCAAGGGATTAAAGAGCACAAAATGCAATCAGACATCATCAAATTTCAGCCTTTTCTCCACTTCCATCCGAATACTCATAATTCAGTTCAGCAATATATCCTGCCTCATCAATTTGAGGAATTTATGCAGTTCCCACAATGTGTAGCTTTCCATCCTTTATGCAGATTTGCCAGTTTCCAAATGAGGTTCCTGGTCCTCATTCAAAGTAACAGTTAATGCAAAATTTAGCTTTCATTGATGATGGTTTGTTCTATTTTAGTGATGGCTACAGCTGTCAGCTGTAGCACACATCTGCTGGAGGATTCGGTTTGGTAAGAGTAAGCATCAAAGCAGAAATAAGAGAACTAAATGTGAATGGAACACTGGCCTGTTTTATATTACACCACAGATTCTCATTTCATTGTAGGCAACCAGGAATCCTACGTTAAAATAACCTTGCGTTCACATCTAAGGTCTGTATCTAGCTAATTAGCCATTCATTGGCGGTACCCTTCAACCTGACAAAATGTGTGATGTTATAACCATGATAAAGTCACACTGGTCTGAATGTTAACTCTTTAAACCTTCCCATCAAAGACAAAGATGCATAGCTGAGACTACTAAAATAATTGACACTAACTCATAATCCCCACCCCCATTTGCACACATATAAACACCCATGCACACACAAAGACACATACACACACAGAGACACACACACACACACACAAGCCCAGGTTTACTGCTTAAAGTTGCTTTGAGTTTCAAAGCAATCTGTCTTTCAGTCATAAATCAGTGTCATGTGGCACTGGTAGCCTAGCGTTTAAGGAACCTGGCTAGCATGCTTGTAGCCTGAAAAGCTGTAGGTTCAAATTCCAGCTGCCACTGTTGAGCCCTTGAGCAAGGCACTTAACCTTAAGTTGCTCTAGGGGAGACTGGCCCTGAACAACTGATAGTTGACTAAATGTAAGTCGCTTTGAATAAAAGTATATGCATAAATGTAATGAAAATTACATGAAGATTTAACCCATTCAAGTCACTCAGCTCATATCAAGACGTTGGGAAAGTGCCTTTGCTTATTCTTTAAATGCCTATTATGAAGAAACAATCTTTTTGCATGCACATTCTTGTCACATAGAAGTAAAAACACGCTCTTTGGTTATGAATGAATATGCATAGTATAATATAAACATTAGTATAAATTTCATAAAGTAGACACCTGTATCTCTAGCTTATTCCATGTCTATTCAAAGCAGGCCCATTTTGGAATGGCAATAGTGTATGGTTCTTTTCAATTTCTCCATGCTCTGAAAAAAAAATAAAATAAAATATCACCTCCCCCTGCACATCACGATTTGACTGCCACCATGGCATGTGTCTCAGGCGAAATGAATCCTCCGAAATGTATCTGGGAGATTTGCATATGATTATGTTTCCCTCTCCCATATGTTCCACCTGTGTTAATTAGTTTATGTGGCAGAGAGGCGCGGGGGAGCAGTATTCTGGGGAGCACAGCAGAATATTCATGCAGAGGGGCTCTTAAGTGACACTCCTTTTTCTCTTACTTTGTCACCCAAGGAAGCAAAAGTCAACTCACAGTGTCAGGTGCCGCTGACCCCTTTGTCAGAGCTCATATTTGGGGTCGCGCCAATGCCAGAATCAAGATCAATTGAATTCACGCTGTTTTCCGCTGACGGAGTTGACTTGTAACGGGTCATTCTTCTCACTCAGGCTGTCACCATAGAGGGGCTGTGCATCGGCTCATCTCTCCTCCAAGCACAGGTCATCCAACCTTGTGGCATTTTTTATTTGTCACAACATTGTAATGTACACTCGAAAGCTGTGGGGCATGAATACTGTCTTCACAGGAAGAGGCCTTACGCCGTATTCAGACTCTTGCGATCCGTCATATACAGTGCAATGCAGTTGGTTGTCCTATGTTCGATGACGTGTGTTCTGTAGCGAGACTGACCGGTCAACAACCATTCGGGAGTTGTTAGCTTGCTAATTGGCTAATGTTAGTTGGTTCACTATCATTTCAGAAGTGTCTCGGAGTTACAGGGACAGATTTTTGAGACTTATCATGTATAATTACTCAGTAACCTTTTAATAATCATAAAAAAGGCTTTAATCTGCAACTTCGACCGTAACAGACCATGCTAACACTGCTCACCATTGTTTTGAAGTTCACGGCATTCACTCAATTTGATTGGCTGCTGCATGGACTGTCACACACCCGTCAAAAGCGGGATATTTCAGTTCGGCAACGCATGATATAGGCCAATGTGCAGTGAATGGAGCGCCTATCCGGTGACTGATCCAATGCAACCGTCTGAATCAGCCGTCTTATTAATGGCTGCACTGAAAATTGCAAATGCAGTATAGAGTTAGTCAAGTACTCCAACAACTGTATAAACAGTTAAACATGGTGATCATCTTTATTATTTTTTGTATTAGTTTATCCATATGGATGCTATGACAGCATGCATGTTGTTAAAACGCTATGGCCATATGGCCAAGTGAAGTCCCATGATAGAGTGTTTGCTGTAAGCAGAGTGAATCAATCAGTACTGCTGGCATGTGCCTTCTTCATCCAGATGCCTGCTGATCAACACAAGGGACTCCAGCACCATTGTGATTCAACTCACAGATAAGGTGCCTGCATAGTCCCCCACAAATGGCCAACCCACCTGGTGAACTAACAGAGCACAGGCCTTTGGAGCCAGTGTGGAATAAGGTGAAGCTCTTTATTTTTATGTTTATGCTTTGAACAGAATTTGCTAGCCAGTCTCTGTGCATATCCCACTCTAGGCCGAGTTATTTGGAGTGGTAGTGCCAAAACCTCTGTGCGTGTGTGATTTAAAGCGGGTCTTTGCATGGTTCAGGAGTAATTGGATTAATTGCAGGAGGTGACTTTGGGAGGAAAGGCTGAAGTTGAAATTTAAAGTGTTGTGACATCCTGCATGTGGAATGCCTGTGCCAAATGATTTGTTTAGCTGCTTAACCCTTTAAGTAGGCCTTGCTTTATTTCTATTTCCTAGCATTAATCTTAATAATCCTTACACAATAGGTTGATATAACGCAGTTCTTAGAAGTTCACGGCTACCTCATCCAAGGCTGTGTTTAAAGAGCATCTTACAGTCACCCAGAATAAGGCCCTGGCTGGTTGGGTCTGACTTCTCTAGATGCAGATGCTAATTGCCTTTTAATGTGTCATTAAATTGGCAGCAATAAATCAAGCTGTACGTGTATAATTGGTGTTTGCTGATTTAATGACCCACTAGGGGACGTTAGACCAGTCCCAAGTATCCCATGGGAAACTTTGAGGGACAAAATATTTTTGGACTAGCATGTCTAAAATGCATTTGTTCTTTTCACTGCAAATATATCATATGATGCCACTGACTTGGAGAGCAATGCTGAAGTAAGGACAGGACAGAAATAGAGTGCAAGGAGCCCAGCACAGGGAGCAGACCTCAGTCACAGCGTGGTCAGCCTCAAATGACAGACTCGGCCTAGAGGATTCGCCAGGCCAAACAGAAGCTCAAAAACACTGCAGGAAATGAAGGGAGATTGTTTGAGGCAGCACACAATGGCTACATATTTGTCTTATGATGTCTACAAGTTGACTTAAGAAAGCTTACCATGTGGCAAGCAAGACATACAAAAAGGAAAATAAAAAAGGAAATCCTTCACTAGAATGCAAAGGTTGAAAATAGTGTTTTTATAAGAATTAGTGGAGTATGTGTCAGATCAGTGTAAGCCTTTGGTGGAATTGTTTGGGAATGCCAATTGTGTTTAAATATTCCATGCATTTCACACCCCTCCCAAAGAGACGTGAAAAGAAATGGAAAGATTTGCTATGCACACACTGTAAGCCCGTCAGCCCCCAAAACTATGCTAGGTATTAGACTCAGCAAGGAAAAACATAATTATGCAAACAGATACTTGTATTACCCATGTGAGTCTAGAGATTAGATAGATCCCAAACTGATTACTGATGTCAAATAAACCATATCAAATATTTTTGGTGACACTTTTTTGTCTATTTAATTCTTGCTCTGGTATTTTGGATCTGTGTGTTTCTGACTACTAAAAACCTGGAAATATGACTATTCTTACACCTGGTTTCAGCATTGTAGTGTTCACTTTTACAATAAATGTCAACAGAAACAAATATAAACCTTATAATTATAATCCAACCACACCCATTCAGTATAGTAATGTCCACAATGATCAGTAAGTTCTCATAAAGCATTCTGATTAAATTAGTCTTTCCCAAAGGCTCTAGTGCTCAAAGCTCTTACAGGGTGACAAGGTAAGTTTTAATTGGCCGGTGAAAAAATGACTGGTAAATGAATTCCTGAATGTTGGTAGTATTTGCAGGTGTTTCGATCCAGACCAAGTGTTTTCTGCTTCAGTTACAACAGATTCAAAACCAGGCCAGACAGACAAAAGAAAGGACAGAGTCTGGGGTAGAGACAGAAAAATCTGAGAAAGGAAGAGAGATTAGGCTTGAAAACTGAGTCATTTCAGTGCTGTCCCAGAGCAATGTGTCATTGTCAAATGTTTTATCTGTCAGTGGCACTCTTGGCCAAGACAGCCCAGGAACCTTTGGGAGATTTCACAGTGCCTCTATTCCACTCTGGTCCCCCATCTGCCAGTGGCAGTTGGAGAGTCATCACAACTCTATTAGCTCCACCATGGCAATGAAAGCACATTAACCTGATAGCATGAGCCCCCAGCTCATTACTGCAGCAGGAGCTTAGCAGGTTATGGAGTGGAGGGGGGCTCAGAGGTGGGAGCTCTAACCCAGCAACCCCACACAGGGAGAGGGACTGTGGGCCACATGATGGGAGGGTGGGGGGCAAGGGGTCACCAGGATAAAAGCATCAAACACTCGGCAGTATTCCGATCACATTCCACTCTGGTTTTTATCCGAGACTAAGCAAATCCCCACCGTCCCTCTCGCCATCCCCACACCTTTTAACAAAGAGATGGGGAGAATAGTTGACCACTGACAAGGCCCTCTGCCTAGCCACACAATACAACTGCATGTATGCACACACACACACACACACACACAACACACACACACACACACACACACAAAGAGAGAGAGAGAGAAGGACAGCATGACAGAAAGACACACACACACACACAGACAGAGAGAGAAGGACAGCATGACAGACAGAAAGACACACACACATTCCTTCCCTCCTGTGGTCACCCTGGCAGGCACAGTCATTCATAGGCAGATAAAGGAAGGGTTGCTTCTCTATTTGAGACTATAATCCCAGACTTGCCTGGAAGTAAAGGCCAAAGAGAAGATGGCTGACAGGCCCTATGAACCCAGACAGGTCGGAGATAATGAGTGTCTCCCATCCCCAGTGTGGTCACACCTCAGTCCTTTTGTCCAAAACCCATTTTTGTGAGCTTGAATAGAGTTGCTGGGGCTGGGTGAGGAGTCTGCTCTACACTCGGACAAAGCTGATATGCCCACCGGTAAGCTCTCCAGCCAATTGTCTGATTGTTAAAACTGCAAAAGAACAGCTAGCCATGTTTATTTAAAACCACTATTATTATCCATTTCTTGCTGCACGTAAGCACCTCACTATTTCAGTTTTCTTAAATTTCCTCAGTGAAAATCCAATTCAAAAACTAATCCTTAGGCAGAACCCCAAGCAACAGAGCATGGTGAACTAGCAAGTACACAGGCTTTCTGAAGTGTACAGAAATGAGAAAGGAGGAGGGAAATACAGACTAGCAGGGAGCTGCCTTCCCTGCCTGCCCTGTGGGCTTTGCGGCGAGACTCAGGTACAGATGGGGATGGCATAAGCCTAAGAGCTCAGTGGGACTGCGGGGGCCAGCGCTGTGGGGAGTGTCCCTGCTCTGCCCAGGGATGCAGGGGCTGGCGGTGGTGGTGGTGGTGGCTGTGGTGGTGCTGTGGACAGGCCAAATGATTAGCTCACTGACACCCAGAGAGGCTGGCGGAGGATGACAGCCCTGCTGACACACTGATGGCCCATCAGACCCCTCCAGGACCACCACTACCACCACCGCGCCTCTGCTGCTCGGCTGCCACTGCGTCTGTCAACCGCTTTGACACGTCTGCGCACACACCGACAAGAGAAAGGGGTCAGGTGGTGGGTGAGGCGCAGTGAGGGTGTGTGTGTGTGTGTGTGTTGTTCTGGGTGAGGAGGGGAAGGAGGAGGCTGAGGGCCTGGCATGGCTCTTGGCTGCCTGAGGAGAGTGCTGCTGAGCTCACTCCCAGCCCCGCCACCACTGCTGCTGCTCAAAGAGCTGCTCTTAAACTGGGTCAGGCAGCTGCTGCTGCTTCTGCTTCTTTAGCCGCTGTCACTGCCTCAAGATCTCCCACTTTCCTCCTGCTTCTCTCTCTCTCTCTAGATGTCTGTGTGTGTGTGTAATATGTGAGAGAGAGAGAGACAGAGAGGGAGAGAGAGAGTGTTTGTGTGTGTTTCTGTGAATGTATGCATGTGGGGGTGCACTGCAAAATTGTGCTGCAGCAAGACACATTTGAATATACAATCATAGAGGAATACAGGATAGATCTTTTCCCATTCTATACAGTATCAATATACAGTGTATGCATCTGGGCATTGTATGTTGAATTTCTCGGGAGTCCCTGCACACTTTACAGGTGATAATGACATCCGCTTGCCTGCATGTAAATCAGATTACTTTGCACCCTTGGAGGATTTGCATGGGTCCTCTGCATTACAAGCCCTAGCCACAACCCATGCAATACACCATACTAAGCTTGTGTGATAAAAGTCTCTTTAGGGCAATATGCATGAGAGAAAAGATCAGAAGTTGCAGTGTGCACAGTGCTTGAGCTGTAGGTGAGGTAGCTCTCTGTGTCGCCCATGAGGGTGGGAACAAGACTTGGCTGCGCCATAAAAAGTGCTTTTCTTTTGGACAACTCCAGGCTATTGATCATTACAGGCACTTTAGGCAAATACAGCTAACAGTGCCATGTCAAATGTAGAAACATTTTCATGGTGGTATGGTTAAGGCTCACCCATTTCCACTGATGCCATCTGCATTCGGTTCACTGCACCAATATGAGCTCCTTTATGGGATTATCAAACCAAAGGCATACATTTTGTCTCAACACTGATGAGGACACCCCCAACCACCACCACCTTCGACAAATCGTGAATTAGTAAAACACCCACAGCCCACAGTGAAGTCAAGTACACACTAACCCAGAACAGTTGGCTGCCTGTTAGAGTGGTACCCAGGGAGCAGTGAGGGGTTAGGTCGCTTGCTCAGGGGCACCTCAGCCATGGTCCACTGGTCAGGGATCAAACTGGCAACCCTTTGGTTACAAGCCCAGAGCCCTAATATGCCATGGCTGTACCCAAACTTGTAATTGACTTTCCTGGTTCCTTATCCTCTACAATGTTCCTGTGTTAGTATCCTACATTAAAAAGACATTAGGTCTTTACCTATAACTCAGCAATGAATTTGATACATCCACTGTCATGCTACCTACCAGACTGCTACCCTTCAGATGACAAGTCAGAGTTAGCTTTCTTTTGCTTCATTTAGCTTTTAGTTGTCATTTTAGATATATTGCTATATTTACACTCTCAGTGAGTGGTTAAAAATGTTCTGCACTCTTTTGCTGGTGTATCATCTCCAAAGTGGCCAAAACAGGGTGACATGCATGCACAAAACTATGCTATGCTGTAAACTGAGTTTAGGAGCAGGCTAATTCACTTGGGAAACATTTTGCCTGCAAACAAGGTACTTATTTTATTGCAAAGAGCTGCCACATGCCTTTGCGCACATGGTGGAGTTCTGAGGCATGTGAGAAGCCTCCTAGATGTTAGCAGGAAAAGGTAAAAACATCTTTTAATCTAAGTTATTGGTTGAAACAATCCAGCCATCATTGGTTACTGATGGGGACACGTCTGCATCCACCCTAATTCTATATCAAACCATGTTCAACATCACTGGCTGAAATTCTAAACCGCTGTATTACAGGTGCTTATACTTGTGTTATCTGTGATACAAACCTCCTCTGCTCTCACTCAAACTCTTCTGGTCTGAAGGTCTGAAATCAAAAGAGCATGGGATTACATTTTTTATGCTGTTTAAATATCACAAAATGAAAAATCTACTGTGCTTGCCCTTGGTCATTTCTGTTAAAGGGAGGGTTTTGATTCCAACCTCTCAGGCAAACAGCTCATGGCATTTCATTGACTACCCCAATGTTGTGCAATAATATTCTCTGCTATTCCTTTGGGCGACACTCATAGGAGCCCTATGTAAAACTACAAAACAGTGTGAACTGGAGTGTGAGTGATCTTCTTTGTGCGCCATGAGAAGCTGGGCAGATATTCCAGGATATCCATCAGGATATGGTCCCTCTGGGGAGCCTGGCTTTTTGCTTCATAGTCATGCAATTAAAGCAGACTGGCCTAATTATCTCAGTATTCACACAGCACTTTCTCTGAAGATGGATCGCTTTCATTTCCCCCCAAAGTGGGCCATATCAATAAAAAATACCCATACAAGGACTTAGGGGAAATGGTGAACACAAAACATAATGACACAATTTCATGTAAAGATTTGAGAATTTGACAATGAGAATATGAATTTTGAAAAAAAAAATCTGCACATTTGATAAACATAATGTTTTTGTTGAAACTCATTACCACTAACATTTCAATTTCTCAATTTAAAAATTTAAGTACATTGTCATGTTTTTTACAATACTCATTACATTGATATATCAACTTAATAAGGACATATGCCCCATTGTTGAGTTAAAACTACTATTCCTCAGCTGAATTCTCACCATAGACAAGTAACAGCTAATTCTGAATCAACTCAAAACAGTTCAAACAACTCTAATTGGTGTGCTGGAGTAGGAGCAGAAATTGAATCACATAATCCTTTGTTGAAATATATAGTGGCTAAATATCGTATACACTCCTGTTGGGTTGATTAAGGGAAGATTAAAAGCACTTTCATGATAAAGATTGTGCACTATAATATCTTTTATAGTATAATTTTGCAGGTTTGCCATGTGATAAGAGATAATCAGACAAATCATCATGGTGAAGTCTTTAAAAAAATGTCTTCTTGACTCCTCCCCCTCTTTTTGCTGTGCTTTCAATGTAAACTTGATTTCATATACTGGTGACAATGAGTGGCTCTTGAATCACAGTTTGGATTGAACTGCCACACTGATGTTGATTCATGCATTCTATGATCATGTCAATATAATCCACTCACTCTAGAAAACACTAGTTGTAATGGTTTAGGTCCAGAGTCTCACTGACATAATTTTGTTAAGACAACAATTAAAATATTTTAGTTACAGACAAGCACTAAAATCTAACAATCATCAGCACAGAGTGAATTCTTGAGTATGAATTGCTTAAAATTTTCAAAACTTGAAATAAACTTGAAATGTAAAACGTTGAAATATGAAATGATTTATTAGTGGTAATCAGTCTCTATAAATATTTTGGGTTCACTGAGCAGTTGGGGTTTACAGTGTATATGGTATTAGGAATCACTCAAGCGGTGTGGGATATAAGTTGAGTTGCTCACAAATGGCACTTGTTTTGACTGAAATGTAAATTGGTGATTGTGAACTCTGAAAACACCAGAGGTTCTTCTTAGCTGGCCCTCACTCTGTTTTTCTCATGACCCGTGGGACAAAGAGGCCTGGAACTTATTTGCTCGGTCTGACCATAATAACCTTGAACAAACAACACCAAAAAGAAAAGCAAAGTGATTTTGCCAAACTGACGTGCTCAAGCATTTAGGTCATTGGAATTTGAATAGGAGTTTAATGACCCTCTCTCCTCTGTCAAGTGCTCCTGCCATTTAATCCATGTTTTGTTGCTTTTGTAATTTGACTTTCAGTAAAAAATCCCTGTGATCCATGTAATTGCCGCCCATAATTAAGTTTGTTGTTATGTGATAACATAACTGCATCCAAGTAGAATTGGGGGCAAAACCACTTTGCTGTGTGGGATGACAGTGATTCCGAGCTGAAAAGACAACAAGTGTGGCTTCTATTTAAACATTTGGTGGATTAAAATGAAACGTGACACAGAGAGGAGCGGGGAACGCGCCTCAGCTGCCTTGGATGCAGCGCCTATAATTAACTTCAGTGTGACGGAATCGCAATTAACACACCACTGTGTTTATGACAGATCTGCTAACAATCACGCACCGCTTCATTTTAGAACCAGTTGGACTGAGCCAAAGGAGTTTACCTGTCTACTTCACGATCAGGTGCACCTCCTCCTTTCTGCTCTGGGCCTCTCGGCATGGCAGCCGGCACTCCTCCCCATCAGGGTTATTTGCGCATGCTGAAGTGAAATCTCATGCTGACAGTGGCAGCTTACCCTCCAGGCAGGGAATGTGTGCTTTCCAGGCGCTACAAATAAAGCTGGGCGGGGAAGGCAAGAGTAGGAATCTCCTTTTCAAAATAAATAAATAAATAAATTTCTACCCTTGCTGGAAAGTCCTTGAGACCCTTAGCCAGATATGTTTATGTGTTTCCCCTCCGGCGGGAAACAATGATGCAACAATTTGGATAGTTAAGACACATGGAGGCACCATGTATATTGGCAGCTGGATAAGACTTTACTACATTCAGCCTCTTTAAGGTCACATCCAGCTCCGAGATGTCACATACAATATACACATTTATTATTTATGTAACAGTAGAGACAAAGAACTTTTACAGACGCCTACTAGTTCTCCGTTAATTTACTTCCTGGCAAGTTGTGAAAGTATTGCGGTCACAGAAAGAGAGAACAGTCTAGTGGCAAACACAGGTCAAATTTCAAAGATGATATATTAAATGATTCAGATAACTGCAGACAGGTGGGGACACAGTAGAGGGCATGTGAGTTTTGAGCTGGAGATATCCCATGGACCCTTCCACTAGCCAGACACCACATGCACCAAGGTTATCATCCCATGGCCTCACTTTCAGTTTAACTTTGAAGTGCCACAAGATTCTCTGTGTCAGTCAGATTTGGTTCAGGTCCCTGGAGAGCTGATATTTTTATTGTGTGCCTCCCCTGCCTGTGATATTAATCCTAATTAGGGAGTACTTATGTCCCCATTGACTGGCCTGTGCTGACTAGCAGCCTGGAGGACATTCCTCTTACTCAATGTGCTGAAAGCACTTCAGCCCAATTATGTCTACAGGGAACATCTCCCACATGGAGAGGAGACTCGGAGGACCTAACTGAGGCAAGAATAGGAGCTCCTTAAATCTACTCAAAGTTCCCCTCTACACCAGGCCCTTTCACTAAACATCCTCTCACAGTGCCACTGTAAACATCTTCAACTGTGGAGTCAGGGAAAATATTTCACAAATTACATTTCTAAAATGAAAACATATGTATTCTTTGAAGCGTTCATGTATTTGTCTGAGAGAGTAGATAAGCGGTACTGTGAATACCATTTTCAGGTTTGTTTGTTTTTTTAATTTCGAATCCTGTTGCTGATTCATCTGCTCTTCCACAGCTTCATTTAAGCAAGGCATCATTGTAGGCACACAGATTATATGTGAGCCAAGAGAAAAGTGTTTGGAAGCCCTCGATTCGCTCTGCATAATGTGTGGTAATTAGACACATTGCTTTAACATTGGGTTCTAAAAAAGAGCCGAGCGTCTGCAGTTGCTTCAGTCCAATGCAGTTTATCCCTAATGGAGTCTCACATGGAGTAAACAGTGCAGAGACATGCATACTTCCTACCAGCACGCAGTGGAAACAGCTTGCGGCACACACACAGCTCTCTAACAAAGCCATTCAACTTAACTGGTCCGTCAATGACATGGTCTCAAGCCTAAAATTGTTTTTTCTTTTTCACTTTCCAATGGGTAAAAAGAATATGTGGTCGAATATATTCTCTGACTAATAGTAATGGTAGCTTCAATATGTAAGAAATGTTTAAGGACGTGTGTATAATGGCGGTGAAGGTTACTGGCACACTGTTTGAGATGTGATGACTGAATTTTATTTCAAGCCAATGCGTGACTGATATGCATGGCTTACTTTAGTAATTGTCTTGGTGCACTGGACCTGAAGACAGATATGGCCATTTTTGAAGGCCACTAATGTATGCACACTAAAATGGTTTTCAAAGTGAATTATCACTTCAAGCTTTGCTGTGGGTATGTTTTAGACCCATGACATCACTTCACAAGATCGCAACCAAGCTTTGCAGCAGCTGGACAAAAGCGATGAAAACGGGCCTAGACAAGCCTCATGTTCTCCACACTAGGAGAAAAAACATACATACTTCAATTTCACTGTTTGCATTAAGCAGAGGTATAGCATGTGCTCTGAAGTGTAAATAATATGAGAAAACATAATGTTCTCAAATAATGTTGATAGTTTGAAGTGTATGGTTGCAATAGAATGGTATACTTTGTGTTGCTGTAGGCAATAAATAAGGCAATATTATCAAAATGCCAGATCTCATCTGCAGTATAAAAGTACCCATAACTTTACCTGAAGGGGTCAGCTACAAAATGAAAGGGATTTAATGTAGTGTTGCAAACATCCTACATTAGGGAAAAGATTTGATGTACAATAATGACTGCAGTGTGTCAAAGGACAGACAATGAACTGGATCAGCAAGTGATGTCTCCAGATGTGTATCAACAATAATTACACAACTTAAACTTTATTTGCAAAGGACTGTATGTAAGTATATGTATATTTGGAAAGCTAACACATAACCACTATTTAATCTAATGATTAAATTAAACATGATACATGTACCAATTTAGTACATATATATATATCAAATGACATATACATAAGATGTGTGATAATTCTATTTACTCAAGGACACAATATAATAAACCAACCCTATGCTACTTGAAAAGTCACCCTGGACAAGATGCTCAAATTGAGATGTAAGAAAGCCTTCTCCAATCCATATTTATCACATAGACCATAAGTTATTTCTTTGTTAAATCCCTCTTTGCAATGTGCATTTTTAATATGCTGGTTTGAGCCAAAGCATATTTTAGCATCTCTAATCCTGTTAGTAGTGTATCTTATTTTCAGGACAGTGAATTTTGATAACTCCTTATTGCCCTCATGGATTAACAGGATTTAATATAATACTCCCAGTTTAAATTCATTTAAATACCAAGGGCAGTTTGGGAAATATGAGCATTAAACTCCAATTATGTAATTGTCTATAAAGCTCTGATATTCAACTAATGTTGTAAATTTGAATATAATAGATTCGCCATTGGGTCAGAGAACGACATGTACTGCAGTCTGCACCAGACAGTTATTTGACACTCAGCACTGGCGAGACTCTTACCTGAGGGGTGGACAGCATAGACATAGTCACACACATGGCTTCCAGCAGGAGCCATGACAGCTGTTAAGTCAGAGAATATAAGTTTATTATCTGCAGGTAATAGTGAATGACCAGAGTAAACAGTAAATAATAATGTGATGTTTTCCACTGATAGGGTAGCAGACTGTGCTTTTGGAGTGTGTGCACATTAGACCTGACACATAGTGACACATATCAGGTCTCCCCCTGACAGAGCAGAGTGGAACACCAGGCCCACTGGAGCTGGCTGGAGTGGGAGTGTGTTTTTGGACTGGAGCTGGCTGAAGTGGGGGAGTGAGAGAGACGGCTGATGAGAAGCAACGTCCACCCCAGAGTCCAGCCTCATCTGGGACTCTTCTCTCTGTCACTGAGGATGATGGGAGAGACATGGATGGTGGGATGGATTCTCTTGCTCTGTCTGCCAGATACACAACCCCACACAATCCTCAGTCTGACAAGCCACACATCACACCCCTGGGCATCTATACGTTAGCAAGCCTTTGGCACTATTGGGCTCATTCGATCCGTGTCACAGAGTTCTCCGCGGCAATATTGTTGACATAGAACCTGTCAATTAATGCAGCTGTCCGAGCTACAATAGCTTTTCGATACCCACTGTCTGAAAACGTGAAGAGAAAAATGACAGCAGAGGAAACTTCCAACTACACCACCATCATCATTTTACCACCGGCAACATAAGATTAGGGACCTCACAGCGAAGCCTACAGCCTAGCCTACTCATCATGCAACCACAAATAATGCTAGTTTTAGGGAAGGTGGTGTTGGAAAGCTACTTTGTTATGGGCACTGGTCAATAAAGTTACGAAGTCTATGAATGACGGTAAAGTGTGTCTGCTTTATAGAGCTGAAAAACCTTAATTAGGCTAAACGAAATTTACAAAGCGGGAAGACTGAAAGCTAGTATTTCATTAAATTAGCCCACAAGAATTGCTGCCACAGCAACGGTCTGTCAACAAATATGGCCGCCTGACTGTCTTTTTGGATTTATGAAAAAGACCTATGAGGATGGAATAAGAGCATACTAGCACTCTGATACTGAAACACTAAGCAATTGGTTTTGTAGCCATGCACCTTTGAAATGCAGTGTGTTTCACTGAGGTAACTGCTCTGTACTATGTCCGGTTCAGTTAGACTCAAGTAAACATTAGCCTATGTCTAACCCCGTGTATACAGTATTTTCTAACATCTATAATGCAAAGTTCCAGCCTCGCACTACATTAATGGTGAACTTTTAAATTGATTAATTCAGTTGGTGTTTGTCAACAACAGTCAAGTTACACAAAGTTCTGATTTGAGTAAGAAGGCAGAGTTGCTATGACAAACATATTTTTTTTCTGTTCATTATGCAAACAAACCATATTCTGCCTTGCCATGAACAAAAAATCAAAATGGCTTAAAACCCAAACCATCTTACTAAGTTTGAGTTCAAAGTCATCCAATACATCCAGACATTAAACAATCCTGAGAGAAATAAAGGGACATCAATGGGCCTTCTTTGACACTAAAGGAGCTGTATGCAAGAAATTATTGAAATTACTTTTAAGACTGCATGTATCATCAGGGGTTGAGGAATCACATTAGATTAAAATATTATCTTCACTGACAACAACAGTACTGCCTGTAAATCCACTGCTGAAATTGGCATTTGCAACCCACAAGTCCTGTTTGTGTTTTTGTGTTTTTGTTTTGGTTCGTTGCACCACCAACCAATCACAGTGCTCGAAAATGGGTTGCCAGTAAAGGCAAATACGCTAGCACCTGGAAGGGAAGGCAGCCATGGATCATCTGAAAAGTTGGCTTTTATTTTCAGAATTGTTAGCCAAGGTATGTAACACTGTTAGATCTGTAGAAAATAACCTGAACAGTACTGATTCGCTGGGGAAAAAATACTGTAGCCTAAAACTTCAGGGAATTTTCTACAATCACATACTGATTTGCAAACTGTCTATTTACTTGGCCTACACAACCTTTACATGCACAAAATAAGCTATTCAGAACAAAGTCAATGTTTTGTTTAAAGCAAGATCACAAAAAGGGGGTTTGATATGGGAATACTCTCATTTACATGCTTAGTAGCCTAGGCTGTTCTGAACATCGTGGGCTGCCTAGGACATAACTTCAGTATAGGCCTTAAAAACTGTTAATTGTGTAACCGTGCACAATTAGCCTACAAGTCGAGCTGTGAGAAATTGTGGGTTTTATGCTCATGACAGGCCAGCAGAGGACAGGCTAGTTTACAGCTGCGGACTGTGCAGATAAAAGTTGCACGTTTATGTCCAAAATGATTAAAAGGGGTTATTAGATCATCCAAAGACATTTTGTGCTCCCAAGCTACTTCCAGGTGCTTGCAATAATCACTTAATGACAACTTGTCAGATTCTGAATATGCGCGGACATGAAAAAAAAAAAAAATATCCGAGGAGCAACACACTCTATCCAGCAAGCATAGACTATGCTGTAAATGTCCGGGGTTTTAGAAACCAAAAATTCAGAATAGACTATGCCAATCTGAATGAGGAGTTTAGGCTACATGTTTAGGCTCTCATGCAGCCCAAATGCTGTCAATATTATGTTTATTTTTTTAAACTTACTCTTTTTGCCAATTAACTCATTTCGATGGAATGCAAGCAAGAAAGTTTGAAATAAACTGCTGCAGCTGGCATGCTTTGGCTTTTGGTAGTGTGTGTCTGACCTAGTCTTGCATATTGGCTAGGCTTGTTAGATGTTCAGTCTGAAGAGGTCAAAAAGCTGAGTCATAGTTACACAAACATTGCAACATGATGTTGCAAAATATTCTCGTGGAGTTTATAAGGTCTTTAACATGGCACCCCATGAGAAGCTTGTTTTGATCGAGGCTGCAATAGAAGCATGAAACGCTAGAGGGTGTGATCTTACATACGGCTCCTTTAATGTAGGGACGAGATGAACTCCCCCATCCCTTTTGCTCCTCTTGAAGACCAGAATGTGGTTCTCATGTTCAGAGCCACATCACTGCAGAGCCTTTGATTAATGAGATAGTTGTTTAACTAATTTCCCATACTTAACCCTGTCAAAAAATATTTTACTTCTCAGTCCCACTGAAGAGGAACAAAACACAGTCAGCATCACATTGTCAAAATGTTAAGGACATTAGGAGTAAAATAATTTGGGGATTTTGGGAATGATGGCCCTGATGTGAGAGTTGATTCGATTCAACGAGAGAGTTGATTCAACGCATGCCTCTGATGTCATCCTGTAAAGAATATCTCTATCTCTCAGTTGATGCACTTCACAGGCTTCTGAAGGAAAACATAGATTCTGGTCACTGATTGTCTGTCCAATTCAAGTGTGGGAGTACAGAATTCATTGCATATCAATGGTAGCCAGGCCTATTGCTCTGAGATAACATAGAATCATGTTTTCCTAAAAAAAACAATAACAAAGATGCCTAAAATGAATCTGAGTGACTTTCCATGGCTGGTGACAGAGTGCTGTAGATTGAGTACTGATGGGCTGGGCTGAGAGACAGCTGCAAGACATAATGATGCTCTGGGCTACAGACCCTGTGGACTGTTGCGTTAATGACCTACTGTATCAGTTTGAAAATTGCTGTTGGGATTGCCCTGGGATATCAGTCTGTCAAGCCTTGCTTGTCTGGATAGAGGCAGGAAGATGGCATTTCATGACAATTACAGAGACGCTGCTTATGATGTGCTTCATTTCCAGCCCCATGAAAAGTAGCATGACCTTTAAGTCACACAAATGATTGATGGACACAATCAGTGGAAGTTGCTTGCAAATTTCCTGAAATTTACTTCTTTGGTTAGAAGGATATGAACTTTTACATTAGGGTCTGTTCTCTCGTTAACACCATCCACCCGCTGTATGCAGCTAAATGAATTGAAAGCTATAGTGAGGACGGAGCTGCACGTTGCTGCTTGTGCTCCAGAGGCAGGGTATCAGCAACCCTATCAGACTAATTTCACAGTTCTCTCTCATTGTGACCCAGTTCTGGATGCAGCGTGACAATAGCCTCAAGTGATCAGAGGGAGAAGCCTGCAAAGGCGAGACTTGTCAGAACTCTCAGGCCCTGTCAAAGATATTCTGCTCTGGAGTGTACACTTTGAACCCAGCAACACTCAAAATAATCTTTGGATTCGCATGGTCAAGTCAGTGTTCAGAAACTTTATATATGCAGGTTAGCTGAAAAGAGTTGTGTATGTTTTACTTAGTTTAAAAGGTACACCTATCAGGCAGCCAGTTCATCCAGTTTTTCCCATAGACTGACCTCAGTGCAGCCTGAAGGCCAATGCCTGGAGGAGATGAGTGATCCAAACAAGACTGCTGAGAGAAACGCAGAGACATTCCACAGGTGGACGCTAAAATGTTTATTGGAATAGTCAAGAGACCAGCTTGAAACTTAAGATATAAACAATGCATGCTGTTTTATAACGCAACCGTCAAGACAATGTCTATAGACAGCAGGATTTCATATGATTCATGTGCACAACTGCACTGTGAATGGGTTTCCAAAGTTAGGCATTTTGTGACGGTCTGAAACTTTTCCATATATTGTATTTCATGTTCAATAAGTGTAGCAAATCTGTTGGGATTCAGTTTGGTTTTCGGAAGAAAGTGACAAGCACAGCACAGAGCATGCTAGACCTTGCATGTCTTGGGTCTGGAAATATTTATTAACTTTTTGTTGTGTGACGTATCTAAATCAATCCAGTAAAATGCAGCCGACGCATTCAGAATTTTACTGATAATAAAAACTGTTTTTGTTTGTGTCACAATTAAATGTTATTCCTCTGAACACTGACTGCCTCTTTATTTGAAAACTTGTATATAGAGCAACTCTTGATTCTCTTAAAACAGTTTTTGGAGCTCTGTCAAAAATGTTCTCAGCCATCTAAATTTCACCTGACGAGGGAAGGGAATGTTTGCTGGCCCTTAATTTATGTCCCCTCCCAACTACCCAATGCAACTTTAATTTAAGGTTGGCTGAACTGAGCAAGATCAAATTCATATTTCAAATGTGCTGATGTGCCATGCTGTTGATGGAATGAGGGATTCTCACCAAGGACATATTCAGGAGTCGTAAAGAAAAGGAGAGTGTGATGTTGAAGTATTCCTGTTGATATTATTAGTTTTGTGTTTTTCAGTTGTGATAGGGCAAGTTAACAGCACATTTATTTACTCAGAATGTCAGAAACTATTGTTTTTTACCACATGGAGAAACATGTAAGAATAATTTTGACAGTAGACTAACCAATAGTGTATTGATTAGCATACTTGCAGAGGCTTTGTGAGTGAAGCAACTGAAGGACAAATTGTTCCATGTTACCAATCATCATCTCTCAAGATGGTGTGTGTGTGTGTGTGTTTGTGTGTGTGTGTGTGTGAGAAAGTGTGTGTGTGTTTAAAATTTGAAAAATTGTTTTTTTAAATCAGACAATAAGTTGTCACATTTCCAATTATTTTCAGTTTGATGGCCAGTTGTAAGATCATGAATATGCTTATGTTTCTTATCCTTATGCTTGCATATGTTTCATGAATAAATGCCTTATAAAGACTTCAAACAGAATCATTGGGAACTCCTCTTACCCTCAGTTGAGACTCCCCTAAAATCCTGTCCATCCTCATTCACTCAGAACGCAGAGCATGTGATTTCAACAGTCAGAACGTTGCCATTGATGGACGTAGACTGTTCAGATTTCCCAAATGTTTTCCAAAGTGCAGTTTATGTCTGTCAAGAGTTGTTTAATGAATATGGTCAGCATTTTTACATAATCCCCTCAATACACACACATACACACACACGTACTCTCTCTCTCTCTCTCTCTCTCTCTCTCTTTCTGCCTGTCTCTCTTCCTCTTTGCCTCTTTATAGATTGGCAGAGGTGATTCTCCCAGAGTAACAGGGCAGGTGAAGACAGAGATTTCATTGCTTGAACTCAATTATTCCATTCCATTGTTCCAGTGTGTGGGGGTTAAATGCGTCCAAGCTGAGGAAATGACCATGTTTGAAGTCATCTCAAATGGCAACATTTGTTGCTCTGCAGGCACCCCTGCCTTGATTAGACCCTGGGCTTAAATAGAGGGGATCAGTTGGCTTACCACAGAAACTGAAATCAGTATTGAAGTCTGACCAGTAGGAAAAAAACATGCCGAGATATGGTGCGTGACTTAAAAGAGATAAAAGCATTTTTGCAACATGCTGCGAATGAAAAGACTGGAATTTTGCAGACAACCCCCTTTGTTACTCCACAAATAATCACCCGTTATAGCTAATTAGTGTAAATCAATGTAATTTGCCTTGTCCTAATGATCTCCAATAGCAGGATCCTCATAACCTCGTCTTCTCATTATCTTTCTTGGCAATGAATGCATGATGAGCAGAAATGTATTGCCCTAATTTGTGAACTGGTGTTGGGGTGCAGTTCTCCCTCCTAACATGTCGGAACAATCCAGTGTTCATTATGCATCAAAGGATGCAAGAGGAGAGATGTGCAAGTGCAAGTTTTGAGCAGCCTCAAGATAGTCCTGGGATGAGTCCCATCCCTGCCACAGAGGCCAAGAGAGCAGGCAAAGCACACAAGCTCCAGCTGAATAATTGGGGGGGGGGGGGGGGTTCCTCATTTTTCACCCTGATTAAAACATGACTAAACAAAACAGTTGATATACTGAGACGAGTGATGGGCTGAAGTTTGGGTGTGTAGGTGGTCACAAGTAGCATCCTCAGCATTGTAAAAGTCTGCTGCCTGCACCCCATGCCATTCATCAGATGTTATATCTGATCTGTGTTAAGTCAATGCAGCCAGCTCCAGAAATAAAGCAGAGAAAAGTATGGCTTCACACCCGGAAACGATTCAGTTTGTTTCATCCATAAGTTCTGGAACAGAGGGCTGTGATTAATTGTTGTTGGTGCCTATTTGTTTGTGTGCATGTCTTCATAAAGCACTTCCAGATATCTGCCTTCAGAGAATAGCCAGACACATGAAAACCAAAGCAATGCAAATTGCACTTTGGTCTCAAATTCAAGATAATCAATTGGCATCACTGCTCCCTCTCTAAAGCCAGTTCTGGTGTTTGCCAAGGAAATGCTGGGCTCACTGTTTGATGAGCCAACACTGAACTGAGCCATCCTGAACTGGAAATAATCATTACTTAGGTGCGTAACACAAACAATCACATTTTTTTGGCCAGCTGGCCACCTGGCCACCTGGCCAGCTCCCATGCCAACATATTGCCCCACATAATAGCATGCATGACAATGAAGCATTAGAGACTATGGTCAATGTGTGGCAGACAGACAGGCAGGCAAGTGGGGAACAGTGTCAGGGGAGGCTACAGCAAGTGGGCTGGAGAGGACACAAGGAGCAGGCTAGACAGGCTACAGGGAGCAGTCTAGAGAGGTTACAGGGAGCAGGCTACAGAGGCTACAGAGACTACAGGGAGCAGGCTAGAAAAGCTACAGGAAGCAGACTAGAGACTACAGGGAACAGGCTACAGAGACTACAGGGAACAGGCTACTGAGGCTACAGGGAGCAGGCTAGAAAGGCTACAGGAAGCAGACTAGAGACTACAGGGAACAGGCTACAGGGAGCAGGTTAGAGAGGCTACGGGGAGCAGGCTACAGAGGCTGCAGAGGCTACGGGGAGCAGGCTAGAAAGGCTACAGGAAGCAGACTAGAGAGACAATAGGGAACAGGCTACAGAGACTACAGGAAGCAGGCTAGGGAGGCTACAAGGGCTACAGAGGCTGGAGGATCTGGAGTGCTGAGCCCTGTGTATATTCATGCCAGAGGCAGAAAGGAAGGAAGGTGGTAGGCTTGAGGTGTGTGTGGAGAGAGAGAGGGAGAGAGCGACTCAGCTGAGGCCCTGAGAGCTGACATGGTGGCACCCATCACAAACTGACCCTGTCTCCAGGCGCCTATCACAGTGATGAAGGATGAAGTGTGTTCAGCCAAGCAGAACTAACAGACAGGCCTTGTTCACAGAGCAGAGCTGCCAATACGATGAAACATAAATACATAAATACATACATACACACATACACACATACCTACACAAATACATACATACACACATATATACATACACACATACCTACACAAATACATACATACACACATACACACATACCTACACAAATACACACATACACACATATATACATACACACATACACACATGCACACATACCTACACAAATACATACATACACACATATATACATAGACACATACACACATACATGTATACACACATACACACATACATACATACCTACACAAATACATATATACACACATACACACATACCTACACAAATATATACATACACACATACACACATACCTACACAAATACATACATACACACATATATACATACACACATACACACATACATGTATACACACATACACACATACATATGCATGCACTCTCTCTCTCTGGCTTTCTCTACCTCTACACCCGACCCTGGCCTGTCTCACACAGTACTGCTAACACAAATACACACACCTACACACACACACACACACAGGCACACACAACCAAATACATACTGCATATACAAGGTGATATGGGAGCAGATGAGGCAATAATCAAAGCCCACTTCATCAGGCTCATTGGCATGTGTGTCTCTGATGAAGAGGAGCTCTTCTGCTTGGGTGGGTGAGAGCCAGCCATTAATCATACCACAAAAGACACAACCCTTTGAGCTCTGTAAGAGAACCCTTTTCATTTCAATTGTACATTGATTTGATTCTTTTACAATGGGAAACAAAGGTACTCAGGATTACCGAAATGGAAAAGGGCCTGCTTGTTTTACTGAAATGGAAAAAGGCCTGCTTGTTTGGCACAAATGCTTTCCCTCTAGACCCGGACTTTTAAATATATAATGTCTGTGCAACATGGCATGTCTTCTTCAAAAGCAGACATATTTTTGTCATGAGGATGGTGTTTGAAATATAGTAAGAAACACATTTAAGTGGTCATAAGTTATATGTTAAGTGTCTTTGGTACAGGGCATTACACACATATTTGTTTACAACGGAGTCATCTGTGCTGGCTTTAAAAATACACTTGACCTTCTTGCATACAGTTAGACATGACGTGCAATACTCAGTACAGAAGTCAACACATAACTTGCATAACTTGCACTTATCTACTGAGTAACAGATTCCATTTCACAAGTCTGAGTAAAATTAAGTTGATGTGACAATAAGCTGATCTGTTCACTTTAAATCAAAAACTTTCACCACAATGGCTCAATGGCAAGAACACATGGCTAATTGAGTCCAAAGTCTATGTTTGTGTACTAAGTTCAGTGTGTGGCTTACATGACATCCTCTTTCAACATGGATCTATTTCATCCCACTCACACCACTGACACCATTTATAACATTAAGTATACAGTTCAACCTCCATCTGAGCCAGCTCGTAGGGTACAGAGCTGAATTTACTCTGCTGTTTCATATAGGGAGATTAAAGAACAAATTACATTCATTAGCCCGGAAAGTGTCCTTTGGGGGAAACGACAAATCCTGATGACTAAGGGTTAGAATTTAACAATCCAGCCATGACCTGCTTCGTCTTTAAGAGAATCACTTTTCAGGACACGCACACACTGGGAGATGCAATAATTTGATTCACTAAGGCGAAGGGATGTAATCTTAATTAATTTCACTATGTTATTAAATTAAAACCTGGGCATGAGTGAAACAAATCTGCTGATGGTAATTATTTGCATGTGATCCCGCAATGAGATTTGATGATTTCCTGATGCTATTTGTGCTACAACAAATATTGCTTGTATTTGTTTTATCTCACGAGTAAACATCACGGTACTTGGCACCTTCCTGTAAGCTCATGAAATACTGCTGAAACATCCCTTGCATGTCCCACATTTGTATATACAGTCTGTCATATGTGTGACAGATGCAAGTTTTGTTTTCTAATTTTGGAGTCATGTGGGTAGCTACAGTTGAATTTTCTAGGACTAGGTTGACACAGTCACAGAAAACAGGCTGGCAAAATTTTCTATTTCTTAGGTGCAATTTCCTGCATTCTAATCAATTTTAGGGTGAATATATTAGCAAATCCCATCTGATTCATAGCCCTCTGATCAATGGCAAGATTAAGAATTGTGTCAAGTTTCAGCTCAGAGCAGATGTTTTGTTTCAAAATACAAGACAGATGTTTTGTTTCATAATATAAGACTTTACTTACTCAAAAACAACAAAAACAAAAGCAAACCTACATTACAGACAATGGATCTTTATTTTTTATTGTTTTATAAGAGAGAAGAAAGTATATTTTTAACAAGAAGAAAAGGAGATTTAAAAACAAAAAAACATGGCCATTTTACGTCTAAATTAATGCAGTAGAATAAATTAAGAGTTTACCGTTGGCCAGTAGGGGGAACCATTCCTTGGACATCACGAATACAGGCAAGAATGACAAAGTTTCATAAGCAGACCAGCTATGTATGATACATGGGACCACAGATGCAACAAATAAACTAAACTAAACTATGATACATGAGGTGAACTTTTTGCATTCAGAAAAGTAGAGCTGGTTCCATCTGGTGTGGCGGTCGCGGAGGTCGAACTTGGTACAGGGACGGCATCATCATTGTCCACATCTGTTTCTTGTAATTTCGATCTCTTTGGTTTATTAAAAAAACAGGACAGCGATGTCTGTTTAGACATTTTCGATTAAGCTAGCGCAGCTAAATTAGCATTCTCTGTCAGGTAGGCAATAACTTCCGATTGTTGGCATAGCAACGAATGTTGGCTTCTTTCCGCTTATCAAAAACGCGGACATTACCCAATCAAAATAATGTAGAGAAAAGACCACTGACAAAAATATAATTTCTGTAAATAGTTGAAACATTATACTTAATTCAAAGTGTTTAGTGTTGTATAACATTATTTTAACCTGCTCATTGAAATTCACGTTATAAAACAACTCGAGCGAGCCCGCTCTCAATCAAGTTGGGCACCTCCGATAGGGTGGGCCAGCTGTCAATCATAGTGGCACCGGCCCACTGTTGCCCTTATGTGCCTACGCCACTGCTATATATATAACTCCTAGGCATCTAATGGCCCTGCCTTCCTACCTGCACTTAGCCCAAGACAAATGTTTCAGTTGGTCTTTGCTGTTTTTATTTGGTAGAACTAATCTTTTTAGCATGAAGAGGATCTTGGTAAGAAAACAAACACTATTTTATGCTAGGCTAATATTATTCTATACTCGTAACCTACCACAGCTCATGATGTGCTGGCTGTATAATCTAGCGAAGGCTGTATTGTAAGTGTTGATGACCTGTTACGTCCCTTGTTTTCATTTCTGCTGCATGTTTTCTTTTGCCTTGGCTAGTGAGCATTGGTGCCATCTGAGTGTGCGGTTGAGAGCCCTGTGGTGCTGGGGTTAAGTGATTTGGATTTCCCCTTGTCTACTTCATTTCTTGTTGTGTGCCTCAGAAAAGCATCACATCCAACAGCCGAAAATGGCCCAGTGGAAATTTGGTGCAATCACAATACCCATCGACCTTGGGCACCAGCACTGCTCCGAGTTCCACAGCTACCAGATCAGCTGGATTTATAATACTGCCACCACTTCTTATTCATGGCACACACCTAAAGCACTGCACAGAAATAAAGCATTGCCATGCAACACAGGCATTATAGGTCTCCGTTGCACTTGACATACCATGACTCCCATGACCCTTGCTTAGTCCCCGCTCTGGTCCATCTGATAGGTGGCTAAATATGCTGCTTTGACCTGGATAAACAGAAGGGGCATTTCACTGCAGACCTGTACCTTGCATTAAAAGTTACAGCACTGGAAAAGTACCAGATCTTTTCAATCCATTTTCCTCTGCCTAAGAAGGCAGAATTTTAATATTTACATCTAAAAATGTGTGTATGTTTATGTGTCTGTGTGAGCGTGTGTGTGTGTTTGTGCATCTTTCTGAGGGTGTTTATATTGGGTTGTTCAAGGCAGGTGCCCTGAATCATGAGTGATGTGGGATTGATGACATCAATGCATATCAAAAAGGGATCTGATTAGCTCAGTTGTTTAGGCAGAATGATGAATCCATTACAGGCCTGCAGAGCGTCCCTTTGTAATAACAGACATCAGCAACATTCCTGGGGGCATCTCTTCTCTCCAATTACTTGCACATTTGGAGGAATTGAATGGTTGCCTGTTTTCCTCATCTTCACAGATGCTATGTATGTCTGGATTGCACTGCTGGGAGAGTTTGCCTTGTGGCATACACAGGCAATTACTGGCCGCAGGCATCCTTTCATTTGTTTCTCATAAAGACACAGAAAGTTGGGTGTTGGTGAAACAATCAAAGTATATCTGTTTAAATGCTCTATGGCCATGACAATGCATTTGATATGTGTGACATTGTGTGTCTCTTCATATTTTCATGAGTCAGCATAAAGTTAAAATGCTTGCTAAGCAAAGGCAGTCAATTCAAAGAACAAAAAAGCTTGAAGCAGTGTTCATTGTGAAATTCTAATTCTGCACTATATACAAGGTGTGCTCTACTTGGTTTTGAATCCATATCATGGTCATTTTTAGAAATATTTCAGTGTCTGAATGGAATGTTCGAGTATTTATCAGATGGGTATTCATAACAACACATTAAAAGTGACGCTTTAGTATACACACATGTATGATGTCTGCAAAATGTCCTACAGTGCTTCAGTGACTACATGGCATGCCAAACATGGCATGCCAAAAGCAGTCATATCATGATAAATAGGAAGGAAGGAATTCCTCTATATCTCCTACTGTACTAGCTCTAAGTAGTGTGGATCTCTTCATGTGGATCTTGAAAGACTTTACAGTAGCATTTTATAGTAACTAGTCCGTATTAAGCATTTATTAAGCGGTTGTTAATCATTTGTTATCAATCTATTAATTATTTCTCATCAGTTTATCATTAATAAACATAACTATTAACAAACTTAATTTTTGTACCGAATAAATCATTTACTAGACACCTGCAACGGGAACCACTTTCCATTACCAAACTTGCTTATAACTGAATCTTAAATACTTAAATTACTCAAGCTGAAGTTATCTGATTTCCATACTAAGTAAGTGTTATGTTATTATGACCTAGCTATTCCCAAATGTATCCAATAATTAACCCACTTGTGTTACTAATTTCTTCATGTGGTTACATTCCCATTATAAACCAGTTGCTATGCATTTGTACATGGTAAGATCAGTTAGATTAATGTTAAACTGTTTGGGCTTAAGTGACTACCCTTCATGGATGTATATTTGTCAGACCTTCATTAATAGTAGTTTGTGTATACATAAATGTTTAAGAACACTTAGCAAAACTGGGATTCATACCTGGATAGTTAAGTATATTTTGGGAGCTCTGCTAAAGTGAAGCTTCTTTATGCTTCACAAAACATTTACTACTAATTTAATACTTGTAAAGGCTTGCCCTGGTGTTCATGTAATGATTTACATCCTTTAAATATCATGGCATTTTACTGGCATTATTGATATGACAAAAATACACTTGCAATGGAATTGCCTAACTGTGAAATTAAGCTGTTATTTATAGGTATATATTTTGCTTAATACACCTTGGCAATATATCTGACATCTTAAGTTAAATTACTATATAAGATGGACTTATTCACCAAACACAAAATATTAATAAACATGGTTATTAACTGGTTAACTGATGAGAAATAATTAAGGGATAATTGATAACAAATAGTTACAGAATGTTAACTAAGACCTAACCAATGCTTAATAGATACTTAATATGGAGTACTTGTTATAAAGTGTGATTTTACAGATATAGGCTATTTAAAAAATTTCCAATTAAAACAATATTTCCATCTCGAATGGTTTTGACAATTTTGTTTTACAGAGTTTGAAACTGCAGTGTTTTTTTATGACCTTTCTGAAGACTCACTGGAGATGGTAAGTTTAAAGAGAGCAAACAGCAGCTCATTTGTCCTGTGCCACAAATAATGAGGCCATCGTGTTTTGATTATGCTAACAATGTAGACAGACTGGAACCTTGTTGAAGCCTACAAGGTGGCCGTCGCCGCAGGTGCCAGATTAGTCCTTTCTAGTTGATGAAGTCTACAGGCTACCATGTCACTGGTCACAAGAGTAGTGGAATCAATTAGGAAATGTGATGCAATGTGTGAGATGTAGTTTCAGAGAGCCAGTGACTCAGGCACTTTAAGTCACTTTTTCATTTTGGAAAGGGCCTCAGGTCTCATTGAAAGGTGATTATTAGATCCTAAATCTATTGATTCCCAGCTAAGCTATTTATAGGCACTATGTGGACCAGTCTCTTAGATGAGGGTGCACAGGATGAGGGGGCCTTCGAATGAAGCCCTTCATCAGGCTGGCCATGATACTGCAGATAATTTGGGAATAGTTTTGAGGTTCTGGAGGACATAATATGTCATAATATTTCACTTTTTCCACTAAATGTGTGAGATGTTAGGGCTGTCCTGCTATTTGCTTTGTGAACCCTTTCTTCTAGACAGCATTTGAGCAGCCTTTTCCAAAGGGAATCACCCACAGTTCATTGCACTGTGATGTGAAACCCAAAGGAAGCATGGGATTGTGTAGCCATTTGTCACAGGTGAAGTCCCAGTCCTGCAAATAGAAATTTGAACACTCACAGTCTCACAAACTCAGTCACTTATCAGCATACTTCAGTTAAGTCTTTAAGGGATCAGGGATTAGTCTTTAGGGCTGGATTTTGCATTAGGCCAACATAGCCTATTGCAATATACATTTTTTGAACATAGCCCTAAGGCATCCCACATGGATAACATCATTTGCGTCCATCTTTTATTGGTTTATTTGTGATAACGTGACCACATGCATATGTGAGACCATTTTCAAAGATGGCAGCAGCCAACTATAAGTGAATTGTTTTGCTGAGTAGCTAGTCTAGCATTAGCGGGATAGAACTTCCTCACTAGTCAGGTTTCCATGACAGTTTTGCTTTGACTTGTTCACCTCAAACCACTGTAGGGCTACCTGCTAAACTATAACAGTGTCCTCATTGAACCAGACAAAGCACACTACCTGAATGTGTAATTGCTTGTCACTTTACTACATACACATGTGTTTTTATTGCATATTTGTGAAATATATATATATTTAACATGATTCAAAAATGTGTACATTAGAAATATGTACACAATGATCTCAAATGATGTTACTTTATTGTTTATTCCAAGCTCTTATTTGGCACATGTGCATCTCCTAAGCATCATGTCCCTAATATGCTGATATGTGGGCATCTGTGGCCTGTGGCCTCACACCTGGGAGCTCTCCGGGTGGCTGAGCAGGAGGCTGAGGAGAGGAGCGCTAGTAATGATCTGACCAACATTGTAGATGACCGGGGCACAGCTGGGAGAGCTGTGAAAAGTCCAAGCACAGGTGACGGCTCTCAATCCCCCCCCTTCACACAAGCGCACGTACACGCACACACACACACACACACACACACACACACACACACACACACACACACATATACACTGAACCCCAGGTGGTAACACTACTTTCCTATGTCTCTGTTCACTTAGATGCCACAGTGTCCTTCTGGTAAGGACATCAGTGGTTTCTGTGAAACTTTTATTGAACTTACATGTGCTTTTTTTCTTTCATGAAGGCAAAACAAACTGAAATTGAGAGTTAAGTGAGACGTGACTAATCATGGCACACACACACATAATTGACACCCTCTAAGTGAGGAATGGAATACGAGCCTCGCCCAGGAAGTGACAGCTGAAGCGTAGTGTGAGGTAGATGGAGGAATTCTAATGTGACATCTTGCACAGACCTGTCTTCAAAGGCCAAGTCATGACCCTCTCGACCTTGGAGAGATCTCATGCTGGCCCTGTCAGGACTCGGCCCGATGATTTATGCTACATGAAAATAGCGGTGAAGTGATCAGCCTCTGAGGGCCGTGCCCAAGCTGCTGGGAAAGCGATAGCCCCTCTGAAACGCCTCAGATGCTCATGGCGGCCATTACTGTTGTTTTGAACTCCAACCCAAAACATGTTACATTAGACAGGACTTTCAGGGCCAATGACAGGGGGCAGTCAGCAAATGGATGTCCTCTCCCCCAAACATCATGAAGGGCATGTCTGGGCTGGCTTAGACCAACTGGTGCTGATCAGGACCCTGGGTTTGTTTTGTCAGAAAGGGCTCTTTAAGTCCACCTCTCTTAAGGCAGAAATGATGGTGAATAAATGCTTAAAAAAAAGTAACGTTCTCTGACGTTCTCTAACAATTTTTTAAGACATGACCCACATTGTATTTTAATTGTTGGCTTACAGTAAAGAAGTGCCACAACAGAAATGTCAAAACAGGCAAGCAGAAAACTCAGTAGCAAATGTTCCACGGCAACAGAAATAGCATTTAACTGTGGACAGTGGGAGACTGGAATTCATGCCAAGGTTAAAGAGCCAACACTGCAGGCCCATGGTTGTAAATACAATAGTATGGATCTCCAACAAATACTTCACTCAGTTCTTGAGCTATGGATGTGTGTTATTATTTAAGATGATATATACCTGTTATTGTAAAAGACTATGACAAATAACATACACATATTAATTTAAGAGAAAAGAAAGGTTTATATGTAGGCTAGTCTCCTAACAGTGGTGAATGCCTGGGAGAGCAGGAGATGTGAGGCTGTTGGCCACTGAGCCCACTCAATCTCCAAGCAAAGGCACTTTAATGAAGTGTTTGCAATCTGATTTGATTCTTAATAGTAGAGGCATTACTGAGCATCACAGGGCATACCAAGCAGCTCTTCAATGTCATAGCGCCAGCCAGCCAACACATGAAGGAATGCCGGAGGAAAAGACAACCTGGAGGTACAAGGCAATGTGCTGAGTGAGTGCAATCATCACTGAACAATTTGTCTTCTTTAGCCTGGTGATATAGTGTTAACAGTTTTAAGTACACTGATATTCAGTTTGGACATGAATATATTTTCTTTAAATCTCCCTTGATGAAATCTCTCTTGGGAAAACAATTAGAACACAAAGGCAATGCAGTGCCTAACAAAGGATAAGATGAAAGCTTGATAGGGTCATTTTCAGGCACTGGTTGAACATCAAGGTGGGAGAACAGAATAGAAGCCAAATAACTCAGGAAACAAATGGCTGGAAGAACATGGCTCTTTGAAGATAAGCTACAATTTGGCCAGAACGACAAGCATATATTTCAGTGTTAGATTTATTTTTGACTGCTTCAAATCTGAGATAATGGTAACCTTAAGGTCAAGCTGACCTTTCAGAAGTTTTAATTATATAAATGGATGCAATCGTGCAGAACAGCATGAGACAAACATAACAAACTGATGCTTTTCTTTTACTCTCAGCTACATTTCCTCACAGTCCTCTCTCTCTCTATCATACACACATACACACACACACGTTCCTTTCTGTTTTATTTGCTTAATGTTGATTGACACACACACAGTCTTTTCTTCTGCGATTTTATATTTATTCTGTTTTGTTGACCCAATGTTGATTGTATTAACAACATATACCCCACTATTAGGTTACCCAAAATGTGACTGACTTCAGTCTTGCCAGTGTTTTGAAAGACTTCCCTACTGCCGTGCTGTTATGCTAACATCTGTCTTGTACTACTGAGTGAATGTTTAATATATGAAATGCTGTACTTCCCTCCCCTCCTGTCATCATCCATTACAGTGGCTTCCCTCTCATTGTCCTCACTGCTTTACCTGTGCCATGTCAACATGTTGTTTTAAAACACAATGAATAACTCCACAGGGCAACATTATTCTCTCCAATTCTCAGCAGGGAAGAAAGGGAAATGTGAAGGGCCATTTGGGAGCAAAAATTCATTGAGAATAAAATAGACAGGACCTTAAAAATGTGTGTTTAGGTCAATGAGTGATTCAGTGTCTCACAGCAATAACTGAGGTTGAGTCTTTCATGATTATAACTTTAGCTTACTGTTCATATGCAACTGCATATAACAAGACTTAATCATCTGAGATGCAGATCAAATTGAGTACAGCTTTTGGCATAATAATGAGACCTTGTCGCTAGACAAGCAGTAAGATGATTAATATGGAAACATGGAAATATCTGACTGCAATTACCACACATGGGAATGGGGAATGATATCACAACTCAGTAATAATGTTTCCTCTGTATCCTTGATGGAACAGAATGAAAACCTTTTTTATGCTGTGCACCTATTCTGATTATTGAGACTATTTACAGTGGATTTCATTATTCAAAGTTCTTCATTTATTTATTTTCTCATTTACTTTAGAAATATTCATAGTAATTGGAAGTTCAATACACTAATGACTGAAAAGGACAAATGCATTTGAATTTCGAACTATGAGTGTACATGGTGTACATGATGCTACAAATGATTATGTATTTATGTTGGTACAATAAATACGTGCAAAAATATTTGCTCTAACATAAGCCCCATCTTATATATTTTTTTTATTTCAAGTTACAGTAACAACCAGCTGAAAGTATTTACACTTTAATGATTAATGGTGAAGTGTTAGTGTTTGGTGATGTTTTCTTTGCAACAAACATTTTTTAATGTGCACAAATCATAAATTTGCTTTTCTGCCATGATGTCAAATCGCATGTTGTAAATTATGGAATGAGCAATAAACAACAATGAAGCCAGTTAACAGAGTCAGTGTGCAGCTGAAAGATGTCTCTATTCCACTCTGGACATGTTTAGTTTAAAGTTTACATCAACCACATCTGTTTGCCTTCACTCTCCACAATAGCCTTGTCAATTGTGCATGGGGCTCTACCTTTAATTCTGGCCAAGAATATGTCATGGATCACAGGTTGTCATCACTGGTGAGTACATGTTAGGAACCCTGGGGTGGATCTCTAGAGTGGATGCCTACAGGAAGATGTCTTTGCTAACAAACTCCGCTTGGAATATTTCCTCCAGTGTTGACCAGGCTAAGAAGATGACCCCACATGGTCCACACACTTCAAATCAAATGAAAAGAAATTGTTTCTTATTGTACTCAGAAGTCACAGAGAAAGAACAATCTTGTGTTGACCTAATGTAGGATAAAAAAGTACATGCACACAGTATGTTTTTGTATGTTTTGAATGATAAAAAGACATCCATGCTGTAAATGCGTTTCACATGTACTGGATGCTGTGTTGTCGTGCAAAGCCAAGCAAAACATCCAGCTGGCAAGTCATTCCTTCCCATTAAGATCCTTTAAAAATGAGGTGGAGAGAAAAGAACCTTTTGAGATTTTTCCACAGATCACTGGGTTTGCGTGCTTTGTCTTGTCTACTGTTGGATGCTGCTGCAGTGATTGAACGACATGGGAGATGTTTTCCAGCCTTTTGCTTTCTTGTGCTTCTGCACTAGCCTGCATTTTTTATAAGGCTAATGGACTCCAGTACCATGAGACAGCTCTTCCCTTGTCTAGATTACACTCTCTGGCCTTTGTTTTATTTAGGGGCATGTATGACCTCTAATGACTGGATTGTCTTTCCGGGAGGAGCAAGCAAAGGCAACACTGGACTTGACAAAAATCTGCCATGTTCTCCCGCACGCTACCTCAACCTTTCCACTGAACTAACTTACCCACAGCCGTCTCAGCCACACAAACTACACTAGCTGCCAAAACACCCACATGGAACCCAAAATGTCACAGCACAGCTTTCAAGCATAATTGGCCACATGAACACACACCCAAACAAACACAATGAAACCTCAACAAGTATACTTTCCAGCACTTTCCAGCATGCCATATAGGTGCTCTCACATGCAGTTTCTAAATGCAATCATATAAAATGGTGTTTGCCATTGCTTTGACTTAACTATGTGCTGACTCTGATGTTAAGGATAGCTTTTGAATAGGCCCGCTTGCCAAGCCTTGGAGCATTCTTTGTTAAAATAAAATTAATTAAAAACAGAATATTGAACTTTGTAGATTTTCCCCTTGGAATTCTTTGCTTTACAATTTCAGCCTCTGAGACATCACTTGCCGAAAGTAAAATTATGCTCTACTTTTATTTTTTCTCCAAGTGAAGTTACACACAGTGTGAGTATGTGGAGAGGAGTGGAGCTGGAGATTTATTTATATATTTACATCATAGGCTTTCATTACTAAACTCCTTATGTAGTCCCATTTCACAGGACCTCACTGAGATCATCGGGCCATGATTCAAGATAAACAAACCATATAAAGAAATATTATTTGCATGCACTGACCACCCCATCATCTTTTGTTGTGTTGTTATAAACAGTTATAAAAAAAGTTAAACACACACACACTCACACACACACACACACACACACACACACACACACACACACACACATACACACACAAACAAACAATAGAAGGAAGCAGACTAAAAAGAGTGCTATTTTATTTCCCCAATCTCATTTTCTCTTCCTTCCTGTACTCCCTCCTAGCCCAGGATTAGATCATCTGTCCAGATTTCCTCAACCTGCTCTTGTTCTCACTGACTGTTTTGATATATGTGCCTCTCTGTCTCCCCCCTTCCAAAGCTTTGAGTGGAGTGCCAGACTGGATGGCCTTGCTGTCTCTTTGTAGGGGCTCCACAGAACCCCCCCTCCCCCCATCTGCTCATCAGGGATTCTGCTTGTGTTTTGGTGTGCCCTTGCTCCGCTCATCTCCTTTAACCCTTCTTGCACAGGTTCAGTGGCTCCAAAGGTGCTAGTGCTTGGCCGGGGCCTGTTATCGATCCACATTACACAGGACACTATGCTCACACATCGCACCAGCAGCAGGAACCTTTAAACACTTTGTGCTGGGAGGAGAAAGCCAGCTAGGTCATCAAAGCAGGGTTGTGGAGAGTGCAGTTGGGATAGTTTTTGCACACAGGATCTCGGTGGTACTGTGTGTGTGTGTGTGTTTGTGTGTCTGTGTGTGTTTTCACTTCTCCAGGAGCTTATGGGCCTTTTGTAGTTTAATAACAAAGAATTATATTTTCTATCCATTTTGAATTCAGTATGCATTCAGAATTCAGTATGCATAATATAGAAATCTAATATATGATACAATATAAATGTAAATGGCGCTAAATGTTAAATTCAAAGTTTTCCTCTATCTTTTACATTCCCTATCTAGAGATGGATCACTAATGTTTCGCATATCCTAAAACAAAGTTTAACATGTGAATAATAATAATAATAAATATCCCATTTCATTTTGTTCCAGATGACTAACAATGGAAAGTGGGAAAGAGAAATGAGGGTGTGACAGCACAGATAGCAGTATAGGGCCAATGGTCCAAGGGAAAATGCCTGGAATCATGAGGGCCATTACAGGTCTTTTTTTTCTCTGAAGTGGAGAGGGTGCAACCTGGGAAGACATTATTCTTCAGCTCTCATGAAAAAGCCCCTGATGACCGATCTCCAGTGACTGCACTTGATCTGTAATTTCTATCTGTGCTGCTGTTGTTTCAGTGCATAAGCGCTTGACTGATAGAGGCAAGCTGGAGGAAAGACCTTCAGACGGCTCCAGTAAAACAGTCTCCTTTTTGTCTTTTATTTCTGAAATGACATGTTTATGGGGTTGCTTTGCGGATGTAAGGTCCATGATGGCACATCCATCACTGCCTGAGCCAAGGGGATTTGGTTTCTCAAACTCCACAGTGAGTCTTCCTCTGTGTCTGCAGCAGCCCTTTATGAGTCACCTTTTGAGCGCCTGGGAAGCACACTGTACACGGCCATCTGTGTTTTGACACCAGCCAAAAAAGGATAGAGCTGTAATCTGCTGTCAGTAAGGTGATATTCCACATTAGAATAATACAGGGTTTGATTGTGCTGCTAAATCTTCTTCACAGAATAGGGAAAGGCTTGTGATTCTTTCTTGTCCGTTTGACTTTCATAGGTGTGAAAATCATTTGTCAAGCCCTGGCAGAGTTCTCTCTAGATGGGAGCTTGTGTGCTTGTTCTATAGATAACTTTATCATGGATGATGTTTAAAGGAACTGCCTATGACAGTCAAGATTCTTCAAGAGACTTTATATTTTTCATACTAGCTATTTTATTTCAAGTGATTTTCCATTCAAGACCACTTAGCTTTACCTCTATTTGTGGAGAAATCTATTAAGATTTTTACCCAATTTACCTGTAATATAACTCAATAGTGAGCAAGAATCACACATTTTTGATAACACTTTATATTAGTACACACATATTCGCTATTAACTAGCTGCTTATTAACATGCATTATCAGCATTCTAGCCATTTATTAGTCATTACATATAGACAAACTGACAAACTGTAGACGTCTATATATACACCTGGGTGTTTAGACAAAGGCCATCTTGTTTTTGGTATTATGGTATTGGAACGCTGGTGCTGCAGAAGAAACTTATGTACGCATTGGGATGGATGCATGTCGAGCTGTGATCAAGAAAACAGTCTATGAGAACTTCATTTAAGTTTGGGATCCGTTGGCTACATAATGAGCTGTGATTGGGGAAAAAAAACACTGAATTAAGAAGCAAAGTATTTTGGGAAATGCACAGCGGGGATTCTTAAAGTGGATTTGTCATCGGGACAGGTCTCTTCGCCGCAGCCCTCAGCGTGTACTCACTGTTTTTTTTTCTCCCTGTGATTTGTATACTGACTGTAGTCTCATTGGTGAATGCATGGTTGCGTGTGCGTATGTGTCTGTGGTTGTGTGCTTGTGGCTGTGTGGGATATCGGGGCATTATGTGGGTAATTTATTGGGCAATGTGCAATTGATTGGTTTGATGTGTTACCGACTCTTTAGTTGAGTGGTTTACATTACCTTTCTTTTCTTTCTCTGTTGGCTGTATTTTGATACTGTCCCTTCTCTGGGATAGTGGGTGATTTGGGGTCCAGTCCTATGTTGCTTGCTAAGCACATTGTCATACTGGTGTGTAATTGTTTGCTGTGAAACTACCTATACATTTTTAGGTCTGATATTGGTTTGTTTTTTTTGTTGTTTTTTTTACTATGTTGGTTTATTTGTTTTTTTGGTTTGGTTTTCCTTTGTGTGTGTGCCTTTATGTGTGTGACTTTATTATGCCTAGAGCAGCCTGACCATTTCCTACTCCTCTCATTATCAGGAGGGGGAATGGATTTAGTGTTGCTTTCAGAGGACATTGTCCAGTTGTTATCTTTAGCCTGCGGGTCCATAAAGACATTATTGTTTTAACAATCTAAAGAAATAAATTAAACATTGTATCTGCATCACCCGTGTATTCAAACACTCTTTTAGCATATAAAGTGTGGGATAGTAACACGGTGTGAGTGAGGAGGCATAGAGTGTAGTTGGTTAAGTTGGTAGGACCACAGTTGCAAAGCTGGGTAGACACATATAAAATGTTAGCCATGTTAGCAGTACAGTAAAGTCATTCTACTGCAGGCAGTGTTTCAGATGGACATCACTTGCAGTAGTTCTATAACTTTACCTTGTGCACCAAGACTACTCCATGACATTTACTGAGTCTAAGGAGAGGAAAGAGCATTCTTGTGTCAGTACATTTCCTGTGTGAATGTCAAATTGCCAATGTATTCTGATACTTGTACTTAAATTTGTAGTTTATTATGGCTTTTGACTGACTTGGCCAGCAATTAGAGAGTGATGTTATCTTTGCCAAATTAGAAGAGCACTTGGGAATGTATTCAAATGTCATTGAAAATTCATTGTGCCCAAAAGCAAAAAAAGAAAAAAATATTACTATTTCCTGCACCTGGGTTTCACATTAACATTTGATCTACCTCAAGGTTCCAAGGGTCAGCCATGAAATATCCAATGATTAGTCAGTCAGTTTAGATCACATCACTAGATAGTCATGCTCCATCTCCACATTCAGTTTGAATATGATTGGGTCAGTGGGCTCTTTTCAACAAAGACCTGTTATTTTCACTCTTATTCTAGAAGGCCTCAAGTTCACTATTTTTTTCTATGGTGTGAAGAGGCATGGTTGGGTAGGTAACTGAGCCTGTTCCTGACATGCCTAATGAGATTTTAGCTGGAAATCCCTCATAAGTTTACAAAGTCTCACCAGAAGATGGGAGTAGGGAAGAGAAGACTCAAAGGGAATAATATTGGAATAAGTGGAGAGGGAGGTTGGTGATGGTGAGATTTCATATTGGAGATGGAAGACTACACGCCATGTAGGGTATGTCTGAATTAACTATCATTTGCAAACACTGCTGTCTTTATTAGTAGTGAGGTAGCGGTGAGAACAGGGACATCAAAATATGAACATTATTGAAACAGTCTCAGTCAAACAAATTTAACCAAATTCTAAATTTATTCCAAATAACATAACCCATATAACTATAGGTCTTGTTTTTTTGTAACCCTAGTGCAAGTCAACCACTTGCAAAGCATGTTCCATCAGTATTTAATAGACTGCTCATTATGATGACTATGCTATGTCTTTTTGTCTCTCTGAAGAAGAAAGCCTTGAGATGCAGTTCAACCTACCTATACTAGATGACAGAAAGACAGATCCAATCAAAAAAGCTGAGTCAGTATTGGTGCATGAATCAAGATCCAAGCCGTTAGGGCTGATGTAACAAACCTGATGACCTTATCTGTCCTCTTCTATCTCTTCCTTACAATTCACCAGTTTCTGAGCAATGAAAGCAGAAACAACATCACCACTGGAATAGATCTCTAATGCCGCTTTATATTATTTCATATGCACACAACGTTTGCTATTATTATTATTTTTTTTTCTGTAAGGATTATACATTCACAATGCATTATGTAATCTTACAGTGACACTGAATTCTCAAAAACATCTCAAAAACCTCATAATACTGCATAATGCACAGTTGCCTATGAAGCCTGATAGTATAGGCCTCCATTGACCCATTCATATTCGACATAAAAATGCTATTGTGCAGATTGTCTGCTAATTTGTCTTTTCAAAGGTGTGCCATAGATGGAAAGGTGAGTTTGATTTGGATGTGGTTAGGTTTGCCATGAAACAGACAGGATTGATGTAAATAATACTTCTCACATGAACTAAATGTTGAAAAGGGATATTTTCTTAAACATGCAGGAGAAGGCAAGGGGGGTCAACCCAAGGGGTGAGACAGGGAGAAAAAAAGGGAGAGAAGTTGTATCATACTGGCTAAAAACTGCAGCTTTTCATTAATTGCACTGCTAGAGACTCCTGGCTTATCAGTCCCTTGGGACCACACTCCTTTCAATAATGAATAAAGAGGCATCCCATTCACCCCGTGATGGCTTACGGTCACAGAGAGGGAAGGAAGAAACAAGAGGTATCTGCACAGAAAAGCACACGTGCCTTTTCCCAGTGCATTTCTGCTAGCTAGAGAAAGATGGACATGTTTAGCTCCCAAAGTTGACAGGCAACATAAGGGCTGAACTGAGGATGTTAATGTACAAGTAAATTCTGCACTGCAGGGATTTCAGTGATGATAGAGTAAGTGGCTGCTTTCTTTGGTGACGCACACATGTCAGGCTTTCTGCAGACAATACAGCCAGAACATGAATGGAGGACAGATTTTTGTCCTTTGCATGGACAACAAAAATGTCAATATTTTCTGTGCACCTTGTACCAAACTTTTTCATTCTATTGCATTAACCCTGACTCTGTTCAATTAAAATACACCACAGATAATATTTTAATGTAAGGAAGACTGAATTCCTCCTCATCCATCCAAGTTGACTTGTGTCACAGTGTGTTAAATCCAGGTCAAATGGAAAGTCTCAGACTGCTTCCAGTCAAATTGACATATATAGTTGGTGAGGTGACTGGCTTGTGCATATGTAAGCATTTTGTCATCACTTCTGTTTGCAAAAGTCAGACTTCCAGTCCGAGGCTGTTCATTGCTGTGACACAAGGGCATCTAGAGGCAAACCAGTCTGATTACATGTCACTTCCTGTAAACACTATTAATATGATCCTAATCAACTTGAGGAGAAACTAATTAAACAATCACCTGTATATTGAGATCTGTGGTCACGCTTTATTAAGTTCTATTGCGTCATATGATCAACTCTGAAAAAAGGGAAAATGAAAAGGTGACATCAAAATAGAAACTTAAATGAAGTGGCAGCTAATGGCACCTCTCCCTTGTTTCCTAATTATACAGACTGAACTATGTACAAGTTTGTTAAGACAGAGTTGTTTGTTGTTGTTCCTTTTGGAAAATGAAGGCTGGAGGGAGAAAAGGGCAGCAGTTCATCAAGAAGAGTGTCCCTGTGGGGCCAAGATGACGTACTCCAGACGTACTCACCAAATCTGCAGTCTCTGGAAGCGCATACTGACAAGTAGTCTAACATCCATCACACATTTATTGCACCTTGTGATGAAGAAGGATGATGAGTGAGAGTCATTGTAAAAAAAATGCCTGTGCAATAAAAGTTTGGGAAGCATTATGCCCCAGTGGAAGATTACAGTGAAACTTGTCATTTTTATGACAAAACAGGACGCCAGCGCCAAGTCATTACGCCATCTCAAGCTTAAGGGTCAGAGTTTAGTACATTCATTATATGCACTAAAAAGTGAATTGCTTAGAGCCTAATTAATTACTCCTGTTATGATAAGTGCTGAAGCCTTATGAGATGTGGACTCTTGCATTGTAGAGGGGAGCAATAACAAGCATCTATACAGAGAATGAAACAAAATGATCCCATCAGTATGGCATGATAATTTGGATTCAAGCATATGTCACTAATATTGGCTATACTTGGCAGGGCAAGCACAGACAGCACAGAGTTGGGCATCCACAGCATGTAATTCACTCCATTAAACAGTGGCTGATTCCTCTCTCTTTTACAAATTGTCACCATAATAAATAGTCTGGCTGTACTGTCACAGCCCACCACCTCTTTATTGAGCCTTTTACAGTCAGATGGAGGCTGGCGGCTGGAGGCGCCTGATCAGCCCTGCCCTGGGGGACAAGCACGGTGTCACAGATCACTATCAGGGGATTGACCTCCATTCAGTGCAGGTTAAGGGGAAGAATGAAGAAGATGCGCCCTCTTTTCCTCTCCTCTCAGGAGCCCTGCGCAGGTTCAGCTGCTCAGCCTACTTTCATCTCACTGCTCACTCTCCACTTGACTGCGAGGCCCAGTAAGAAACGAGCCCACAAGGTAAACAGAGCACAGAGCCACTTACCTTGAACATCCCTCTTTCTCACTCTATGTCTTAGCTATAGCAGCAGTGTGTTGTCTGTGGAGACTGAGCCAAGCAAGGGCATTGGCCACCATGTGCCGAGGGCTGTGCACCACACAGCTATGCCTGGAATGTTTTTATATTCTTCATGTGCATTTCCCTGGATTCAGAGCAATCCCATTCTCAGGTGGAAGCGGTCATATTCCCATGCATGGAAACCCTCTCATAAGATGGCCCTTTTGAAGTGGAGCAGCACCAGACTTTGTGGATTCACCCCAATATCTATTACACATTATTTTAAGGTGCTTGAGAGAGGCTGTGATGTTCAAGGCATTACTCCACTCAAATGAGGGCTTTCAGCTTTCATACAAAGACAGTCAGTCAAGGATTCTTTTTCTTCCACAACGTGTGTTTTTCCACTGTGGTTCCCATAAGACAGACAGGATAACCATCCTACACAGCACAGCCAAGGAGAATGACCAGACTGACTTTTTCTATCTTAACCTGGCTGTACACAGACAGCACTTTATTGATTGGCACTGCAGCCAAGACTATTGCAAATATTGGGATAGCTTTTCCATTGTGATTCAGACACGAAAAAAAAAATCTTAATCCCACCATCAGGCACCCAAGCTGTGCAGTAGGCGACACATCCCACTAAGCCCAGGAGGAGAGGGCCTGCACGGCTGCTGCACCCAAAGGATTCCTGGTGTTAAGATTCACGTGAGGGGGAAAAGCCTCCCTCATGTGACCGGGCTAAGAGCAGGTGCAGCCCAGAGCCAAGGAAGGTTATGGCCGTCTCAGTGCAGATGGCTCCCCGTGCTGGAGAGGTTACAGGCGCGACCTTGTGATATATAATCAGAGCAGAGGAAGCTACCTAATGGATGGCACGGAGAGCCTAGATGTCTCCTTGTCACACCTCATCTAGACTGATACATGGCGATTGTTCACACCGCTGTGGCCGGGCAATTACTGGCCAATTCCAATCTACTCCACAGCACCACTGTAATGGAAAATAATTAAGAGGCTGAAAATGAGTTTTCTCATGAAATGGTTTCAGTGGTTGAACACAATCGTGCTTGGCAGATGGCTTCGCAGGGATGCTCTAATATGGCAAAGATAGTTAATCATCTCCAAGATGCATTCTGCAACAAAACCTCTAATGCCCCCCTCAGCAGGCGCAGAGATGAGGGAAAAGACACCAAGGCAATGTAGCAGTGAATGTGTAATCAGATCGGCTCCGCACTCTATAGTATTAAACATGCCAAGAGGGGATTCTATTTGTAAGAGAAAAGAGAGAAAACCTTCCTTTAGTAGGCCATTACTTGGATGTGTCGAGAAACAAGTGCCAAGTAGCAATATAACAGGATGCAGCAACTCCATTCTAGACGCAGTGTCCATTGCAGTGTGTGATTTACTTTTGGTTGGCAATTAGCTGATTCTGCACCCATTCCTGCTTTTGCTTATTCAGACTGATGTATCACTTCGGCAGCAATTCCTTAGTAGAGGCCTTTCCAGGTCAGTGCTAAATCGCTGTGCCTAATGTTTAATGTCAAAACAGACAACAAGATATACTGATATGTTTAGATCAGTGTAACATGTACAGCATGCCCAAGAACAATGCCATGTTATGAGCAAGGACAAACTAACCATTCTTTCCATGAGGTCAGCCCAAAGGCTGGTCTTGTTTGTTTACATTTGAGGTACCACCTTGTGCTGGTTTTCTGTGTTTTTGCTATGCAGTAGGTGGATTAGAATGTGGAAAAATAAACGGTTTTAAAAATTTTGTGCTTGTTCACATTAGACCTGTGCAATTGTTGAACCAAAGAGAGTTTGTCAAGGGTGCAACTGCTGTGTTATGCTTTTGCATTTTGACACTTGTGTTTAAATGTGCTTGTCAGTCCCGTATGGGAAAAGCTAAAAATTAAAATAAAAAGGGTTCCCACATGCCTCTATGATTCATTCTATGATTCGTTCAGCCACCCTCATTACTTTCCCTCAGCTCAGTCTGCTGTCCTTAGGTGGCCTCTGACTTGCATCTCTCTGGCAAATTACTAGACCCTTTTGAGGGTCTTTGAGGTTTTTTTTACTAAACATCAGGGCCTAAATATCAGGGTTCCTGACTTAAAATTAGCCCCCATCCCATTATCTTGGGTTGGTGAAATGAACAAGGGTCATTGTAGGTCGCTGGTAGTTTGGTGTGCTTACTAGAAAGGAAGAGACGTGGAGTGAGCATAGCTCTTAACCCCTGACACCCAGTGATCCGTCCACTAGCCTAACTAACAGTAGTTATCAGCAAGAGCAAATAAAAATGGCATTTCACTCTCCCTCTCAAACATAGTAGATGCCAAAAAACATTACAGTCAACCACTGGGTGTCAATCAGTTTAATTTAATGGGGACAGAAAGGGAAGAATAAAATGATTTAAAACACAGAAGAGACTCATTTTTATTCATTTTCTTCCATCTTATCTTTCAGTGGAGCACAGCATTTAGCCTGTATAAAAATTAATGAGCTATATTATGGAGGAAATTCCTCTGGTAATTTTTATGAAATGTCTGTGGATACCATAGATGATAAAGGTCTCATTTCTACCCAGCTAGTTTGCCCTCCCATAATAACCTACTGTAATTCGGTCCTGGACTGGGCCAAAGGTGAATGAGCTATCCATGAACAGTGTCAATTGATTGGAGGAGCTCCAGGTGGCTTTTTGTTGCTGGTGGATTTCCCAGCCTCTACTCCCATAAAAAATAAATAGAAATAAATCTGCAGGTCAATATTGAGCCAAAGGCAGCAGTTAAGGACAGGTCAGGTCAGGGTTTGTGCATGATAAATATTCTGTTGTGATCACATCTGTCATTCTTTGAGAGCAGAATTAAAAACACCAGCAAACAGGTAATATGAAAGGATGAAGTCATCGCACAGGTCATGTTTCAGTATCCAAAAAGCTACATTGACCATATTGTTAATTACCTTAGGCATGGCTCTTTGTCACTGAAAACTTTCCTCCCTCAATACTCTCTCAGCCAGCTTTTCTCTTGGAGAATAAATGAGTGAGAGAGACAAGCAGGAATGAGGTTATCTGTTGTGCTCCTCAGTAGAGGAGCCAAACAGAAATAAGTTGGAGACATAATGAGATGCAATGGCAACTCATAATGGTTCACTTTATAACTCAAATAATGGTTCACTTTACAGATTTCCCTTCAGCGCTATGAAAAAGCCCAGTGGATCTCTTTCTGTTCCTTTCTCACTCGCTTTCATTCATTTGTTCTCATGCACTCTCTCCCTTGGCAAACCTGCTCCAGAACAGGAGGGGACGTGCTCCTGGTGCAGCCTCACTTTGGATGGAATTTGTCATTTTGTTGGCCCCGTAGCTTTCTTAAAGCTGTCCCAACCTCCAGACATAAATACAGTATTGGTGCAGAGGTCGAGATAATGCTGTCTCCAAAACAGTTCGGCGGCAGAGAATGCATGTCTTTATGAGACAAATCCACACCATGTGTGTTTATGTTAGACAGAAAGGTTGGTCTGCTTTGCTTGGGAAGGCAATAATCAGTCAGGAAGCCTGACTCTGCTGAGGGGGGAAAAAGGAAACATTTCTGTGGGCAAGGCTAGGCCAAGGTTTCCCCTCTGGACTTAGTCAACTTAAAAGAAGGGAGTGCACTCATTCAAGTTAAGCATCAACACAGTTATAAACCTAAATCAGTATAGAGGGATTTATGTTTGGATATATTTTAGAGCTCTTTCCTGACCATGAAAAGTGTTTGGTATGACACTTTGGTATGGTATAGCTAAACTATGGCTCAGCACATACACACACACACACACACACACACACACACACTGGCCCCTGGAATAACAACATCCAAATTCAGGGCAAATATTCTGCCGGACATTTCACAGAGCTCCAGAAGATTGCCTCAGACATGAGGGAAGTCTGATGGCCTGAGAAATGAAACAGTAATTGGAGAGATGATGCTTTCACAAGCCTTACTTTGCTTCTGGAAGCTTCTACATGCAGTATGGTGCTTTGCCCTATCTTCACTCACAGAGATCGGGTATTTCTGAGTTGTTTGTTGTTCACAAACACTGCTGAATACTTAACAGAAATGCTACTGATCTTGCAAGGCTGATGTGAAATTTCCTTTGATGTCACAATACAGTGGCTGTAAGCCTACCCACTAAGGAAAATCATTCTGGCATTGGTTTTGTATTCCTTACTTTTGTTTAAACTCCTTTCTTGCAGAAAGTAAAACATTCTGTATCCATACAAAGGCCTCTTGCAATGAGATGGTTGCTTAAATATTATTTATGTATTCTGCTGGTCAAAAAGAAACAGTACATTTTATACAGTATTCTACAGCATGATAAAATAAAGGACTAAAAAAAGGAATTCTCAATCCTTAAAGGTTTAAATCTTGTGTATGAGTCATGGTTTAACTACTGGGAGGTTTGTCCATTGGTTCACTTGATGCTGAGAATATGTGAATATAGAGTATTCACATGTGACTATTTTTCTGCATGCATTGCAGTTTTGCCATCTCTTTTACACTTGTCTCAATACATTGTCCACCTTCTCCTCCAGAGTGCTTTACCAAAACACATCTGAGCACCCCAGTTCCAAACCTCTTCATATTTCACCCAAAATTACAACTGCTGCTATAACTATAGCACATGCTGTCTCTCAGCATGACAACATTGGCAGTCAATGTGAAGTGAACACAAAAACTGAAACTTGAAACAAAATACTTTCTTACATATGTTATGTGCAGTATACGTTATGTTATATATTAACTTAATACATATATTAAGTGAATATTGCAATACCAAACTATCTAAGTGACATTTCTGTGCATTGGTGTATCTCTGGCAATGCAAATTACATATACCATGACTGAATTCATTCATCTTACTGTAATGCAAGACATTGGAAGTACCACCTCGAGACTCCTTTGTGCAAAAAAGGACACTGTCTGGCTTCCATAGTCTGTAGTTGTATGGTGAAAGTGTTAAGATTGCATTGAGATAAGTGTAAAAAATATTTGGCAAAAAACTATAAAAAAACAAACAAACATCCAACTGTATCTCTGGGTGACACTATGCCATCAATAATGGTTTTAGACATGGAACCTTAGGATCAGGATCAGGCAACAAAGACTCCAAGTGTGACTGCCTTTTCTTCCTCGCTGAAATTATGGATGTATATTTCAAATTATGATTACAGTCCCTGTGCACAGAAATATGGCCTCTGTGATGGGACATGGCCATTTGTAATAATGGTGTGCTCTACTTTGGCTGAAGGACACTGCTAGCTGTCGCAAATCCCCCAATCTCTCTCCAAATTACTTAACCATTTTAGACCCCATGTGTCAGGAATGTTCCGACTGTTCCCTCACAGAGACAGCATTCTGCTTCATTAAATTTGGAGTTGGATTTCATGCCGTTAGAAGGCGAGTCGCTATTTTTGCCTCAACAGTGCCCACCTGCCCTGTAATTAATAAACTCTTGCCATTTAGTCCAGCACTCCATCTTGATCTTTGATTTACCTGTCAGAAGCTATTAAACCCCCTCCCAGATATTTGCAGAGAGCCAGCATGAGACCTTGTCAGATCTGCATCAAACTGATTCAGTTGGCATTTTGAAAGCCTGGACAAAAATGGAGGTGGAGGTGGGGGGGAAGGGGAGAGAGGCAAGAGGGTCATGCTTACATAATCTGTGATAGACCTACTACACCAGACCAATTTACTGCTTCCAAAAAATAAAAATAAATAAAAGTGACAAATAAGTGAAAAATAAAAAATTGCTTGTATGCATGTGCTTTGAATGGGAAATACCAACACTACACACATTGCATGGGGCTTTGCGTTGTCACTGTACAACATAAAGCTACCTGCTACAAGTGTTGTTTTACTGTCTGTTCTGTAAGAATGGGCGGTCTTGTGCCCATCACTGTGCTATACTATCTACAGCACTGCACTTTCAGCTTAGGTGTTCCATGTATGTTTCTGTTGATTTCATGCTGTTCTTTAACTCCATATCTTCACTCTATTTGAGAGCTCTCAGTGGATGCATGGTGCTCTTCAGCAAACACAAACATTAAGTTCTCCTTCTACAAGTCAGCGGCCTCATGCTCCCTCACAGCTCCAGCAGTTATTGGTGGTGATTTATTAGGTGTTGTTATTGGATTTATTGGGCTCTCTATCTCCAACATCCGTTACTTGCCTGGGTCACACTAGTTCAACTGTCTCCAGCAGGATGGTTGATTGGTTTGGACCGATGCCACCATCTTCAATTAGCACACAGACCAGGAGGTATGCTTTGAGGCTCACCACTCGTGGTCCCTATTAAGTGTAGTTTCTCACCTATAATTTTAACAGCTGCTTTTACAGTCACATACTGTATATAGATCTCAAAACAAATAATTGAAGAAGCAGAAATTGCTCCAGTTATAGATACATGTAAACATAAAGCTACCTTTGGGAACCCATGTATGGGTAGCATCATTAGCCAGCAGTATAGCAGCCACAGCTTTTCAGACTTAGCATTCAAATGTATTTCCTTAAGCCTCTAATCTGATCAAAGAGGCCTTCTCCAGTTCCTCTCAGTGCTGTCTTGGGAATTTCTTTTGGCCACTTCAGAATGTTCCTTTGCTGTGCTTAGATCTTAACTGGATGTCTCGAGCTGCAGGGCCAAAGTGCCACCTCAGCTTTGTGGGGAAGAAAGACAGCTGAGGGAAGCAGAACAATCCCAGCTCACACTGCTCCTAAGATCCAGCGAACAGGGCAGCACTGCTCAGACACAGACCTGGGGAGCATGACTGAAGCCCACAGTGATGTCTCATTTGTGTTCTTACATTGCTCATGTTCCCATATGAAGGCTTTGCAGCAGATATCTAGCTCATTCTAAGTGACTGTAGTGACAGGTAATGGCATTCATACACCCTGGAAGCCACAGGCTCAACTTGACTATTGGGTTGGATTTACTAAAGAAGACCCCAGTGTCCAGAAAGATAACAGACCCATGTAGAGTCAGTCTGAGGCAATCAGCTACAAATTAATTGTTTCCTGATATCCCTATTCCAAACTCTTATTACCATGATAAACACTTTAGTATTAGAAGTAAAATATGTCCAAAGATACAAAATAGAAAAATTGATTTTGAGGTGAAAATCTATATGAGTCAAATCTATATGTAGCCAAAACCCGAGGTTGTTTTTGACATAATTCAAAATGTCTAACCGTTATAATCATTCCATTGCCTGTTATCACACTAGAGTTGTGAGGCCTGAAACAGCTCATTCTTGACATTGTAAGTTTGTTTCATGGACTGAGCTATTTATGACAGAAAGTCATTAAATAATTGAAAGAATACCAGGCCACAGGTTCAAAGCCTCGGTATCTGTATGGTTATAATCTTTTTTTATAACAGAACAGAACCAGATCAAAGGATTCTACTATCATAAATAATAATGTTGAGAAGTTGCTGTTCTCTGTTTTGTGATAAGCCCACAGAAGCATGACTGTCTTATAAGGCCAGACTGTCCTCAGACGCTCCCCAGACCTCCATCAAGGAGGTCAAACATGAAGACGCCTAAAGTTAACAGTTCTTTCTTTTTTTTCTTTTTTTCTTTTTTCAAATGACCTACTTCTTGTGGAAGATGACCATCCAGTTAGACCCAATGCTTTTGGGGAAAAGGCAGTTTATGAATGAATACAATTCAGTCATTGTTATGTACAGACAAATTGGTGGTAGCCCTGAAGTTTTAAAAAGGAACACTGTGTGTGTTTGTGTGTGTGTGTGTGTGTGTGTGTGTGAGGGCTTAGGTGTGTGTGTGTTCAGCTTTGCACATCTTTGATAGGTTTTATGCATTGCCCTCCAGAGCCAATCAACTGGTCTCCCCGAATCCCCATCCCCCAACCCCCCTGTCCCGTGGATTGAATTCTCTGGGCTGTAGCAGTGCACGTGTCCTTTGACATTTACGCAACAATTCAGTACATTCTAGTCATGCATTTATTCATTAATCCATTCATCTGTCTCCTCATGAATACAAATGTGATGATGGTGACCTGCCTTCCCTCACCCATGCTCCACCAGGAAATTTGTCACAGTTGGTACCTTCCCTCCATATGCAAATGTACGATAGCAACAACAATCAGGAAGGTTCTGTGCTGATAACTATGATTGATGAAAAACAGGTTGTGCTCAGGAACGTATGCTTAACATTTGCATGGGCCCAGAAATGCAATTGACACAACAGTACAGTTCTGCAGAGCATGCACCCCTCCACATTCAGAAGACTCTCACTCATTTTATGGCGCATGCGATTCTTACTTCCTCTAACTTCCTTCCTTCATTAATGAGCGCATAGTGGCACTCAAGTAATCAGTGTTTACTATGGCTGCTGTGCAAACAGAACACAGGTTTGTTTTTGTTTTGTGTTGCTTTGGATGGTGTCCATGGCTGCATGCAGGCTTCCTGTGTGAGCTACTTGGCAGCTCAGCATCAGAGAACCTTGCCCCCTTCTTTTGGGTGTCTCCCATATACACTTGGCTATGTACTCAGTCATGTGTTCACATTCACTAAATTCACTCAAGGTGCTTGAAGCTATGTTTCACATCAGTTCTAATGTTGACAATATTTGAAAATGTTTCACCAACAAAAGTTCTGTGTCATATTAACTTTTAGTTCTACTTTACATCAAAGTGTCCTTGTTACAGTGTATCTACATCATTAATTATAGTGTAACTAAGGGCTTGTTTACACATGCACACACACATATATATAGTTACATAACAATTATTTTTTTTATCCATTTGGTTTTTTTTTTTATTGCGTTTCCACGTATCCAGTGGAATCCACAAAATCCAGCGTTCTTAGAAATATTAACTTTGGAGGGCGTTTTGAAAAATATCTGGATAAAACTTTGTTTATGAGTAAATGACAGGCCCAAACAGATAAAAAAAAACATACCCATTTATAAAAATATCAAGATACGAGTAAACAGGGCCTAAGTGTTTACTCAAATGTAATATCATAGTTAATGAGAATAGATTAGTAATAGGGTAATACATGATTGTGGGCAGAGTATTGTGATTAGTGTTTCCTACTACACATGTACCAACATTTAGTAATACACATGAACATTACTACGTAAGTATATGGTTTTACACTGTGGAAAAAAGTGAGAGAAAAATTATAGTATTGCATTGATGACAAATGACAAGTTGTGATAACCCATGATATTCATAACGTAGTATTTACTGAAATGAATTGACAAGAAGATTGGAGATGCAAGATGGAGTGGGAGAAATGAGCACACAGATGAGGTACCAGCAGGGGCAGGAGCATAAATCTCCTGTATCCAAAGTGTCTGCTCATAGAGCACAGTGGAGACAGGGAGAGAGGTAGCTCATGTTCTTTGTTTGCCATGAGTGGGGGCTTTGGACTCTGATAAGGCTAGCCCAGGCCTTAGATCTTCTGTCACATGGTGCAGGTGTGAACGCCACCGTGCTGTAGCCCCCTCACCCCCATGATTTACACCGACATGGGAGACAGGTGTCATCTCCTTTGTAGCGTGACTTTTGACCCTCACTTACAGATGAGGTGAGACCCAGTGCCTGACCATGGTGACTCGCACAGGTGAGAGCTGATTTTATTTCCTGGCACATACTGGGTCTTCACTTTCTCATTTTCACTTCTTGACATCACAATACAGTTTCACAAGACAAGATCTTTTACAAATCGCAGACAATTTTTTTTTTTTTATATTATCTGCATGTTGGGAAAATTAATTTATTAAAATCCAATCCATTCCAATTCAAGCAAATATGAAGTGAACTTTCAATGGTGACTCCAACCTCCATTGAGCAGCAGTAGTTGTCCATCAGTACACAAAAGTGAGTAATGTAAAAGTTGACTTAGATATGCATTTGCCATAAAAGGGTAATTCTGAGTCATGCTTTGAAACAATCTCGAGGCTTATAGTCCGTGTCTTTCCCTCTAAACAACACCAGTATCTACATGGGGCTATTTACTTTCCACTCACTTGAAGCATGTCCCTCATTGTTAAGCACCACATGTCCCCTCCCTCTCTGTCTGTATGTAGCAGTACTGCCTAGATGCTGACAGATGTCTCACACTCATGAATATTCCACACACCACCATACCCAACGCTTTCCACGCGCCTTTGATCTTTATTTCAAAAGAGACTTCTGTCTATGCCCATGCCAAAGACTTTTGGTGACTCACTGTACATTTGCTGTTGCAACCTGTTTGTTTGAAGGCTGAATAATGGCCCACTGATCATGACAGCAGCACGCCTGACACCTCCCACCATTAGGCTTTTGTTTCTTTCACAGCATATAGTGGCACTTTGACAAATGTATCACCTGCAGAGAGACAGGCTTCTATTACACTCAATATGGTGATTTATGAAAAGAAACAATTAAAATTACTGGTTGCCATTTTTCTTTTTGATGAATGGTTGAGAAATGCGCAGATACAAACACTGAAGAGGTGTGGATCTGTGCAGAACTGTCTTCCTGGGTTAAGACAGATGCAATAGCAATGTAATGCTGCTATGCTATGTACAGGAATAGTAAATTAAAATAGGCAAATGTAAAAAATCAACACAATTGAATTAACATGTAAGTACTAAAACATATTTGCATGAATAAACACTAAGATGGCAGGCGGTAAGATGGATTTCCAACTCCCTGTATGCTAAGCAGTAGAGAGTAATCCCCTGTTTGTGTACTGGCTACCTGATAATAAATGGGACTTTGTTAGCCTCTGTGTATTGGATGAGATTATATGTATGGCGTTTCATTAAAGCATGCTGTGACAGTCAAATGAAAGATACACACTCGTGTTACTCAACAGTTATACAAATGTGCTCCAATGGGAGAGGGGAACTGCATTTTCCTCCCACCATTGTAACAGGAATGCACTCAAAAGCCTGGAACTGTAAGACAGCCCATGCGTGGAGGAGTTTGTGGGTACAGCAATGTGAAAGCTGCTATTGTAAACACTTGGAGATGGGTGTGAGGACATGGTCCACTGTGACACATTCCCATTGGAAACAATGAGTCCCCACCATCTGCAGTCTGGAGGCATGGTCCCTCTGCTGCCCCCTCTTGACCCTGGCAGAGCAGCAATGAGTGCCCCATTCACTGGAACCCCATACTCACTAATGATATTGGTTACTCTCAACACTTTCCTTTGAACCACGGCCCACTCTCAGGACTCTTTTGTTGCACGGGCACACTGGAGTATCCTCTTCCAGTCGCCATCGCACAGCCCCGCCAGCCCCAGGCCATTCTTCCCAGCCACCTGCGCCAGCTCTGTGGCGATGGGCTGTGTGGGCATGCTCTCTCCAACACAGGACTACTCTCATTAGGACACACTTCTCAGGACATATTTGGAAGCCCAGTTGAACAGTATTCAAATATTATTTAATCAATAAAAAGGGTGTGTTCAGAACTCAAGGTCACTGTACATCGTTGAAATGTAGTGATATTTTTTTATCACTCAGATAAATGAAATACTGTTTTCTGATTGGGTGACAGGGTGTTATTCCCCAATAACGGCACACCTATGACATAGATCTGGTAAAAAAAATGAATCACCATTCCATATCAATGCTTTTTTGAATGGTAACTATAACAGTCATTGTAAACGGCAGTTAAACTTGCAAGCAACAATGGAATCAGCTGTTATCAAGCTAAACGTGGTCACTAACCAAAGAAAATAGTACAGCAATCAAACAGGTTAGTTTCTTTTAAAAATGAAACGGCTTCGGCATTGTGCTATTCTTTGCCCATGCCTCATCCGTTACTCCATTATATCGGGACACCTTGGCGGCTGTTTTCCCTAACATAATAGTCACACTTCCTAAAGGAAATATGTCTGAAACACCGAGGGTGTCTAATAAAAGATCTATTACTTTGCATTGTTCAGTGGTGAAAAAAAAACATGCACAAATGCGTGTGTCTTTTGTCACTGTGAGCTGTGCTCTGCGTTTCCAGGAACAGATGGCTTGTACAGTGTGGGCTAAAATAGGAGATTGCTTTTATCCACTGTGGTCAGCTTCATCGCTGCTCCTCTCCAGCCCTCTTTACGAGCCCTTCCTGGATTGAGGCATTTCATCTGCAATGCCAGAATAAGCACTGAAGACAGAGAACACTCTCTCTCTCCCTTACACACACACACACACACACACACACACACACAATATGTCGGGCAAGCCACTGTTACCACAGGGGCAGCTTAATAGCTACAAATGTAAAGACCTAATCAGCACATCAGCTTGCAAATGATTTCACCAGAGCCCTGCTTCCAGTGAGCAACAGTCAATCAATATGTTGACTAATCAGTACATTTGCATCAGATGAGCTCCTGATTTTCATGAGTGGTGATAAAATTGAGTTGAGACATGTTGACAGGGCAAACAAAGACACGCTGTCATTATTTCACATTATTGGTAACTTGCATTGTCAACACACTGAGTTGTGGTGAGCAGAGATGGCTGATCCAGTCTTTGGGCTGAAATAGAATGACTATAATAGGAGAGATATGAAATAATGGGGAATGGTGGTCCAATTAAAAGTCATTTGAATAAATGAGGTGTACTGTGCATCTAGTGAATACTGTAATTTAGTAATAAATTATTGTGTGTTTAACAGAACATAAGAAATTTATATGGATCAACTCATCCCATGGTACACCCTGGAGCTACTGACTGAATGCAGTTGCATGCAGCTAGGTGGAGCAAGTTTTCTGATAACTCTTCCCATTAACTCTTAAGCATGATGGGGTGCATGATTGTGCTCTGACGTGGCTGGAAGGGCCAGTAAGAGGGTTGTCTCATTGGCATAGGTGTTGTATTTCTGTGTGCTCTATTCAGGTTTGAAGAGCCCTGCTTTCACTAATCGCTTGCTAATTACTAATTGATTGATTGTATTTACCATGCCAGCCTATCATGTATGGTAATCTATGTAAAGAATTGTAGCTGCTGTCTAAGTTTATTGAGTATATGTCCATGTGGAGGTTCACTTGACTTCTCCCATTGTCACAGGTAGGGAGCTTTGGGATGGGATGTTTCTCTATCCCCCATCCACTGATATATTAGCCATTTGCATGTGTGTAGATCCTATTATTGTGGACTCCTTTCCCCCTGAAGGTGCACTCATGGACACTAATTCATGTAATAAGCCTTATTCCAAAAATCTTTGTTTCACAGAAAACATCAAATCCACCCAACATCAGAAATTTATCAGACCACATCCTTTTCATCCTGTGATGAATTTGCAGGTGGTTTTATTTCTCTAAGCACAGTACTAACACATAGTCAGGGCAACAGAGCGACTCTGAGCAGTGATAGATTGGTTTGCCCTTGTTTGTAGAGTTATGGTCCTCCAGAACATGCATCACAAAAGAGTGATGAAGTACAGCAGCAGAGTGCACTGGGAGGTGTGCGTGTGTGTGTGTATGTGTGTGTGTGTTTGTGTGGTGTGAGCCCACTTCAAGATGAGCAAGCTCTTTAACCTCAGCCTCCTTCCTCTGAAAGATGCCCTGCTCTAATTGGCCTGGCAGGATCCAGGCTGCCATGCAGCACTAACACCGCTGCCTAATTTAGCAGACTTATTAACAGTGGCGTGACATGGCCAGAGCGGGCCAGGGAGAGAGCGCCTAGTGGCAGCCCTGCTAGACACATCCCTGGCAGAGAGTGTCAGGGCACTTATTCTCCTGCTGTTCCATCAGACCACCTCCACCTGACATGTGCAACCCCTTCCCACACTGACACACACACACACACACACACACACATACACACAGGCTCTCTCTCTCTCTCTCTCTCTCTCTCTCTCTCACACACACACACACACACACAGACACCCGTGCATCACACACAAGCTAACACATGCAGACACCCACAGGCACATGCACACACTCACACTCACACACACAGCCTTAGTAACAGGACAGTGTTTTGGGTGAATAAATCAGTGTGTGTGTGTGTGTGTGTGTGTTGGGGGGGTGGGCAGGGGAGAGTGGGCAGGGGATAATGCTAAGGGCTTTACTCCCTGCTCCCCTGGGTGTTCACCCATCCCCATGAGCATGTCCAAGTGAGCCATCACCCAAGACAAGCCATCAGCCCCCAGCCAATCATGACAATAATGGGTATCCTCCCACACAGACTCCATCCCATCCCTCACCACTGCACGGGCACAAATAAACACTAATCTCTAATGACTGTCATCAACTTCCCAACAGTTTTTTTTCCCCTAAAGAAAAAAAAGTGTTGAAAAAAACAACTTGGAAATAATCAAAAAGTTGTGAATGTTGAGCTGAGGAGCGGTGGCTGCATAATGCATGAGATGGTAATGTGGAGGGAGCAACATGGAGAGAGGAGCTCTGGCTTTGTTTCATGTGCAGCTCTGCAGCCTGTTACAGTACAGCCATCGCTTCTGGCTGTTTGCACTCCGCCGCAGGGCTCTGCCTTTGAGGCCAGTAATGAAGATCTTCTGCTGACAGGATTCTTCATCGAGTGGCATGTGCAGCACGGGGCCAGCCCTATCAGTTTATGGCCCAGGATAAAATGAATACATCCCACCCCCCACCCCCCCAACACACACACACACACACACACACACACACACACACTTCTGCTCATGGAGTGGATCCACCAGAGCAAGTCCCATAAGCATCTATTATCACTCATTAATCTAATGAATACCAATCAGGGCCAATCAATGATGCAGTCAGTGGGAGTGAGTGGAGCAAGTGTATGTGATCACTTAGCTGCCTTAGTTGTGCTGGCTGATTGACAGGCATGCAGCTATCAATAAGGCGAGTGACAATGTTGATGCGCTTTTAATGAGGACCTCCACAACTGCTCTGGTTGACTGCATGCCTTCCATATTCTCTTTGAGTTTTTATTGTGTGCACTGCCTATGGATAAGTGCTGGAGTTGTAATTTCATGGCATGATACAAATGTCTGCAGTGTGTCCAGTGAGTACGGCTCAGGGATAAAAGCTATTTATATTTAATATAAGCCAATTTTCGCTTGGCTTAATGAAATGCCAGCAGTAGTTGTTTCAGAGTTCGAGGCCTGTTTGCGAATTGCCTTCCTTGCCTTCAGTACGGAAATGTGTACAGTGGAAGGAGAGTGTGTCCTCGGGCCATGGTGAACAATGTAGGGATCTTTTTTAGACTGCCACTTAATTTAAACTTGACACAGCTGTCAATGAGACTGACTGTGTCTGGGAGGCACCAGTGTTAGTGTGCAGCAGTAAACAATGCTGAGTGCACATCGCTTGATTTACCTTTGGCATAATTGCACAAACAAATGTTTGGCTGTAGAGGTTTCTTATGCTCCTAGGAAACACTCGCATGCAGCAGTGGGTGGGCACAAACAACACCATCAAGAAAACTTGTGTATGCTGTGGGCATGCTTCAATACATCATAAAGGCAGAAAACTCTCTCAGCAAAAGCCTTCTATTTGCTATGAATCCTGAGAGCAAAAAAAATTTGTATTTTACAGAGAAATTGAAGAATCCCTAACACTTCATCGCAATCATTTTGTAGTAGTATATAGTAAGTAGATCATGACAGAAGCATCTCTCCAGTAGCTTAAGGGCCTGCCACAGGGTCATGTAAGTTTTCCTGCCCAGGCCTGTAATGCATTCTGTTTGCTGTGGGATGAAAGGCTGGCCATGCCTACACAGGGAGCCAAACGGAGACATTCATTTGAAGTATACAGAGAGATGTGAGTCAAATGAAGAAACATTAAACAAACAAGGCACAACTTCTCTGTTCATTTTTTAAACTTCCAGTTAATCATCATTTAATGAGTGGGGGGAAGAATTGCCTAAGAACACACAACAATATGTAATTAACCATCTCAGTATTTCTTAACTTCTCTTAATTGGGCTCATGGATTGGACAAAATTAAAGCACAGATGAATCTAAAGCAGGATATTTTAAGCTACGTGTCTTCATTGTTTTGGCAAATTTAACATTTGATTTGACATGGAATGCCAAACCCCAGCTAGTGTTAGCAATTACAATGTCTTTGCATGAGTCAGATGCATTTGACACATAGAGCGTGGAACATGGAGCACAAGCATGCCTTCCATCTGTCCTGAGTCTGATTATTTCAGATGGGCACTGATTCAAAACATGTGTTTCTCTATTCCATGGTGAGTTCAACAAATCCAGCACACTTACTGCCCATACATGAACAAAATAGACAGACTTAATGGGTCATAAATTCTCAGATGGTTAAACTGTATGGGGTATAAGTCTGGGTGTGGGGCATATATATATATATGGTTTTTTTTACGTTTTTTTTTTTTTGGTTTTTTTTTTGGGGGGTGGGGGTAGTAGGAGAGGGTGTAACAGGATGATTGGGGAACATAGTCAGAGTCTCTCACTGAGGGCAAATGAGTGTATATCCCCTCACAGCCTGAAATGATAATAAAGTGGAGGCAGAGGAGAGAAATGGGGCAGCTCTTTAAAGCCTTTCCATCACAATGGGGAGGACAAAAAAAGTCAAATTCCAGCACTCACTGAAAGCAAGCCTCCAAACTGCTGCCTGGAGTAGCATATGTAAAGAGTGTCCCCCTAATCACCATTTTGTCACAGTTTAAGTCAGCTTAGTACAAAGCACTCACCTATACTCATATTTATTCATTTTGTGCTGGTGGACTTGATGGATACTGTGCTGCAAATCTGTCCCAGGTCCCTGTGGAGCCACAGCACAAGTGGCCAAATGTGCAAGTCCAGTGCGAGGTTAAGAATGAGGAGGATGTAAACATTTCTTTATCCCATTAAGGCTGCTACTGTCATTCATTTCCAGAATCCTTCCTATGGCATTAATGTCCCTATTCATCAGGAATGCAGGGTCATTACCCCAGCTGAGTGGGACAGGGGACACAGCAAGGCTGGTAATGAATAGAGTAATTGTGAAGGTTTTTAATGGATGTTATAGCTTATGGAACTCAGATTGAGAGCTAAGGTGAGGTGGAGGTCACCACTCAGTTGTGTGTTTTTGAGAAACAATAGGTTAGCCTGCTTATCAGTAAAATCTCAGTTTTTTTTTTTTTACATTGAGGTGCCAAGTTAAAAGGGGGATAATCAGGCAAAAAGAATAATCTCCTCGTGGCAGGGATCCCTTCTAGTGCTGGCCAGATAGGTGCTGGCTGGCTGGAGTTATTGGTATTGCAGACAGAGAGACAGGAGTTACCACTCTCATCCTTCCCTTTTTCTCCTGCCGCCAGAGCTACCAGAGAGGCTTAATAATATCCCAGAGGCACAGATGAAATACTTTCTCTACAGTGGCTGTTTACTGAGAAGAGTGTTTGAAGTTGAGCCCAGGATGTCTTCATTTCTCTACCAATGGAATGTTCCAAGGGGGGAAATTGTAATTCATATAGGGGGGTTCAGAAAAAGGCAGAAAGAAAAAGAAAAGAAACCCAGGCGTGTTCTCCACATATGTGCTATATCTAACAGGAGGCAGGTTATTGCCGGTCGTCAGTGGGCTGGTTTATACGTTATTCTCATGAGTAGAGTACAGGAGAAAGTGGAATAAAATGTTTACTTTTTTATCAGAGCAAGAGAGAAACCCCCCAAATTAAGTCATCCATTGGCAGCCTAGACTGGATAATGATTCATATAAAACATCTGGCTTTCAGAAGACTTCAGTTTACATATCCAATAGTCTCTTAACTCATGAAAGGTGACACACCTCCTGACCACTCCAGGTGCAGGTGACACTATTTCACAACCATGTGACCATGTGGATTTGTGAAGAATGATATTCAATAACCTTGTACAATGCACCTGTTATTAATACTCCTGTTATTATTAAATAAGGGTTGGCAGATTGTGATTTCAAAGTCCCCCTCATACAATTAGGCATAATCAGTATTGAAATACAAGGGCTACAATGTGGGTGTCAAGGTTCCACCTGTCATCTATGCTTCAGTTCACAGTGACACAAGACCAAGCATAAGTCATTCGCATCCCTGGGCTTTGTTGTGCTGCTTCAGGCTGCTCAGCTGGGGCCATTCACTTGATAGACTTCATGTTGTTACGGGCGTTTATTTTTTTGAAGGGTGAGGTGATGAGTCGTACAAGGCCTGTTAGTAAGAAACATTGTAACTGCATGCTTGTGCTGTGTTAATGGGATTGAATGACTGCTATTTTCTTCACTCAGGTCAGGTGGCCTTTTAGAACCATCCTCACAATAAATTTATTTGATTCATCAGAAGGTCCTTGCATAGCAATGATTTAGTGGAACGATCACAGATAAATCAGGGCCTGTGTTAGTTTAAGCAGATCTTAAATATCCTGCTTTACAAGGGGATCAGACAACAGCTCCATTTAACATAGCTACACTCATTTCCAGAACATGACAATCTAATTAATCAGCTTCTTAACGTACATTGACTTTCAGCCTGCTTCATATCTGTATGCTATATCTGTATGCTTCATTCCTACCTCTACCTCAAGTGAGATGGTGTCAAACACTACATGATTAGGTTAGGAATATTAATTCCCTGTCAACACATATATCTCCATTAATAGCTTTGCACATGTACAATACAATACAATACTAATGATGCCTTAGCTAAATTTATGTTGCTTAGATTTCATCATATAACTTGTAGATCTACAAAAACACTGCACAAACCCCTATAACAAAGACTGCTGTATCTACATGTCATTGCCACCAAACAGCCTTCCCTTATTAACCAACATGATGAGCAGGATCTTACTCACCATCCAAATGCTATTTTGCCACTGCAAAACCCTAATAATGACATTACCCTGCATGATTAGTCACAGTAATGGGATTGGCTTTATGAATTAAGTGAACAACATATTTCACTCTAAATCTATATGCAATTACTCCTGATTAATGCCAGCACCCCCATATGTACATAAAGAGGCTAGTCAATCTGTAGACTGCACAAGGATCAAAGCCCACAACCCTCAGTGCTTTAGAATGTCTAATATCAGCTGTCTAATTTTGACTCTGCAATTTCCTTTTGTATTTTCTGCTGTTCCCAGTTTCTCTAATAGCTGAGTTATGTACAAACATATTGTTTTTCTCTGAAAATTCTCCCTCATATTCCAGTTATGTTCAGTGTTAGCCATAGACACCGTGTTTCTCCCTCATATTCCAGTAATGTTCAGTGTTAGCCATAGACACCATGTTTCCCTGCCCTGTGGATGCTGTTCATCAGCCCACTCTTTAATCATCAGCTGATTTACAGCACACGACAAAAGCATAGTTTCCAGACTGCACAATTCTCTGTTCAAGGTCTTAACACAGTGCTGATTGATGGAGTCTGTGCACATTGTCAAAGGGCACGAAACACAGATTACATCAAGACACTGTTTATTGTGTTTAAAATATTAAAATTGTACTAACCATCAAGAATTGTGACTCAAGTGATTTTGACCATTCCATTTACCCAGGCTTATAAGCAAACCATAGCATTCCCTGCATACAGCAGCAGACATGATGAGGGCACAGTAGTAGATCAGCATGAGATGTGGTCGGTTTGTGCTTGTAAACAGCAAAGTCTTTCTTCTGTGTAAACACTGTTCTTGTCCCTCCATCTCTGCCTGTAATGTTGTAAGCGCTTCTGTTTACAGACTTACTGTACAGACTACAGCTGTGGAACACCTCCAGTACTCCAGCAAACAAATGCCCATTGCATTCTTGCACTTCTACGGCATGTCAGTTTATTTCAGTGCGCCACTGAGGCCTGTGTTCTGTGTAGCGGTGTGACGGAGTGTGGCGTGAGGAAGAACTGGGGGTCAGAAGAAGGTTGCTCTGAGCTTGCAGGTCCACTCAGTGAGCCTAGTTGGCAGCCTGGCTGACAGTACTGAAGGCCTCTGATTAAAGACACCAGGAGAGGCAGGATATGGTGGGAGGAATGAAAGAAGCCGTCAAACTGTCAACCCAGTCGTAAAATAGCTACCAGTGTGCCGAAGGACACCACTCACTTCAGCTGACAGCTCTCTTCTTTTCTCCCAACATCACTTGCTCTCTCTCTCTTTCTCTCACTCATTCTTTCTCTCTCTTCATGTTTTTTCTCAGCAAACTGGAAGTCCTTGTTATGATTCTCTTCATCCTTGTATCCAGTTCATTTAGCATTCCTTCACCATATATAATGTGTTCCCATCAGTGCACACCCACACACAGGCGCTGTCATGCTTTATATACTGCTGGGAACACAGAATACATCTGGAGCATCGCAAGAAGCATATGAAGCCTTGCAATGAAAAGTTGACATTAAGCAAAGCAACATTAATAAAACTGAGGTGGACTGTAATACACTGAGAAAAACTGAGAACACAGTAGAAATAGAGAGGGCTGAAAGTTGGTCAACTTCCTCCAGTCTGTTTCCGATTTAACTAGAGATGTATTATGGATCTCCCAGCCGTGATGCATGCACTCCAGAGAAACTAATCCTCTAATGCACAACACTGACATTGCATTTGCAAGAAGGCTTACGAGAGAGGGATTCATTTCACTGTAGAGATGAACATATAGCAACAACAGTCCAGAATTTCCCTATTAATGTCATCAGGTTCCAGTCCATAGGTGAGGTCCATTAACAAACAAAACAGACCATTTTAACAATAGGTTGACATACTATCCATGAACATGGGCAATCACCAAATGCAGATCTAGGCTACATGATTGTTTCTTATGCTTTAATATCATTTGAGGATGAAAAGATGTCCTATATCCTCGAGCTTTTCCATTGAAACAAGTGTTGCAACACCAAGTTACTGTTTGAGTGCACTGATTAACAGTCATGGCCAGTACTTCAGAATTCATCTGAAATATTTAACATCCTGTCAGACAGTAAAGGAGATGTAAAGGACGTGAACCAGCACTCATTTACACCAGAGGATACAGCATCAGCAAAGAGGCTTCTCACTATGCAGGAGTTAACTACTGGAAAGCCCTGGGGGAGGTAAACATGATATATATGGGGGGGTAATCCGCTCAAAGCATTTTACTAATATCAGCCGGATTCAGCACTCTGGAAGTGAGCGCCAGCCCAGGGATGACTGCAGAATAAAAGGACTGGGGTCATCCTGAGGTTACAAAACATGACTGATTAATCAGCTGACATGTCTGTCCGTCTGTCTGGCAGATAGTCTCTCTGTCTGTCTGTCTGTTCCTTCAGTCTGTCAGTTTGTCTAATCACTTGTGTATTTCTAGTTTGTATAAAGGAATCCGCTTTTTGAGTCAAGATGACTAGTGGATGAGGATGTGTGCAGGGAATATAAATGTTGGGCTCTGATTTGCCATACCCTTCTGGGAAACACAGGCCTGCAACTTTTATGACAGATGGCTTGTAGATAGAGGCTGTGAGTAACAAAATTCATATAGAGGAAATGCAGAAAAACCTACATAATGTACAGACTGCAGCTTGCACCAGGCACACAGACACACACACACATATACACACATGCACACCCACACACAATAGACACTGCAGCTCAAAGCTGGTGCTTAGGGAGTTTTGCAGTGGTTGGTAAAGAGTTGCTGCTGGTCTTGAAGAGGCATGCTGGGAAGTTTTCACTGGATGTTTATTCCCTCAGCGCTCTTTGAACTCTCTGGAGGATCTCTTCCTCCATCTGCTGAATCTTAGCCCACGGGTGTATCCTGGAGAGGCATCTTAGAAATGCACATATGCACACGCAGGCCAATGCCCAAAAACACAGAGCTAGGACTGTTAGGGGGATCTCAGTGCCCACACAGGCAATATGGTTATGATCTAATTGCTGCACCTGACGAATTTCTGTACTCATCCTTTCCAGGTATAAAATCATGGAGCAGTTTAAGAGATGTGTTAAACTGTAATAACTTTAGAATACTATTTTATCCCATAGCTGTGGAGAAGGGTACAGTTCCCTTGCTGGTTGGAAGTGGGGATAAGAATCATTTCAGCAAAAATTACTGTTATTGGATGTAACATTTTATTAAAATTTGGATGAAAGCAGAGCACATTCCAGACTACAGACTTCTATGAGACCATATTCATAGATCTATAGATCCATATTCATTCAAGAGGAATAACATGTTTAGTCATGCAAAAGTTGTTCCTATCTAATAATAGCCATGCTATTGTGAAGCTACTAATATCAAAGTGCAATGTGTTTATGGATGCATTAGTCAGAAGTGACTAGTGAGGAGTTGCTGATCTATGGCCATGTCCTCAGTGTGAACATTCCTCGCTCTCTCCCTTCTAGAATGATCTCCTTCCTAAGTCATGCAGGCGGTGGGAGATCAACCTCATGCTGTGTCAGGCTTCGCAATTTAGATCAGCCTCCCTAATTATCCCATGATTCACCTGGCATGTCCAGGTCACTGCGTGGGAGGGGAGAGATATGACAGGTTGCCCTCCCAGCTCTCCTCCTGGAGAGAGCCAGTGGAGGGGATTGCAGAGCTAGTCAATACCCAGTCAAAGCTTCATTTAGTGCTGATGCACCTCTGAGACAGGCCCCAGCGAGCGGGGGGTCCATAGATGCAAGGCTCTGACTAAGATGGATGGCAGAGGGCTCCACAGCCAGCAAGGACGAAGGGACAAGCCAGGCAGGCAAGCAGGTGTGCTGGCAGCAAACACTAAGGAGCCAGCCCCCTCTCTGTCCTCCACTCACAGGCTTACAACCAGCAGCAACGGCAGCATCAGCAGGGAGTTCATTCTGTCGTAAAGAGGTAAGAATGAGATCACAGAGGAGGAGGCGACAGTGGAGGAGGAGAAGGAGGAGGAGGAGGAGGGGTGATGAAGTGTGGTACTCCCTCTCAGTCACCCCTTGTTCTGTCACCATGCTGCAGGAACTCCATGGCTCCTCTGAGGAGTCAGCCATGGAGCTGCTCTGCTGCCCATTACACCTACAGCATTCCATATGCTTCCCACTTTTGCACTCACTCTCTACGCTCCTGAAACACTCTGTTCTCAACATATGCTTTCAACATGTATGTTGAAATGCTTAAATTAATATTATTTATGTGGAAGACTAAACAGGTGAGAACATACCATATAATATGCTACATCTGAGTCAAATGTAACTGAAATAGACATGATCTTTTGAATAGATTTTTTCTGCTCATGGTATTGGCGAGAATGTCACACCTAAATACATCAGACACATACTGAACATACATCATACAAACCTGATTTTTTCACTTTGCATTTTACAATATAAACCAAGACCAAAGTGAATGAAGGTTGCATATCTTAAGGCTCCATCATGCAATCAACTGGAAAAAATGTCTCCATTTCTCTAACCCCTAGAAATTAATTTTGAATGTTGGCCTCATTCACATTGAAATAAACATACATAAGTTCTCCTATGAAGGATGATTCCAACCTCCAACCTCACCCCTATAGCAAAGTTGCATTATGACCAAATTAGGGGAAAACACATTAGTTAGAAGAATTGTGTATCATCCACTACAACACAGCTATCTTATGACATCATTTGTTATATTCCAGTGGTTCTGTTATTGGTCATTGTAATGTGCAGGCTCTGTAACTTTAATCCCCTAATATAAACACAGCAAAACTGCCTTTCAGCCTTAAACAGCAGTAGATCAGCACTGTTTTTTGTATTGCAAAAATAAGCTATTTGCCTTTGCTGATAGTAATTTATAGGTCCAGGCCAATGGTAAAAGCTTTAAATGAAAAGTACTAAGTGATTTTCTGCCCTTTTTGACTCTCTCACCTCATCTATCTCTCCTTCCCAGCAAACTGCGTGCATATTTGACTTGTCATCTTATCAGCAGCTGATAACTTTGGAGGAGTGTAGGTCTGGTTGTTCTTACGGAGACAATGTTTTGGACAATATCTGCATCAATGTCTGCCAGTTGTGCTCCCAGCTGAAATTGACCTGACCTCTTTCTTTCCCACAGTTAATGCGTTTTTAACCTACTTGACTCCACCAGTGAAAATATCGTTGGATTTACCACTCAGTTCGCTGAGGAGGACATTCATAATATAGATACGATAGCCTCCATAAATAAATAAATAATAAAGCCTGTGATTTTCTTCTCAGGCTGCTATTTCCCATCCAGCTCCCAGTAAAAAGTGACTGGCTTGGAGAGGAGTAAATGTACTGTACTCTGCAATGTGTCACTCATCTCAGCCTGGGCTCAGAGGATTCCATGCCAGCTGTCCACAAATCTTCCTCTAGCCCTCCTGCTCATTTGTCATGCTGCCCAGGAGAGGGAACTGAAATGATAGCAGTGACTCTCATCTGTCAGGGCCCTTGCTCATGCTACCACCTGAGCACATGCATCCTGCACCAAACACACAGGTGTCTCGTACACATCCAGCAAACAACGCACAAGTGTGTCCTACACAGCCAAACAGCTACCCATACAAAAGCAACAGTCTTCAGCCTCAGGATTTTTGGGAGTGCAGTTCTATGCATAGTACACAGGACATTTTACTGAAGCTTGGAAGAGAGTCTGACCATTTTGAGCAGCCCGCTGCAGTACCCCTGGGTTGAGCCTGGCTGGCCCCCGACCCTGAATGAATGCAATTTCTGCTGCGGGCTCCATGAGTGATCAAAGGCTAGAGTTGGAGGGCTGAGCCACTGGTGTCTCTTGACAGAAGCCTGGCTGATGGAAAGCAAAGCCAACAGGTGGGCACCAGGCACATCTGAATAATAGAAGCTTTGTAAGGAAAGCTAGATGTAAAGAAAAAGAATGAGTGAGAGAGATGAAGTCTAAGGGTGTGTGTGTGTGTGTGCGTGCATGTGTGTGTGTGCTTGAGGGGGACTAAGGGTTTTTGAAAGATCTGAAGAACAGAAAGTCCAAGTGTTGAACGTTAAGATTTGCTGAGAGGAAAGAATAAAGTTTCAGTTTCACACTGGAAGACACCTTGCACTACAGAACTAAGGAGCACTGAGTGCGGGATTTTATTCTGGCCTGCTACATGATATAGACTACTCAATATTCACCAGTATCTCTAAACACATGGTGGCTTGGTGGTAGTATAATGATCAGGAATGAACATTAGCAAGAGAAAGAGAAATTATTCAGTTTTCAGGTTAGAGTCTAGATCTGATTTGATATGAAAAAATTTCTAGTAGGAACAATCAGGAAACTCACCAAATGTTTCCCCTCCTTAGTGGATGTACCATTTACAAGCACAAAAATTCTTTGTGTCGGCCAAACAGACTCACCAGTCCAACTGGCTGACACCAAATGCAGAGCTGAACACGACGATAGTCATGAATGAACTGATGAATATTACTGTCAAAACTGTAGACATCACATTAATTTACAGCCAGGGACACAGACAAAGTGTGCAGCCAGGCCTATCTCTGTAATGATGTGCAAGCTCTAAAACCAGAATTAATAATGCAGAAATCTGTAGTGGGAATCAGTGCCAAGGAGGACGTTGAGTGGGTCAGGCAGGTTGTGTACAGACGGGGCGGGGGTATAGGGGCAGGGGCAGGGGGAGCTGATGGATGGTTAGTTGGGGCCACTGTGTGCCGCCCCTGTGGCAACCCCGCTGAGTTCAGCTACATCTGCTCTGGGTGGGGAGTTGTGGCTCCTCCATCTCAGAGGGAACCAGGCAGACACTGTGCTGTGAAAAATTTGTCTTGAGCTATCTCTCAGGCAGATAGAAGTAAGAATTCAGCTCTAGTATTGTGTCATGCTGTATTCTACTGCAGCATTTTTTTTATGAATTTCAATGGTAATGAGATGATACAATGTTCAGGGCAGAAATGACTTCCGCATATCTGATGCTCTTCCAGTAAAATTATCCACAAAGTATCATTCTGGTAGCAATGTGTTGTGGTTGTTCTCTCGCTCTCTTTTTTAAGGATTTGGAGGCAGAATGATCTGGTAGTTCTTCTACAAAATGACAGTGGCATCTTTCAAACTATAGCCTACCCTTTTGGAAGAAGGTGTGGTCAAGGAGAAGGAATGAGTCTGAGGGAATGACACACTATGAGATTGCAAAAACTAGAAAGGAGGAAGTGAAGGTAAACATGTATAGATTGATTTGTCATGAAAGCAAAAGTCTACAGAGTGCACAAATGTCCATTCAAATGTGCATGAATGTCAACTGAGCTGAAGGCGTGTTATCCTCATGTAACCTGTGTTAACCAGTACACGCCCACACTCAAACTGGCAACTCACTGCATCACATTACTCTTACTCCAGATTGTATGACAAAAATTATTGCTGTGAATGACACAAGTCTCCCTCACAGGACCAAAAATGTGTAAGTAAGGTAGAATAAGCTCACAATAAGGTATCAATAAGTTAATAAGTTACTTATAATGACTAACAGCTAGTTTGCTACTAATTTGCATACTAATAAGATGCTAGTTAATGGTGAATATGTGTACATTAAGTGTTACCAAAGGTTTGATAGTAGAGAAGGTCTACACATACAATTTATAGCCCAGAGATATACAGTAAGTTGTCAGAAAGTGACCCTTGTGACCCCTGTGACCCATTTCCAGTGAGAAAGATGAAAGATAGAGGTGGAGTACGACTGTGATGCAGACACAAAGTAACAGGTCATGGCTTGCTTGCTTAGCTTCACTGAAGATCCACCTTATGTTCTCTCAAGGCAACAGTTGTGTGTGGGCGTTTATCCTTTCCTCTTTGAATAATTTTGCTATGATTCCAGAATTCAAGGGTCTGTATGTCATCTCCGTGGCAACAATATAGTGATTCCAGTCATGAATAAATACATCTTAAAGAGGAAAAATATACCCCAAATGCTAAGAACGTGAAATCAATATTTTAATTGGCAAGAGAACAATTATCCACTGTTGTCTGCAGTGGTCGCATGGTCATAAGGTTGACTCCCGCAGCATCCATCATTGTCATCTATGGCTAGTAGAGAGCCAAACAAACCTAGAGGCAGACATCACAGACTGCTCAAACCCATTGCTAGCCAGCATAAGAGAAAGATAGCTCTGAATAGTCTCTCATGTACTGCAGCTGAACAGGCAGGTAACAAGCCCAAAAACAGTTATTCAAAGGAATCATTTGCATGGGTACTTGAAAAGGCCTGATGGAGTTTTTGATCCTCCCATGACAAGCCCCCTCTCTGTACTTTGTGTACTCTGGGTACTTGAGTTTGTTCATCTCAGAAGGAACAATGTGGAATAGCAACAGAAACAGAAATAGCACTAAAATTCAGTAACATTCGTACTTCTTGTTAAGGTTGATAACATCTAAATTATGGCCCTTGTGTTTATGAGTATTTGGGTTTATATAGCCTTAAAAAGAATTGAATTTGAGTCTAATTAACACTACGCAGAGCCTCCACAGATCCATGTCCCACCTCTATGCCCCATGCTGTCACTGTACATGCACCTCCCAGAATGTAAAGATCAACCTTGAGGTGATACAGACTGCAAGGACTGTGATCGGACTGGCCATGCATTGATAGTGGTGTGCCCTATAGTAACCTATAGTCAGTGGTTAATTATTCTTGTGCTTGTTTGCTTACAGAGGCTTTGTGAATCACTTCAGGCAAAGTTGTAATGGGAATTGAATTGTAGCTGTTTTTAAGTAACATTTTAAAATCAACATTTTCAGCAAGCAGTTTAGTGGGCAGTTGTGGGAAGTTTTCTTGTTAACATAACATAAGCTGGAGGGTAGAAACCACAGGCAGCTTTTACAGAAATGAAACAAGAAAAGGCCAAGCTAATTAAATTATTATGTAAACATGGTAGTCAATGGAGTATATTGCTCAAACTTGCATTTTTGGTGGTGTGCTAACATGAGATGTTGAAAAGTTCGTGATGGTGTTGATGCAACAGTGTACCTCCCTCAGTACAACCTCCTTGATTTTTACCAATTTGGTTTCAAAAGTGGCCACTCCACTGAAACAGCGCTTTTGGCCATGACAGAAGCCTTAAAAGAAGCCAGAGCGGCAAGTCAATCCTCAGTATTTATGTTGCTTGACCTATCAGCATTTGATCCGGTCAACCATCGTATCCTACTAAAGACATTGACAAACATCAATGTGTTGATGCATGGCATGGCATCAATGTCAAAGTGCGCTTTTTTATGTCACTGGATGATCATTCAATGTGTCATGGCTAGGGCAAACATTTGTGCCACACCACCTCACCATAAGGGTGCCCCAAGGCTCAGTGCTAGGGCCTGTTCTCTTTGCATGTATACCACCTCACTGGGTCCAATCATCTACTCGCATGGCTTCTCCTATCACTGCTTTGCAGATGATAACCAACTCTATTTGTCCTTTCCTCCTGGTGTCAGCAGGAATCTCTGTCTTTCTGACATATCTGCATGGATTAAAGAACATCACTTCCAATTAAACCTCTCCAAAAGGTGCTGGTCAAACAAACCATACATCACATCAGCATCAGGATAGACTCCCTATCTGTTGCTCCTCCCAAGGTTGCAAGAAACCTGAGCGTCATGACTAATGACCCACTGACCTTTACTGATCACATGGTCTCTGTAGCTCAGTCGTGCCACTTTGCTCCATTCAAGATAAGGAAGATCAAGCCATACCTAACCCAGCATGCAACTCAGATCCAGGTACAGACCTTGGTTATCTCTCCCCTTGACTATTGCAATGCCCTCCTGACAGGTCGTCGAGCCTGTGCTGTGACACCATTACAGATGATCCGGTATGCAGCTGCACTTCTGATTTTGGGGCAGTGGTAGCACAGTGGTTAAGGAACCTGGCTAGCATACAAGTAGCCTGAAAAGTTGTGGGTTCGAATCCCAGCTGCCACCGTTGTGCTCTTGAGCAAGGCACTTAACCCTAAGTTGCTCTAGGGGGGACTGGCCCTGAACAATTGATAGTTGACAAGTTGTAAGTCGCTTTGGACAAAATATAATATAAATGCGTAAATGTAAATGTTTTTAACCAGCCAAAAAGAGCACGTCACTCCTCTGTTCACTGAAATCCATTGGCTATCCTTAGTCACTCACATCAAATTTAAAGCACTAATGTTGGCCTACAATGTGATTGATAGATCTACTCCCATCTACCTTACTACCCTTTTTTTTAGCCCTATGTTACCTCCCGGCCACTCCACTCCTCCAAGGAACATCGTCTAGCACTGTTGACTCCTCGCACATGTCAATCCAGACTATTCTCATCTGTTGTTCCACGCTGGTGAAATGACCTTCCAAGTCCTACTAGCGCACTGGAGACTCTCTCCACCTTTAAGAACTTCTTGAATTAATAGTTTTGACTACCTGGAATGCACTTTCAATGCACCCCTCACACACTCTCTCTACTGTACTTTTATCACACTCCACACTTTACATTTACTTTAATTTCCTGTTAGCAAGTTGCACTATTAGTGATGTTTTTAATTATGTTGTAGCTTCAATGCTAATCCTCTTTTTGTAAGTTGTTTTGGATAAAAGCATCTGTTAAATGTATAAATGTATAAAGTTAAAAAAACAATTTGGCTGATCGACAACAAGAGTGTGCGGACAGGTTTCAGACACTTTGGACAAAGTGAAACGATGTGAAAACATTTGATGCATCAGTGTTCAGTAAAATGTTTTTTGTCTTTAAGTCGCTGTGGCTCCTCTGAAATTTAGTAAACCTGTAAAGTTTAGTAAATTGGGCCTACAGAATAAATTAGATCAATTACATGGATAGCTCTCATATAAGCTATTTAAGATGCTATGCACATAAGTTCACTTTACAATCACGTTTGAGAAACACAAGTAAAACTGTAACAAACATTTGCAAGATCACTCACTTGGAACTGATATGGTTAGTTGTTATCAGGAAAACTGGTCCAGATTTTCTGTCAATAATGAGTTCTTATGAGGTTCTCATTTGTCACACCCTGGTTTTCACACTCAGAAAGCATACACATTATACTATCACAATAAATTCATAAAATAAATTCATGAAAGACCCCCCCCCCCCCCCCCCCCACACACACACACACACCACCACCACCACACAAGACAACCTTTGCTGCAAAGGAGACAGATGGAATTAATCATTTTATGTGCTGAACTGACCAGTCCTTTTCAATTTGTGGATGACAGGCTAAAAATATTTCTCATTTTAAGGACAAAGAAAGGCCATTTTGTAATGAATGGGTAACTGGAGGTTGTTTTCCCTACAGGTAAATATTGCCATCCCTCCCGACAGTGACCCCTGATTGGTTTTCTTGGGATGGGATGTGACATGACATGATGAGAATTTGTGATAGGCTAGAAAAGGGTCTTTTATAACAACACATCAGTCCGTACTTGAAGCAAAAGCACTTATTTTGGTATTCATTTTGTTCAGCTCTCAGAATCACATACACTTGCTTTGTCAACATCCTATTATTTTCGCCAGACCTGTGGTGAATGAGGCTATTTTCAATTTCAAAAATAGTATCATATTGTGCTGCAGTGTCAGAGAGGAGTGGATTGTGAGTTAATCATTTTTTGATGGCAAGGAGATTGCTGTGTGACTAATTTCTTTCTTTGCTTTGGGTGATTAATGCCTGGGCGCTGGAGGTCTGGTGTGATAAGAGACAGCAGCTCTGTGTGGACGCTTGTGAAGATAATGCAGGCCATACTTATCAAGGACACAGGAGGAAAGTGTGAAGTACAGGGGATGTTCCATGCATGTGGTCAGAGCCAGATAGTATCATGCATCAGTGGCAATCAATTACATCAGCCCTTCCAGACCCTCTGTGGGATTACAGTGGGGAGAAAAAAGGATCCGGCCACATCATAGAATATTGGCAGAATTGTTCATGAAACATTATTTTCTGGATTCATTGCATTAATATGGAGATGAACAAGGGAAAGACAGAAAGGAATTGGAGAGATGGAGATGGAGTTCAGATGATGGAGTCATTAAGAGGAAGGATAACTCAGAATGTAGAGAGTCTGAGTCAGGAAGTAAATGATTAATGTCAAAAGAATGAGGATATCCTAGAGTACATAGTCCTGTAACCTCTCAGTGACAACCACCTCCATCTTCAGAGGCCAGTCTGTCAGTGCTCTCTCTCTCTCTCTCTCTCTCTCTGTCTGCAGAACACAGAAACATCCCCTCATTTTCTTTTTCATTCCTCAGTCTTCTCTTCCTGGTAGGTTCCTTACTTGCTAGATGGTGACATCTGATGGTAAAGCAATGTAAATTAATATGCTAGGATCTTTTGACTCTTGACAGTAGATGAGGAGGAGATAGATATGGAAATAGATTTGCTATGGTTACTGTCATGGAATGGGAGTAATAGACTGACTAGTCTAAAGTTTCTCATGAAAATGACTTGGACTATACTTCAAACTGAGTTGGAAGGCTTTCCAGAATGAAGCTTTTCTATGGTGTCAAAATATTCAAGAACTCTGGCTAGCATTTCAGTTCCCCAGTAAGTACTGCAGATACAAAACATGAACAATGAATACCCCATACCCAACCTATACCCCAAACAGACACTGCAACATCTTTTATTGGAACGAATATTATATGAATATTGAGGAGACATAAATAAACAGGTTACCTGAGCTGAAATTGAATCCCACTGCTGGCATTTATAAAACCATATGCTGTCCATCTGGATAATAATGACCCTATTTTGCCAAGAAACATCTTCACCTTTAGACTCAGGTAAACTATTTATTTTATATCTTCAAAATATTTTATTGAAAAATTTTCAACAATTCAATTTCACATGCCAGTTCATTTAAATATACTCCAAGGCTTAGGGCCATTTGACAGTGTGTGTTCTCTGTGAGGAATGGCTGACTGACCTTCCTCCCCCAAATAAAATAAATGAGTTCCATCAGATGTAGCTGTGAGCTTCTAAGTGCACGCGATGACTGAGCTCACGCAATTCACCTCCACTTATTTTCTGAATTAAGCCAGTTCCACTGATGCCTGTGCACTCTAAAGGCATACAGTGAAATGTTGCAGTATATTTCTCTGCATCACAACACAAGGAATTCTTTCTCCCTCTCCTTTCCTCTCCCTTCCCCTTCACTCTTTGAGGTTGGCCTGCGCAGTGCTCGTCTGACGGCTAATAAACGTCTAACGTGTGTATCTGGCTAAAAGATGGAAGTCATCATCAGAGCCAGACAGATGAGTCTTGATTGCGGTTGTGGCTTCTCTGTGGGAATGGTTCAGCCTTGCGTATGTCACTGGAATTCACCACTGTTTGATCTTTAGTGGGAACCAGCAGGATTTAAAGCTGCGCCATATGAAACTATTTTAATTATTTTGCCAGAACTTAAGATGGGGTGAGGAACACCCGTAATGACTCTGAATGGCATTACACAAAAGATCACTCCAGACAAACATCAAATTAATGACAATTAACAGGGATCATGCCATCATGTGCCTGCACATTGTGTGTGTCAGCAGGTGTCGGAAAAGTGAGTGGGGGGCGTATGGGATGACGGGTGAATCTCCTAATTAAACGCAGCAAGTCCTTCCCTTCCCTCACACGCCATCCTCTGTCACTCCATGCCCAATTATTTTAATCCTCTGATTGCTTCTCCGAGTGCCTGCTCAAAGGGCCTCCATAAGCAGATCATGTCTGGAGAGTCGGAGGTGTCTGGAAATGTGTGGTACTCAGCTGCCGACGCGGCGACATGCCTGGTCCTCCTGCCTTCAGGCTGTACCAGGCTGGCTGCCTGCAGGCCTGCACTGAGTCGCACTTCCTAAAATAAAAATGTCTGGGGATTTGAAGATGCGGCTGTCAGCACTCTGGCCAAGTGGACGCCTCTGGTCCGGGAACGACAGATTACAGGGCTGTGCAATTCTTTGTTTGCAGAGCCAGTCAACTTGAGGCTTCATGAGATTTATGCTTCAAAAGTAGCACAGACAGCATCTCAGGTTTAACAGGGTTATTTGTAATGAAGACATCTGAAAGATAGCAAGGACTAAGCTTTGCACTTGTACTAATATGTTTTATTGTATGTTCAACTATGACATACCATCAATAGTATCTAGTCTTTTGCGAAAAGCTTACCAAGGAAGTACTGGTGACATTTAGCAGGTGGCTACAGATGTAGCCACCAAACTATTTTCAAGAACATCTTCACATCTTTAAAGGCAGAATTGCAGCTTGAGTTACAACCTCATGAATATTTGTTACTGGCCTGTGCTCCAGTCTTTTGAGGTACCTCTGTTGTTGCCACATTATCTGAGGCAGGAAACAAGATCTGATGTTCTCTGATTCTATTGGCATGTGTGAGGATCTTCTATTTATCACTGTTTGCTTCATTGATCCCAGGTGACATGCATGTGGATGCACATTTTTTCCCTCATAACAGAGGAGGATCCACACGTCACGATCCACAGATCAGAGAAGGCTTACCTTCCCATACTCACTGATACATCTTATATCTTATCAGGTGTGTATATGAACATATGTTATATTTTTGTAAGTGAAGACTGACACACTTGTAGGAGTTGTTTCCTTAATAAGCACATCCATTTTATGTTGCCTGAAAAACTCACACCAGTGTCGTTCTCAAATATGACGCAATGTACCATGACTCCCATGCATATTTGTACTATGCATTAGCGACAACAGACAAAGCATCTCCACTCAGTTGGTCTGCAGCTTGGTGGTGTGTAGTATCAATAATGAAGCCAAATGCCAGCCAGAGTACAGGTTAAGTACCAAGGAGGACAATAGTGAAGTTGTCTGGAAAGTAGCATCCATGGTGGTCTCACATATTTAGACTTTGGCTTGGGCATATATTGAAGCGCCTTGAGGTTGCACTACATGAACAGATGTTGAACTGTCTACAGGAACAGAGATTTCACCACAGCATCTTCAGCTACAGTATCTGTCCTGTAATGAAAACAGCCACATGTAATATTAGGCATTGAGCTGTCTCATCTAAAGGCAGCCATCATGTTTTATCACTTTTAAGGAACTTTAAGAAACTTCCTGCAGTTTGTTATTTCATTTCATTTCATTTCAACAACAATATATTACTTATATTGTTATTGTACTCAGATGATACTTTGTTTTGTACTTTGTACTTTGTTTTTGGTAAGCCGATAAGGGAGAAAGACATAAGGAGGTTAGGGTGCCACAGAGAAAGTTGTAGGAACAGTACTTTTTGGAGCTTATTTCATTGAAAACACCTGTGTTGTCTTGGGTATCAAGTATCATCTGTTCCTTCTGGTTTTTGAAACACGAGTAAGAACCACACTGAAGAATAACAAGATTGTGTGTACAATTTGCACCCCCAACACACACACAGACACGCACACACGCACACACACACACACACCAAATCCGTTCTTTCTTTCTCTCTCTCTACACACCCCATACCTCAGAATCCATGTGTGACTGACTAGAACAAGTGGACTTTTACGCTTTTGTGACTTCTAGCCTCTTATAGTTGCTCAGTCCCTCATAAAGCACGTCTTGCACACATGGTTCACATCAGTGCATGTGCCGCCATCTTGTGAATCTCCCAGCTCTCTGATTACTGCAAAGACTGATTGTGAATCTTTGGAGTCTGGACCTGAATACACCTGAGCGGCGTTTCAATCTCACAGACAATGTGAGTGATGAGAAGTAGACCATTAGGTGTCTGTTCGTCTGGTGCAGAGAGCTGCACACTGATTACTTTAGAGGCTCACAAAATCCAACTGAAGATGCTGCAAATTTCAGCAGCACCACTAAAATGCTATTACCCCTGCCTATGGACATGCTGTCAGCCATAAATATGACAGGAATTAAGTGATTAGAAATCACGGCACAGACTGAGGGTGTTACTAGAACAATTTCTCATTTTCAGCCATGGTCTCATTAATCTGGGAATTCACTATGTGAATTCACATGAAGCGCTTCTCCTTAGGGAGCAGGGAAGTAAGAAAAATGGAGGGGAACATTGGCAGGACACCGGAATCATCTAACTCCTCCTCATCTGCCTCATGCTGGGAGCAGAAAAACAGCGGAGTACGCCTCACTGATTAGATCAAAATCACTCTTTAAACTGATAAATATTATTATTATTATTATCAGAGACATCTTTTGTGCAACAGACTGAATGAAGGTGTGTGTGTGGGGGGGGACATTGAAAACCCTTTCTCTGTTAAGCACACTTCCCCTCCCCAACATTTCATAATCACCACCTAACCTTACTGAGACACAGGGGTAAATTATTGACTCTGATCAAGATATTGTATTCAAAAGTAAGCTGTGTTGTTATGGAGTTGTTTTCAATTACAGAGCAATAATAAAAATGAGGGCATACAATCTTTTCAGCTACTGTTCCTTTGAATTAAACATCTTTTAATCCTCTCTATTTGATTCCCTTCGATGTCATTTGTTCAAAACTCTATTTATTTCAGAATTGTCAGCTCTCTGAGAAATCCCCTGGGATCCTCAGGCATCCGGTGGAAAGAGTGTTGTCAACTTGGCATGTTCATATATGACATGTTATGTTTGGCCCACTTGCTTGTTCCCCCATTCCAGCCTAAAGGTGTCTGTGAGAGTGTCCAGCCATATGAATGAAGCTGAGATGCAGCTTTTCTCTCTCTGAAGAGCAGATTTTTTTGAGGAAGACTTTAAACTTGGCCTGTGGCTTTAAGGTTCAGTGAGACGTTGGTTGGTGTGGTCCGTCTGGTGTCACTCTATAATTTAACAGCTGTCCTGGAGGAGCCTGACCCCTTCCTCGTCCTCTCCCACAGTGATTCGACCTTCCTTTGACTCTCAGGCCAGCTGACTGTGGGCTGCCGGACTCCCTCTGCGCTGTCCAATGCCTCTGACCTCTGCTGTGAGATCACTCCTGGACGGATCAAGGTAGAGACGTCTGATAGAGAGTGAGATGAAATGCAAACTTCAAAAGTTGTTGTAATGCTGTCGCATCATGCATATGCTTCAGATAGAGATAAATCTATCTGTGGAATATATTATTAAGTGGAACATATGGTGCATCACTCATGGGGGCCCTATACAGCTGCAGGACTTGGCTTAGACACCGTGGCACATGGAACTCTGTGCTCCACACTGGCCAGCACTCTTTGATGAGTGAATACACACTGCTGCATGGAACACCTCACTGAAAACACATTCAACATAAATATCAGGGCCTAAAACATTTAATGTCAGGCAAGATGTCTTAAGAACTGTTGGGAAGAAAAGCTAAAGCTAATGATTTCTTGCCTGCTGTCCCAGTGCTCTTGTGGCGCAGGCATAATTACATCAGAGGCTTGGACTGTGTAAAAGCACAATGGGTACCAGGGGGATAATAAATGTGTTGACCTGGAGATTTAACTTGGCCCTCATCTGGGAAGATCATCCCCCACTTGCCAGTCTCTTATTTCCCTGTAAGATAATAAATCCAGTCTTTAGCTGTGTACTCAAAGGGAAAATAAAAGGGGTGGCATTGAGGACTTTGTTCTGTTGCTCATTCCTGTGACTAATGATGACTTTTTAACAGCCTTAGAGAACAGGCTTTTGCCCTCTCGTGGACTGCATATAAAACACACTCTTGATAATGGCTCTGTATGTACGCTGACTCTTTATGAACTGCAACGTTAAGTTTGAGGCATTCAAACTTTTCATATGATTTCATAATATTCCATGGTATTCACTGAATCATAGAATCACTCCCATACCCTTACTGTGGTAAAGTTGTCTTGAATTTTAGACTTTGCTTTTTACAAGAATAAAGATGTCACTATGAGGCTTAATGAAGGTGGATAAACAAGCATTGGCCTGGAGGGAAACTGAAGGCACACAGTATAGCGGACAGTGAAGCTGCAATTCCGTGGCATATTTCAGCTCAGCTCCAGTATCTCAGCAGGCCTTCACCTGTGACGATCTGTTCTTGATCTTCAGCAAGCATCAGTCTCTTGGATTGGACAGCAGTATCACCATCATAAGAGCATGCTTCTGAACTTTATGTAGCCTGCAAGCCCCATCCAGTTGGACTCAGCAGAGGGATGACCTTCACAAAGGTGAGGACTGATCTGCTCTAAACTTAGTTTCAGCAATTCAGCAGCAAGTGCACCTGGCACACTTATGTTGCCTAAGGTTTGGTCCATGTTTAAAACAAATGTTGGAGTTGTATGCTCACATAATATATGACCAGCGGGCCAGTGAAACACAAAAGAATCAATATGGAATAACCATAAACACTGTTGATTGTCACATGCATGTATCCTTCAGGGCCAACAAATATGCCACAGCATTTGCCTGTAGCTCTCTTTATCTTAAGGATTTCATACACCTTTTTTATGGACTTGCCAGGGTGCACTGAAAAAAAAATCAGAGTTTTTCAAAATAATGTAACAGTATTACCAGAAAAAGGCAACATTTGCAAATAAAATATTAACATTATAAGATTAAAGTCCCATCAGCCCTACAAAGCAAAAGTCAAAATGTTATGAAAAAAGTCATGACATAAAAGTGGAAATCATAAGAGAATAATGAAAGAAAATTACAAGATAAAAATTGTAATGTCACAATTGTAATGTCAAAATGTCATATTATTATTAATAACATATTATTAATGTCATTATAATTATACAGAGAGGCCTGCTGTCCCCGAAATTCATTTTCCTCTCAATCCATCCACCTTATCCTGCATGATTTGAGGATAACATGAAAACTACAAATACCCTTTGGCTTCCACATTTAGGAAACCAATGAAAGCCCTGTAGTCAACCACTACTTGCCAATGAAAGCCCTGTAGTCAACCACTACTTGCCAATTCTCCTTCCACAAAAGATGCCTTTTCTTCTAAATCTGTGATGGAACAAATTCATTGGAACAGGGGAAGTTCCTTACACAGTCTTTGCACAGTCCTTTCACAGTCACTGATCATGATACTATGTTGCTGATGTGCCAACACAAGTATTTTGTTTGTTTATTTTTGAAACCTACACCATACAATGATCAGATAATTCATCTGACCAAAGTAATTACAGTTCACTAACCATTCCTTGGGATTGCACACAAGTAAAGGCAGCAAGTTCCTGACAGCATTCCTGCTCTGAATTACATCATTTTTATCTTAAGTAAAAACTTAAAGCCTCTCAAAATGAATGTGCTGAGCTGACAAGAGTATTTCTCCCATCAGTCCCTTCAGCGAGTGCAGCTGGACCAACAGGTGGTGCGTCTGAGCTGCAGACACCTGGATTGCATTAGCTTCACATGAATTATGTCAGCCGGATGGAGAGAGCGCGGCTGCTGAGGGATTCCTCTCGGCACGACGGCAAACACAGACTGTCTGCACTCGCAGGCAGGGAAAACAGAAGAGTCTGCTGCTGACCTACCCTCTGCCCCCTGACACCACGCAACACAATATGGCAACTGTGGAGTTGGAAATAGCCATTGATCAGCACAAGGCCACGCCAGATAGCGCTGGCTACTGAGATGTCTCTGGGCAGGAAAACAATTGCTGCGTTTACTCTCTGCAAACATACTTGCAAGGGGAGAGTTTCTTTGTTGTTTGTTGGTGTTACTGTAATATGCCATCTCTTATGCTGAACAATCAAAACACACATACATACACACACAAACACAGGCTTCTTAGCGCCTCCTGGTCAAGCCAGTGCTCGTACACACTCATACACCACTTCAAGAGGTGTAAGCATGTTTACTATGGATGTTGGTAGAGTCTGTGTAACACTGAGCTTCTGTACTTTGGGACACACGCACACAAAGCTACAATTTATGGCTGCCTATGTTGAGTTAAATGGATGGAATTTTGTGTGTCTTTTTTGCCTGAGTGCAGGTAAATGAATTGAGAAAAGTGAAGAGTCCCACAGCGCCTGTACAAATTAGTCTCTGCCTACAAATGAACAGTGGAGGAGAGGGGGAAGTGGATTTGATTTAGTGACCTCTCGTTCTCTCTCTCTCTCACTCACTCTCTCTTTCTCTCTCTCTCTCACACACACACACAGTGTTAGAGGGTGCAGGAGCGTCTGTGTTTGGTCTCTCCCTTTGCGGCTGGCTCAGGCAGCATTAGAAGGTTCAACCTGAGTCTCTATCTGTAAAAAGACTAATTGGAAGTCTAGGTGAAAATCATTCCACAGCAGACTGATTATACAGTCATGATGGATTGTGTGAAAGGTCACATGATGCTATGAACAGTGGGATAGCCTAGAATCTGACTGCAACAAATCTGAAGAAAAGTTTTCACAGTGTTGAAGAAACACATTCTGAATTTACAGGGCATTGGACACAGTAGTCATGATTCAAATAGTCATGCATGTTCAGAAGGTACACACATGGCTTGCCCACTTTCCTCCCATATCTGCCATGCTATCTCTCTGCAAATGAAAGAGATATTCTGTGTCTGTATCACAGCACTTGGCCTCCGTGGCAGCCTGGCCAAGTGAGGTAGATTAGTGGCTCGACCAAGCCAGCAAAGTGAAACAGGGGTTGCAGTGGAACAGACGTTGGAATGTGTTCCCATAACATGCTGTAAGAGGGGAGTGGGAGAATGCAAGAGCAGAGGGCAATTTGTGGTGCTCTGCTTGGCCTCTCCTGGGGATGTGTGAGTGTGTGTGTGTGTGTGTGTGTGTGTGTGTGTTTTGAGGGTTGAAACCGTCCAGGGTTAGTGTAGTGCTACTTCTAACAAATCTAACCCTCCAGATTGTGTATAGAGACTGTCAATTCACATCTGTTCTTATAAGGAGATTTATGTTTATGAATCTGTGTGTCACTACTATGTGGTAATCACTGATGACTGACCTGTTGGCCACATGGGTGTGCTCAGACTCACATGGCATGGACTGTATGTCTCATCCTGAAGAGGTAATAAGATCACTAGGCTTCCAAGCAGTGAAGTTTCAACCTTCTTTTCTGCAATCTATGTATCACCAATAAAACAGACAAATAACAGTATAGTTTGGATAGATATAAATGAAGTAATTTCAGCTCACCTCATTCAGAAGATGAGACCACTCGGGTTAGTGTTTTGCACAACATACTGTAATTCTACACAATATCAACTATGCTCTCAGTCTAGAATAACCACATTCAGATGCTGAATTTGAAATTGCAGATAATCCTTAATACTGTGCAGATGTTCTAATGACAACAACAGATGAAAAATATTTTACCAGGCAAAGGACAATCTTATCCACAGCTGTATCATTGACATTGCAGAGTACTCACATCAACTCCATAGAAAAACCATGAAAGCCAAAGGGAAAATTCATTCCACAATAATGTGAGTGACTGTTATGTAAGTAGTGAATGGGTAAGTTCGACTAAGTGATTCTAACATAAGTACGTGGATTTCAAGTGAAAATAAGAAAATTTTTATGTGATGCACCCTTACCCATGTCTCATCTAGCACAACAAATTGAACACAGTTCTTTTAGAATCAATTGGAAACAAATCCAGATTTAGCACTGCAATTAGGCTCCTGTCTGACGGTCAAGGCAGAGAACACGAACACACATTTTCATCCTTTCAAGGAAAATGCACTGCTTGATTCATGGCTGTACCTGTCACTAGTGTAAAACATGTAATCTTTTACCACCTTCCCAACCAGTTTTCTGCAGAATAATAGCCAATGTTTACAGTGAAAATATTGACTGTGCAGCTAAGAGATGTTTCCCTTTTCAAAAATATGCTTCCTTGCTGACACTGGAAAATGTATGTTTGCATTATCCATGATGATACCAACATGCTTGCAAAAAAGCAATATTTGGAAACTGTGCCCAAGTATACTCAAACAAAGAGAATCATCAACACTAAGTCTAATCTACAGTAACCATAATTATCCTAAATATGCTGGAAATATTCCTAACTTATTGCAAATTAAGGCCAGTGAAAACCCACATCCAGACAATCTTATAAGCAATTAGAATTAGCATGATACGGGATCCCAGGTTAAGAGTCTCTCTCTCTCTCTCTCTCTCTCTCTCTCTCTCTCTCTCTCTTTCTCTAAGAGTTCCACCCTTTGCTCTTGGTGGAAATAAATTTGAATAGTGGATGCGGAGGCTGTGAGTGGTGAGGTGTGAGGGGTGTAAATGTGATCTCTGAAGAAGAGCGACACATTAAACATGCTCCTGTAAAAGACAGCACTCTTCCTTTCACACTATCAGTCAGCAGCCATCACAGCGCCACACCCAGCCCCTCTTTACTTTACCCCTCCTTAACACCTGCAGGGAAAGTGAACATGCCTGGCTCTTCTTCCAGGCCTTGCCTCTCCATGTACTCAACTTTCAGTCAAAATACCCAGAGGTCAATTGCAAAAATTAGAATATACAAACAAACATTTCCGAGGCTCATTTTATTTGTTCATGATGTCACCCACCTCCCATGTGCAACCTGGTCAGACAGAAGATTAATCATCATTTGGATTGGTCAGCCCCTGCTCATAATGGCATGCATGTGCATTGTTGGATTTGTGTTGACCTTGGGATTCTTGCACATCCAATTAGTCAGTCAGGATGAAATGCAACATTTGGCCATGACAGATCTGTCCCATGCACTGTTTGTCTCCTGGTATGTAGACTTGGCTCAATGAATCTATCTGGGCTTAAGAGACAATGTCTGGGTCAGTTGACTGTTGTATTAACTTTATTCCTTCCATAGTCTTACAGTTCAGCTTGCCTTACAAACATGCTGGTACACTAGATGACTTGCACATTTATAAAATGAAAACAACAATGATTTTTATAATAGTCAATTTACTCTGTCTTGCATCCCAGCATATGTCATTAACACCCCTTAATATGCAAAGCCATTGTTTGCTTTAGCAGGAATTAAGTTTTAGTTGTGCCAGTTTCAATTTAGAATGCAATGAAACCTGTTATGAAAAGCATGTAAAATAATTAAGAAACCATGCCACTGAGCAATTCAGAGAGCCAAAACAGACAGTGTGAAATTATGAAAATAAGCAACCAAAATGGGGGACGTCCCCATTTTCATGCCATCTAATACCTTACTATATCAGCTTTGGGATCTGTAACATAAATATAACAATTAAACTATCTAAAATGGATATCTGTTTTTCCCACAATATCCATTTTTATGGAGAGTGTGACACCCTTTATTTCATAGAAATCAATTCACACACAACTCTTTTGTTAAGAGAGTAAAATTATTAGCAAAACTGCTTTTTATTTCTGAAATAAAGACAGAAATATACAAATGATGATAAATTGTAGCCTCTAAAACAGCAAATTGACAGCATATCCAAATTACACTCGGTGGCTTAAACAGGAGAGCAAGAGAGGGCACTTGGCAAGGCTTTACACAACACTAAACCACTAAGAAGCAAATAGATTAACAACGGGAGGCTATTCTATGATCATAGTGGTCAATCACAGAAGTATATTGTAATGGTCTCTTAACTGAGGCTACGTTTGGCAACCTGGTACTTTAAGTGGACAGCTTGACAGATTTAGGAGGATGTAAACTTGCCCCAGACACTGGCAATGTGGATCAACCATGTCTATTGTCCTACAGATTGACTGGATTAGTTTTCCACTGGAGCTTCATATTCATGCTTTTTATGATCTTCCAGTATATTAGAGAATGAGATGGAAGATGGCAAATATGCATATATGACCTCAGCACTGTTAGGACTGAATGAAGCTAAGGCTCTTGAGTTTTATCCACTCAAGACAGGGAAACTAAATGTGATTCTACAACTTGTTGTAATTCCCTTGTACATTATTTATGTGAGCCCTAACCATCTCTGTGTTGTTTATGACCTAGCCAGAGTGCTTAAGCAGAGTGAGCAAGCACTGGAAAAAGCTCCATCATCAGAAAGTGCCACAGGTTAACTAGCTACAGTATCTGCACTCTTTCATCTTAATAGCTGTCTTTTCCTCCTTTTTACACCAAACTAAGGTAGTCTGGAACAAGTGCTGGTGTGAGTCCCATTAGAAAAAGAAAGAAAGTACCATATCTTCTATCAGTCAGAAGCAACACTTTACTCAAATGCTGTGTGGAAAGCTTCATAGCCATGTCATAAACCTGCCATGTCATCTGTCATACACTGTCAGGACTTATGAGATTCATGGCACATGTATTTGATACTGTCATGGCACCTCACAGTTTTTCTTGATTGCTAAGAAGCACTTAATGAAACTGGGATCCACTTGATCTTCATCCTCACTTTCTTAGCACAGCAGAAACCAGCACTTCCAATTGTGTTAACCTCTTTATAGGCTATTGGTTTCAAACATTTTTCACATAGTTTTTCAAAACATTTGACATAGCTCACATAAAAAGTTTCCACATTCCATAGAATTACCAGTTTGAACAGCTGGAATGCATCTATTCACAGCCAAAAAGATATTGTCTGCATACATATGAACTTCTGGTAACACTTTAGATTATGGTACAGATATTCAACATTTTAGCAGCTTATTAACATGCAAATTGATAACATACTAACCATTTGTTAGTCATTACAGGTCACTTATTAATACTGTATTCTGCATGACTTTATTCTACCCATAGCAGACCATAACTAGAATTTCTCCAGTATAAATTCCTAATTATATATGAACTAAAGCTGTATTGTACATTTGTCCAGGTGCTTATTATGGCCTTGCATGTCGACAGTAATAGTTTAGGAGGAAAGAATAAAATTTATGTTGTAACATTCTGGTTGTTTTTCACACACTCTATAGCTGGGTAAATGGCACAGACATAGCAAAACCTAAGGCATAATCTGCTGGTCCTGAAAGCAAAGTTCTGCGTTTTTTTCCTACTTGTGTTATGGTTAACTGAGACCTAATTGACGCTTGTTCTGTAACTAAACAATTACCAGTGTGTGGCTGTCAGGTGCTTCTATTACCGTAAGTTATTCATTTTTAATAATAATCACTAGTCTGCTATGATGTTAATGACAGGATGTCTGTCTGACACAGAATTCAAGAGCAGTGTTCTCCAACCAGTGTATGTGGGTGGATGGGTTTTGGCTTGAGTGTGTGTGTTTGTGTGTGTGTGTGTGTGTGTTTGTGTGTGTTGAAACAGAGGACAGTATATTTGCTCTGGCATGTGTGCATCATGCAACGACTTTGTTTAATTAGTAAGAAAGCTACTTTGAAATTGTTTCTTAACTTTATTAACTGGTATGGCTTTTGAGCCATGGATCACCAAGCAAAATGTCTCTATACTTCATCCGTCAGTGTAATAAATAATACTGCTACACACAGTGTGTGTTGTGTGCCTTATAGCAGAATGACAATATAGATCACCTTTTTATTTAGCAACCAAAACAAAAATAAATATATTAATATATTTTTTTTAAATTACAGGACAATATGCCTTTATTTCAGGCAAAATTGTGGAATGTGTGAATTGATATGAAAAAGTGAAATACTGAATCTACAGCATATTGATCATTTATCATGGATATCATGAGTCACATCATGAGTTTGCTCAGACAAATGTGGGTTGAGACTTCCAGGGAAAATAGGCCTATGTATTGTATATAGTATATAGTATCCTATGGCTGATTTCTCTTTTCTCTCTTGTCAGTCACTGGAGTGCTTTCAGATGTGCTTGATGATTACTCTAAAACTGATGGAGCCTTGGTACTAACTGTGGTCAATCAAATGTATGGAGCTAAGTGTGCAGTCAAATGCAATGCTGAGCTAGCCTTCCCCTGCAGGTACAGAACAGCTTATAAGATGAGCCTGCAACTTCACTTGTGCAAATGTCCCAGCATAACAGTAATTAGGTGAAATTCTCCACAGGGCCTTTATATATGCAGAAAAGGATCGAGAGTGCACAGTTCCAGCTCTCTCTGCTGCAAAGGGGGATAAGTTCAATATTTTATGAAAATAAAGGTACAGAGATTTTAAAAAGATAAAAAGTATACCTGGTCTTTTGAAATTGCACCATACGATAACTACAGTCATATACGTCACAGCAGTTTGCTTATGTTTGGACATTAAAGAGGACAGAATGGATGCATTGCATATTGTACCTCGGTTCTTTGATGTTAAAATGTATTATTCAACTTCGATTTGATCAAAAATAGGCTCAATGCAATTTTATAAGCCCAATTATAACCTTATATTTAGGCTGACAAATGAAATGGTCTGCAGTGGTCTGCAACTACAGCTGATTTGTGGCTATTCCAATTTTGGCCATTTTTAGTAGGTATTCTTAAACTCAAGGTTTGGATATGAAGGAGGGCACATGTTCATGACAGCTCTGTGGCCATGCACAACTTCTCCAAATTCAACAAAGCCAAAGCAAAAGTTTCATTCTATGTCCCCTTTAAGAGGCCCTAGCAAATCAATTAGCTGAATATATTCTACACTTTACAGCATCCTACAGCATTGTAGGATTTACATTGAGACACTGTTTGTCCATCCATAAAGTATACATAACATAACATTTTTGTCATTCTCCACGTAGAGGTGATGGGAGCAGTTACAAGGGGAACCAAATCCAGGACTAAAAGCTCTAAGATCTCAAAAACTCCATGTGTACCATAGTTAGTCCATCACTCAAAAATCATCTCTTCACAACCCCTTATATGTGCCACAACAACAACAACAATTAATAACAACAATAGTATGACAGCTGACGTGAAATAGTTCTGTCCTGTATCAGATTGAAACGTGCCATCTTTTCTCCCTCAAAAGCATGACTCCAGAGAAATACCCTAATGCTGACCTGGAGTCCAACTACTGCAGAAATCCAGACAATGATGCTGGTGGTCCCTGGTGCTACACCATCGATCAAAACAAGAGATGGGAGACCTGTGGCATCCAGGACTGCACTGGTATTGCATAGTACAATGTGAAACTATGCCCAGAGTTACTAGTTCCTATGAGATTATAATGGAGTTTCATGCTATTTCTAGTTTTTATGAACACGGATGATGATAAAGTGAATCTGATTATTTTGGTGTACAAAACTGCTTGTATGTTTGGGTCTGCAGAGGAGTGCATGCACTGCAGCGGGGAAGACTACAGAGGCAAGATCTCAAAAACAGAGGGTGGCTACACCTGTCAGCATTGGGACACCCAAACTCCACACAACCATGGCTACCTTCCCTCAGCGTACACTTTTCATAAACAGACATCCCTGAGTTTCTGATGGGGATAACAGTTAAGATCAGTTTAAAAACAGTTAAGATGTGAACAGTTAAGATGTGTTTGTGTGTGTGTGTGTGTGTGTGTGTTTGTGTGTGTGTGCATGTGCTGTGCAGACTTCCTGATAAATACCTAGAGGAGAGCTACTGCAGGAACCCAGATGGGGAACCAAAGCCTTGATGTTTCACCACTGACCCCAAGAAATGCTGGGACTTCTGCAACATCCCTCGATGTCATTTTTACCATGCCTCTTTCTGTTGCTCTCTCAGCCTCTGAGCCTCCAACTATAATGCCAGAGCTCACCTGTGCTACCGGCGATGGCAGTGCTTACCGAGGAACCGTTTCTGTGACGGTGTCTGGAAAGGCCTGTCAGATGTGGTCTACCCAGTTTCCACATAAACACTCTCAGATTCCAGAACACTACCCATGCAAGTAAGGCCTGATTAGAGCTACACCTAAGTAACTTAGGCTACTTTACAGCATTTACAATGTGCTTTGAAGATGCCTCTTCCACCTTCAGAGTTTGGTTCATTTTGTTCTTTTAGAGGCCTTGAAGGAAACTACTGCAGAAATCCTGACAACGACATACGTCCCTGGTGCTTTACGACAGACCCTGAGAATAGGCGGAAGCACTGCAAGGTGCCCATCTGTGGAAATCAATCTGTGCCTGCTCAGTGTAACACCAATCACTGCACAGAACTTATTGAGCAGCTAAAAGTACACTTTTAACATAAATTACATACAATTTATGCAATCAATCACAACATTATTTTACAAAGGAAACCCTCAGAATGAAGAAAGGTAGTGTGAGGGACCGCCGCGGTCACCCCGAGTGCGGGTGTGGCAAACTGGAGGATGTTATGTATAGGGGAGGAAAAACGGCAAGCAGGTGTCCAAAAATATATGCGGATTTATTTTAAAAATGTATTGCAGCTTCCCAAAAAATATGCAGCAAGAAAAGAGTGCAAACAAAATACGAAAAAAAAGTATATACACGAAAATAGCACTGGTAGCATTCACCAGAATACAGCTAGCACAAGTGCAAGAAAGAAAAAGGCTACAATTAGCATAGCAACATAGCATACTCAGCCATAGCAGTTCAGCAGCACAGCAAGCATATGCACCTACCCTCACTCACCCCCCCAGGCAGAATGAGGGCCATGTTAAATAGGAAACCCTCTTCCCTGAAATTGGACCAATGATTACTCATTGGCCCATACCACCACCCGAGGGTTCACCAAACAACCTGGGTTTCCCAAATGATATTTTACAATAACAACAAAACAACATAAATCAAAGAAAACAATACTACATTTACCCATCACCAATACAATATCCCAAAAACACCAATCGAAATTAAATAAACATTTATACATAAAAATAACCCAAACCAAACACCCCTGTGCAAAGTGCACCCGACCTCTGCTCCGTGGACTGATGAAAAACTCTGCTCCCCCAGCGGGCGCGCTTCCGCAGGGAAACAGTGGTGTTGGACAAAGGTAAGTATGTGTTGATGTGTTTGAGTTACAACAGGGATTTTAAACAGGGGGTAGCGTGTGAAAATGGGACATTGATAGTGGGTACCTCACTATATGTCAGAGATGTTTGAACTAGCAATGTAAAACGGCAGGGAGAAATGTGTAGTGAATGTTTGAAATGAAACTGCAACGCGGAGCACCGCGCTACCAACACCACTGGTGCTTAATGGCGTCGGACCGCCCCCAAACTTCCCTGTAACTCTTACCCTGTTGCACAAGCATTTCCCAACCCCCGGTACTTTGCTCCCGTGAATAAAAACACATACATTTTCAGTCCATGAGCGTGTCGGTGTGTGTGTGCGCGTGTGTGTGAACGAGGCTCTCTCCCTCTCGCTCCACTCGCGCAGGCGAACCATGGCGTCTGCCACGAGCAAACAAACGCTAGTGTTTGTAGCGTCGGTGAGAAGGGGGGAATCACCTTCTCACAGGTAGTATAGTAGTATGCTTGCTTGTGGCAGCCAAGATCTGCTCAAGATGCTCCTGCCAAAGCTGCATCACTGCTGCCACAAAAATAAAAACATAGATACAAGCAGAAATCAAAACACAAACCACCCAACATGGCAGATATCAATAATCAAAATGAAAATCCGGTGTGTTTCCTCTGTGAACTAGTTATTTTGAATGATAATGTGAGGATACTTGGGAGACAACAATTAATCTTAATACTTAATAGTAAGCAGTAAACCATCGAAAAAGTATGGAATGACGCTTGTAAAGTTCAGTTTGATGCATCCTACAGAGGAACTCTGGTCATCCATGGTTCTGTCATAGGGCCTCTGCTTGGCCAGTGAAAAATGTGATATATTATGTTATATTATATTATATTGTACAATAGATTAGGCCACACCAATTTAAATTGCTGGCTCAGATTTTTTCAGGAACATTTACATTTACATTTACATTTAGGTATTTAGCAGCTTTTATCCAAAGCGACTTACAAAAGAGGATAACATTCAAGCTACAACTCAATGAAAGAACAAACAAGGAGTGCATATTGCTAACATAGAATCTGCACTATTTTAAGTTAAAAGTGCAATAGTGTAACACAGTGTAGAGAAATTAAATTATTAAGTGCATTCTGAAAAATTTACGCCAGGAGATATTCTTGGATAAGCTGGGTCTTCACGAGTTTCTTGAAGGTGGAGAGGGTATCAGTTGATCTGGTAGCACTTGGGAGGTCATTCCACCAGCGCGGAACCAGATATGAGAAGAGTCTGGATTGACCTGCACGAGGCGTTGGCCGTGCTAGAAAACGTTCCTTAGAGGAGCGTAGCGGTCGTCGGGTGACGTAGGGCTTCAGAAGAGTATTCAGGTAGATGGGAGCAGAGCCATCATTCACCCTGTGGGCCACCATAAGTGCCTTGAATTTAATGCGAGCAGCCAAGGGTAACCAGTGAAGTTCAGTGAACAGAGGTGTGACATGTGCCCTTTTTGGCTGGTTAAAGACCAGACGTGCAGCTGCATTCTGGATCATCTGTAGCGGTCTCACCGCACAGGCTGGTAGGCCTGATAGGAGGACATTGCAGTAATCAAGACTAGAGATAACCAGGGTCTGAACCAGGAGCTGGGTTGCATGTTGGGTTAGGTACGGCCTGATCTTCCTTATGTTGAATAGGGAAAAACGGTACGACCGAGCCACAGAGGCAACGTGATATGCAAAGGTCAGTTGGTCATCGATCATGACACCTGGGTTTCTTCCTACTTTGGTGGGAGAAACAGACAGGGAGTCGATCTTGATACTGATGTCGTGATGTATGGCTTGTTTGGCTGGGAGGACCAGCAGTTCAGTTTTGGAAAGATTTAGTTGGAGGTGATGTCCTTTCATCCATGCAGATATATCAGAGAGACAGTCCTAGATCCGTGTTGACACCGTGGAGTCATCCGGCGGAAAGGACAGATAGAGCTGGGTATCATCAACATAGCAGTGGTAAGACAAGCCATGGGAGTGGATGATTGAGCCCAACGAGGTGATGTACAGGGCGAAGAGAAGGGGCCCCAGCACAGATCCTTGGGGTACTCCTGTGGTGAGTTGGTGAAGTGCCGATGTCTGTCCTAGCCATGATACGTTGAACGACCGATCAGTAAGATAGGACTTGAACCAGGAGTGCGCTGTGCCATCAATGCCAGTGTTGGTCAGCTTGTCCAGTAGGATGCTGTGGTTGACCATGTCAAATGCTGCTGATAAGTCCAGCCGCTCTGGCCTCTTTTAATGCTTCCGTCACAGGCAGAAGCGCTGTTTCAGTGGAGTGGCCACTTCTGAAACCGGATTGGTTGGAGTCGAGGAGGTTGTTCTGAGTGAGAAATCCTGTGACCTGTTTAAAGACAGCTCGTTCAATGGCTTTGGAAAGGAAGGGAAGAAGAGAGACAGGCCGGTAGTTCTCCACTTGAGTGGGAGCAAGGGATGGTTTTTTGAGCAGCGGTGTTACCTGGGCTTGTTTGAAGGCAGTGGGAAATGTACCCCTAGTTAGTGAAGCATTGACCACATGTGTGGTTGCTGTCACAATGGTGGGGGTTATGGCCTGAAGAAGGGTTGTTGGGATAGGGTCCAGAAGGCATGAGGTAGGCCGGCTGTCTGTGAGAAGCTTAGACACCTCTGCCTCGGAGAGAGGAGTGACAGAAGAAAAGGAAGCAGTTGGTTTAGAGAGGCTAGGAGAAGGAACCTCTGTAGATTGGTTTGAGAACTGACTACTAATAGCTGCAACTTTGTTAATGAAGAATGCAGCAAAAGTGTCAGCTGTGAGGTTAGTTGGAGGAGGTGGAGGAGGTGGGTTTAGTAAAGATTTAAAGGTGGAAAAGAGTTTCTTGGTGTCCGTAGCATTGTTAATCTTGTCGTGATAGAAAGCCTTTTTTGCAGCAGTGACACTGGATGAGAAGGAAGATAGTAGTACTTGGAATTGTGTCAGATCGGCCGAATTCTTAGTTTTGTGCCATTTCCTTTCAGCAGCTCTGAGGTTAATGCGCATTGACCGAAGTGAGTCATTAAGCCACGCATGAGACTGAGTGGGTTGTGCAGGTCTGGTAGACAGAGGGCACACACGATCCAAGCAGGATCTCAGCGTAGCACAGAGTGACTCTGTGGCATCATCAACCTCAAAAGAAGAGAAACTTCTAGACGGTGGTAGAGCAGACGCCACCAAGGAGGAAAAGTGAGTAGGAGATAGATTCCGGAGATTGCGACGGACAGAGACAGTGGGAGTAGGAGCAGATGGCTGCTGACAGAGGGAAACCTTGAACTGAATAAAGTAATGGTCAGATAGATGAAGAGGAGTAACTGTCTGTGAAGTAGCAGCGCACTTCCTGATGAAAATGAGATCAAGTTCCTTACCGGCTTTGTGAGTCGGAGGGCTGTGAACCCGCTGTAGCTCAAAGGAGTCCATCAGAGATAGGAATTCTGCAGAACCTGGATTGTCTAAGTGGATGTTCATATCACCGAGAACAAGCATAGTTGGTGGAGAGTGCAGCAGGAGTGGCAGTGTTTTCTGGTTTGATCCAGGTCTCGGTGAGAGCCAGAATGTCCAGAGAAAGATGGTTCGCATAAGCCGAAATGAAGTCTGCTTTGTTCACTGCAGACTGACAGTTCCACAAACCTACGATGAAGGAGTTGTTCGTGGATGACGAGACATGATGTCTAGAGCGGAGGTTTGCAAGGATCCGTTTCCTTTTGCGAAAGCGGAATCTGCGATGACTGGAGACAACTGGAATGGAGTAAAGACACATTGTGGCAAGATGAAGTTTGCATAGAAGATTAAGTTACAGATAATAGGACATAGTGATTTGTTAGTTAGGACAGTGTCCTTGCTCGGTGGACACGTGCAGGTAGACACGCTCGTCTTTACCCAGTCAGTCTTCACACAAGGAGGGCTGAACAAAGGGGCTGACGCTTCAGTGTCACTCCTGCTATTAGGAACAATGATTGACTGCACCCGGCTGAGATCGCCCACCAAGAGTCAGACAGAAACAATAGGCCTGATAGGAGTGGCCAGCGACCAATTGATCTCTGATGACCCAGCTGTGCTAGTAGTTCACACCTTCTGATGGCTTGTAGGTGTATTACAAATCAGGTGGTTTCCCACAAGACAGGTAATCCAAAGCAGCTTCCAAGTTAGCAAAAATAAGCACAGAACTAAATAAGCAGACACTCACTTACTTCCTGTGTGTCTAGCTCCTCAGGAAAACTATGACAAACACAGTACATTCTTGATACATATTCATATTGCTTTTTTAATAGTTTATAATCTTATTTCCTAGCCAGGCTAGCGCTGCCAGGTGCTTCCACTCACATTTCACTACAGAACTACGGTTTGGCTTAGGTTTCCTCCAGTGGAGGGCTCGACAGACCAGAGTGCAGAGACAGGGCTGTGTCTTCAGTGGGAGGGTTGAAAGCGATGTCACGACAAAATGGTTGTGAAGGCTTGCCCAATCGTTTTAAAGATCACAGAAAGTGTCTGCCTACCAGGTACATGCCTATTGAGAGGTTCCAGACTCTTTGCACAAAGTGAAACAACGTTCACATATTTCCACCTATGTATTGAGGATAATTATTAGGATTAGGATAATTTTTATCTGTTATATACCATATGTGCAGATAAATAAACTGAAACAGCAGGCTTCATTTTTAGGGCCCTTATTTTTCCCCAAATTCAGTTTTTTCTTTTCTGAATAATTTTTTTACCTCTCTAAACTTAAGCCTAATCATGTGAGATGTTATGGGGGTCAGAGGGCCCATTCCACATGCTCCCCCACACTCACAGGCCCATACCACACCCTCTTTCAGTGCATACCTGATATAGGCTAGCCTAACTGGCTATATGTATATAAAATTATGAGCACATGAGTATGTGATCACAGTCAGTCAGTAGTCAGTCAGTAGCTGGGTTTCCTTTCAACTTATTGGCATAAACAAAAATTTGGCTCAAGAATATGCGCATCATGCAAGTGTTTCTATCAACTGCGTAATGTGAATAAAAAATGAACATGAGGCTAAGCAAGCAACGTGTTTCGACCAGCTGTGGGTTCAACATCTGTGGACAAGTATGCGGGAAATGTCAATATATGCAAATTAAACTGTTTCCATCTGTTTTAATCGCATTATGCCTTATTCGCATCAAGATCCATCCACCCAATCCACCCCCTTGAGTGAATTAAATTAATATTCGCATTAGGGGACTTCAAATTCGCAGTTGTTTCTAACCGAAGATTTGTTATTTGCATAACTTAAACATGCATTAAAATGCATTAACAAGTTGGATGGAAACCCAGCTGCTGTGGCTCTTCCCTTTCATTCCCTTGAATCCCTCAACAGACTATTAGTTAACTACCTGTAACCATCTGTTCCAGGGCCATTTGTGTGCTACTCTCAGAACACCTTTGTCATTCAAGGGGTTATCTCACGCTTGGCTGTAATAATGCAACAAAACCAGTTGTCTATCCCAGAGTGTCTAAATTTGTTGACTGGATCAACAGTGAAATAAAAAAGGATTGTTAACTAAATATGTATACACCATCTCATCATGCGCTCTTGATAAATTACATCCACTGAAATGCCCTAATGTAACTATTCTGTATACCTGTGTTGCATTAGAAGTAACAATCCAGGGTGTAATTGTTTCTGTGTGTTTGTGCAAGGGATTGCTAACATAATATTCATTTTAAGTGAATAATTGCTATTATAAGGTTGTCACAACTAAAAATGTCTTTCATTAGGCAGAATGAATTGTAGAATGTAGAACTGTACTCTTGTTTCAGGATTAAATTTTACAGTTTTAATAAATGCTAGTTTCAATCCCCATTAACACGTAGCTGGATATCTAAAACAACGCATATTTATTTCTATTTAAATGGAGGTTTCAGTCACTGAAAACGGCTACCTTACTCCACTACGTGTACATGGGGAAAACAGAGTTTCAGCATTGTGATGTGATGGTCCATCCTCAGTTGTTAGATCTCTGGCTTTCTATTTGTTTGACATGTTTTTGACAGCCTCTCCTGGCTGTTTTTACGCATTGTGTAAATGGAATTATTTTCTAATGCAAGGCAGGAGAAATGAGAAGTTTTCATAAATACCCAGGTATGTGTAAATGAAGTCTCAGACTAAATAACTCCAGGTTTAAATACTATGGGAACTCAATTAACAGAAAACCAGGAGTGGAAAAATGCATGCTTAGAGGTGTTATCACTTGATTACTCACAAGAGGAGAAGTTAACAAATTTTTATCAAAACCAGTAATAACACACTGATATTCTTTAATTGGGGTGGGGCCTGGTCAATGTTTGAATGTTTGGATCTTATATGAATGTGAACTTATAGGCTACACTCTGAATAAAAGTAGGAAGTGATACCAGGAAGTGATATTTTCTTCCTAAATCACCTGTTTACTCAGCTAATCATTTTACTGTAATCATTCATCTCACGCACAGAAGGCAACCATGCCATTCTTCTAATGAATATTTATGACCTAGTGAAAAGCAGTCGGCTTTCTTCCCCCCCAGCCTCCACAGTGTGGGCTTCATCAATATGTATTTCCAAGGACTTCTGGAAAAGGCACTTCAAAGGAACTTCATCAAAGATTCCTTTTGTCTTTTAACTGGTCTTACACCATAGCCCACACACTCTCTCCTTTTCTGACATCTATCAATAAATCATGCCTGCTGCAGAGAGAGCTCTGATATCTCACTCACGCTACCTGCATCACACAGGGGCTGCTGATACACACATGATTTTTACAAGACAAATTGAATTATATGACATAAAATATATATAAAACTGAACACAATAGGAGCATAAATGAGCAACATGACAAATATGGTGTTATAAGGGCCAATATCAAGTAAGAGTTTTTTCTTTCATCACAACATAACTTGTCAAAATATGCAGCTCACAAGGGGAATCAATCAATCTGGATTGTTTCACAGTTCAGTAAATTTCCATTCCAGAGACAGTTATGTATTTATCTCAATAAAGGCAGATGAGACATAGACAAGTGCACAACAATTTAAAACTTAATAATCATACTCAGCAAAGTCTGCTGTTTCAGAAATGTCAGACATTTACACAAAACATTGTTCACTGAAAGTTACTGGGATAGTAAGATGAATTGAAGGTCAGCTCGCTTTATTGGGACCTTGGAAGTTAATAATGCATCAGTGAGCTGAGCTAGCGCCTTGTCTGATGGATTGCACGCTGGCCAAGGGAAAGTTCCCGCTCGTGTGTCCCCTAGGTCCAGGCCTGCTGGGGGAAACATACTATGCCATAACACCTGCAACTCTAGCCTGAGTTGCACCTCAGATAAATAATAGAGTCATCTTCTTTCACACACTACACAGGAGCTGGAAGCTCCTTGGATGGTTTTCAAGAGCCAAGGAAGGACACAGAGTTGGATGGGGCTGTTGGAGCTCTTTTGTTTGCAATTCTAGTGTTACCCACTGCAAAACATTTTCATAGCAAGCATAACCCGGGTAGCACTAAAGCATTCACACAGAGCCTAATTACAAATATTTCAGACAAAAAGGACCCAGTGACCCAAGTAGACTATCTTCTGTATTAAGATAGGAGTGGCCATCAACAAGACAAAGTAAAAGACAAAATTAGGAGTTAAAAATGCATAATTAAAACCACTGACCTAAAAAAAGGTAAAAAGTCAAGTGAGGCAATGAACCACAGGTATGTGGTTATATTTCTGGAATTGCTTAAAAGAATTGTATCATGTACTGGAGGTGGTCACTGCCAGGCAAAAGTTGAGTCTGAGACACCCTGAGTCACTTAGTAGAAATACATTTTCTACACTCCAATCGCTACAAAAAGAATGGACAGCTTAAAAAAAGGGGCTGTGTTTGTTTGAAATTCCTGTCAGATGTAAGCCGACAGAAGACTTCAAACACAGTTCATTGTCTCTGTGTGTCTGAAAAGAAGGATTCATTGTCTGGAATGCCTGCTATGGCTGTTCCTGAACCTTTCATGCAGTTTCACAGATCCTGTCACAAAGTTGTTTGTGTACATGAATATGGCATTCAACACCTACACTGTTTTCAGAAAGCAAGTCGATAATATAGTATATATATGTACATTAAAAGGGAGAATGAAGTTAGTGGTGATTCATGTTAAAATCATTCAAGTGATTTTAACATGGATCTGTGGGTTCACCCTTACATGAATTTTATACAGATATTTATATAGGGTTTACAGACAATGATGAAAGCCATACAGTTTGACCATTGTACCTTGGAAGGGACTTTAAGATGGATTAGTCCTTTCTGCTTGTCAGTGCTCAAGCCCTCAAGCATTCCTCATGTGTCTGTGGGGCTGACAAATGAGAAACACCAGCCCTCTTACAGCTAGTTTGTCATCCCAGTCATGAAGGGATCTGAGCTGATCAGATGTAAGCCAAATGTCAGGGTCACTGGCTCTGTGTCTGGGTGATGCTCGCTATAGTAGTACCATTGAGTAATAAACACTCATACTGAAGGGATTCCAGGCAACATTTTTAGGTTAGTAGCGCATTCCATTAGCAGCCGGAGCTCGGTTTCAAAGTAGAAGTAGTCGTCCAAGCTCAAAAGCAGGAAGTGACGCCATGCACCATCCTCACTTCCACATCTTGTTATACTGCCTCATGCATAGACCACTGCATATCTGTTCCATTTGGGTATCAACAACGCACAAACGGAAGGAACTTTCAATTGTCTGTGTGGGAATTATATTTTAAAACAAAAGAGATTATTAAAGGAATGACCCAGAAAATACACTAATAGCCACTTAGTAACATCACAGTTGATTAAACTTTGCCACAGTGTCAGGCATTAAAACGATCCACAACTCAAGGGGCTAACCCAACTACCAGGGGTCATGCAGGACAAGTACAATTAGAAGTAACTATAATAGACTACAAGTTATCCATGGTTTTAGCTAAGCATCATTAGTCCCAAAATATTGTCCCATAACATACATGGTAGTCAGTCCATAGGTGGTTATCAAAAATTATGGCTGGGCAGTGTAGTAGCAGCCAGGCATAGTGTTAAAGTCAGAGTGAGATGGACGATAGGAGTAACAATAAGAGTCCATTTTGACAGTGCTATTATAAGGGGGGGTGGGGGAGTCAGTCACAAACTCTCAGGGAAGGAGAGTTGGTCCTAGCATGGGTGTCTAGGAAGGGCCTCTAGGATGGAGAGTCAGTCCTGGCATGGGCTTCCCATAATGTTGGTTGTAGTCCACTCAGGAGTCCGCCAGAGGGAGGCAGGGATGACACTCAGCAGAGATGATTGTGTTGTAGATGGACAGAGGAGTTAGGCCAGGCTCATATGTGTCATATGTGCACATTTATATGTATATACATATAAGTTGAGAAAGAGAAGGAAAGAGAGAGAGAGTTGTACGGCATGACACATGTTTGTGGTGGCACCAGGCTATAGCAGCATAACTAAGCTATGGTGCATGGCAACTCAACATCACTGCAGAGATGGTCAGGGGTCATCATGCCTTGTAGCTGGGGGCAACAGCGGAGGCAGTCTTTCCCAATAAGACCCATGATGAGTGATGATTTGCCATGCACCATCCCTAACTACGAGGAACAGTAAAGAGGAGGGTTTTAAGTCTAGACTTGCAGATATTGAGAGTGTCCGCTTGTCGGATGTGTGTGTGGGGGGGATTATTACAAGAGAGGTGCACGGTAGCAAAAGGCTCTTCCTCCTATCATAGATTTTGATATTCACAGGATTACAAGGAGACCAGCACTCTTGGGGTTCTAGGAGGGTGGTTTGGGACAAGTAAGTCTTTAATATATGTTTTCATGCAATGACACTGATGTAACTTTAAACATCCAGTAGGCTACGCTATCGTCACAAAAGGGTATGTCGCAAAAGTCAAGTCAAGTCAAGTCAAGTAGGTTTTTCACTTTCTGTGGACTTAAGCTGCATCTCAATATGTCTGCTGTACAAAAAAACAATTCCTATTATTAAAAAAAAACCTATTTGTAAGCGTTAGCCTAAAACATATATCGTCAGTGAAGTTTCTGTTTACTTCAGGGGTTTGTATGCTATAGGCTGCAAGTGCATCTGACCACAGAAAAATATTGCAACACTTGAACAATGTGTTATTTCGTACATCGCTGTTTGATTGAGGTGATGAACAGAGGTGATCGGCCCCGGTGCTGAATGAAACCAAAATTTTTTACCTTGTCAGTCAACATAACTGCACAAAAATATTCATACCTGGTTCCTATGCACATTGACTGGTGTGAATGTATAATGTTGTTGCCATGTTTTTTTTTAATCGAAGCCTAAAGGGGGAGCTCTAGGTAAAAAATCACAAGCTTGCCTAGTACTGCTTTAACATGCTGACATGTAACAATTTAATGAAAACATTTGTGTAAAGGACACATATTTTATAAGTTAAAATGCTTTATTTCAGTTTCTCCCTAAAGTCTGTAGTACAACCTCCAGTCCATGCAGTGCAATGCAAGGTAGACTACGAATACATCCAATTCTGAATCAGTTGGTGTTGATCAGAAGGACTTTCTATTCAGGCATTTGCAGTAAATTCAGAGTGAATAAATTCTCTATTTATCAATTTGCAGTGCAAACTACATTAAATAGTTCTCAAGAGCTTTTCAATCCCATAGCACATTAACTACTGTATAATCAGAGGATTCAGCCTTTCCCCTGGTGTTTCCCTTGCACTCTCTTATAAGATTAGCCAGCCGTGATTTGCCTGTCAAATAGATATCTCAGTGTGCACAATTGTAAACAGTATGAATTACTCTTGTCATTAACTTACATCTGCTCTATGGAAAATAGGCTGTCATTGCAGCACTGGCAGAAAAATAGGAGGAAGAGAAAGTCTGCCCACACAGTTCAAAGACAAAGCTGAATTCATCAGGTGCAGTATAGCTAGTTATGGACTGTGGAGATTGGTCACGTTTTTGCGAGAATGTCCAGAGACAAACAAAAGGCATACAACATGTGACACCCCCCCAAAACACACACACACACACAGAAAATCTTCCCATATGACTGGACTGGATGTGCTATATTTTAGATGTCATATTGTAAGTATTATGGGATGAATTTCAGCCCCACCATTATTTTCTTACTTTATAACAGCTTGACTGTAATGTTCTAAGTATGTGAAAGGCACACTAGGTAATGTGTTTAGGCTAATTTATCAGTTTCATAGTCATTCAGATTATTAAATAGCTCACTACAGGGTGAATGAAGGCTCTCTCACCTGCCTCTAGCGTAGATTCCAGTTACTACACTTGCAGAAGCTGAAACACAGAGGAAATAAAACTGAAAGTAAATGAAATCAAAAGCGTATTATTATCGGCTTGTCAGTCAATGTAATGCAAAAAAATGGTCATCGCTGGTTCCTATTCTTTGGTTAGCAAGTAAATTCACATGGATTGGTGAGAATGTACTTTTTTTTTTTTTTTTTTTTTTTTTTTTTTAAATCGCCAACTGTAAGGTGTCAGGTCTGTATCAGATCTGGCCACGACCACGCCCCCTCACTCCGTCTCACATAGGCACAGCTCGTCTCCCCGTTCGCAGTCACTTCCTTGTGCACGATCGTCGTCACCTGAGTTCTAATTGGTATCACCTGGTCTCCACACTATATAGGTGTCCCTCCCTGATTCCCTGGTGTCTGGCCTCATCAATCCTGCCTTGGATTTACTCCGCGTCAGTTTAGTTCTTTGTCTATTCCAGCGAACTCTGGAAGTATATAACCCCTGCGTTCCTGCACTTACCAGTCAGTATTGTTGATCTCCTTAGATCTTTATCCATCTTAGTTGTACCATTCTGAGTGTTCTAGATCCTTTGTGTGTTATTTCTGCCTCGTGTCTTCTGAGCTTTAACATTATAGTTTATCCCTCCGTTATCTGTAGAGGACGTTGGCTTTTGTTGATTTCTGTGACTCTTACTGTAAATAATTCCCCTTTTGGTTATCACGTCCGTCGAGTCTTGTCTGTGCCTGACATAAGGGGAGCTCTTACCTGGAATGCCTTTAATGTTGGACTTTGCAGTGAATTTTGGAGTGACATAAACTCGGATGTAATCCTACATTACATCACGTGAACAAGATGGGTTTGGCATTCAGTAAAAAAGGCTGGATAAGAGAAAAAATATACATTTTGTCTGCAGAGGTATGTAAAGTAGATCAGAATCAATACTCCGTATGGTCTTGTAGCAGACAATTTTCCATCCTGGAGTACTTGAGTTCAAGGCCGTGTTAATGCTGGCACAGCCCTGAGGGTCATGGATGATCAAAAGCACTCAAGATGCTGTACTGCACCATGTAAACAGAGAGCTAGCTAACTGCTCCCTTCCATTTACACTGGAAAATTGTCTTGATTCACTACTATACAAGACTAGTGACAGACATGGAGGGCCATTAAATCATTGTAAATCCCAACTTGACAGAGTTGGATTTAATTGGCATTTCAAAGCTTAGACCTTAACTTTTCTTACCCTTTCAACAATGTGTTTGGAAACTTTCAGGTGACTCCAAGTCCTCAAATTGGTGGCAGCTTACTTGCCACCATTTTGCACCTTGAATGAGCATGCCTTTTAACACTGCACAATGCTGTTGGCTGAAATTTTGAAATGCGTTGAATGGGTTCGGACTACTTTGGGTGCCACCACTACTACAGAGCAAATGAAAACGTGTAAGGGATCAGATGAATCAATAGAGTGTTTTCCCACTCCCCTTCGGCTCCCATTGTTGATGCCTTTTGGAATACACACAAAAGGCTGGCAGTGCACAGCGTAAAAATAGCTGGCAACCTGCACAGCAAGTGGAGCATCCTGGGGATAATTGTGGGAAGTGGCAGTGGAAGTGACGCCAAGATCAAATGATTAACATCCCAGAATGCATGGCTCCTGGTGCTGGTATAATTCAAGAGGTGCCTGCTGCTCGTGCTTGGACGCAGCATGACACGAGTTTTAAAGATTCTGCTGCCCACCTGTTCAAACTCAGCCAAGTCTTTTTTTAACACGGTGGCCAAACCAGGGAAGGATAGTGCCTCTGTATTAGACAGTGGTGCAGTGCCATCTCTCAACCCCAAGTGACGTGCATTATAACCTATTTCAGTATCAGTATAAACATTTCAGTATCAACTGTACCATTATGTGCATGTGTCTGTGAGTGTGTGTGTGTGTGTGTGTTTTGCAGGTGTATTTGTCTGTAATATTGGAGGTCTTGAAATAAATAAAATTCCTTATGCAAAAAACGTGTAAGTCTTCTGCCTACACACAAACAAGATAATTTTAAGGTGTCTAGTCTTAGCTCTGATCATAATGTAAAGTGTAACCACCTACCTACTCTTAGAGTATTTTAAAAAGGGGGACAATGAAAATGACACAGAACAAAAGCCCTGAAGGATTTTCCCTGAGGGAAATGATTATATGAGAAAAGCACAATTTTATTCATTTGTCAAAAATGTACAATGCAAAGCTAGTGTGAAAATATGCTGTGTTGGGTCACAGTGTTTGAGTCAGTTGACAATATTAGGGCAATACAAGCCCAAGTCTTTCACAGTCAGTTCTATATTACAAGATCATCTATATGGAGGAACCAGGCCTAGCAGCTCATCAGTGAGGAGGAGACACAGATTCCATGCCAAGCTAGTGCAAAGCTCAGTGTGCAGGAGCCTTGTGAAACATTTAGAGAGAAGGACCATCAATTATGCATCAAAGTAATTGTTCATCAGTGGAAAGCGAGGCATACATTAACTGCTTGCAATCCATCGCTGCCCGAGAGCAACTTCATTCGAGCAGAGTTGATGTTCACCCTTAGCAGCTCTCTTTCCTCCTTATTCAGAGGAAGGGCTGTCACAGCAACATTTCTCGCCTGAGAGAAATGTGTTAGTATTTTCACCATGAGTAATGTGACTAGGCCCTCAAAACTCTCACAGCGAGAGACAGGCAAGAACTTGTTAAGGCTGCATTTCAATGTGACTTCCATGTGACTTGAGAACAGGGAATATTAATGATTGCTTCACTTGATTGTTCCTTTTTTGCCTGAAGCAAACACAACCACTGTCTCTTTTTGATGTGCTATAGCTCTATAGTTCATGCGATTCTCAAGCTTGGAAAATCGATGCCCGGCTACACTAGCCAATATATTTGCTTAATCTTTGATTTAATGATTGAAATATCTTTATTTCAGTCTAAATATCTTCGGTCTCTGAAACAGTCTTTGAATCTAGACCTGCTCTTGTTGCATGATGGAGTGAGTGTTGCCCCTGGTCAAAGGCTGATGATCCATTGGAGACGGAGTGGGTGAATAGACCACAGCATGTGTGTCATGGCTGCAGATGGCCCGATCAGTGTGTGTCCTGGCAGCTCAAGGGGCACTGAGCATGTGTCTGTGCCCAGAGTCCACTCAATAAAGGCAAAGCACCTAAACAATCTAACATGTGAGTGAAAACCTAGCAGCAAGTGTTAGTGGACTCAATGAACTCAGCTAGTCTGAAAGATTGTCAAATTTCTTTTGGCCTCAGCCAACAGTGACCGGTCATTACACTCTGTATTAGTCAATTTCTCAGCAGGGGGGTCCCAGAACTCTACACGCATGCTTCCAGGAATGAGCATCACATTATTTCAGTGATGGAGAAGTATTGATGGGATTTTACTGTTACATCACCACAGCCCAATCTATGGGGACTGACAGGAGGGGAGGGAGTTTTTTTTTTCCTGAAAGTAATCTTTTTAAAGTCTGCAGAGAAGCAGTGTAAATAATGGGAAAGGAAGAAGTCAGTTATTTTATGTCAGCATTATATGTGAATCCAAGTACAACATAGCTCTAAACTGCATCTATGTATTGGTGTATGGAAAGACGGAATAACTAGAACAATGTTTCAACCTATTTCCCCATCACAATAGAATTATGTAAGAGTTGGTAGACCTATGCTTGTCTGTGTCTCTGCTATGTCTCTATGGTGTATCTGGGTTTGTGTGTGGAAAAAACATCTGTCTCCTCTGCAGCATGGAATAGGAGAAGCAACAGAGGCTTTGAAGATGTTTCACAGACAGATTGTTCAAACTTAGGACAGAGGACAGAAGAAAGGGCTCTGATCTCCCGTTACACTTCATTTGAGGCATTGAATGCATTCAATTGATATGTAATTGCTAAGATGGCAAGGAATAATAAGATTGCTTAGAAGTAAAATACAAAGTCAGATAATGGTAAGTTAATATACTTTTAGTGTGTGTGTGTGTATGTATGCGCGTGTGTGTGGGTATATGTGTGTGTGCATGTGTGTGTGTGTATGTGTGTGCACACATTCACTTTCTGCTGTATTACATTTCTGCCTTTATAGGCGCTCAGTTTCTCATGGCCTAATATTGATTTGTAAATCAATCTTTTCTGCCTGAAGTCCTCATCCATTGCCACTGACACAGAGCCCTTTTGCCAGTCAGGGGATCTCATCTGTTCATCTTCCTGACATGTTTCACCAAACACTATCATTTCCTATGATAAACCCCCACAGACTGTAATTAACTTACATTACTAGGAGATATATATATTTTCCCTTGCCATAACTGATAGCGAGCAATTTGGGTGTGAGTGGTGGTGAAGACTCAGGTTCAAGACTGATCTCCAGTCATTCCCCAGTCTCACCCATTTGTCTCGCCCATTCAATTCCTGACACTCCTCATTGTCCTAGCTGAAATATAGGCATACAACCTCAAAATATAAACATACAGTGGTTTTCAAACTGACAATTCTTGGGACTACACAAAAAGAATCTGTGAATAGATTCTCAGGTCTCACCAGCATAAAGTTCAGGTGCAGATTACACTACATGGTTATGCACCAATATGAGTTTACATTTTGTTTATGTAGCAATAATAACAGGAAAAATATCAATTATTATATCAAGTTGTCTGTGGTGCAGAGGGTACGTGGTAGGACATCAGTTGTCTCAGGGGGTACACATCAGTTACAAGTTTGGGGATCACTGAACTAAAACAAGACAAGTATAGATATTTTTGAAAATCCAGCCTCATAACTTTTAATGAATTCATTATGCTATTATGAACCAAACCGTTTTTACCATGAATACAAAAACCATCATGACAAAAATCGGTCATAATGACATCATCATCAGTTTCAATCACAATTTTACAGTAATGACGCTGGCTATACTGACTCACCCTCTTTGTGTTTGAGAGCAACATTGTGTCATATTGTTTAAGATTCCAAATATGCATATGTCATACTTTCTGTAATATACACTAGCATAATTATCATGTGGGAAAAAGTGCATCAGTCAATCAAGTGCACAAAGCTTTGTGCTTGGGTTTTGTGGATGTAAGGCATTGTGGTTTTTCATGGCTTTGTAATACATTCACACAGCAAAGAATGCATTGTGTTTATGAGTGCATATGCAATGCATTGTGTTTATGAAATAAGGCCTGTTACACTTGCATATATTATCCTGCTTGTGCCCTAGAAGAATAAACTGCACAGTCATTCATTTTGCATATACAACAGTGTATGGACTGGGTTTGTTGAGATGTTAAAGTGGTGTTTAAGTACAGATAAAGCAAATAGGAAAGATACATATGAATAAATCCAACCACCTAGCCTACATAATGACATGTACATTCCACCAATTGCACTTCTCCTACACTGTCTGGAAGCAAAATATGGTGCTCTGTGTCTTGCATCTTTTCACAGTGTTTTCCAAACCATCAGACTGACATTAAATCTGCCAAAGATGGAATTTTTTGTGATTTGTCTCGCTATCTAAACCTTCTGTGTCACTGTAAATGGCGTATGATTTTAGCACTCTTCAATATGTATGGGCTGTGATACCTATAAAGCCATACAGTTATTTATCTGAGCTAGTTGCTTGTTTCCAAAACAACTTATCTGCATCTACATTAACATGTGGAACTCATTAAACATAAAATGGTGTTTTCAAAGAGCTTGTCCCCCACCTTGCCCTCATGTTTGGAGATATTTTCTTCACAGCTTGTTTTGCATCCCACGCATATATCCTAAAGCAAATCAGATTGTATCACAACTACATTGACTTAATCAACTTTGTGCCAAGTCAGACAGAAAGAATTTGCATTAATTAGACAAGCTTAGTGACTCACCAGACATTTAAAGAAAGTGCTATGGGACTACAGCTGAATTATACCTATCAAATTCATACAATTTATGCTACCGGTCTGACCATACTGCTTGAATGTCTGACAGCGTTAACTCCTCATAATGCCTCTTCTCATACTGTGAGAACTTCACAGGAACTATGATGTAAATAATGCCTATCTAAACTATTTGTGACCTCTGTGTGATTTTGTTCCAGTGGCACATTTGAGTTGTGCGTAAAAGGGCAGATGTAGCGCAACGATAATGGCACTGTGATTTCCTGAGTTGAGAAAGCGTTGAGCCTCTCTCCCTCTGTGAGCAGGGGGCTCTCTCTCAATCTCCTGCTTCTCAATAATTCATGTGCCTCCTGGCTGAAAGAGAACATACCTTCCAGCTACAAATTATGCACGGCTGAAACAATTAACCACCTGACAGAATGTTGAAGGACTTAATTAAGCATTTAGCATTTTATAGCACCAGTGAAAAGCTGCTCAGGCATAAGACAGAGTTAGTCAGCAAGCAGCATAGCACAGTTTTTACAGGGCTCCACCACATTGCAGACAATGTCCACTGGCTCTAGTTCAATTATAAATATGTAGGGATAAATTCCACTGAAAATGATATGATGCCTTTAAGAGAACACTCCCCATTGTTCGCCAGTTTTGGAGTGGTGGCAGGATTACAAAGTGATTTTATTCCTAATTCAATCAAAATGCTGAACCTTATAGTATGGTACATACCTTTTCTCTTTTCTCGACATCTCTCCTTTTTGCAATAAAGCAGCTTTGCTCTAAAGGCACATGCATCTTTCTGCATATTTCACACACATTCACTGTTTACGATTGTCTAACCTGTCAACCATATGTCAATAACTCAATACAGGCAGATAGAGGAGGCCTATTTTCCATCTCCTTCCAGGACCCCTTTGGGGAGAATATGATGAAAATATAGCTGCATGTTTGACAACAATGGTGCATATGTGAAATGTCAAATGTATGAGCAGAGAATTATTGTCCTAACTACCCACAAAAGCCAAATTTACTGAGACATAGAGACATTGCTGTTAGTGGAGGCGGACACAGACAAAAAATTTTCAATTTAAAAAATAATTTGTATGTCTAATGTCATAAATATGTCGGAGAGAGTGCTTCAAATAGCATGAAATATATTCAATAGACACTAATGAGCACCAAAACACTCCAGGTTCCCCAGGTGTTGGCACCCTCGGCTCTGTTGTCATGGGTATGCCAGGCAGCTTAGGCATGGCTCTGAACCACAACAACAAACTTTTGTCAGTTCTTTTTTCACCCAGGTTTTGCAGGTCAGCTCACTGTAAAATCACTACTGAGAGAGACACCTGTGCTGGCACAATAAGCAGGGATGCACTGCCAGCACACCACATACTTAGCAGAGACAGCATAGTACTCATGGTCAAATGAGAGCCTTGTATTATGGCTTTCAAACTTTCCCTGACAGCTCACTTCAGAGCCCAAAACATTCCTATAAATTGCATCATTTAGAAGTTTGCAGTTTCATTGTGATTGAGTTTTGGACCACATTCCACCATCTGTGAATCTTATTTTTTGTTGTAATAAATTCCAGTTAAATTGTTCCGTTGACAGATTAACCAAATATTGACATTGCCATCCATTAAAAATACTGCTAATTTATCAAAAGATAATATTTAAGAGCTCTGTAAAACACATAGGGCCCTATCATGCCGTGGCGCACTGTGCATTCGCGACATGGCAAAAAATCACGTTGTCTAGATAGCAGATGACAGTGCGCCGTCATGGGTGTGTCAGCGAAAAGAAGAGGTGTGGTCTGGCGCAAAGCGTGCCAGATGCTATTATAAGGACGCAAAAATTAAATCCGCCAGTGACCAACAAAACCCCGGACTGTCGTCAGTTGCGCATTGCTGAAAAACTATTTTAGGGGCGCACAGCGCTTTGGAATATAAAAGCAAAGCAACTTGCGCGACAGACTTTAGACAATGCGCATATGATTGTGAAAATAGAGCCCATATAGGCATTAGACTTGCTCACCTTCGAAGATCTTCCTAAATGACCACACTATAGCATAATGTCCTTGAAGATACATGCTAGGTCATATAATGTATAAAATATATTTCTACAATATAATGAAAGAAGCCATAAGTGCACAGACTCTCTACTATGTGCCTGTACTGCATTATAAAAATTCTTAACATTAATGACTTTTTCCATGAGAAACTACAAACAATAATATATAATTAATAATGTTTTATTTAATTTTAAGGTTTTCTCAAAGAGGTAAGCAGTATAGTTTAAACAATTTAATTACCAACTCTTTAACTGAGCAACACAACTGCAATTAAGAAAACATGTATAATCAATGAGGTGAAGCATATAGACCATGTTGTTTTAACATGCCCTCCTTCATAATGTATGGAAACCTTGCCACTAAAAATGGGTGAATTAGAAAAAAAGCCTGGTTATAATATCACATTCAGGAAATCAACTTTAGATTCAGATGGCAGGTCTGGTTAATGCCCCGTAACACCCACAAAAAAGCTCCTTGTGCTACCGTGGGGAAAAACAGAGGTTCATTTTGGCTGCAAGTCAGTCAGGTGCCCTGCTCGTAGTTACACTGAACACAGCAAAGCAACTAGTTTAACAAAATTGCTGAGTAGCGTGGCTGAAGCTAGCTATTTTATGAATCTGATAGTTTTTCATGAGTTTAGTTTTTTTTTTTATAAAGTAGCTTCACACGTAGTAAACTACATCTGCCATTCTTTGTAACTTTGTAGCTTGCTACATTTTGACTTAAGTAGCTTCAGTGCACTGTACACCTCCAAAGGTGATATTGAGGACAGTTTTGGTTGATTGTTGCAAGCTTCGTTAGCTTGCTAACTCGCTATCCTCATTTATCACCAGTGTAAATGTAGCTAATTTTAGATTGCTAAACTGACTTAATCAGTCTGGTCATTAAAAGAAGTGAAATAGGCCTAATGAGCCCACTCGTTGCTCTTCTGACAGTGTTACTGGAATTAACAAATCATGGAAAATTTAGGCTATATTATGCTAAACCCAAGTAAACAGGTCATTATCAGACAAATCATCTCATATGCATTTTATGCATTCAGTTTTACTTAGCAATCTATTATTGTTAAGCTATTTTCTCTATTTGCAGCAGTCTGTTCCCGCTCCCGCTGAATTTCTGACCATTACCTCCTGCACCCGCAATGTGTGCGCAACGTGTTCACCCAGTCCTACGATGTGTATGTCCACTCCCGCCCGCAACCCATGAAACTCTGAGAATTTATACTCGCACAGTAAAGAAGATGCATTTTGTGTAACACGTTATTTATGCTATTAATTGAGATTGGGGTTATTTGTTTCGTTTCTCTCCCTGCACGTCTTTTGATGCACTGTGAATAGCGCCTCCATTTCATTGTTTGCTTTTGTTTTTAAAATGAAATAAATACAGGATTGTCGTATCTTCTATTTGCGAAGATTAATGAGAGCGCGGCATAACTGTGTTCAGACATATCAGGCACTTTATTGAACTGCCCCCAGACCCACATCTCCCTTTTTTTGTTTTAAGAACAAGTGTAACATTTTCAGGAAAGTCCATCAAAACCTGTGAAAGGAAATGCATTGCTTAGCACAATTCTAAATAACCAAACTCTTCTTATTCTATTACCACTTCTGTTTCTTGACGTGGCGTGTGACCCTGCTCTAGGACCGGCAGTGGCTCCAGTACCTGTTGTCCAGTCTCATCCTGAGGTGGAGACTGGAGTGGTATGAGATGCACTCGGTTGCGTCTTACCATCCCATGTGGAGCATCCACAAGGTAAGATCTGGGTGAGGTGTGGTTCTGGATCACTGTCCCAGGTGTTTTGTTGTCAGTTATCCACACCTCCTGACCGGATGACAGGTTGCTGAGTGGCTTTGCGGCGTGTCGCCTGTTGTAGTTTACAGCATCTGACATCCTCTTCTCCCTTTCTTTTTGGACCAGCGTTTTGCGGTCGGGCAGTGCAGGGCGCAGCTCGGAGTGATGAGTTGGCACCGTGGTGCGGAGACGTCGACCCATGAGTAACTGGGCCGGGCTGAATCCGTTCTGAAGAGGTGTGGCTCTGTATGCGAGAAGAGCTAAGTATGGATCAGTGGACTTCTTCATTAGATTTTTAATTGTCTGAACGGCTCGCTCAGCCTCGCCGTTGCTTTGTGGGTATTTGGGACTGCTAGTAAGGTGTTTGAATCCGTAAGCTGTGGCAAAGGAAGCGAACGCTTGGCCGGAGAATTGAGGCCCGTTGTCAGACATCAATATCTCCGGAATGCCGTGTCTAGCAAACATTAATTTCAGATGGTTGATAACATCATTGCATTTTGTGTGTGTTAACAGGGCGATTTTGACGTACCTGGAGAGGTAATCAACGACGAGTAGGTAAGTTTTCCCCCCCAGTTCAAACAGGTCAGCCCCCAGCTTCTGCCATGGGCGCTCAGGGCAATCTGATGGCATGAGTGGTTCACTGTGGTTGCGGCGCTCTTGCAGACACGTTCTGCATCTTAGCACCATTTCAGTGATCTGCTGTCCGAGTCCAGGCCACCACACTGTTTGACGGGCACGCGCTTTGCATTTAACGACGCCTTGATGGCCTTCGTGCAGTCTGTTCAGCACATCGTTCCGCATTGCTGCCGGAATGACTAGACGTGTGTCTTTTAGCAAAAGTCCCTCTTGCACTGTGAGTGTAGCCCGCTCAGGCCAAAAGTGCTTCAGCAGCGGTTCCTGCTGTACGTGCTCTGGCCATCCATCGGCACACACTTTCATGACACGAGAGCATGCACTGTCAGCCTCCAGCTCTGCTTTGAGTGTGTCCATGAACGTGGGACTGACAGGTAAGTTACTGACGATGCAGTCCACATAAATGTTTGTGCTCTCCATCAGTTCTGTGTCATTTGTAGTCAGTTCTTTTTGTACAGGTGAACGTGACAACGTGTCAGCTTTCCAGAGTGATTTTCCCGGAACATGCACGATTTCATAGGAGTAGCGCATGAGTCTCATCCTAAAACGCTGTATCCTTGGTGGTAACAGGTCGAGTGCTTGTGCCCCTAGTAAGGAAAGGAGTGGCTTATGGTCAGTCTCTAGGCAGAAGTGCTTTCCTAACAGGAAGTCCCGGAAGCGCTCACATGCCCAGGTTAGACCCAGGGCTTCCTTTTCAACTTGCGTGTAGCGCTGCTCGGTGGGTGAGAGTGAGCGGGATGCGTAAGCTATCGGCCTCCATACACTGTCCCTTTTCTGGAGGAGCACTCCTCCTAATCCGCAAGACGAAGCGTCAGCCGATACTTTAGTGTCCCTACTCGTGTCATACATGGCCAGGACTGGTGGAGAGGTGAGTGCTTCTTTCAACACACTAAAAGCCACCGCCTGGTCAGCACCCACAGCCAACAGTTCTTCTTTGAGAGAAGATCGCGAAGAGCTTTGTCTTTCTCTGACAGCTGGGGTATGAATTTTCCCACCTGATTCACCATCCCCAGGAAGCTCCTTAACTCGCTCACATTTGTAGGCTCTTTCATATCCCTGATGGCCTGTGTCTTCTCTGGATCAGGTCTGATGCCTGCTGTAGTGATGACATGCCCGAGGAAGACGACTTCACTCCTGGAGAGCTCACACTTGTCCTTGTTGAGGGTCACCCCAACTTGCTCGAGCTTCTTCAGCAGGGCATGGAGACGAGCATCGTGCTGCTCCTGGTCTTTTCCCACCACCAGCAGGTCGTCCATGTGGCAGACCACTCCGTCCAGTCCTTCTATAACCTCTGCTATGACACGCTGGAAGTGTTCAGGCGCAGAGTTGATTCCAAACGGAAGACGCTTGAAGTGGAAACGTCCAAAGGGTGTTATGAATGTAGTGTATTTAGCTGACTCCTCAGCTAAAGGAATCTGCCAGAATCCCATGTTTGCGTCTAGCTTACTGAATACTCTGGCTCCAGCAAGCATCCCTAGACTTTGGTCGACTGATGGCAGTACATACTTTTCGCGACACACATACTGGTTCAAGCCGGTGAAGTCCACACACAGACGTAGCTGGCTGTTCTTTTTGGGAACCAAAACGATGCCTGCGCACCACTCCGTAGGCTCTTCAATGCGCTTGATGACTCCCATCTCTTCCATCTGTCGGAGCTCCTCTTTCACCTTTCCCATTAGAGGCAGGGAAATTCTCCGTGGCGTTTTTAAGGAGAATGGTACGGCGTCTGGCTTGAGCTTGATGTGGTATGGACGCTGAATCTCACCTAGGCCCTCGAACAGTTTTGGGTAGGTCGCCTGTAAAGAATCCATTGTGACGCTGTCGACTCGTATGAGCAGGCCCAAAGCAGTAATGGCTGGCAGCCCGAGCAAAGGTGTGGTGAGGTTTTTGACCACGTAAACTTTCTCCTTGGCCTGCTTGGCTTTGTAGGTCAGCTGCATTTTCGCGAAACCTGCTACCTCTAGCTGAATCTTCCCTGGACCCAGCAAGGGTTTTTCTGGCTTGTGGAGGACAGGCATTTGTGCCCCTGTGAACAAGTGTCTCATGTCACTTTCAGAAATGGCGGTTACTTCTGCTCCAGTGTCAAGTTTGAAGTTCAGCTTTTTCCCTTCTATTTGCACATCAGCTGTCCACACATTGTTCTCATTTGACACAGAGCCCAGAAAGAAACTTTTCACCTCTTCCTCCTCAATACACGCTACCACTGCCTTGTTTCTACAGACACGCTGATAATGTCCACTTTTCCCACAGCCCTGACATTTTGCATTGTTGGCGGGACACTCTGCTTTAGGGTGAGAAGGACCCCCACACTTGTAACACTGGGCTCTGTGCATGCCTCTGCCTTTGTTTTGCACGTGCACTCGTGGCCGTGCACCACTGTTTTTCTGATTTGTGTATCTTTGCTTTTCATTTTTCTGTCCTTTTCGCGACACACTGTCTACGGAGCTAGCCTCCATATGCATCACACTGCTGGCCTCACTCCTAAGAGCAGTCTGTTGTCTCTTTACCTCCTCAGACTGTCTTGCTATATCCATGGCTTTCTGTAAAGTCAGATTTTCCTCCATCTGCATGCGTTCAGAGAGTCTGGTGTTTGCCAGCCCAACTACGATCCTATCTCTTATGAGCTCATCATGCAAGTCACCGTATTTGCAATGCTCTGCTAAAGCATGTAGAGCTGTAATGAACGAATCAACTGACTCATTAGCCACTTGTTTTTTCATATTGAAGCATGCACGTTCGAACACAATGTTCTTTTTCACAATGAAGAAATCGCGGAATCCATCTTTGACTTTGTCATACTTTTCCATGTCGGCTTCACTCAGCTTTAACCCCCTCAATACATCGTCGGCTTCGTCCCCCATACAATATATTAAAGTGTTAACCTGACTTTCCTCGGAGTTGGTCGTCAAGTTGCTTGCTTGGCGAAACCTTTCGAACCTCCGGATCCATTTTGTCCATTCGAGCGGCTTGCTGAAGTCGAAGGGTTCCAGTGGCTGAATGTTGAATGTTGCAGTAGGTGCGCTAGCTGCCATGCTCGCTGCACTTGCCTGTAGCTGCTCGACCACGTTGTCCTCTTGTTCCTCGGACATAATAACATTCACCGATGTCTCCCCCTCCGTCACTGTCGCTGCGGACCGTCTTCTCCTGTGCCGTCGTCTTTTTGTCAGAAACACAGCACTTCTGACACCATGTCGTATCTTCTATTTTCGAAGATTAATGAGAGCGCGGCATAACTGTGTTCAGACATATCAGGCACTTTATTGAACTGCCCCCAGACCCGTAAGTTCCCCAACATTCCATGACCTCGCACATACAATGTCATTGGTCTACTGTAAGAGCGTAACATTAAACGTAAACATTAACCCTTCATATACCATATTCAGCTACACCACAAGGATTATATTCTATTCTTCTCCAATTTAGTTAGCAAGCTCTTAACAACAGGGTTGCTTGAATGGGCTGCTAAACTATTGTTTTAATGAAAACACAGATAGACATTTAACGCTTTTAAATATAACTTCGTTATATCAAAAAAAAGAAAAAATGTCGGACTTGCCTTGTTTGGTTTTAGTGGTATACACACCTTGTTTAATGTTCTTTTCTACTTTGTTGGTTGACTGAGATCCCGTAGTAGCTAGGTTAGCCCACATTGCTATCCCGCACAAACCCGCAGTGTTTTTTTTAAGCCGCCTGTTTCCGCCCACAGTCAAGCTCAAACCACCCGGTCCCGCCAGATTTGCGTTGGGTCCTAAGGGACCCAGTGGGACCCAATCTCAATGCAGACCTCTACAGCTGTGCTTCTCCACTCACTTGTTTGAAAAATCGACCTCTACTTCTCCCCCGCCCTCATATTTTGGGGGCGTTAACCAGACGTATTTAAAATTCAACCGACCAACCCCAAGCCCCTTCCCTTTTCACTACGTCCCAATCAGGCCCGCAGCAGAACCTTGGACAAACGGAACATGTTTTTTGAATAAACGCTGCTGTTGAGCTCAGTAGGTACTGGAGAAGTCCGAGATGAAGACACTGTTGCCTACATATTTTACTTGTCTTTTCCCACTTGATGTTTGTGATCCTCATTGCCTCTGCATTGAACAATTGCCGTTTTTTGCTCGGACTTTTCAAATTGGAGCTAACGTGCTGGCTTTGTATGTCACAGTCTCTCGCGAGGGTTTCATGGCAACAGTAAAGTTTTATAGTTCATGTCTGCACTAAACAATCGTTACATACTTTAAAATTGCACTATTGATAAGTTGCAAACTTGCTGCTGTCATGCAGCCCTCTTGAGAGACCGTCACATGCAAAGCCAGTGCAGAGACTAGTAGCATATGTTAGCATATGTTTAGCATTCTATTTTAATATCAAAGAACAAGGTACTCCAATTCTCCATTCAATGACCCCTTGAAGGATGCTCTGACATTGGCTCTAAATGGATTTCTCTTCATTGTAGAAGCTTGCAATATGCTGTGTCTCGACTGTTTTGGTTACAGGCTCACTTGGGTGAGCTTCTTTCTAATCGTCCCTCATAACATCACAAAAAACATAGTCAAACCCAATAATAAACCACAAAAAATGTCACACTGTTCAGTTCCCCTGCACGTCAAACAAATTTAGTCCAAGCCTTGTACAGCTGTTGTTGTCACTTAATTTAGTGCAGTGAATGAGACACCAGTGAGGAGCTGCTGTCTTTAAAACAAGGGACCTAATGACTGAGGTCATATGAAACATTGAAAGGCATGCCTGATTGCACCAGGGAAAACGTTGCATGCTAATTTCACATTTGACCTTGTTGCACCACAAAAATACAAGAACGTAATGCTTTGTGACAGCTGGCGTGGAAGCAGGAACATAATAATTTGTGTCACAGGAGTGGAATAGCTGAGGTTTTGACATGAAACCTCCCAGAAGCCAGCCAGTTGCATCTGCTTGCTGAAGTGAGCAGAAACTGAACCACTTGTTTTGCATAGAGCAGAGAGAATAGTCTGCAAAGCCATGCACTTGGTGCTGACAGTTTATGCATCGTGGACACAGGCTATACCATAGCTATATATCATTAGCTGAGCTTGTGCCACCGCTGTGATAAAGGGCTCTTGTGATAGTAAAGCACAATTATCAACAATTGTCTGTGTTATGAACATACGGCAGGTTGGGCGAGGATCCGGTCAATTTCATTCTCTCTGCTAGGAAGCTCTTTGCTCTAAAAGGCCCTAAAGAATAAATGAAGTCATCCTCTGTCTTGCTTCTGCTGCAGTAAGTGCGGCTAAGGAAGCTGAATATTTCACTGATGGTGTTTGTTTACATTACGCGGCAGGGCCAGGAAACACTTGAGACACACACATACACACACACACACGCTCGAAGCAATTTGGGTGGCATTTAGACTGAACACCTCCACTGGCTTTTCCCAGCAGAAGAAATCTGGCACTAAAGAACAACGTCTTCGGCAATTTCTCTGGGGTATTTACACTTGTGGGAGAACTGATGGATGAATTTTAGACACCCCTCCCATCCATCCACAGACACACCAATGTTGTTGCAGTTGCAGGGGAAAGGCTCCCTCGTTACCTGAAGAAAAGTGGGGACTTAACGGCTTGCTCTGCTCTTTCCCTCTGCAGTGGCTTCATCTCAGCTGTGGCAGATGTTCCACCACTGGTGCTGAGCCCCTAATTCACCTCCTGCAGGAGACAGCCTTAGAGGATCTGTTTAATAAATGTAAGACTGTACAGGCTGCATGACAAACATACATGCTTGAGGAGAATGGCTTGTGTCAGAGAAACAGCTGCAGATGATTATTTTCATATCAGGTATGCAATTGCTAAGTTGAAGCAGAGTGGGCTCCGTGCAGGGAAGGCAAATGGGATGAATGATTGTTAACTGTCCAGGTCACTTTGTTCTCCCTCGACTCTATTTATTCCAGGAATTTCCGTGCTGATTTATGTTGCTGTATTCAGATATTTACCGAGATCCACACATCCAAAATCTGAACTTTGGCAGATTTCTACAGCAGTTACTTTTTCACAAATAAAAACATGTTTTTTTCCCCTTTGGCCCCTATAGGGCCGTATAGTGCCCTTCACATTTTCCAGCACTGTAGATTACAAACACATGTCAAAAAAAAAAAATCTAGTAGTAATTTATCTTACTGTCTTGATTAAACTAAGGAAAAAAATAAACTTTGAAAAGAAGCAAATGTATTCTGAGAAAGAATAATATATCATAAAGAGATAAATATTTCTACCAAAAACACATGTGGTGCCACAATCATGGGTACTCCTGCATCTAGTAGGCCTACATTGTGAAGCTTGCCTTTGCGAATAATGTAGTTGTCATCCTCTTTTGGCATCCCATGTAGCTGAAGAATACGTAGAAGGGATTTGAGATCATTCATCTTTACAAAATTTATGCATATTGTCCATATTCCGTCTTGCTAAACTTCCTCTTTAGCTCAGCCCATTGATTTTCAAAGCAACTCATGTCAGGGGACTGAGCTAACCATGACTGAAGCTTGATTTGTTCAGTAAGCTGTTTTTGTGCTGAACTCTTGTTTTGGTTAACTGCTGGGTGATCCTATCATGATCCATTTTTAGTGTCCTGGCAGAGATCTAAATTGGCTTGGTATTTTGTGGAGTTCATGATACCATGCATCCTAATGGGGTTCTCAAGGCCTGTGCAAGAAAACAGCACCACAATATCACAGACTGTTCATCATACCTATCAGGGAGCACTGGGCTCCTTTCACTATAGTTATTCTTCTATTTATGCCAGACACATTAGGAGCATTTTGGGGGCCAGAAGGCTGCATTTTTCATTCCATCTGACCATAGAACATTATTCCAGGCAAATCCCCCATAGCATTTAGCAATTCCTGACTTTCAGAGTTGTAATTAATTAGCAATAAATGCTTTTAGACAGCATTTCAATAATCTATCAACTATTAAGATGTGACTTATGAAGTTTTTATTGTTTTTTGTGTTTTCTCTCATACCATCCCTCTCACTGTGCTTGGGGGCAAGATAAACATAGGTTCTTACCAAGGCAAATTGCGACAATTTCAGTTGATTGAAATTTCTTAATTGTTGTTTTAACTGCCAGTGGGATATTTTCAGACACGTACCTGTTTAAATAGCCATGCCTTCTACCACAGTGGCCAAAGTGTTGTCCTGAATGGATTTAAATTGTATATTCTTACACTGTTTGCTATACATCTAACCCCTTGTTCTACACTTTGTTTGCTACAGAGGGTCTGGCCTTTTAGTAGTGAGAAATAGTTGCTTGCTGGAACCATTTACTAAGTTTAAAAATATTGGATCAGCTTTTGACTGATAGATAGACTGCCTTGAATGATAGCATTCTAGCTCTGCATTCACAACGCCTTCATCTGCTGATTAGATGCAGTTAAAAATGCCACCAGAGACAACAAGCTCAATGGGGATCAAATCCAGACCAACACTGTAGGGAGATGATGAACAGAGTGGAAGTGCATAGGAAGGCGGGGCCAGGCTAAACAACTACACCATCTCACCTCCTTCCTTAGTCATGGAATAATAAAAGTTCATAGACAGATGGTTTATCTAGAAAGACTGGGATACATTTCATTTATTTCACGGGGTGCCCAAAATTGTGGCACATTTTTTGTTGTTGTTGTTGTTGGTTTGTTTTTGTATATTTCATTTCTCAGAATAAATTAGCTTTTTTTTAAGGGATATGCCACCATTTAGGGAAATACACTAATTTTCCACATCCCCTCAAACAATTGTTAAACAATTGTGTTTTACCTTTCTCTAGTTCATCCAGACATTCTCTGAGTCTGACAGTAGTGCTTTTAGCTTCAGCCTAGCATAGACTTTTGTCATAGACTATGCTGACAATTGTTTCAGATTTTGTCTCAGTGTACTCCCAATTAAAAAATGAACACTTGATCATGCCCAGGCAAATAGACTGCAATGATGATCAAACCTCTAAGTTCAGATATGATATGACTACACTTAACCTTGACAGCTTATTGTGTGCTATGCACTGTGTAAAAGGCCACTTGTGTGGTAATAAAGTATTATCCTGAGTGAAATGGAAATATTAATTGGAATGTCTCATTTGGAATGGAACATTCTATTCTGCCCTGCTGTGGTAGACCTGCATTTTCCTTCTTAGATTTTGCACTCAGTTCTCCCAATAAAAGCATCTTAATTATAAAAGCAGTGTTCTATTATGAAGAGCCATAGCCTTGACAAGCAAGGAGAGAGCAAAAGATCGCAGCACAGACTTTTGTTTAGCCCATTAATATTCATCAAGGGGTTGAGTGGCAAAACTGAGAAACAAACAGAAAAATTTCCCAGTCTGTGATTTATTTCTACAGCAATTTAATTGGTCCTTAATGAACAGGCCCTATTCTGGCCTTAACTTCATAGGGCCAAGGCTAGAACCCTCTCTAGCACCTGTATCTTTCACCCAGCAGCAAATATGGCAAGCTGGAGCACACCCAGTGTTTGGCCATGGAGGTGAATGAAAGGTCATGCACAGGACAAGGACATAAGTATATTGCTCTAATAAATTGTTAGAATAAGTGTATTCTATTCATATTTTGTGAGGCTTGTGAATTTTCCTCTATCTAATAAAACAGTTCTGTTACTTTCCCATAACCACATAAGCATATTAATTGGCCCTGCTGTCTGTGCTGAACTTGGCTGGTCGGTACTCAATCTATTCTTATCAGTTCCAGACAGAGTGCCACACTCATGTAAGCGCGCCAGTGTCTCTGCAACTCTCCGAGAGGGCAGGGCGGCCGCAGCATGACACTTAAACAAACAGTGTCTTATTCATTATTTGGACCGCTTTAGATTCATTTCAGAAATGCTTTGCTCAGTTCTTTTCATGATTCTCTACACTGCTTGCCCCTGAGCTTTTGTGCTGTTCAGACAAGTGGAGGACTGGGCTCCTCATGGCAACGGAAACCACGCACCAGAAATGGCCTGTAACTAATAAAGAAATGCTTGAAAGAAATGTAAATTTAAAGACAAAACTATAGCTGACTAAGGCTACATTTCAACATTTCAATACACATATATGATATATGGTTATGATTATGGGGATTATGACAACTTCTCAGTGTGTCTCTAGTTCTATTTAGAACTAGAAACACACTGAGAATACCTAATTAAGGTATTCAGGAACTTTTGCATTGCTGAGGGGAAAATACATAACTTTTATAATGATCAAACAGTTTATAGTAATCAAAGAGCATTTTTAGCATTTTTAGTGACAAGTTTTTTATTGAGTAGGCTAGCTTGTAAAAAGAACTATTGAATAAGTAACAAAAAAGCAAGAGGCAAAACCATTATACCATTATAAACATATGATGACTTTCTGGCACTTTCAATTGCAAATTCTCCCATGTTGACTGGATTTTAAAAGTACATTTGCAGTGAATTGCAGGCACTGTCAGTCACTCAGCCACACTCTCTCTGGACTTGTCAGTAAAAGTACAAGAAATTACAATTGAGTTTCAGGCTTGTACCTTTTCAAAAACATAGTTATGACACTGTATCTCTGCTTTCGCCACAGTGTTTACAGACTGCTAGACATTACCTCTGTTTACAAAGCCAGTAAAGGCCAGTCTTTCCTGGGTAGCTGCCTGCGTGTCCTGGTTCTTGGCAGCATCTCTCTGAAGAGGTCTGATGCTAATGGGAAGAGAGAGTGTGTGATCAAGGCTGCACACCACCACAGTAATCCTGGATCACAGAGGCCTGTAAGCATCTCCCACTCAGAGGCAGGATTAAAAACCACGGCGCCAAGCCCGTTGGTAAAACAGCAACTTATGGGAAGGTTCCCTCTGGGTTTGCAGGCAGTAGGGAAAACAGAGGTCACACCATTATTAGTCACAACAGCCTCATTGTGAGTCGCAGTCATCCCTGGCTCTTAACCATCCTATTCAGGACACACTGCACTATTGAGCAGTTCACAACATTCACTAAAGCAACGGAATAGAACAAGCAGTAAGAGTTTTTCATAACATCATCAGTGTGGGTAATGCATGTCTATGTAAAACACTAACATTTACTCAAAATGGTATGTGTTAGCGTGGGACAGAAATTCATAGAAACACGCTTTAAAATTCTGTCCCATGCTAAGACGTACCATTTTGAGTAAATTCTGTCACAGAATGAACACAATCATGACAGAGACATGGAGGATAATCTTGCAGAAAGTTGTAATTGCTGCCATTATGTCCACTTTGGAGTACAACTTTTTGAAGCTTGATTGTGTTTACTGTGTGGGTAGAAACTGCTTTTCACTACAGTGCGTCTGGCCTAGTCGGCGCTAGAGCAGCTGATAAACACTTTGGACTAATTGAAACATGAACAAATACCTAATTCAGGCCGCAATTTGTTTCTGTCTGCATTAAAGTGCCACTCGATTGAGAAGTTTATTACCTCTCTCCAACACACCCAGCTGGAAGTAATTATGTGACTGAGGCCAGTTCTATCCCGAGATTTCCCATTCACTGTCTACAGGTCTTAAACTACCCCGGCACATTTATTATCCAAGCTGGCCCTTTCTCACCAGTTTTTTTTTTTTTTTTTTTTTTTCAAAAAGATCACTTGGAAGCAATATCACCATTATAAAACAACCTGGCAATCTTACATAAATAAATAGTGACAAATAGAAAGTCATAGGCTGGCAGAATGAGGCCCTGTCCACACATTAGTGGGTATGTGCAGAAACGGCTATATTTTGATGTTTTGGCCCTTCATTCACAAACTCACTGAAAACCAATCTTTTCTTGAATTTGGGAAAACACTGGTTTCAGTGTGTGCATGTAGACAGGGACAGCAGAGTTTGGGTATTGTGACATGACATTTGTCCTTTGTCTTCAAATCTCTGGCTGGTCATCTGTTTGATTGGTGGGGTTTTTAACCAGCTGTTTTCAGCGTCCATGTGGGCATAATTATTACGAGGGTGAGAATTTTGAATAATACCACATATATATGTGGACTGTGAGGAATGCTAAGTTGAACCTGGCCCCAGATATGAGGAATGCTAAGATGAACTTAGCCTAAGACAGACAGACAGACTCCTCCTCAGATCAGAGCAGGAACAGAATAGAATTAATATGGGGTCACTATTAGACAAGTGTGGCAAGGCTGACTTGCAGCATTAGTATACATGCGCACTGGTGAGTGGTGACACCACGTTGTTTCCTTTTTACCAGGCAATGTCGGTCATTCGAATTGTTCGGCGTTTGGGTGCTTGTCGGTCACTGGTAGGTTTCCAGTTCATTCATTTCTTTATCCAACTTCCCGATTTTGTTAGACGATGCACTTGTACGGCACAGTTGGGAGTGGTTTTAATTAGCTAGATTTTGTTGCTACTGCAGCTTAAAGTGAAGAGCTGTGATTGGGGAATGCGTGTATTTTGTGTGCCCCTGGACTGGTGTTTTGTTCCGGTTTTCTCCGCATCACTCCTGCCCTTCTCTCTCTCTCGCTCTCGGCTTGTTGATGGTGGGCAGTCCAACGCTAATTAAGGTACATGGGGTAGCTACTCGTCGACATTTTGTAGTCGGGTAATCCGATAATTAAAACAGGCTCTCACCTGTTTAGGAAGTGCAGCACCTTAAGACCTCCCTTCGTCGGGGATATTTCCACTGTGTCTCTCTCTCCTCCTCTCTTTCGTGGGTCAAGCGGCGTGCAGCCCCACGCCAGTTGAGGAAGCACGATGCTGCTGTCCTCTTGTGCCTTCCCTCTTTCGGCAATAGTCCTTCTTGTTCCCTTCCTGGGCCTATGGTGGCGACGTAGCCCGTCCGAAGAAAGCGAATGTGTCCTTGGTTGCATCTGACCGCTGTTTTTGAGTCTGCCAAGCTAGTAACAGGTAATTGTTGTGCTTGTTATGTAATAGACTTTAAAGTTTATAAATGGTTTATAAAGTTCTAGCAACGTAAATAATAAACTAATTATAAATCATTAAACTCTGTGTAAGTCTACCTTTGTGGTAAAGTGGCACAGTGTGTAGACTATTGGTAAGAACAGTTTTGGTGGGCTAATGAAGCCATTTCATATTGGGTGTAATTTTGTAAGTTAGCATCCCAATTGTCACGGTTGTTAACAGAATGTAGTGAGCTACTTTTAAAGTCCAGCACTAGTGACAAATTGTTGAATAGAAAGTCACTTAGTATTTGTAACAGCTTGTACAAAGTAAACACAAACCATGACCACTGCACACAGCAGACCTTGAATGCCAGTATTTTGACTTGACATCCAGTATGCTGCACTGTCTGCACTGTAAAATCTTTCTATGTTTATGAAATCCCAGCAGACAGAAATTGTGTCTCTTGCATCATATTTTGTCAAGATAAAATTGTTTCCATGACGATAAATAGTTTTTTCAGCGTTCACCCTATACAACGCAGTGCTGACTTCTTCATCTCTTTTGATGTGCCATAACGTAGGAGATCCCTGTTGGCCTCTAGAGTTCTTGTTAACAGTCCCCCTCAAAGCACAGTTACCCTACCATACTGCTGAGCAGTGGTACCAAGAATACTAATGAGTGCTGAACAGGACACTCCTCCCTTGCCTCTATGTGTCATCAGTGATGTGCTTCTGACAAGGGCTGCCCAAGCCACACATGGAAATAGCTGTCACACTGTCTGCAACACATAAAAAATGCAAAAAAAAAAAAAAAAAAACGGGAACAAATTCAATTTCTGTATTTAGAGTTATCATTATGTGTACAAGGATTGGCCAGCCTGCTCACTGGAAGCTTATGCAGAACTAAAATCAATTCATGGCAGAAAAAGAGTCAGAAAGTTCTGGTATACTGACTGCATGACAGCTGTATAGTCTCATTTTCTATCCATGAGCAAAGGAGTAAATTAAGCAGTAAGCACCGACAGGCCGTTCTGTATTGTGAATATAGCACAGCTGAGGGGTGTTGATAGGCACAAGGTGAGCGGAGAGAAGCACAGCTCTCAAGGACTCAAGGGGCTTATTGCTTTTCTAAAACGGTTACCACACACGGTTACCTAGCTCAGTTTCATTAGACCAAGCCACAGCAACAAGAAATGTTGCGATTTCTTCCTGAGCATCAATTCCTCCGCCAAGAAGCAGAACTGCACTCGGGGGATCAAGGAATATACAACGGCATTGAGCGCGATTCAACCAGTCATAATCAAGGACCAAAACTATCTGTTTTAGAAATCACAATAACAATACACAACCTATTCAAGTTTACTATGTGAGATGAAAACAAATTGATCTAAAATTAAGCACATTTCATTGTGCATTTCTTGTTTCTGCTTTTCTTGTTTCAACTGCAGAGAACTATACTATACAACTAGAAGATCTATTATTATTATTATTATTATTATTATTATTATTATTATTGCTGTTGTTGTTATGCTGTAAATGCAGTATGTGGTAAGAAAATAATTGACTCAATACTCAAGCTTTTGCAATTTTTCATTGTTTTCCACTAAAACATCTGTCAGCATTTACCTGCAGCAAGTGTGTTTGACATTTCTGCTGCTGTAATAAAACGGCAGGATGAAGGAGATTGCTGACATTTATGGTAATAGAAAGACTTGCAACCATGTTAGTTTGATCTGGTGGTTGGCTGTGTTGACTATGCATTGTTTTTGAACTGGTGAAATAATAGTATGGGGAAAGTCATCACACTCAGCAGTCTGCTCTTAAGGTGAACAAAAAAGAATGACATTCTCCTCTCCCTCTCAGACAAAGGGGGGAAATATAACATGCATGACCTGCTACGTCCAAAACCTATCATGTCCTTCACATCAAAATATCTCAGAGAGTAACATGGAGAGTGAGATAGAGAGAGATTCAAAAAGAACGTGTTTTTAACATCGTCTACATTTTTTGTGTGAACTTTGGGAAGAACAATATGCAGACATTAAGGGGATAGTTGGATGATATTAGAACCTTTCTTTTAATCTTGGAAGCACAGGTACTATGCAGACCATAAACCATAGCACTTTACAAACAAAGCATTTAAATCTGCAACAAGATACATAGCCTATTCACATGAGAAATGAAAATCCAATCCATTGTTCAGCCTCCCACGGCCTGATGTATTTTGCTCAAACTAATTTCATGTCACTCTCCCCTCACACTTTTCCTCAATGAAGAAATGTTGCTGAAAGCATAACAGCTGGGATCAAAAAAGTTGATATTTAGTTACAAAGCACAACTCAGCAACAAGCAATTTACCCTCAAAAGGACTGCGCCCTGGGGAAATTACTTTAACCATTAGATTATGAAGTAAAAAGCAAATTAATCAAATTATGTCTTTTAATAATTAATTTCCAAAAACCTTTGATCTTTAAATTATGATTGTATCCTCTAAACAAGTCATGTTTTGTCCAGCATGCTAAAACTTGTAAAAGGCTGTTTTATTCTGAGAGATCTTTTTGAACCCAATTAGGTAACCTTATGAAGTGCTGATATATTACCTGACCAGGGACCATTTTTAATTCATATTGATGCTTCCGGGAGATTCTATCTTTCAGTCTTTTGCTGTTAAATTTCCTCATGAAATCCTGCCTGAATTCCAAAGGTCATCACATACAGGTAGATCATCTGTAGTCTACGCTGTGGGACTGTTTGGGAGCATGAGCAAAGTCTTAAAGTACATAAGTGTTAACATGATATGCACATTGAAAACTTCTGAGACACAGTGGCAATGAATCATCCCCAGACCCCTCCATTTGATCTGAGTATGGCAGAACACCCACAGTAATTCCTCTGTACTACCAAGACTGTCACTTTCATAATCAGAGGCTGCCATAATCCAGACTGAGCAGTCTATTCTTTAGGAACAGTCCACATTCAAGCTCCATTAGCTTCAGGCACTGCAAAACTTCACTCTGGAAATGTGCCCTTGAAAGGAAACCACACAGAGGACACGACCCAGCAAAAAGGGTTATGTTTGAAATATTTTGAAATCCTGTAAATCCTATTAATTTGTCCAGGTTTGGTGTGATCAGTACATTATCTGTGATTTCAATCCATCTTCTCATCCTGATGTTTCACTCCCAGTCATGAACAATGGAGTGTGGAAGGGCTTTTCTGTATGAGCAGTAACTGGGTTAAATGACCCTGGAGCAGTTAATGGTATCATCAGTGTGCTAGTCAGAAAGAGCAAAGGGCTCTTATGGCAATTATCTTCAGGAACACTAAAAATAAAAAATCATTTAAACACAGTGTGCAATGTGAATCTGTCATCTCACAAGTTTCAGCCAGGCTTTGTACCTCATTCACACCACAATCTGTGCATTTGCAATGTTTTGGTTTTGGTCCATTTTCATTTAGAATGCATGTTAACAGATTAGACCATGTACACCGCATGTGTATTCTACCTGGCTCACACCAGACACTACCCATGCTGTACCCATGCAGTACCCACGCTAGAAATAAAAGAGTTCTATTTTTACATTAGTGCCACACATGGTATAACGTGTCCTCTATAGACATTAAATGAGAGCTTGGACAGTCAGTTCAAGCAACAGACCTTTTCAGGTATGAATACACAGACACGCCTGCACCATGAACTCACAGCAACGGTTGCAAACTGTGAACATGCTGATTGTGTGAATGAGGCATATTGAATGACTGTCACTACACTTATGTCACTACAGTTATGATGTTACTATTAGGGTGGAAACAACTGATGAATGCATGCTGTGAGATGTAAAATGTTGATTAAAAAATAAAAGTTGTTATGTTTAAGCATTAAAGACAGGAAAAAGAACCTGAAAAATGTATACAATGTAGACAAAATAGCAAACGGATACATCTGTTAACTCAGTGGGGCATAGGGAAATGACACTGAGGCCATGTACACATGTAGGCGGGTGTTTTTACAAACGCACATTTGCTGTCCTTCGTTTTCTAAAAACTCCTGGGTCCACACACGACTGTTTTAAATATATTCACGTCCACACAAAACCGCAGAACCAGACCAGTAGTTGGCAGTGGTTGCCTAAAAGTAAGACAAAATCTGTCCAATCAGAGAGCCCCTCAGTTGATCCATGCTGTCAATTGTCTGACATAAACAAGGGCGCATATGTGACATTTACACATCAATTGTCGCAGTTAGTGACGTTTGAAAACGTAAAACTTCGGTTATTGATTTCCACACTGAAACGTCAAACATTTTTCAAACGTTTTCCAAATGCTCTGTTTTAAAGGAGATAACCTGCAGTTATGTGTAGATGACGGGCCAAATCGTAGAAAAATATATTCGTTTTATCAGATATCCGGCTACATGTGGACAAGGCCTGAAAGTAAGTTGTATACATTCACATTAGTGTCATTCAATTAGTCAAATGTTCTCGTTCTTTTTCCTACAGTCTGCACTCAGTAACCTCGAACAACAGGGCTATAGACTGAAACACCTGTGTTATCTGTAACTCTCGGCCTCAGATGAGCTGGCTTCTGGTGTAACATCTTTGGCTGGGTAAGATGTAACCTGTATCTGCCTGCACTCTCTTGCCCTGCACATCCCCAAGTCTGAACCGGCAGGTATGATCTGGCAACTCACAGCCCCATGGACTGGGAATCCTTGGATGCTAGGGTGCTAGTTTTAGTTTCCACTGGACACTGGACACTGGACACACACAAAAAGCTTTAAGACATAGATAAAATGTATCAAAGTAACTTAAAAAGGGGAAAAGTTAAAATTGTTTTTAGTTCTGCTTAGAGATATATACATTTAACTGAGAAAGTAACAATGTTATATCATTACTATTAATACTATTAACCATCCATTGTGTAATAAATTGTTTAATAACAGTCATATAGTTTGATTTAAGCTTAGGGGAGCGTTAAAAAGCTAGCAATGGATGTTGGGATTCAATAAATCACTTCAAGTCTTTTTTCCTATTACCATACACATTAGAGTGTAGAGGGGAAATGGCTGCTGGACCAAAGGCAAATGGACCTCTCACATCCATGGACACTCAAGGTCTGTAAGTGCACTTATTAAGACTACAATACATCCTCAACATACAGACGCACTAGTTCATGAAGGTAAATCCAATTTAGTCACATGATCCCTTTAATAGGTTAGGTGAAAAAAAACAAGAGAAGTCATTTATGATTTGACTTCCACAAAATTACTAAAGATATTTCCATCTTAGTGCATATTTTACAGTGGAATTATCAAAACTGTTCAGTGACTACAAATGTGGGCTTTGCAAGCCGTCTTTCCTCAAGGGCAGAGATGTCAGAGATGAAGATGTCTGCTTGGAGTAATAAAGCCCTTGGAGGCCTCGCCCTCTCCGAGCGAGATGAAAATGAGTCAGGAAAGTGAGGAATGTTAATTCTTCCCTCATAAAGAAACCAACATTGCATCAGTCGAGGAATAATTTATCAGCTCTACATCTCTCATGCTCTTTGCATCTCCCACTTGCATGAAAATACAAAACCACAGACATTAATCTTTAGACATGGCCTGAGAGAGCCTCAGAAACAGACATTGTGCAGGCCACAATAAAAACCTAATCCTATACAAAAACGTATAAAGCATGCTATCCCAACAAGATTTTACAGCTTATCGTGAAAGGTTGATTTACTACAAATCCACATTTGAACTACATGGTTTAAACACCATGTGTCTAAGCAAATATCAAATTTATGGTGGCCACACAAGCTGCTGTGTGCTGCTGGTGTCTGGGAGGAGATGGGCCTCAGACAGCTCTGAGTGTTCCTGGGTACTGTATGCTGACCTGACTCCCTGATGGAGGCTTCCTCTCCGGTGGCAGCAGTGTGTGTGTGCATTCTTGCTGCCACTCCATCTGGCCCCATGTCTGAAGAATGGGATTTTCATGCTCCAGTGTCCACGCAGAAGACAGCTTCACAGCTCCTCCAGCCAACCCCTTTCCTTTCCTGTGCCGTCTCTCTCTCTCTCTCTCTCTGTCTATCCACCCATACTCTGCTCTTTTTTCTATTTATAACTAATTTCTCACAGGAAGCAGGTGTAGTGAAAGGGTCTGCATGTAAAAACAGAGTCATTTTAGTATCCATCCATTAGAATACAATTCAGACTGTATATCTACAGGGGAAAGTCCTTCTAGTGTCTCGCAGCGTCTATTTTTCTATAATGGGTTTATGGCACCATGAACTCAGAACATGTTCTGACATGTCATATTTGAAAGAATAACAGAAGCTAAAAGCTCTCACAAGGCTTTGAGCTCCCTGTATATGGTACTCACACACTGTATATGATACTCACATACTGTATTGCGTCTTGTGCTGGTTAATGATAATTGAGGAAAAGTGAAGCTTAGTTTTCTGCTGTGCTTTTGAGCTTCCCATAAAACTACAGACTAACTAATCTCTTCACACACCACAAGTTCTTGGCTGTCAAATGTGGATCCAACTTTCATATGTCTCAGGTCAACAATAACACCAACACATTATTATGATGAACATTCCTTTCTAGATGATCCAATGAGGTAGTGACATGCTGAGCTCATTATGCTTCCATATACAAAGGAAATAAGTTTGTCTTGTTTCAAAGGTGCATTGCCTCATTATTCTGTCCAAAATGTCAATAATGGATTCGTAGAATTGCTCTGTGATTTATTGTGAATGATATGTCATGACAAGGTTTAGATGAGGAGTTGCCAGTTGATGCTTCTCTTGCACGGTTTAATGTGATCCATCACTATGCATGTTTCCTCAGTATAAGAAATTCAGAAATACAAAAAAAAGAAAAATAACCCAAAGACAAACAGAAGGAATAAGCTTCTGCTCTGGAAGCTACTTGTCAGATAGATCGCAGTGACAGATTTCCAGGGATAAAGTATCAGACCGCAAATTTCCAGGCAGAACCACTTTGCAAATCTGGCTTATCACCCAGGCATAAAGAACTGGCGTGATGGTCTGAAGAAGTTTGCTTCGGGGAGAAGTTTTATTTTAACTGCAATATTTCAGAGTAAACTTTATGTTAAACATGTATAAAATTACCACATTAGTCCGCAATTCTTTATCACATTTGACTTGCTACGCATTAAGATGTCACAAATCCACAATTCCAAAGTCTGTCTATGGGGTGAAATGACCCTGTTTAGAATCCCATTTTGTGAGACAAGCAAAGAAAATTGCATAACCATTACTTTCCCTATTCAGGCAATTTTAGATGCCTGTCTCATGTAAACTGCCGCTTTTGAGCTCCTGGTGAGAGGGTGCAGTAAATGTCTGACATATGGTGGATGTCTCCCACCCATTCAGGTTGGGGAAGGATGTTCCTGTGAGGTTGCAGTCCCATCTAGCACAGCTTCTCCAGAGGCCCTCTTCAGAGCAGATGGACTATGAGTGTAACATCTCTGACACACACAATGCCTTGTCCTCCTGTTCATTCGGAATCAATATTTTCTACTGACCTTAGTCTGAACTATTGTTCCCCTCTAACCTTGCTCATTGTCCTGTCTTGTGAACTTTGACCTTTTATCGCAGTGGTCCCTTCACCTTATCTTGTCTTTGTCCACTAGAGACCAAGGTGAGAAATACTCCCCAGTGCCTGGTACAGGGCCCAGAGAGCTAAAGGGAATGACATCACGGTGCTTTAGTGTGCTTGCTATGGGTCAGTGTTGACATGAGGTCACTACAGAGCCATGTTCTGGTCCAGTCATAAAGACGAGTGACACCTTGGCCTCTCTCACATTCTGCGATCATATTAATGCTTACTGTGACCTCTGAACTCAGCAGATCAGTTAAGTGTTGTGGTATTTTTACCCGTACAAGCACAGGGAGTGCTTTTTGAAGAAAGCTGTCACTGTGCACAAAGGGTCTTCTTGCAGCTATAAAACAGGCATTAATCTTTCTTTAACTGTCATTGTAACTGTCATCATGTCAATTGTTGTTGTCATTTTTTGTCATTATGGCATTACACTAAATGTCAGGTTATGACACACCAAAATAACATGTGATCACACTTTAACTTACTGGCTGTATTTCACTTTATTTTCCAAACTGACAGACGCTTTCATTAGCGGATTTGAATTCAAATTTCATCTAGGTAGGATTACCTAATTACATATTGCCATCTTGCCACATTACCTAATTACATCATGCACATTTCTAGTAATAACAAGCTATAAATAACCTATAATAACCTGGCAATGTAATGATGTGATTTCGCTATACAATTTCAACGTCACCTGAGAATCAGTCAGTTCTTAGTTGATTTCAGTATGTTACATGTCCTGCTGGGAAAAAAAAGTGTTATTGCCAGTGCTGTAACGTGGTAATGACGTAGTAATAAAATACATTAACATACTGTCATACATGTATGCATTATACCCTAACCCAATTTCCAAGAAAGTTAGTACAGTATGTAATTTATGTTTTCTGACTAAATACATGAAAACTTATGGAAGGCACCTCAAATGCAGGACACAGTATAGAATACATTCAGCAACCTGTCTTTCAGCATAGTTTCAGCACACCATGAAGAAAATACAATAGCCTGGCAATTTGCCTGACAATTTAACAAATACAAAGGTGGCAATTTGTCAGTGCTTTTTTTTTAAAACAGCCTCACAATTACCCACACCTTTGAGGCTGTTGTGTTTCCACACCCTGTTCTTTAGGTTCCTTGACAAGGTAATCAGTAGCTGCTTAGCTTCAGACAAGGCAGGCCTACCTCTGTATCAATACCACACTGCTCAAGGTTGTTTGCTCTGCTACAGATGGTTCCTGCACTGTTACTCCCTCACTTCAACACTAGCTATTGCCATGGAAAATGAAGCACAGCCCAAACTATATCAAATAAAACAAAATGAATTTGAAAACAGATTGTCAGTTAACGAATTCTGCCATGAGCAGTTTGAAAAAAGAGAAAATCATCTCATGAATAGAAACAAAAATTAATTTTTTATATTTTATATATTAATTAAATTGAATGTGTAGTGTGTTCTACACTGGAGAACTGTAAACTGTGTAACTTATTAATGGCTAGTGGGTTCAACTGACCATTTTGGCTGTTGAGGGTATATTAATTAAAACATACTTAATCATACTACTCTGAACCCTAGCTCTGGGCTTTCTCTCTACCTTTCCCGAACTCGAGCACACACCATTTTTAATTTGATGTCAAAGTGATTCAACACATTTTTGGAGGAAAACATTGAAATTAGTTAATCATAAGAACATTATTTATACAAAAAAAGATTTAATATGAACTGAGACTGAAGTGATTTGAAGTCCACCTAATCAATCTGTAAGTGTTATGTGGTCAAGGACTTGAGCAGAACTGCACAGCACATTAAATCAGGACAACAGTATTGCAGGGTAAAAATGCAAATTTGTACGGTGCTGTTTCTTAGCAGGATCCTACATCTCTTCCAAACAATGCTGGCCCTCAGGCTTGGAGTCCTGATTAATGGAAACTCGATATCACTTTAGGTAACAGCGCATCAGCTATCCATCTAGTAATCAGGTTTTTGGGGATTGCATCTGGACCTTCAAAAGGATAGGCAGCTAGATAATCATCTTAATCACCTTCTTTAGGAGACAGAGCCCAAGATAACAGTGTCAGTGCTGGATGTCAGATGGTCCTTTGCATGGTGTGTGTCTCTCATTTTATATATATATATATATATATATATATATATATATATATATAGTCATGTTCTTACATTTATTAGTGTCTAATGGGTCATGGTGGAGTGGAGAGACTAGGGTCACACCTCTGATGGTGCAAGCATATGTTTTGAACAGTGGGGTGCACTCTTTTCTATCTGTTTCAGTGGTCCGACAGTAGGTCAGACTGTTGGTTCCTCTTACTGTGTCACTCAATAAGCAACCCAACTCCTTGTGCAGCCCCTTGTCATCCAGTGTCTCTACCATTTGCTCCAGTAAATCCTCTGCAGATGTTCAAGAATGCCATGGCACATCTGGCCTGGAATCAGCCCAAAGAAGGCATGTCACACTATTCATTAGCCTCCATTCGAGCTCCATTATTCAGGTCTGTGCTCTAGTCCAACAGTGAATGACACTTGGCACTGTCAGGCTTCCACAGCTGGAAATCACAGTCTGGTGTTTTTCAATTGTATCCTGTGGTGCTAGAATGAGCTGCCCAACTCCATTTGATCAAGAGAAGCCCTCTCTTTCTTCAAGCTGTTTTCTCTTCCTTAAATCACTTTCTATCCCATACCAAAATTCTTTCCAACACAGAATTGTCCTAAAAGTCAGAAACAATCATAGGGCAAGTCATATTATCATCATAGCAAAGAGCAAAAACACACATAGAGGAAAGCTTGTACACTTTACCTAGATAAGTTCATGTCGTTCAAATATAGTAACATTGAGTCAACCTAGTCCAAAAATAAGTCCTTTAGTTGGCATTAGATTTCAGTGAACAAGACAAATGTCTTGGTACAACACAAAGACTGCCCAAATGATCTCTATTCATTATTTGTGTGACCCAGTGGTTTTAAACATGCATTTCATGTCACAGTGACTAATGTAAAGTGAGACTGGTTTGGAGACTAGCCAGGAAGGCCAGCTCAGATAGGGGGATCTTCTTACTATTATTACTTCAGTTATTGGTAGTGTTATGAAAGCCTTCTTAACATTTTGGAGATCTTTATATCAAAAAATGAAATAATAGCATAGTACTCTTGTATCACCAACCAAGGTTGTCAAAATACGCAAAAAATGAATGAGGCTGAAGCAAGTTTTCAGGACACCTCGGAGGCCATTATCCCAGTTGCCATTCATGTATGTAGGCAATAGGCATCCTACGCACACAAAGAAAACATGCTCAGAAATTAGTTTGGCTTTAAAAAGGCCGTTCAGTTCTATGTACTTTGGTTACAGATTTAATGATGGAGGTGTAGTTAGCCTGGTTTCTAGCTATCCTGTGAGTTCCATGATTGTTTACTATCATTGTGATTATCTTATTACCTAATAAAAAGAGCACTGAGATAAAACAGTGATTAATTTCTGTCCCAATATACAGAATTAAGAGCCCTTTGTCACCCAATCAGAAATACAGAAGTATCTTTTGTCTCATGTTCTTATGCACTTTTGATTTTGATTCCACTGTAACAGGCCTCTTTTGTATCCCATTTCATATTTCACATTTCATAATATGAGCTGATGTCTACAGGTATAGCATGCACATTGTATTATGCTGTTTTCTGTTGTTTAGGCTGGGATTGTCAATATAAGACTACATGTCAATATGACTACATGACTTCATTTCTGGAACTAGCAGTACACTTCCATTTCCTTATTCACTGAGGCAGCGGGGGGAAAGCAAAAGAAAAACACTGAGATGTACAAAGACGTCCTTTATCGTGTTACCAGCTAATTGTGCTGCTACTTTAACACGACTTGTTACAAATGAGAAAAGTGTAAGTTGAGCTATACACAAGAAGATTCATTGTCTCCTCTTAAATGCCCCATTAGGTTGCAGCTAAAGGATTCTGTGAGTCCTCATTAGTTAGCCTATTCCTCATTCTGACATGCCACCTCTTATGGGTATATTCTGTCAAGGTTTAGTGAACTGAGTTTAAACGAGGAGTTTTCAAATGAGGAATAGATTTATGAATAATGTATGTTTCCAGTTGTGCTTCCCTATTTTTCACCATAAAACAACAACAACAACATCAACAACAATAATAATAATATAGTTGTAAGATAGTTATCATGGTATTAATCCACATTCAAAGTGTGGATTTCTTTATCCCTGAGAGACAAAATGTGACAGACATCTTGTTCATGTGCTGAACACCTACAAAAGCCACAAATGTCTGTACTGGCAGGAAAAAACTCATCTATAACAACAAATTGATGTAGAGCCAGTAAATGGACAATAAACCCTGTTTTTTTGTTACATTACATTATTTAAGTAGCAAGCTGCTGGAGAGTAAATATGTCACGCATCCACAGCCCTTTAGGTAACACTTTACAGATCAGTAATAAGAGGGTATAGTAATAAGCTGGTAAAATCATGGTAACATGGTGACTTATAACAACTCACGTTACTGAATAATTACTGACTAATTTTATGTTTTTTCTGAACAATAAATTACTATTTGTTGTGGTACTAAGTCAATAACAAAATGGTAATAACAATGAATTACTTTGTTGTTATGGTGAGATTTGATGGTAAGGCTTAAAACTAAGTAATGACATAATAAGATCCAGTCTTTATTTTCAGGAATTGTCCAATTACCTATATACTTTTATAGAAATTACACAGTTGCTGTGAAAAATACATTTTTGCCTGTTATTATTTATTATAGTGGAATAGCTACTAAAATAACATTTACTATAAATGACATTTGAAAATAACAAATTCAATTGGCTCTTGAATTGAATCCGTTTATTGTGATGGAAATATGATCAAATATGATAAATATGACAATTCAACAGAAATGAGGACACAGTCCTGAAATTGTAGATCATAAAATGGCACTGGATGGATAGCTAAGCTAGTTTGCCCATGTATGACAATTTATTTTAACTACCTGCTAAAACATTCTACTAAACTCCACTGATACAGTGGTAATTACTGGGTAATTACTGGAAATGAAAAAGATCTTACCATTTCATTACAACATTTTAAGTCTTACTATCAATCTCAACATAACAACAAAGTAATTCCTTATTATTATCATTTTGTCATTGACTTCTTACCCCAACAAATAGTGTTTTGTTGTTTAGTTGTAAAGTGTTACCACACTTTACTGTGAGGAACTGTTTCCCGTGTCTTACGTTAAGTCAGTGCAAGTCCATTAGAACATTACTAAAGCTCCAAACTGCTCTATAAATCTGCGGTGGAAAAAGTAGTACCCTCTCAAAAATTCACATGCTGCTAGCAAATAGACTGGATAACTGTGCATCATGACCTTTTCTCCCACTCAAGCACTTATGAGAACAGTAAGCTATATAGGGCAAAGTGCAACAGACATATTGACTATGGCAGGGAGCTAAGTGTCTGTTTCTTCACATTTTAGTGAAATACATTGTTTTCACACAATTGTAATTCTCAGTACAATGTCATGGAAATCCATAGTCTAATTTCAATCTCCAGCCCTCCTGAACATTAACAGACCAAGATGAAATGTTTCAAAGTTAGACTGTTTGCATGGAGCAAAAAAACACTTGTAAGGATGATCCTTTGCTAGTGAAGCCAGGTTATGGCCTCAAAGGTTACTGGCCATCACTGAATGAACTAAATGTTGTGTCAGGATATTGTAAGCAAGCATTAGACTTATGCTTAATGACGCTCCAGATCAAACAAGAGACATAAAGGGCCCTGACAACACTCCTTAAGTCTCAGTGTTTCAGTTTGTCCCAGTCAGTCATGTGCTCCATGGTCTGTTTTGAGCTAGTATATATCCTGTCAGAGAAGAGGCAAGCTTTCCCCTCTCCTCTAAATCTCCTCTAAATGATTTGAATAAAAGTAAAGATAACCCTGTTGAAGTCCACTGACTTCTCTAAATCTTTGCATTATTCCTGTCATGAATATACGAGGAAACTCATTAATTACAATGATTAAAGCACTGGCTAACTAGATTGAAGTTAAGAAAATTGGGGTCAAACTGTGCTAATTCATTGCGGAGAATTCCCATTTAGACTTTTCATACACAAATTATCATAGGGACCCTACTTTTCTTCTAAACCTTAATTGTTACACATGATGGTGTTTGGAAAAGATGGACAATCACATTTCTTTCACTTTGCAGAATTGTGGGGAAAAAAAAGATCTCTAAAAATATCAATGCAGGGCATGGAAATGAAAGACTGGAGGCAGGCCTGATAAAGTGACTGTGTGATGTGTGAAGATAGACAACAAAAGAATGAAACAAACATGTGGGGAGAGAGCTAATGTGCAGACAGATGACACTGGTCTGGGTTAAGAGCTTGTGATGTTGTTAATTGTAAGATTTCATAGTCACTTTACCAACATGTGATCACACACTCACCAGAGTGCATGTTGCAGCCAAAGCGATCGCTCTTTCAGAACATGGAGAGCTAATTATAAAATAGCACGCTGTTTTTCTCTGTCCTTTGTTGCCACCATATTTCATCCAAAGGCTTCATTAGCACAAAGCACATATGTGTAAGTCAGTCCAGGATCACACCAAAAAGGCTGGCAGACACTCAGCCCTGCTGACACCCAAGCTGAACCCATGGCCATTAAAGCCGGATTACAGCAGCAAGACCAAGCTTTCATGACTAGGGAATATGACAGAGAGTCAGAGTCTTGATGATATCATCTTCTAGTTTTTAATTGCTGCCCTATCTAAGCTTGCGCACTTTTGAGATGCTCCAGGCTGCCAGACCCTGCTACCCTGGGAGAAGTCAAAGAGTTCAGTATAAATAGATGTTGCAGCATTAAAGTTTAATGACTGTGAAACTTCACTAGGTCTATTGTCTCTTCGTCTGTGGAGATGTTTGTGAGAGGGAACATGTACAGAGGAAATACTGTAGGCCTACTTAACAAAAAAAACAAAAAAATATGCATCATGTGCAGAACAAAACCGCAGCAATAAAACTGAAATGATCTTAAATAATAATGGCTAATAATGGCTGTTAATTCCTCTTTCTACATGTCCATGTTCCCAACTTCATCTTGATACATTCAGCAGTGAGCACATTAAACCTCATAATATTGAATAGAAATGAACTTGCAGCCAAATGAAAGTATTTCAACCTAGAAGAGGGAGATTCAAAAAAACTGAGTTAAAAGATTTACTTTGTCAAGCACTGCTGCCAGTGCTTCATAGTGCCTGAAAAAGAGCCATGTCATGATTTCCAAAAAGTTTTTTTCAGAAGCCTGTTGTGCAGATGTTTTTCACAAACATATCCACTGTCCTCTGTCCGGTTTCAGGAGCACCACAGCAGACATGAAGTATGCTGTTCCCCCTGAGAGGACGAGCAGAGGAGAAAGTGAGCCATTTGTCTTTTGACGCCAGATATAGTCCAACCTTGGCCAGGGGTGGTGCAAAAATTACATAGCATATCATCTGACATGAAAGTGTCAGATTAAGTCTCAGTTAAGTTAAGTCTCAGTTTCATTAAGTCTAACTTTAGTGGGTCTATTGTGGAAGTATTTTCACCATTTGATTTGTTATTTAAACATATAGCAGATACCAGAGGAAAATTTCATCACTATACTGTATATTGTCCAGACCAGTCTATCATTTCAAAACTGATATGGATCCCTAAAGATGAGCATGTTATTTGAAGCTTTTGCAAAAAAGATGTTAAAACATGCTGCTCTATTTGAGGAAACAAAGATACATCATATTTCTTTGCTTCTTATACTTTTTACTTTTTTTGCTATTTTGAAGACACTTTTACTTACAGTAATGAGTTATGGTCACATATTGACAGTTATGTTAAAGATTTGTCCACTGATTTACTCTGTTTCTTGTATTAAAATTGATTAAGATATGGTTACTCGGTCAACACAACAGTGCTGCTTTCTTTTTTACCTGAGCCAACACTTTCAATGAGAATACAGCTGTTTTGTACAAAAGCTTGAGCCCACACCAAAGCCTTGGTTTCAGTCAAAGGCGCTTGGGTTGTCTACAGTGTGCTCTGGTTCACCCCTGGGTCATACAGATTCAGTGCTTGAGTTTCTTTTGGCAGGTTGAACTCCCAGTCCTTGTTCATGTCAAGACAAGGAGTGTTACGTTTTATTTATTTATTTAAATAAAAGGCAAGTCTTCAATGTTTTATGTTATTTCAAAGGTTTCACTCCTTAGTATGATATGCAATCACTGCATTTGGCAAAAATACTCAGCCATATATTAAGGTTTCTGACACCTATTTGGACAAGCACACAGGTCAGTGCTGGGGCATGATTGGGTGGCAGGTTAATTTGTGAGAGGTGATTAAAGCATGATGCACAGCGACAGATAAAGCACTGAGTGTAAATTAATAGAACAGGGCATTAGGTCAGACCAGAGGTTATTTGTGGGGAGTGGGACTCATGACCCATGACTGTGGTCTGGCCGTAGCCGCAGGCTGAGTCTGGAGTGATTACAAGCAGTAAAGAGTCACCTGTGCTATATCATGGGATATCCCCACTCCAAGTGACATGTAAATTGCCCCTCGTCCAATTAGAAACTGGTAAACAGTTCGACTGGACCTAATTGTTGTATAAAGACTGAAGATACTTCCTGCCTCCATACTCTCCTCTTCAATCCTCCATAAGATCAGTTTGTGGCTGCCGAGTGCCTTATTCTCTTTTTTCTCCTTTTTGAGGAAATCACCCCTTCACCCAGAGAATCATGGAAAATAGTCATATCAGACACATGATTCTCATATTTGCCTTTTTCTATTTATTTTGTCTGGCTTGGGTTCCCAAATAAATTCAAAGCAAACTTGCTCTCTAAGTCTGATGTATTTATCTGACTCAAGTAGAAACGTCTGATGATGGTGGTGGCATTTAGATTTATGACGTGCTAATCTACTTGTTTTACTATCCTTGTTTAATGGAGATGATGATAATATCACAGAGACTCATTTACTTGACCAAGAGAGGCTCATTTTTTTTTTAAAGTAATTTTTTTGACATTGCACCTTTAAGATTCAGAGTTAGTCAGTAGTTTGCCTTAGAGAAAGTAGTGGCATAATTCATCACAGAACTTTCTTTTTTTTTGTTGTCAGTCTGAGTCTTGTAGGTGTCCCAGTCAAATCCTCCAGCGAACAGCAGAACATGCAGCATCCATCTGAGGCCCAAACATTCTCCTCCACAGGGAATGGGGTTGTGCATTAGCAGTGTCAAGAATGGTTGTGTGTCAAACAGAGTTCAGAGAGAGAGGGGGAGAGAGAGAGAAAGAGAGAGAGGTTGCATTCCATATCCTTTTATTCTCATTCATTTTGTGATGAAGCGGCTATAGAAGAGAGTGAAAGACTGGTCTGTTTTAAGGATCTATCAAACGTTAGGGTTGGAATGATGCTGAATTTGTCCATGTGGATTTTCACTCCCATTTGGGCTTTGAAGACATAGGGCCATTATAGGACCAAAGGAAAGAGGTTTTTATTAGAATTGCATGGTAGATGGATTTTGATAGCTCTCACTTATCAAAAGAGAACACTACTCTATGTCGGCACTATGGATGGCCTCATATACGTCATAACTCTGCCGCCAGTTGTGAATACATTACTTTCAACGGTAGTTACACTCAACAGTGGTGCTTGAAGTTTCTAAAATGTCTGTTTTTTCTAGCCAACTGCAAAGAGAAAGCAAGATTATGTTGTTGGGCAAGGTAAGGGCATTCAGACTGTGTCAAGTCATACCTGACAACGTTTAAATGCTGTACTTCACATCGCCTGACTGCTCTGACTGGCTAGCGAGCCATAAAGGGCAGTAGTCACTGAGACGGCAGTGGGAGGTATGCTGTTAGCATTGCACATCATAAATTGTAGAAGCTGACAAGACACCACCCAACCAGCAGTCAGATAAATCAAACTCCGCGGACAAATGGAAAAGCTTCACTAATGAGCTTCTCACAGAACATGACAAGATAAGTCACTTTGACTGTCACAGTAAGATATTAACTTTATATAAGGTGGCAAAATTGTCTTTGCCACTGGTGTCACGGGTGCTGTTTTCAGCCGTAAGAAACAAGCTTACAGTGGTGCTCAAGAGCAGGAATCAGTGGGCTCCAACATATTGACAGTTAACTTAATGAGGTTAGGCAGTAAAGACCTGCAAAGACACTGCCTGAGCCTTTTCTCCAAATACTACACAGCTGTCCTCTCAAGGACAGGGAGGACTTCATGATTAGCCCTCATGCACCATGCCCAAACTGTACTTCATTCTTACTCAGTGAACTCCTAACAGTGCTTTAAAATGTGCAGTTTATTCAACACATTGCATGGAAACACCAACATGTCAAAACATTGTCTCCCAACTTAATAATGAATTCAATCCACAGAGGTATGCTCAGAATGTTATATGCTTTGGCCAATGCCTGTCAGTGTGCTTCTTCACAGTGCATAGTGCTATTTGATATCACTCCTAACCAGTACAACACAAGATTAAACTCAAACACACTCACACACACTCAGACACACACACACACACACACACAGAGAGAGAGAGAGAGAGAAACCCCATGCCACCTTATTACCTGAGCAGCCCTTTAAACAAATTGAACACACAGCAGAAGAGTAGAGATGTCAGTTTCCTGTCAACTTGGAAACATGCTGATTAATTTGCTTTGTGACCATGCACCCATTTCGAAAGGCCAAATACCTGGACCCATCTCCTTCTCAAGTATGGGAAATGTCAATACACTCTGTACTGCTACTCAGAGCAATAGTGTAACATGCAATATGTTTCTTTAAAACTGCCCAAGATGAATAGACATCATGTTCAACAATCTCCTTCCCCTACACGTGTCATTTGTATGCAGATCCCAGCCTCTCTGTTTAGTCATGCTTGCATGCAAATTCTATATCCCTTCTGATGTTAAAGGAGTTGGCAAGACTCAATTTCTTTTTTATGATCACTGCAGTGGATGTGATTTACCCTCACCTCTTTGGGGATTTGCATTGACTCCATGCAAGCTAATATGTTTGCCATGTTTAATGGAGCACAAAATATCTATGAGTAGACAATATTTATCTTAATCAGAGCTTTCTCTGAGAGCAGACATGACGATCTGCCATGGTTTAATATTTCATGTGTTGTGTCAGTGCATCTGTGGAGCACACATTAGCAAAACAGGGTACAAAGAACAAGATCGCTGCTCATTGTTCAACATTCTTATGAGGCTCATTGTGCGTTGCTATAAAAAGCCTTGGTAATTTTGAAATTTCGTGTTTACATCTATCCAGTAATCCCATTGTTTGTCTCTATGGCATCATTCCTCCCATTTTTGAGCCAGCCATGACAGTAACATGACTGATTATCTAATCACCTTTTGGCAAAGATACAGAGATAATCACATTAATCACCTCCCTGCTTGTCCTGTGAGGAAAATGGGCTGATGTTTCAGAGGGATATATGATGTGTGTCGTGTCATTAGATAAACCCTACAACGGCAGACAGTTAGCCAGTGGAGAGGCAGCCACATTGGAGTGCCTCTAAGCTGTCTGGCTTTAGACTCTAACTGATGGGTGAATGCCTTGTTTTGGATTCTCAGACAGCAGTCAACATCCCTCTTAAAGTTTTACATTTCATAAGACATGGACAATAATATTTCATTTTCAGTACCACATAATGAGTGTGGTGTGTGTTGAATGCAGAATGTGTGTATATCAGTCTTTGCTTGTTTTAAAGAAAAACACTTGGACAAAGTGTATCAGGAGAGAGTGAGTATCAGGAGAGAGTTGTACAACCAATCAATACCTCTGCAGGGTCTGAACTTTGGCCTGGAATTTTTTCTTCCTCTTCTTCTCCTTCTTCTAGGGAAGAATTCTGAGCCAACTGCGACCTGACTAGCCTGGAGCCTGTGGCTGTCTTGGCTTCTCATCACAGCAAATCCCGATGCCAAAGATGATGAAGAGCATCGAGTGCATATGAGCCTCACATATTGCTTTTATATGAAACAATCAATCCATATCCAATGCTCTGAAAACAGAAAGCACAGAAGACCTAAAAATGAGTGGAGAGAAGATAGTTAGTTCCTGTGAAACAAAGGAATTGTGAACTGATATTGGAATAGTGCACAATTCTCTGTGGTTCTTTTTTTGGGATGTTGCTTATGTCCTTACATTCGTTTCTGAGATAAGGGTGCACCATGTCCACGTACAACACGGACTTTTCACAATTGATAAATCCCATCTTCATCAAAATGGCCTGTATTTCTAGCATCATTTGTAGAGATAAGATGAGGTTTAGAGCAGGCAGCTTTAGCTTGGCACAGCTGTAGCGCCGGCTATCAGTCTCTCATCTCCAATAACTCAAACACAACCCCTGCTGTATTTTGTTATTCTCTTTCATGTCTTTGAAATAATCTCATCACTCTAATGCACTTTTCCACATATCACATTGATTCCCATCCCCTCTGGCTTGTCAGGAAACTTCAGATGGAGATGAAAAGAGAGGAAGAATATACAGCCTTAAATATGCACTTAAATCAGACACAGTCTAACAGTCAGAGTTCAGAGAAAGGTCAAGGCCCATCCCAGCAGTCATCAAAGGCAGACAGATTCCTACATGGGCAGCAGCAGCAGCTGTACAGCTTTAAGGTGACCATAAGGAGGCATCCTGCTGTTGCCACTGACTACAGCAAACTAATCAACATTTGAAAAGTGAACTTGATGGTTCTTTGTAAAAGCACCAATTCAAATGTTTTTCTGACTCATCCCATTGTAAGCTGACATCCTAACAAGCAGAATGTGTAATTAATTCAATTCATTATATCTAACCTTGTTTTCCCAGCTCTCTCTCTCTCTCTTTTTCTCTCTCTCACTTTCATGCTCATCCCTCTCTTGCTCTCTCTGTCTCACACACATTCACTCTTGCACTCTGTCTCACAATCTGTGTGTGCACTGGCGAATTTGTCAGTCCCATATCTGTTGGCGTTCAGAAAATCAGCTTCTAATTCCCACCCAGATGGCTGGGTCTGGAGTGAGGGTTAAGAAGGCAGAAGTTTCTCATTAATTCTTTCAGTGGGGCTGTCTGGGCCGTGGCAGCCAGGTTTCAGCCCTGCTCCCCTGTGCTGGCTCAGGCCGTCTTGAGGACCTCCTAAATTAAGAGCTTTCTTGGGATCCCTCAGCATCTGGGGAACAATACTTGGCTTTGGTTATTTAAACAGCATGCTCACAGAATACTACACCAAGATCAGGTGGAATAACACCACTCAAGCTGCATCATTTCCACTGGGTTTGTGAATGAGAATTCAGTTGTACTGCTTTTGCACCACAAATAGTCACATGCACAGTAACATTGTAGCAAAGTCAAAGTCACTTAAGACTCATCAGAGTGGCTTGATTCATATCACTCTCATGCTCAGTCTCAGTTTCTCAGTCTCAGAGTCTTGTCCCATGGAACTGCTTGCATTATTAATTATGTGCCATGAATGCATGTTTTCATTTCTGATATAAGAATCCACTTATACAAAAATGTTATGGTCATACATTTTAGCAGGTGAAATGGATTTTAGCAGGTGATGTCCTGGGCAACATTCGTCTAGCAAAAAAAAGGGAAAATGGCAAAAGGCAAAGTTATCACTGAGAAAACAACATAGCACAGGTTGCAATTAGGCTGGAATTAATCAGCATCATAGTACTTTAGGTCATAAATAATTCTGATAAAATAGCCTGCCCAGCCAGCCTAGCAACAGAGTGAGCACAATCACTTGAATGATGGGCAACTTTGCAAATCTGTTGGAAAAAAGCTAGAGTGAAAGAAGATGACAGAGAAGATGCGCTGAATGCTGATTAATACCCTTTACTTAGAGAGGACTGGGCAAGAATCAATGGCACATGACTCTTCTAGAAATGCATGTAATGGGCAGGCAGTAAGGAAAAGCCTCAGCAGGATAGAATCTTATTCCCAGCATCAGTGCAACCTCTTTGTTTGTTGAGAGAGGGACCTTATGTATGTTTGTCACTCTTACCATGCTTGGATGGATGTGTCTTGTATGTGGGCTGAGCAAGAACAGATTAGCCCTGGGAGACTGTGACCATGAATCATATCCACCATTTACAAACACTCAAAAGGGCCACCTAACAGAAGATCTTTCTTTTTCCAGCATTTTTGATGTCAACTCTTTGGAGCTCCTCTTGAAACCTGTGTGTACACTCTTAGATGCTGAATGTTTCTTGAGTTGATTATCATCACTCATGCAGGTTAGAGCATGAGATGAATATTGAACACAAGTCATGGTTTCTCATGGATGATGGAGCTGAGAATGCTCTTACAAAAGCCCCCTAGAGCATTGGCTTTCAGTTGTTTGTCATCATATTCTAAATGATCAAATTTGGAAATTTGCTGTGTATACCTTACTTGTGTGAGCAGAGAGGACACATCAAAGGGCTAGTCGTTAGCAGTGATCTAATCTCACTGTTGTTGATGCTGGAGGCTTCGTAAAACCAGGGAGAAATGAACCAAGGTTTGAGAGAGGCTCCAGCTGTTCCTCCACAGTTCCCTGCACTCCATGGCCTGTTGGTTTAACGCGTTACAAAGTGCTTGTTAATGCTCCAAATTGCAGCCACTATTTCTCCATCGCCCAGCTCCCTCTTGTCATGGCCCTGGCTTGCTCTGGGAGAGGTGTCACTTGTCTCCTAGCATGTTAGCATGCAGTCCTGTGGTCAGCTCCAGCTGGCATAATTGAACCGCTCTGCTCCTGGACTCAGTTTTATTCAAACTGAAATAAGGTTGGGCTCTAGGGACACTTTCAGAGGGAGAAAGGCGTGACTCCCCAAGCCCACAAGGCGAGTGGTGATAAAAAAAAAAAACTTTGACAAAAACAGAGCCAGAGCACGGTACGGGTTTGTAAATTGTAAATCTGCAGAGGAACACTGAGGCAAGGCCACTGGAATTGCTTTGTTTCATTATTAATGTGATGCTATCTTCACTTGAGATGAAAAAAAACTTTTGTCCTTTGTTCTATGTCGCATTTAAATGTCAGACCTAACAGGCTTTAATGAATGCCAACACCTAAGCAGACTTGTAAAAAATACAGATACGTTTGGTTGAACCGCGTCTGCATTGCACAGAACTGCAAAAACAAAATGTGTCTCAAACTCAAAAATGTGTCCTGAAAATATCTATTCAGAGAGAGCTGTAAATGGGCCATTTGTAGTGGCCTAGATATACATTGATGGCATTAAGTACACAAAGAATGCCAATGTTTTGTGACTGATGCCAAGGTAGAATAGAGGTTGCTGATCTAGCATTATTCACCAAACTGTAGCACTCATGAGATGTGAAAAATGATGATGTAGAAGTTTGCTGAATTTCATGACTTCGACAGTTTTCCAGCTGATGTAATTTAACTCAGGATTTAAGACAAGTAAAATAGTCATCCTGGAGACAGAGATTGACTGAGATGATATACAGAGTATATGACAGAACTAGGATCCCAAGTTAATACTGGGTATTATCACCTTTTTACCCACAAGTGGTTGTTGCCTAATAAAACCTTCAACACATGATGTGATGTCATGTGGACCATGTAAGCCCCATAATCCCAGCCAGTTTTTCTGTGTGTCTTCAGAGCACAAGTCCTTTGGTAACAGACAGAGGGTTTGGATGTACAACATGAATATAATCCATAGCATTCACCATATTATAATATTGATTTACTGTCAGGTTAGGACTCAGTCCTCTTTCTGATGATGATTTGGACACACACTTTCTCTCTCTCTCTTAGCCCTCACAGCCCTCTTTGGCTAGGGTTTGCCTGTGTTTACACAGCCAGTTACATCACTGAGGCCACTATGGCATTATCTTTTCTGTTGATTGTTCATCAGAGTGCGGCCTGGTCAAAGAGCCACAGAGGGGTGTGTTTTGCATAGCCCCCTGTTTCCAGCAGCAATTCCCACGAGTCCAAATGAAAGAGAAATAGAGCCTGTCGGGCACGAGGCTCTCTGCTAGCTTTTAAACAATTATGTGCTACTATCATTACCATTGTGTTCACAAGGCTTTTTGTCTTGTTCACACTGTGCCCCCCATAGGAGAGCTACTGTAGTGCAGTTTGCTTTGATATTGCTAGTGAGATGCATCACCTGTCATTACCCTTAATATGTATTGTCTTAATCAGCAAGAGACAAATCTAAAAGGAAGCCCGAACACACATTAATGCTCAACATCTTTCACCGTGTGAAAGATGACTGGAAAATACTGAATTCTAAATTTTCTGAAAAATCTGAATTTTTATGCTCCTGGCCAGTTAAGGATTGAGATGTTGGGCTGCTAGAGAGTTCAGAGAATGTCCCACAAGGCACTGGAGCAGTATGTTTGAATGCATATTGTCAGCAGGAAGATGCCACACAAACAATGCTTACAGAACAATAATTATATAAAAAACACTTTCTATACACAAAACCCAGGACGGGCTCACAGTGTATTGAAAATCAACAAAGCATTCCAACACAAACAGTCCATTTCTGCTTAGTTTGCACTGTGTCACAGTTTGGAGTACCCTGTTTATTTATTTATTTTATGGAAATAACAAGAAATGCCCTGAGAGGAATGTACCAGCCACCCCTGTATAATTGCTGCTGCCGCAGCTTGATGTGTCAATCTGCCTGTGGACCATATTTACATCTTTACTCAGTCAAGTTGAGTCCCTGTCATAGCCTATGCCACCATTTTACATTCCACTTTCCTACATATATACACTACACACACTCTCTCTCTTTCTGACACACACACACACACACACATACAATGTTTCATACAGTGATTCACCAAAGGTTAGTTGTTTTCACTCTGAACAAGACAGACCTCTGCCATCTTTAAAATGGCAGGTTGTCTTGTATTTCTGTTTTTCTTTCCTGACCCCACTGGAAAGGTTGGCTCTCGCTGTTCTCAGTCTAGTTTCATCCCATTTTCTGAAGGCGATGTTTCTTTCCCTCATAACGAGTGATGATGGTTGATGGTTGATGATGGTGAAGTTTGACACAACTCTGGTGGGTCTCAGCACCAAGAACGACGAGACCCACTATAGGAAGAAGGTCGACCTTCTGACCACATCGTGCAGAGAAAACAACCTCCTGCTGAATGTCAGCAAGACCAAGGAGATTGTCGTTGACTTTGGGAGAGGTCACACCTAACACCTACCACTGAACATCAATGGTGCTGCTGTGGAGAGAGTGAACAGCACCAAATTCTTGGGGGTACACATCAGTGAGGATCTCTCCTGGACCACCAACACTGCATTACTGGCAAAAAAAAGCACAGCAGCACCTCTATTTCCTCCACAAACTCCACAACTTCCTCCACAAGAGCCTCGCCACCTGTCATGGGAACTTTCTACACGGGCGCCATTAAGAGCATCCTCACCAGCTGCATCTCTGTGCTGGGTGGGAGCTGCACTGACTACAACAGGAAAACCCTGCAGTGCATAGTGAACACAGCTGGAAAGATCATTGGTGTCCTACTCCCCTCCCCGATAGACACATACAACACCCGCCTCACCCGAAAAGCAACCATATGAGCGACACCAGCCACCCTGCACACAATCTCTTGATCATTCCTGCCCTCTGGGAGGAGATATAGGAGCATCCATGCCCACCCCACCAGACTAGCAAACATTGAAGCTGCCTCTGCTTTTGTTTTTTTGTACTACTACAATGGGTCTCTTGTACAGTTACATTTTTGCATTACTACTTACATATATTTTTAAAAAAAAACTCTATACTCTGAAGTTGCTGCTTGTGACATTCTTGTGTTTTTGTCTTGTGATTTTGTTGTCTTGTGATCTTGTTTTGTTTAGTGTTTGGAAAATGTCCTTATCTGCTATGCACTTTTTTCTTATCTGTTGTCCATCTCTTCTTCACCATGGGATAGCGAGAAACATACTTTCAATTCCTCTGGATGTCACATGTGGAGAAATTAACAATAAAGCTGACTTGAATTTACTTGATTTGACTACATGTTCTTACCTTTAATACCGTACATTTTCTACCTGTAATACCTTACATTTTCTTACCAAAGGTTTAGTCATCTTGCCTATTATGTTTATGTTGTTGTATGAGGGTCAAATGCTTCAGGATCTCTTTTCCTGATTGCACCAAACACGAGGAAGCATGAGCCAGAGATCTGTTATTCTGTGAACTCAAAGATCCAATGTTTTGGCAGACAATGAGTTAAGAGAACTCTCCAGGCCACAGATACGTACTGTTTACAGAGAGAGATTCTTGGGCTGTAAATATTCCGGGTGTAATTAGTCTCTGGATATGAACTCTGCCTCATGTGCTGCTTTATATTCTATATTACTATCAGTCTCTCTTGGGGTCTTTGGCTGGACGCCCCTGTGGAACTTAGAGGACAATAAGACAAGAGTCTGGGGCACTACTCCTTTAGTAATATCTGCTGCTCAAATTTTTCTTGCCTTTTTCAATTAAAGTGATCAATGACCCACCAACATATCAAGATTCCTTTTAATTATTTCCAGTAGAGAGAAACTATAGTTGAAATTCTCTGAGCTGTGTACAATTGCCACAGCAGGACTCTGCTTATCCTGTTTCCAAATAGGAGTCTCCAGGCAAGGTCAGTCACAGTCATTATTAATTTGTCCCATGACAATAACATCATGGGGTACTCCCAGGCATCTTTCTTTAAATGGAGCCAATCACTTGACCTAACTATTTCAAGAAAATTCTACAGTTGCCCTCCACAGCCTATTGAATTGTTCACTCCCCTGCATTTTCTCAAATAAGAGCCCATAACAAAACATGATCAACATGAACCCTCTAACTTGAGCCCAGCTGCAACCTAGAATCCACTGTACCAGTATGAGGGAGATTGAGCTCGACCATGTCCTTCAAAACACAATGATCCACTGACAGTTATGATTCTGCTCTTTAATGGTGTAAATTATGGTGTAGTTATGTAAATGTAAATTACCCAAGCCAACTGACCTTTTATGACTTAATATTCCTAAATAATGGCAAATAATGTCTGCTCTGGCTCTCTAAATGTTTAGCCATAGTGTTCCACATAGCCTCCATACAGGGAGTCCAATGGTTGCATATTCATGGCTACAGTAACCCAGTCAGCACAGTCAGCTACCACTCCAGCCAGCATCACTGCTGCTGCAACTGCACTCCACAGCGGCCACGACATCCCCACTTTGTCCTCTCTTCTTGCAATTACAGTAAGAATTTCTTCAGCTTGTCAGAGGCAATAATGAAACAGGGAACAGTTAGCAGGTTTGACATTTGGGTGAGCCACACTGTCAGATGTTCAGGTCCAACTCTGGGCTGTGGAGCTCTGCCAGCGCATGCAGGGAAAAGAGAGAGGACACGAGGAGAAAAAAAAGGCTTCCAGGGGTCTTTACACATGTTTTTTATTCATCAGTAATTTTAGACTAGACAAAGGCATGGTGAATGAAAAGCTAAAGAAAGGAAAAGGGGGAAAAGGCTTCAGGATGCAAGTAATAATATTCCCATTTAAGGAGGTATAATCACAAACTCAAATCGATCTCTCCATTTATATCATGATTGTAATTCTGTCCAGCAGTGACCAATTGTAGTGCACTTGCCAAGTTTGAAAGAGAATAATGTGCAGTACATCAACAAACAAAAAGCAGAATCTGATTTCCAAAGCACTGCTTTCCACTGCCAGTGCACAGCATTTAAGCCCATTATAAAGGATGACACTTCTTGTAAACATTTCTCTGCCCTGAAGGAGGTAAATTTCAATTCAGTCATTACAGGCTTGCTGTTAAAAACTGCCCATATGGCAGGGCTGTTTGAATACACTAGTTGCTGGTCTTCATTGATATAACTCAGGTACTCAGTATAGCTCCTGCTGGAACATGATCTGATTAAAAACCTGCATTGTTCTTTCTCCACACCTGTCCTGCTGTTCACCTGTCAACAAACGACATCAAACAATACAAGATGAAAGATAAAAGTTGCAGATGCATACCAAGATGATTCCATGCATCAACAAGAGGAACAGTCAAGAAAGAAGAATGAATAAAAAAGTCCTGTAGGATCCTAATCCAGATCATCATTCAGGAATACTGAACTATTGTCATCCTTTACAATGGAGTAAAATTCAAAATAACACAGACCAGTATTTAAATTTTTCAATTATGTGAGCAGACACACCCCTCCACGCACACTTATAGAGAGAGAGAGAGAGACAGATGGACGAGATTGAAATATAGCCAGATAGCAAGAGAAATGTGTCATCCCTGAACTTACTCCTGTGTAGTGATTGCAGTTCAGAACAGACATCACTAAAGACATGTTGCATATGTGCATATGTTCAAGCAACAGTCTAGAGTCAATCAGCCCATAGCCCTGTGGTTTGAGGTTGCCAAGTGCTGTTGAATGAATGAGAAAATTTGATACACCGTGGACCAAATAGCGAAAAAGAAGCCAACACTAACTGATGAGTCCAAGTCTCTGTTGTACCAAATTTTCTCATCCTTATCCCTACCGACAGCACTCTATAATCTCAAACAACAGGGCTTGGAGTTGACTGACTCCAGGCAATCTTTTTACTGTGTATTTCAACTCTCTGACTAAGAAATCCTCTCTTGGACACCTGATGTTTGCATTTAAATATCTAATTAATATAAAAATTCCATTAGCTGAAGCAGAGTAGATTGACTCTTGTGAAGGCCTTCACATTTTAGACCTGGAGGTTTCAACTTTCTTTCAGGCATAGTTAGTTGTGAAACTACTCCCTACAGATCAGGCAGTCCTAGATTATCATGTGAGAGGGAGAAGGACCATCTTACTTCAAAGTGCCAACATGAGTGACATTCTTTCCAAAGTAGTTGAACCCCTTTGTCTTGGCGTGACCTCGATGCCGATACCCCCCTTTAACTGCCCTTCAGTAGGGAAAACCCTAGTTGTTAACCTACCCCCATGATTCCTCCATTAATGAGTTCCTCTCAAAAGCAGCCTGACCAAAACTGAACTAAGAGTGTCTTTCAAGTCATAATGAACTGTTCCAGGTAACGATACCCTGCCAAACTTGTTGCAAATTCACCATTGCTGTAGCTCGCTGTAAGATTGGCTACTGGAGACTTAATCTAGTAACAAAATATCTTAAATAATGTTGGCAGTTATTTCATTGCTTAGCTTGTGAAGGTACAAAAGAGTAGCCATGATTCTTACCTGTAGTACTCACCTTAAATGTCATTTCTCTTGATTTATTGGCCTAAAGAGTACGACATACTGTTCTGCTCTTGTGGTGTGTCACCCAGACAATGAGGGACTTCTATGTACAGAACTCCTACGTGAACCTTGTGACTAGCCCGAGGGGAATAAGGACGACACAACAACTCTTCATGATAGCACTTTCTGCCAAGGCATTGTCGTTCATCTCCCCTCCTAGAACTCCTGGACTAGAGAAGTCCATCCTCATTAATTTTTCAGATCAACAGCGATTGTCACTTTGGCTCTATGGAGTCAAAAATAAAACATTTGTCTTTCACCCCTGTCCTTTACACAGTTTCCACATTTTCATTCCCAGTGTATGTCTTCATTACTCACAGGTGATTTCTTTACTCAGTGTATATAGTGACTGTTCGTGACAGCTGAGATAAGGCCAAAGTTGAGGCACACTCAATTGGAATGAAGCATGAAAAAGTGATAACAGTGAAATAAGTGTTGCCATTGCTTTATAACATTTTTGTTCAAATAAATCTACTTTTTAAACAATGAGGTGGCAGGCTCCACTGGTCTCTGTGCCTTTCGTTCATGTGCTGGAGTGCTTCTTTTTCCTCAAGACTGATACAATCAATTGATTACCATGGTGTGGTGGTGCCACTGAGTGTGACTTCATTGTTTCTCTTTAGCGCTCAGTGCTTTAACAGGTGGAAGAATCAGTTTAGCAGGGACAGAGGTAGGACTTGCAGAAGTACAGCTCCCATGCTAGAGCTGAAATTTTAATTAGCATCGGTTTCAGCTGGGATCACCAACAAAGACATCCATCTGAGGGCACTCGATATTTAATTAAATGGCTTGTGCTTTACATCTTCCTCCTCCCAACACAACTCTCTGAAAAACCTTTTAGCCGCACTTCTTCTTCTTCTTCTTCTTCAATATCTCATGCATACGGTGGCTGCGAGATGCCATGGAAAAAAAAACTATTTCCCCTTTGGGTCCATTCAGTAACGTTTGTTGAGTGATTGGATGGTTTCAGAGATTGTTGATAGGTAGGCTATCTTTGCCTAGCTATGTTTTACTGACTACACAAACCCATGATCTTTTCAGGTGGTTATTTGGCTATACCCACGTATCACATAAACTACGCCCCTGACTACAGCATATCAAAACAAAAAGTTTTGTGAGATCCTGCCAATATATAGCGTATTATAAGATAGACTACTGGAAATAATAAGCTGGATGATCATTTTCAAAGAGCTATGTTGAGTGATAAGGTAATAAAGGTGAGGCTCATAAGGCTCATAACTGTTTTTTTGTTTTTTTTACATTAGGGCACTGTTGTCGTCTTGCAAGCTGTAAATCCGCGAAGATGCAATAGGGTGAGCCGAAACAGCATCATTCAATGAACCATTTAACCATGAGGTGACTATGAAGTTGGTAAATTAACCTAAAAACACCATAAAATGCTGCCTGGTATTCCTTTAATTTTTTACTGATTTAAAGAATTTTCAAATCATGTAGATCTCTAAAATACAGTTCTACTCATATTAAACTTGATTTTGGTATCATTCTTTGTGCACATAAAATGCAGTGTATCAGAACAGCTGCTAATGCAAAAAAACACAACCAAGTTTTTCATGACACAAGATGATAGTTTGCTCAATTTGTTGGTTTATGTATAAAAACTTTTTTTTGACTTCTCACGGCACATTGAGTGCCTCATGCACACCAGTCTCTAATGGGCCTCTGATTCTAACATTCCAATTTTTGATAATAAATGTGAGAGCACATCTATGGAGTCGCTAACTTTGACAATTACTGAAGCGAGACTTTTAGTTCTTCAAAAAAGTAGAATAATAATAAAAAAACAATATCAATCATATGTTCTTTTCCAGTGCTATGTTACACAAAGATAGTGTTTTCATTGCCTATGGGACTAAAATGGCACTCTTTGCTCTCAAATTGAGGCTTGCTCCCCATTGGGAGTGCTGAAAAGAGCAGGCTAAACATTGTGTGTCTCCCTGGCCTCTCACGTCCTCTCCACCAATTTCAAGACAGCATTTACTGACAAACTGCAGCACAGAGAGACATAGCAGCAGTCTGCAGAACTAAAGAACTTTCAAATGGATGGTTATATGAGGGAGCGCTCTGAGAGTGTTCACAGCCACCAGGTGTTTGGCTCTATCAGCCTCAAAATGAGCTGCTTACAGCAGTGTGAAGCTATGACTCAACCCTCTTATGATAAGCTTGAGACACAGAGGTGGTGGGAAAACTAACAGAGATTCACACTCTGCTTCTCAGACAACATGAGAACAAAACTACAGTATATTCACTAATTCCTCTTTCTGACCCCACACTAAACATGACAAAGGCTCATTTGGTAAAAAAAAAAAAAAAAAAGAGAAATAGAGAGCTGGGAATTCAAATCCTTCACTACAGCATCTAACATGTGACAGATTACATCAACTGCTAAATCTGTCCGAATACTGACGTGCTGTATAATCTGTACAATTTGAATAAAAGTGAGATTATTTCAGCATGGCAGAAGTGTAGCATCCAAGGTAGGTAATAGATGATAACTGACAAATAGACGACATCAGTGTATTGTACCAAATATCTCTGTTCTCAATGCCTCTGTTTAAAGCGATAGTCAGTCTTGTTGTTCGAGCTCACCAAGTACTGTTAGAAGAACGAGACAATTTGGAACAATATAGACTGCACAGTGATAATTCGTTCAATATATTGACATTTACACCTCATATTTACTTAGGATCTGTACTGGATTCAAAGAAGATCTGCAGACAAAAGTCAAGCCCACGCACCAGGACAGTCCCTCCTTGTTAGTGCAAGTGCTCTTTCTCATCTCAATGGCAATGCAGCACCTGATTGCCATCAGTACCAGAGAGTACTCCTCTGACCAACTGTGGTGCTGTGCTCCTTTCAGCAGTCACTTCAACAGCAGCCTGCCTGCAGACAGTCTATGGACTCCTGAGGCTTCTCTGCATTTTGTGTACATGTGTTTGTGTGTGTAGGCACACATGTGGCCCACTTTCCTTCCTATGCAATATGTCAGATACTCAGGATTTTTGATGGGGGGAGGATGATAGGAGAATAATAACTCGAATAAGGGTTGGGGTCAGTAAAAGTCTAAGTTCTTTAATACTCACTCACAGCAGAGGCAGATGTAAGACTTAAAATCTGTAAATTGTACTAATGTCTAAAGTGAGTTCAGTGCTAATTATGAGTTTCGTTTTTTAAAAGTGAAAGACACCTCCTACTGCCCTTTATGAATAGGAAATAAAGAACACTCCAACTTAAAAAACTACCCTAAGCTCAATTCTCAATTCATATTCTTGAGATAAAATAATGAATACTTAAATTTAATATTAACTAAGAAAGACAAGTCAAGACTAAACTATCATAAATAAACCTCTCATTTGTCAAAGTCAAATGACTGCATTTCAAGAAGTTGTATATATTTTGAACTCAAATTTCTAATTTGAGACAATACATGTTACTGCATTAAATCAACTACAAATTGCTATTGTAATCAAAACTGAACTCACAAATCCAATTTGTGAGTTTTAAGGCAGCAAATGAAATAAGTTTTTAAGTTAAACTGATAAAACATTTTTTACAGTGTGTAGCCATATTTCATAGCACAAGTTGTTTTGATTGTTTTTTGTTACTTTTATAACAGTGTAAAAGTATATAGAATGTGTGTTTTGTTCAGCTCATAGTCAGTGCACTAAAATTTTCCTACATTCTCCTATTCAAAATCAACATAGTGTTGCATCAATCAAAACCACTCACTTCTTAAAATGATCTGGTTTGGCAGGAAAGGTTGCTCAGAGAGGAATGGTGTGACTTTTTGCACCATCATTTCAATGTCAATAAAATCTTGGAACAAAAATAAACACATCCTAATATTGATATTGACAATTGTCTCACACATTTGTCATCTGTCTGAATGAGTGAAGGTCATTCTAAAGCACAGCGCAATAATAAACAATAAGAAGCTTCACCTTTCTTTTGCCATAGTCCATTTCCCCTCAGTTTTATAAAACAGACCTGATGAAATGCGCAAGTATCTAAATAAATTATAAACTAAATTATTGAGCAAAGGGTGAGGTATTTAACAACTAAACAGCAATTTTGGAATCAATAAGCAAAGCAAGATTAATTCCCCCCATTTGCTGAACCTATTCAATCCAATGGTAATTCAGTCTTTCATATGTGTTAGGGATGGGCTAATTCTTTCCCATCGCCACCAAGTAGTCTGCCACCAGTGACTTGAGAGATAAGCATCCCATTCATGGCATTTAGTACTCTGGGCACCACAGCCAGACACTGCCCAGGCCATGCCTTGCCCATGAGCATCTCTGCTGGTCTGGTCTTTCTGCTCCCACTGCGTTTGGAGTGCTGCACCATGTGGAATTCCCCCTATGGCCACATTAATTAAATGATGTGGCCTGTTTTGGCTCAGAGACACCCCTCTCCCCCTCGCCCTCCACAAAGGACACAAATCTTTTTTTTTCCTTGGCCAAAGCCATTTTGAAGACGGACATTTGTAAATGGATTTCAATCTGTGTTTTTTTTTTTTTTTTACAAAAATAGAAGATATATAAATGGCCAGCCCCCTCAATCTCTTCCCAGTTATCTCAGAGAGCTATCTATTTTCTCTTTCACTCAATGTCTGTTTTTTGTTAATAGTGGAAAGCAAAACTGCATAAAGCTCAATCTTTTGTCACCTAAACCCTGATTATTCCTACGTCTAAGTCAGACGATAAGAGTCTTACAACAGCAATGCAAAGTGGACAGTATCATTCGTTAAGATTTATCACTCCAATATTAAGATCACTTTAAAAGACACAAAACAAGTCTTTTTATTCTAAGGGGAATAGATATTATAGAAGATTTTATTGCTGACATTATAAAATGGTTTAGATGTCATTCATTGCACTCTTCCTTTGTGAGTAATTCAAAAGGAACCTGTTAGGCATTATACTCTTTTCATCTCTTGGATCAGCACCTGGACACCTCTGGTTCTACATTTCTCACTTACCATGTCATCATCTTTGTTGCAGCATGATGCAAATTTCCTCTCTCTTTGTGTGTGTGTGTGTGTGTGTGTGTGTGTGTGTGTGTGTGTTTGTGTGTGTGTGTGTGTGTGTGTGTGTATACACACACAAAGAGAGAGGAATTTTGCATCATATGTAAGCACTGTAACTCTCTTGCTTTTTGCTGCTCCCTCAGCAAGCCTATGGAGGAAACAAAAGCAGGATTAGAATTTTTGCTGATTTAATCCTTGGTATTCTTGCCTGTGTTTGATCTAATCCCTTCTTAGCTTTTGGCTCTCCAGTTTGGGTCTTGTCAAGCCCTCTCCTCATATGGGCACAGTATTAGTGTCACTTCCTAGGACCCTCTTGGCTGCTTTTGCCTGAATTTCACACACACACAAACACACACACACACATACACACACTTAAATGACCATACAGCCGCACTGTTTCACAAGACAAAATGTAAAAACAAAACCAGAGAACCCATAAGACAAATGGGACTCAGTGCTGTGTGGTAGGCAAGCATAAATGTGCTCACAAGCAAATGCCAGCAACCTTCATGGGATACATTTGAATTAAAACTTCACCATGTGTGGTTGTCATGAGAAAACGTATGGGTTGGCTCCACTTGCAAGTGTCAAAGGTGCTGTGCTTTGTTTGAAATAAAAAAAAAAGATCTAATGCATTATATTATATAACTAACTAATAATATGTTAAGACTCATACAGTCCCTGTCTAAAGTTGCAAATGTGCAAGTCATGCAACAGTGGTTTAAGTGTTTTCATCAAAAGCTGTAAGCTACATTGAAACAAGTTAACGTGGAATGTGATGTCCGCTGTTCTGTCCAAGGACTTACTGTTGGGCAAATTCTGAAGCACACTGGGACTGTGCCAGGCACATTGATAGCGTAGCACTAAGCAGACAATGATACATCACCAGCTATCACAGAGGGGGCAGGATGTCCACAACAGAACACCAGAGCAATGCCATTCACTTTCATTAGCCATGCAAGGCAACGTCTCTCTGCTAAAACAGCTGCAGTGCTGTGCTGTAGTGTAACTGATCCTCTTGACAACTGTCATCCATATGCTGATTTCTATTATTATTATTTTAGAGGAAAAGCAAACATTTCTGTGGGTGCTTTGTGCATGATATATGTAAACATCTCATCTTGCCCCATTTATAAGGTTTAATTTAGAGAAGCCATATTCTGCAGTATTGTGAGATGATAATATTAGGCCTATCTGGCCTTCATGTTTATTTGGAGATGCCAAGTCATCAGTACTCCTGGGAGCTATGCTCTTCCCTTGTCTTCATTTCAATTCATGATGCTAATCTAATGGTAAACATTTGACTAAATTACTCCTTACTCTCTAAAAAGTCACCAAGACCTACATTAGCCTGTCCATGGTGCTAGATGCAGTTCTGCTGATATCATTGAACCTGTGTGCTAAAAAAATGAAGTTAACACAATTTGCATTGAATGAATTGAGAGAAAAAAATATGAGGAAGTGTTGAGATGATATGGCGTATCCACACATTCCACTCCTCAGTTGCCCAGTCTCTCCAGTTTCAGTCTGTTGAATCAGTTTATACAGAAAGGTCAAGATCAGTGGAATGAATGACAAACAAGTTATGAATGTATGAAGTGTCACTGTGAAGAAACATCTTTACTCTAGAACATTTACATTTACATTTATGCATTAAGCAGAACATCTGTCAAAACAAATATGCATTCTTAAAAGGAAGAATGTGTGATTTAAGTGTCTCTTGAATATCTCTGCATTATAAGCCAGATCTTTCCTGCACCCAACCAAAAATACTGCAAACACATTATACTGTTCTGAGATTGGGCTCTGAAAAGTAATAATGTATGATTTGAATAGGTCCAATATTACAGTGCTGGCCACACAAAGCAGCATCTGAGTAAGTGTATTCTGAACTTGTCAGGTTGGTTATTCGCAAGTGACCTTACCTTGACATTTTTACTGATGTACCTGCTGATGTTCTAGAATCCTTCTTTGAAGGATTCTTTGAAACAGGCAGTAAGATGATATTCATTTGAATTCATTCATTCATTCATTCATTCAACTCCCGCAACTAAAACTTCATATCATGGCTCAAAACAGTTTAGAGATTTTTTTAAAAATCATGTTTACCATGGATCAATTTTAGGGATGATTGTAATGTAGCATTCTAATATAATATTCCTGGGGGGTGTCATTATAATCTATATTGGAATAAATTAAATATGCCAAAAAGCAATGTTTAACATAACTTTTACATAGCAGTGTTTAACATAATATTTACCTTTTAGATGTTGTTTTCCTGGAGGATCAACAGAATCCTTTGGAATAACTTCCTCCATAAGGACCCCTGGCAAATGAATTCACCTTGCCAAATGTGTTGTGCCGAGGGAGTCGGGGGGAAATAACTTTATTTGAGATATGGCATCTGTCTCTCAAGCAGCAGACTTCTCATTACAGGCAGTTTCTTTGACTGGCTCCTCAGACATCAGCTGTCACAGTTCATCAGCCATACCAAGGTAAGGGCAAAATAAACAGCTGCCATTTCATTCACACAACAGCACCCTAAAAACAGAGACACACACAAACATTGACAATAGTTTATATGCCGAGATAGACCTCCTCGGTACAGGTTCAGACAACCATTCATTCTGTGAAAATGAGTCAATGTTATAAATATATTTGCAACAGAGTGTATTTTAGCAGTTGAACACCAAGCATAGTTTTGGTGGAAAATATGAACATAAGAAATAAGAAAATGTTACTTTGTTAGCATATAATAATAACAATAATAATAATAACAATAATAATAATAAGAAGAAGAAGAATAGGAATAATGATAATAAAATATTGATATCATATTACTTAACAAATTGTTAGCATTTCTGATTGGATTGATTGGCAGTAAATTGCGCTTCTCTACTTATTCCTGCAGAAAAACCTGCAGTTTGCATTCTTTTGATTGAACAAGCCAAACGGGCGGTAGAATTGTAATTGATTAATTGCATCCTTGGTCCAACATTTGCTATGTACATTTTTTATGTAAAAGAAAGAAAGAAGAAAAAAATTAAATGTCCATAATGGATATATACTTGGAAAGAGTCCAACTTGAGAGCCTTCACTGTCATTTCTGGTGTACTGGGCACCCACCTGCCTCAGACTCCCCACCATGCTTCAGAGTATCCTGGAAGAGCATGGAGAGGAAAAGCCTGAGCTTTACTCCAACATTGCGGCTGAATTCAGTGGTCAGGCACGGAGCTGGGGGCTAAAGGGTGGCCATAATCCTCCTAAATCCTCCGAAGCCTGGATACCTGGCCCGGTGGCTCTGAAAAGAATTTGGCTTTCTGGACGGCAACAGTTTTTTTCTCCCTCTCACGGTGGATATCATAACCGCAACTTGTCCAGCTATGTTATCACTTACCTGCTGATAGTGAGAGGAGCCATCAGTAACAACAAGAGCATCCTTGGTCCTTTATGGCTGCTGCCTTGCTGCAGTTCTACTCCATTCAGTGTCAGCTGAGACCTCCAGTCTCAGGTGGGCAAGGCTGCTCTGATACATTGGCACGCCATCCCAGAATACTTTTTAAATCAGGATTTGATTTACCTCAGAGTTGCTGTCACCGAGATCCACAATGACTCTTCATAATGAAGAATGGCCCATTGCCTAGGTGACTTGCCAGTGGCTGCAAAATGGGAGGGGATATCAGCAGGGGGAGAATTAAACACAACCACACTGGGTGGATGGATGAACAGCAGAATAAGGGCTGAGTCAAGTGTGGCACTTTCCCTACATAAAATGACGTTTCAAATCTTTTTGAAAATCCTGAACACCATAGCATGCAAATAATACTAAGTTTAAATGTACAATATGTCGTAGGTTTGACATCAATGACTTGGATTAACTGTACCTGGCTATCTGGTGTGCAGATTATAGTCATTTAGGATTTATTGATTTATTGATTTAATTATTTATGTTACTTTATATCTCCATGGGAACACATTGTTTCATAATTTAAAGAAGGGAGCAAAAAACACAAAGCAACTTCAATGTTTATATTCTCCCTCTTCTCTGACCCATGGATAAGATGTGATTGGATGAGATAACTCTAAACTGGCCAAAACCAAATTCTGTTTTCAGTGACAGAGCTCTGGTACAATTTTTAACAGTTTTGTTTTCATCTCCAACAGCGAGAGAAATGAAGAGATATGTTTCAGCATTCTTCAGCATAAACAGGGGTGTTAAAACATCTGCATCCCCAACAGTTGTGATGCCCATGGGAAGGAGGAGGACTGTGAGAGTGTGGACCACTGTGAGGAATCTACGCCTTGTTTCATTTACCTTCAACATACCTTTGTGGAATGAAGGCTGTAGACTAACCTAGATATAATTTCACTGACATCATTATGTTCAACATAACCTCAAGAAAATGCAGCCCCTTGGATTTGGAACAGCAGAATTACAAACAGTAACCCCAGCATTATCCAGACCTGTGTCTGACTCATAGCACAGACTTTCTCATGATCTAATCCTCTACGAATGGCAAAATATGCCCACCTACTCCAATCTCTGTGCCAAGTGTGCAGTTTCACTTTTTATGTCACAGACACGTTGAGTAATTTTTTCTTCAAATGATGCACACAAACCAAAATAACTTGAAACTGAAAAACAGGTCTCGTCATATAAAGTGAGTGTGTGCAAAAATAGGTCCCATGGTAGGGTTTAAGAGTAATCTCCAGCGCCCTGGACACTGTCTTTCTAGCATAAATCACTTTCAAAATGATTGATTCCCTTTGAAATGAGATATAGGCACCCAGTAAGAAAAACCATGGAAAGAAGAAAGAAAATAAGCAAAGCTCAAAAGCATATATATTACTGGGGATATTCAACAGACACACTTCCTAACTGCTGCAGATAATGGTGGAATGCAGGCCTTATCCTGTGGTATTACTAGTCAGCAACCTTGGCTCATATCTCTCTTGCCTTTACACACTATAGAGAAAATGAGGGCCAGTGTACCTAAGGACTACAAGCACATTTTCATTAAAATTGCAGAGATGCTATGCTATAAAATATGTGGCCAAAAATGAATTGGCTTGTTTATGTATGAAAACAGCTTCCTAAGCTATACCAGCAGAGGGGTTTTAAGGATAGTGCTATGGAAGATGTACGTCATCCAGAGAGGAAACAATTCATTTGTGACCTTAAGCAACTTGTTCTGAACAACAAAATCACAACCTTCCCACTATATCATGCTATGGCCTGAGGTATGCATTAGTTAGATTGGAGAGTTAACAGACGCAAAACAGACAGAGCAGATATCATCACAGGGATATGGGGAGCATGGAGCCGTCACTCCAGTCCCCTCAGCTTACTTGTTCAGTGCTTGCTCTCCACGATGATGTCTCAGGGCCAGGATGGAACAATCTGGAAAGGTCACTCTCAGCTGGTCCTCTTGCACAGCATCCAATCTGGGCATGTGAGCACCAGTCACCTGCTGAGTAGAGAAAGAGTGAGTTTGTCACCCATTGGCCAGAAGAAGCGGTCAAATTTATATCAGCTGTGTGGCACGGAAAGGTCATTCTAGATCAAAAATGACAGTAACTGATGATTTTCATGCTATACATAAAATCTGTATTATTCTGTGTCTCATATACACTTATCTTCCTGGCTTTCTCTGGGTCAGAAGTGTATACAAGGCAATATAAGCTTGTTCTTTACCGGGCTTATTAACTCAGCAGACCTGACCTTATCTATCATACAAATTCTGTCTGAGCAAATACATTGTTAGATAAAGTTAAAGTGATTTAACTGCGCAGTCATTGCTAATATCCACAACGTCTCCTTGCTGCCCTGGGAATTGTTCTGTTTAGGCAAATGGATCTGCTGACTATTTGCAAGGAAGCGCCCCCCACTCCCTACCCCCTCAGCACCACTGCGCTAGTCTTCAGTAGGTGCATGGATATCAATAATGTTAACACGGTGGCACCTAAAAGCCATAAACGAAAGACTAATGTTTGTCAGCTGCAAAAGTGCTATGCAATCAATCGCATAACATATTACTGGCAAAGAATTGTTTCCTTTCCAAGAGAGTGCTGAATCTAGCATAAGGATATTAATGAATTTACTCTAATTGTGAAAGCCATGCAAATACACAAATAGCAAAGACACATTTTGCAGTTTGGACCCATTACTTAATCACTGTGGAAGGCTCTGGAGCATTCCTATAGAGAAGGGAAAGAACCAGCTGCTGAAAGTGCACCAGCATCACCCAGTGGTAGGAATACAAACAGCAGTTTTTGAAAGGATGCAGCTTTAATAATACATTTAGCAAGGAGATTCAAGATTCAAGATTATTATACTAGTATGAGAAAAATTCTTGTGTTTTTGCTACTCAAAAAAATTATGGTTTGCTAAGCATTCAGAGAGAGAGAGAGAGAATGTGTGTGTGTGTGTGTGTGTGTGTGAGGGGAAAATAAGGATGGAAAGTGGTAGTGAAAAGACTGACAGGCACAGGCTTAGGCTGTCATTGTTTCAGTGTTCATAAGCCTTGTTGCTTGGTGAAAAAAAAACTGTTATGGAGTCTGGTGATCAGAGCGTTAAGATAATGATATCACTTGCCAGATGGTGGCAGCTGAAACAGTCCATGATGGCTGGGGTCCTTACTGATTCTTTTGGCCTTCTTGATGCATCGCCTCTTATACAAGTTCTGGATGAATGGCAGATCGCATCCACAGATGCTTTTTTCTTCTTGAAGTTTACTATCAGGTCCTTGGTCTTTGCAGTGCTGTGAGAAAGGTTCCTGTCCTGACACCACTGTGTTAAGTTGTTCTGTAGGCTGTCTCATCATTGTTGGTAATCAGGCCAATTACAGTGGTGTCATCAGCAAACGTAATGACCATATTAGAGATATACATAGCTGCACAGTGGTGAGTGTTCAGGGAGTAAAGCAGAGGTGCACCATAAGCCGTGTAAATGTTTTTGTGTGTGTGTGTGTGTGCTACAAAAAACACATCAGCTTCAAAGTATTGCAGTGACATGATGACATCTACTGACAAATATGTAACTCCAGATTGCATTTATGGGTTCATGAGTCATACAGCCATACACACACATCATGAGAATTGTACAAGCTGCAAAAATTCAAATTGCTCCTCTGAGGAACATTATCTAGCACAGCCAACACCTTGCTCAGGTCAATCCACTCTTCTCATGTGTTGTTCCACGCTGGTGGAATGACCTTCCAAGTGCAGCCAGATCAACAGATACCCTCTCCACCTTCAAGAAACTTTAGAAGACCCAGCTCTTCCAAGAATATCTCCTGGCTTTAATTCTGAGAATGCACATAACCTCTTATACTTAATCTCTCTTTTATGCTGCACTTTTATTACACAATTGTATTTTCTACTTAAAATAGTGCCGTTTTTATGTTAGCAATATGCACTCTTTGTTAGTTTCTTTCATTGTGTTCTAGCTTGAATGTTCCTCTTTTGGAAGTCGCTTTGGATAAAAGAGTCTGCTAAGTGCATAAATGTAAATGTAAATGACCAATGTGAAGCTGTGACTGGAAGACACATTCATCATTTAAAATAAAATCATTAATTATTTCTCTAACAAAAACTGTATACCTTGTTCATTTGCTGTTTCCTACTGACAAATTATTGAGTGTCTCCATGAAAAAAAAAAGTGATCTAAAAGTTTTAACCGGTAGTATGTGTTGATCATAACCCCACCATACCTCTAGTATCAGTGTCAAATACAGAATGTCCATTTACTAGGAATTGGACTGTGGGGTGCAGCAGCAGGGTGTAAAAGCACATTAACCCCCAGGCAAGGTCCCCAACCATACCTGTTTTCCTGCTTCCTGCAAATGGCCATGGAAGAACATTTTAATGAGCCTTTTTAGCCTGGTGATTAGAACAATTATTGAGCAAAGATTTGAATAGCGCCTGCATCCTAATTCTGTACACTCTCACTTGCAATTTTACAGCCTCATTAGTATCTGCGGGACTGATGTAGTGGCGTTGAAAAGAAACATTATTACATGGGTATATTTGCACAATATCATCCACAGCTTTCAAGTCATGAATACGCCTTCTACCACAGAAATTTTGCTTTCAGCAGTACTGTTCATCTTCCTGTTAATCACAACACTGGCCGTGTGTAATTTAAAAAGTTTCCACATATGTACTGAATATACCACACTAAACATCTCTCAACTGCCAGTGACACAGATACATGTACACAGTGTTGTGGGGCCTTCTCACAATTTCCAAAAGCTATATTAAAATAAAATTAGAGTGAAAGAGTGAAAGTCTCAATCAATTGCCATACAACTTGGTAGTAGTTGATTTGTCTCAGTACTCATGACAAGCACTTCAACAAAAACGGCTTTAACATTCTTTTCATAAGCTACTGGTACAGAGATGGAAACTGTTTAGGTTTTGCAGAGGGTGCTGTTTTAGGAAATGTGCAGGTTTTTGCTTTGATGGATGGTTTCACTGATGGAAGAGTGCTGCAAGGTGTGTTAGGCCATGCAAATTTTGGATGCCAGAAATGGAGGAGAGTTGGCATCAAATATCAAATGATTTTTGAGGTCATGCAAAATATACTGACCAGCTTCACATAAGCTGCACTGCTGATGGACACAGTCTGCAGTACAATATGACTGTAGATATGAACCACCAGCTCTTTCGTTTTGGAGATGTTCAGCTTTAGGTTGTGGAGGGATCAAACAGTTCATCAGGGATATAGGCCTAGCACTCTGCTTGAGTATAATGTGTACAGGAAATACAGAAGTGGTGACAGCATGCAACCCTGGAGGATACCTAGATAATGTTTATACTGTTTATACACACTGTTTGTACCTTTGCTCAAACAAAAACATAAGGAGTGACTGACTCAGACTACAGTAGGCTACTTGAATGAAAAGCATGCTTAGTGGCAGAAGCTTAGGCTTCAGGCAGCTTAGGCCTGCCCCGGAGCTTGAAATCAGTGCAATGTAGTCTAAAAAGGAGCTGTACATGGTCTGGTGTACGGTGTTTAGAAAGGTATCCAAAATCAGGGCTCAAGCAATTATGGATAAAGCACCCTCACGTCTGATGATTACAGCTGCATTAACATCACAAAGCCTTTGTACATAAAATGTTTTATCGTCATAGACGGTTTATACAGGAGAACACATCCACATTTAATCCAATAGTTTTCAGATTCTATCCTGCCCACAGAGTTTATTTTTCCACAGGGACCAAAACCTGCTTAGAAGTAGGCTTTTCAGCTTAGTAATGTGCCAGATGAAATCAAAAGGAATAGCATAGTAATATTGTTTGGAAGAGTTTATCTGTAACAAACCTTACTTACGTTACTTTGTCTTGACTTGACATTTGATCACATATCTGAGGCAATGCTGACACTGAGCTGGAGGGGCCGAATTCAAGGGGACGCACTTCCTGGAGCTGCTACAGCCATTGCGGAAAAAACAAAGCAACCCATGGAAAACGTAACTTTAAAGTTGTAACTTGTTCTCAAATGGAGCGAAACTGTCTTTTGTGTGATAGAGACTATTTATATTTGTTGGTATCGCAAATGTAAGATCATATTAAAGCCCATGTCGCGCGACTGAGGGACGAACAGTCTACGGCAAGGGACTGTTACTTCATCCCTAGGCTGTAGCAAGCTACCTAGCTAACGTTAATGTAACCAGGCCAGCAAGCGGCCTAACGTAGTGGCTCCAACGTTAGCTAGCTCCATGTCTATGCGACCCATTGTATTTTTGGTGTCATCGGCAAAAGTTTGTGTGAGCAATATTTGCTTGCCTGGGCATAGCAAAGTTTGTGGAGTCTGGTCTACTACTGGTCTCGCGTCGACGTGTCTTGCTTGTTAGCCGTCAAGATATTTTGGCTGACAGACCAGGTAGCTAACTAGCTCGCTAGCCTGTGACTGTGGAGTTCGTAAAGTTATATATTTGTATCTAAAACCTTGACGTTGTATGTCTGTAGTTACGGATAGCACATGCGAATACACAACGTCCCTTAGATATCGTTATTTTTATTGAAATCACAATCATTGGTTTTAATGAATAGCTAGCGGAGGAGCTAGCAATGTCTGTCCCTTCTGCCGATATGATTGAAACACCACCTGGATATCCCTTTGAAGAAATCGATTATTCGGATATTGAAGTTGAAGAGGTAAGTGTTTTGTTTGGTGAAGAAAAATTAGGCTACACCTTCAGAGCTCACGTAGAGACCCAAACATTTCCTCTTGTATGCAACAATAACTAGCTTGCCAACATCAGCTGATCAGCCAAAACTGTCTCTTGATAATTTTACTGCGCAGTTAGCAGTGTTTTCTGTTTTGCGTTTGTTAAATTTATGAATGTTTAACGTTACCGTTACTATTTTACCGTAAAGTGACAGCTGACAAATATCGTTACTATCATGTAGTAGTTAGTAATGAAGTGCTGTTAGATATGTGTGTATTTAACGACTGTACATTCACAGGTGGTGGGCCGAGGTGCCTTTGGTGTTGTTTGTAAAGCCAAGTGGAAGGGTAAAGATGTCGCAATCAAAACGATAGAATCTGAATCTGAGAGGAAAGCCTTTCAAGTGGAGGTAATTGTCTTAAAGTGAGAAATGTGTGAATGTATGAAGATTGTCAAAGTCTCATAAACAGTTTAGAGCCCATGTCTCTCCACATAAATGCGACTAAAATTTTCTGTTTGCATGTTTGTTGTAATAAGCCTCTAAAACACCCTGTTTTGTTTCACAGTTGCGGCAGTTGTCTCGCGTGAATCATCCCAACATTGTTAAGTTGTATGGCTCATGCAACAACCCAGTAAGTACAGAAGCATAGTGTGCTGCTTTGCTTGTCTTTAGCTTGGTACGAGGCGTTTATGCACATTGTTTGTCGGCTCTTCACTAAAATAATCCACTTTTCTTACCTACTCTTAGGTATGTCTGGTAATGGAGTATGCAGAGGGGGGTTCTCTGTATAATGGTGAGTTCCTGTGTTTTTCTGGGGATTGCCTCCTGATTTGAGTTCAGTTTGGATCAGTAGATCATTAATACAGCTACAAGTATATTAAACTAAGAGAGTGTCCTCATTACCATGCTTAAGCTGTCATTTTTATCACTGCCCATTTCTGAGGTAACTGAATATGTAACTTGAATATTGATCCAGTACACACAGACTCAGTGTTAGAGGTTATCTTGTACACCTATTCATGCGAGGCATTTATGTTGTGATGTCTGTGGTTATGGTTCTCCATGTGTAAACTGAGGTGAGTTTGTGGTGTATGTGGTTACACCAGTATATCTTTGTGTGTGAGAATCTGTAATTGTGTTAGTGACTGCGCTCTCTGTTCACAGTGCTGCATGGTGCCGAACCCCTCTCCCATTACACGGCCTCCCATGCCATGAGCTGGTGCTTCCAGTGCTCCCAGGGAGTCTCCTATCTACATGGCATGAAACCAAAGGCTCTTATTCACAGGGACCTCAAGCCACCCAAGTACGCTCTTCACCTCGGACCTCCACTAGCCCAGCACTCTCTTTCTCTCAGTCCTCCCCTCAGCCCTTTCACTGGCACTCTCTCCACCTCTCTATAGACTGCACATGTGTCATTCTATAAGTCACTCTCTCAGCACTCCTCTCCTATGCTCCTTGCTAAGATCTGCAGCCATGTCACAAGCATTTTGTGAAGAGAGATAAAGAGAGATTTGCTGTTTGCTGAGAGCATGTTAGCGTAGCATATAAAACAAGCTGTTCACTCTTGTCTCTACTTTGCTAAGGGTGGACAAAGAAGTTTAGTGCGCATGTGCTTTGCAGCCACCCCCCTTCACCATGTTTTGTGCCATATGATTTGGAAGAATTATGCGATTTATTGTGCACTACAAACAGACTTGTTGAGTGTGGCTGCAGAGGGTTATTTATTAGGCTCAAATGATGAAAAGTCCCTAGCAGTGCACCCTGGCTCTGACCAGCTGGTTGCTTTCCTAAAGACCTGACCTCGAGTTCCGGGGAAGAGCAGGGGCGCCATAGCCTGGCACAACAATGTTGTCCACAGCCTGTATGCACTCTCTCTTTCTCTCACTCACTCACTCCCCTCTCTTGCTCTTTCTGTCTGTCACTCTGTCTCTTTTATTTAAAGTACATCGATATCATACTTTGGTCTGATGTTTTACAATTGTTATGTTTGTTATTTGCTTAACGGATTGATTAGAGTGTAGCAAAAGCAGAAGTCTATTGGAAAGGTGTCTACAGTGAGGCTGTTGTTTGAGTAATATATGCCTTTGTCTTTCTCCTCCTTAGCCTCCTCCTGGTAGCTCATGGCACAGTGCTGAAGATCTGTGACTTTGGAACTGCGTGTGACATTCAGACCCATATGACTAACAATAAAGGCAGCGCAGCGTGGATGGCACCCGAGGTGTTTGAGGGCAAGTATTGGAAACATGTCGAGCATGTCAGAATCATCTGACGATTGCTGTCAGGCTCCTGTCATTCTGCCTCTGGGACGTCTTACAGACAAGCTAATCAGACACATTTTCCATGGGAGCTCCCAGACCAGAGGGTTTACTTGGAGACTTGGAGATTGAACAGTCTCATCAGTTTAAATTCAACACACAGTTTAACTTCAATCTTTTAGTAAAGCATTGTGTTCATCTGTGCTCTGTGATCTGAGAGACAATTAGTAAAGTATGTGTAGAATTAAATTTTGAGCTGAGTCCTTGTTCATATAGCACTTGCATAATTAAACCTATGAGAGCCAGTGAGATGTTTGAGACAAGTTTGTGATGGCAGACTGCAGTAATGGCAGAGCTTCATCTCAAAGATAAATGAAATGCAAAAAGTGTTCCTGTTTTTGCTAAAAAAAAAAAAAATCCTCAAAAAAAGTATAATTGAAGCTTGTAATATTCTTCAATTTAAAAAATACATCTAGAAAGCCTCCCCTGTCTGCAGGTTAAGTGGAAATGTAAATGAAGAGTTAGTCATTATCTTGTTTGTGTTTGGAAGGAGCAAGACACCCGCACAATTAAAGAGCCTATTTGTCCCTGATCCCAGACTACTCGCTGCTCATTTGCATCACTTGGAACAGCAGTTTATCAAAGGCCTTGGGCAGTTCCTCTTTGAGAAGGTGCTTGTGTGCGATACAGCTTAATTTTACAATAATGCAACGCGCTAGTTTATCATGGGCACTGCTGGAGAAAATTGTCTCCTTGTTTTTCTTCACGCCTGTTCAAAAGGTGCAGGCAAGATAAAAGTGCCTCTGCGTCCCTTGGAAGTGTCTCTCTGTCTGTCTGTCTGTATCTCTCACTTACTCTCCCCTCTTCATCCCAAACATGTCTGAGAGAGAGCCTTTATGCTATCATAGGGCTGGGCCAGGAACAGCCCCTGCTTCATTTTGTGTGTGTGTGTGTGTGTGTGTGTGTGTGTGTGTGTGTGTGTGTGTGTGTGTGTGTGTGTGTTGAAAGGGAGTTTCATGAGCATCCATGATGAGCTGTGGTCTTGTGTGTGTGCAGGCAGTAATTACAGTGAGAAGTGTGACGTGTTTAGCTGGGGCATCATCCTCTGGGAGGTGATCACTCGCCGGAAGCCCTTTGATGAGATAGGAGGCCCAGCCTTCCGCATCATGTGGGCCGTTCACAATGGTGAGTGAGACCCAGGGGAGTGGGAGAGAGGGCAGGTGATTTGCTGGGACTAGTAGCACCTGAATATACCTGGAAGAATGATTAAGCACGTTGCCATTTGTCCTTCTCACCTGTGTTTGTAAAGAATTTTGGGCATATATTAAGTTTGTTTTTTTTTTTGGTTTGTTTGTTTTTTTCCCCTTCTGTGTGTGTGTGTGTGTGTGTGTTATGGGCTGTTCTGTGTCACCTTTCACTAAAAGCCATTCTAAGGGGGGGGGGGGCAACAATATTTTTACTGATGTGTTGAGGATGTGTTTTTGTTATTATTATTATTATTATTATTATTATTATTATTATTATTAATATGACTATTATTATTACTGCAATACAATTAAACTAAAATGCATTGAGGACAGTTTTTTAATTGTAGTAAGTTGCTAGTGGTATAGGTTTTCTAAAATGTCTTTAAACATCAGATTTAGAAGTGGATTTCTGTTTTGGCTGCAGGCACTCGTCCACCACTGATCAAAAACCTGCCCAAGCCTATTGAGAGTCTGATGACCCGCTGCTGGTCCAAAGACCCGTCCCAGAGGCCCTCTATGGAGGAGATAGTGAAGATCATGACTCATCTGATGAAGGTAGACCATTCATTCATTCAGCGTGTGGTCCCCAACAAAGAACTGACTGTCCTACTAACTCTCTCATCTAATTGGCAGTACTTCCCCAGAGCTGATGAACCCCTGCAGTACCCATACCAGTATTCAGATGAAGGACAAAGCAATTCTGCCACCAGCACAGGTACTCTTTGTACACCTCACAGGACAGATGTGCTTTTTACACCTCATAGGATAGGACTAATGCTGAGATGCTTAACCCTGTCATGCCCACATTTGAACTGTTCAGTCACCACAGAATCCACGTAATCACTGACTTGCATAAACATGTGTGGGCTGTTGGGGAAACAACCATGTCATTTGGTCAGTGATATGCACTTATTTAGGCTGTGAATATGTGTGTAAATTTGTGCGATCGGCATTAAAGGATGCTGAACATTAACACTTCACCTGATGGCGCCAATGCAAGATGCTGTTTCAGTTCAAGGAGTTGCAGCGTTAGTAAGCTAAATGACCAATGTTTCCAAAGTTTGCAGACGTTTGCTGCTGTCACTGTTATGTTAGTCTCCAGCCTCTGGCTTTGTCATCTGCGCTACCTTTCTCAGTACCTAACAAACACTAGCGGCTGCACCCGTTGGTTTAATTATTTAGTGGTCTTAAAAGGGCCCACATCACCTTAAAAACAAGTAGGTTATACTACATAAATATCTTATACATTAATATAATATTTTGTGACTTAGTTTGTTACTGCCATGTATGAAAGGATGAGAAACACTGATAGAAGCATACTGACAGTGAAATAGTGCTCCACTTACTAATTTCATAACCTGGTTTAGAAACTAAAATGGCTGTAGAATTGAATCGATTTGAATCATGACCTTGTAGACCGGAATCAAATCAATCTGTATTGATACCCAGCCCTACCAGTACCATTTTGTGAAGGAATCGTGAACTATGTACTATATGCTGAATGTAGCAATGGGTGAAGATGTTTAGTATCCATTTTCAATGCGTGACAGTAGATCTATGTGTGTGATGTAAGGGTCATATGTAGATTACACCTGCACCAGCACCAGCAACAAGAGTGACAACAACATGGAACACAGTAACTCTCCTGGGAGCAATGACACCATCAAGATCATGGAGACAAAGTTTGCACCCTTCAAACCAAAGGTAACAGAGGATTTTCTGCAGATTAAACACTGGAGATCCTCCACTGTGTATTTTGAACCACTGCGTGTATGTAATGTAACCAGTCAAGTTCAACTCCACCCGTCTGAAGCCCACTGACAGGGTAAAGATTGGTCAATTTCAAGTCTGCACAGCAAGAGTTGGGCAGGCCTTCACTCATTATAGGCTTGACTGTGGGCATACAGTTGACTTTACTTCCTTGCCCTGACTATGAAGTCTAATGCAGAATGTGGCTGAGCCCAAGTTTGATGTTTTGAACTGCTGCTGTAACATTTTATCTCCTTGCCAGCCGGACACCTTGCGAAGCCTGCCCCTGTCCAGAGGGGGCAGTGTCGAGAGCCTCCCCGGAAGAACACAGTGCCTGACTTCCTCAGACAGCAAGAGAATGAGCGCCGACCTCACAGAGAATGCCTTTGCTCCTGCAGGTAACACTATGGACACACACTCAAACATACACACACACACACACACACACACACACACACACACACACACACACACACACACAGCACAGTAAACATCATATACAATATATCCCCTGTATAATGCCATGTTGAAAAATCTCAAAAAAGTTTTGTCAATGCTAATCCTAATTCTAATTGGGCCCATTCTGCTGTAATATAATCCATGTCTTATGTCTGTGTGAGACAAACATAAGTCACAGTGCTGTGTCGCCTCTCACATTAGACTCCTCTCCTGTCCTCTGTCTTTGAAGGAAAGCCTCTTTCTTAGTGTTAACATTGGTCATCACCCAGAGGCTCACAGGCAGCCCTGTGCACACTTTAGATCTACATCTCTCAGAGTCTCAACATGAAAGCTTCCCATTTCCCTAACCAATCTTATACAGAAATATGCTTATGCTGAAATTAAACAACAAGTGTTTCGCTCATCAAATTGTCTTCAAAATTGTATGCCCGCTTTGAGAAATTAATTCATTCATGTCTTAATTCTGGAAATACGTCTCCCGTACATGTAACTTCATTGCCACTAATTGTGTTTTATTCTCTTCTGTCCAGTAATTAATTAATGATGTATAACCAGCTCCAAATGTTCCCCACCACTTTAATGTTTGCAATAACTGGTCCCTTCATGTGTTCATGTGGGGTTCTATTGTGCCCAAACCCGTTGATCAGGTCAGTATGCAGGTGGTGCCCAGTTAGAGCTGCTTTCTTGGTTTCAGCCCTCCTGTCTCTCATGTGAGCAGTGTTGTCTCCTGACTGCATGCCCCATGCCCTCAGGCCTCGTGTGTTCTCACGTTCACTACTCTGCCTGCTGCTGTGCATGTCTGCCCTGCTGCATGTCCCCACAGTGCCAATATCGGGGATTTGGGCCTGGGTGGGGAGAGGGGGTTGGACATGGGTGCAAAGGCAAATGTTAGGAGGTCTTGTGAGGAGGTGGGGGGGGGGGGGGTGAGACCAATTGCTCTTCTTGCAAGCTTGTGGTCCCTGTTTCTCTGTAGCCTGCATGCTTGTGTACTGTGTACGCAGCTCTGTGTGTGTGTGTGTGTATATGTATGTGTATTTTCGCAGCACGCCCCCAGTATAAACGAGGTCACCGTAAAACGGCATCGTTTGGCACCATTCTTGATGTCCCCAAGATCGTCGTTACAGGTATCTGCAGTGTGCACCACCGCCCAGCTTCCTGGTGCCTGGATAGTTGACACTTCAAACTCAATCAGAAGGTTGCACTCACCTACGAGTCCAGTGTCTGTTACTCCAGGACAGAAAAGCCCAAGCCAGCAGCCGATCTTTGCAGGCGGCTCGGCCGGAGAAATCCCAACATGCTTTGTGGTTTCTCATCAGTCGCCTCGAGCATCAGCCGCCCCTTTTTTTTTGTTGTTGTGGGATTTGTTGTCTATTTGTGTGAAACCTGGAGTAACACTCACCTAGATGTTCTCTGTTCCTGTCTCTCTCTTGTGTGGTCCATTGATGAGCTTCACGGCAGACTTGCATCCACATCATCCCCCTGCCTCAGAGGTCAGACATGAGCATGACATGGGCTCCACTAATCGCATCCCACATCCATTCACTCTTATCCAGACAAAGAAAAAAAGCTTTTCCTCTGTATTCCCTGTATATGCTGATGTCTTTATCTGATCATAATTTAAGGTCAGATCCAAGAGAAATTGTGAGGCTAAATTGTGGTCTTTCAGTGGCTTACCCACATATGGCCACCTCACCAGCCCTACCCTGTTAGTGGAGCCGCGCCTGGCCCTTTGGCTGGATGTGGATGCAGGCCAGTGAACTCATTAGCCAGCCTTGTTGTTGCTTTGCTGCTGTCGGTGGAGGAGAGCCGCTGCCTGGGCTTTTGGGTCGTTCTTGTCTCTGGTGTGAAAAGCTCGTGGTGGAGGAGCTTAGCCCCCGTGTTCAATAACTTAGCAACAAAGTCCTTTTGATTAATTTCTCTCCCATTTGGGGCCACTGCTATTCTTACCCAGTGCAAGCCGCAGACTGAAGGAAACGGAGACAGTCATGAAGAGCTCCCGTTAAAGAGCTGGGGTTGAGTTTGGAACAGGGGCTGCATGAAACATGTCCTGCATGGTCCTAAATGTTGGATGTTCCAGGGAGGCTAATGACGTGGGTGTCCCGGTGGTGTTGCCATGATTAGTGCATGACCAGTAATGCTCACTTGTCTATCCCCTTCTACTTTATGTGCTGCTCACTCACATCCAAATCAATGCAACGTTGGCTAGCGTGCAGGTGACAACACGTATCTCCCAAGCTCTAGTCCTGCCAGATCATTCACTTAATTATTATTATGAATTGCTAGGCCTAAACGTGTTTCACAGGACTGTTCCACACCTCTTGCAAAATGAGATCAGTACGATGCGTGATAAATGATGTGTTCATCACATAATGCATAACGATCTACTCGATTGCAGAGACGGCAGCTGTGTTTTTTTCCAGCATGAGTCATTAGGTAGCAGGCAGCACATAAACATGCACTGGAACGTGAGCTTTAGTGCTACTCTCCACTCTACCCTATTTGAATGACTCCTGATTGTGCGCCTACAGCGTCAGATGAGACAATACTCTTACCTCCACCTGTTACACAAATAACCAGAAAAAAGAATGCAATGAAATACAATACAGGTGACGCAGTATAATCCGGCTCAGTGGCTTTCCTGTACCCACTTTAGGTTAGTTGTGTGCAGGTAGATCTTCCCCTTTCCCTGAGAGCTTCTTTGTTAGCCGAGTAGGAAGTAGCGGGAGAAGAGCCAGGTGTTACAGTATCTCCTCTGCTTGTGTCTGGATCCTACCCACTCAGTCAGCTCCCTCAGTGCTCATCCCTAAAGCAGACACACACACACCCCTCGTGTGTGTGTGTGTGTGTGTGTGTGTGTGTGTGTGTGTGTGTGTGTGTGTGTGTGTGTGTGTGTGTGTGTGTGTGTGTGTGTGTGTGTGTGTGTGTGTGTTGGGCTATAAGGGGATGGTGTTGGGTCACATTATGGCCACATTAGAGCCTATGTCAGCGAGTGGGCAGTTATGTCTGTGCAGCTGTCCCCATGTCAGTGTCTGGACCCATAGAGGCTTGGCCTGTGATGGACCAGCCACTCAGACAACACATTACAGCTGAAAACGCTGGTCTTTCTCTCTCCCTCTCTGTCCCTGTCCCTCTCGCTTTCACACTCTCTCTCTCTCTCTCTCTCTCTCTCTGTCTTTCTTGATCTTCTGTTTCCCTGTCTGTCACTGTTTTTGCGTTTCTTCTCTGTCCTGTCTATCTTCCCTTTCATAGCTACCTGTGAGCCTCAGAGACGCAGATCTATGCAGGACCTCCCAGCTTTCGTCACAGAGTCACAGGTAAGAATCCTCCCCAGTCATAGCCACACACACAAACACAATATAGAGGAGACAAACGAACTTCTCTCTGTGACTTCAAAGAAAAGACGGTTATTTCTCTAGTTTCTAAAGGGAAGTCATTTATCTCTCAGTGCATGTTGTTGTGTTTTGCTATATCTGAATGTATGGATATTAACTTTCCCTTTGAGTGTCCTCTTGGGTTTGCTGTCTGCATGCATAGCTTGGGGGGGGGGACACTGCAATGTGCTGTTGGAAAACACACTTTCAAGTTTGTGTGACTTCAATAAAGATGTCTGAGGCCAAGCCCGTGTGTGTGTGTGTGTTCCAGGGGAGTAGCAGCAGCAGATCTTCGAGCCCCAGTGTGAGGATCACTCCAGACAAAACAGGCAAGTTGAGCCCTTCTCACCTCCCGCCGCTCTCTATACAACAAGAGCAAGCCATGTCACCAGTCACTGTTGAGCCCCATGGATTCAAGGAGTTTTATTACTCGCATACATAGATATACGAATTGTAAGACATGTAGTGGTATTTCATTCTGTTGGTCAGCCTACCCTCAGCCTACTAGTCCATAAACATAAAGACTATTCCACGTGAATGTACATGGACAGCATACGTGCAGACACAGAGATCTGGAGCACTTAACTTTCCTGACTGATGGCTTGATGATGCTGCAGCGTGTCAGAGTCTCTGTAGTTCTGCAAAGGCATGGCTTTGGCTTTGGCTTTGAGAGGCTTGGAGCCACAATTCATTCATCTTGGGCTAAAATACAATGAGCAGAACATCGACTCAAATGTTTTCAGCTTTTGCTGTGTTTTGGCAGGGAGTTGGCCAGCCACATTCACTGAATTGCAGACATTACATAAGCCTCATCAATGATTAAAGGCCTTCGCTCGCGCTCTGTCAGTGTGAAGGGTTATTTCTGTCCAAACTCCTGTCATGTCTGTTGATAAAAAGGCTTGCATTTGCTTGCAGCACAATCAAAACAAGCTCCTCTCTTGTCCACAGATACCAACGGCTCCGACAACTCCATTCCCATGGCCTATTTGACTCTAGACCACCAGCTGCAGGTAGGTCTCCCCTCCCCATCTACAGTGGAGGCTCCATGCAAAGTAGAGGGTTGCCTTGGAGCTAATAGCTAGGAGTCTTTGCAGTGGCATCAGTTACATACTGATGCTGACATCATGATAATGAATGATGCACACTGCTAACTGAAAGTTAGAAAGAATGTCAGTTTTTTAAAAGAAATCAAAACATCCGTCCGGTTAGAGTAATGCCATTAAGGACTGAGCTGCTGGCTAGCAAGCTAGCATCCTTAGGGAGTGTGTGTGTTTCTGGTCCTTAGACTGCCGGTGATGGTTAGATGGTTAGTAACACACTAGAGTCTCCCACCATAAGAACTGGGAACTGGAGCAGTGGTTTGATTGTGCCTCTTTGCAGCCCCTGGCCCCATGTCCCAACTCAAAAGAGTCCATGGCTGTGTTTGAGCAGCACTGCAAAATGGCCCAGGAGTACTTGAAAGTCCAGACAGAGATTGCCTTGCTGATCCAGAGAAAGTAAGTCAATCTGCCAGCTGTGTATGGGGATGTTCTTTATGATCAATGTTGACACTTTCCTGTAGTATGTTCTTGGAAGATAAAACCTAAAGGAACCCATGAGATGCCTAATCTGTCTTGTTTGTGTGCGGTATCCGGCATGTGTTCATTGCAGGAAAGAGCTGATCGCTGAGCTGGACCAGGATGAGAAGGACCAGCAGAACACGTCACGTCTGGTGCAGGAGCACAAGAAGCTGCTGGAGGAGAACAAATCCCTGTCCACCTACTATCAGAAGTGCAAGAAGCAGCTGGAGCTCATCCGCGCCCAGCAGCAGAAAAGGCAGGGCACGTCCTGATCACAAGCCCCAGAACCTGCTACCCAAACACACACACACACACTCCGCCCCACGCAGTATGCGAGAATATGCCCAAAGCCCTCTCCTTGAATTTAGGAATAGATCTAGTCAAGTGTCCAAGCCCTCTGAACGTGACTGCTAACTTGGTTCCCACCCATCCACCCCCCACCCACAGTGTTACTGTGGACTTAGTCCTCCCTCCATTGTCCTGTCATGCAAGAGATGCAGTCTGCTCTATCAATGCATGCTATGTATTGGCATCTCCCAGGTTTGGGATGCGTCAAAGGAACTGGAGACTTTTTGCACCCTGGACTCAGAGGTCAGCGTGAGTTTCGCTAGCTTTCTGCCCAAAGTTTCTTAGACCAAATAATTAGGCCTTGCTCCATCTGCCCATTTGAGCCGTGCGTCTGCGTGTGTGTGGCACGTTGGTAGTGCAAAGAAATGCTGGATAAATGGGCTCCCCATAGAAGTCAGCATGTGTGTGTGTTTTTCTCCATCATCCTTCATTAGCAGCTGTCTGAATGTCTCCTTCGCTTTGGACAAGAGATCTATTCTGACCCACCCCAAACACTACTACCACACAGCTAGTCCTCTAGAGTACTACAGGAGCAGTACTGGCCTACTCTAGTCCTCATGAATGTGAAAAAAGCAGAATAACAAATGAAAGTTCACCTCAGCAGAGGAGCTGATCACAGATCCAATTTTATTTGTTCATTTAAACCCTACTTTTAACTTTAAACGTACACCAAATTTTTTTATTTTTTTTTTTACCTATTAAATGTCCACCCTTTACCACTTTTGACCAAAAGAAAGTATTGAGAGTGTGTTGCGGGGTGCCTATTACTATATTGCACATCACTCCAGGGTTATTGCTGTTAGTGAGGAGGAATCTTGGTCTAGTCTCAAAAACAGGATACAATATTTATAACCTGCTTTTATTTCTTTTAGTCTGTATTTGCTGGTGTTGAAAGGATTGAGTGGATTGTTGCATATTGTACCTGCTTAAGAAAAGGAAAAAAAAATCCTCAACATGTTAATGGTCACTTCAGTATTCTTCTTTAGCCTTTTTAAATCCCATAGTTGAATTTGTATGATAATTGAAACACTGTCTCCACTGTAGAGCTGTCTGTGTAACATGACTCTCCTCTCTGTTTTTGACTCTTTTAGTTCACATGCTGCCTTAGAGTTGAATTGTTTGCATTTTACCCATATGTTGCTTTAACATAAGCCATGATTCATGTACACCTCACTTTGATCATGTGTGTCGCACAAATTGCAATGATGGCCTGTAATGATGAGCAGTGGGAGGCTACAGATATCTGTGTGATGAAGACAAAACTACGGTGGACCGTCTCCGAACGTATCTGCTAAATTGCCTTTGGCTTTCCATGCCATTATAGTACTTTTCTCTGGAGATAAGTGATCTCTGAGGAGGGCTCCAGCCCATCCCTTCATTGCCTCTCAGAGTCCTTCTTTATCTTCTCAAATGGTTTTGCACAATCAAAGCGTTGTTCTCAACAAAGATAAGGTTAGCTTATCATTTTCATGCTCCTATGTCAAATAATGGAACAGTGTTGAGGAGTAATTAGAAGTTGTCAGTTTGTTGGTAACCACACAACTGGAGAAGTGGGTCTCCCCTATAGTCTTTCCCTGTTGAATAACTGTACTGTATATAGCTAACAAATTAGATTTCTTAAGACATGCATCACATACATCATACATACATCACAACATGCAATAAAACGGAACAGGTGGACATGGCCATTGTTTGAGTTCTTTTGTGTGTGTTGTGCATTTGTGTTTTATGTGTAATGAGTGCCAAAGTGCCTTATTCACTAAAGTGAAAAGGACATGTGAGGAAAGGTCAAGTTCATTGTGAATGTCCAGACGGCTGATGGGTTTTGGACTAATACATGCTAAGATTGAGACAGAGAGTGAATGAACTCAATGAAGACTTGAAAATAAAGGAGGACAGGAAAGAAAGATTGAGGTAAATGCATGGGTTTTATGTTGCAAATACACTAGTAAGAAGAGGATTGCATTTAGTTATTAACTTAAGTAAGGAGTTTACCATTTGATGTATCCACATGGGTGGTTGCCTACAGCAGTACCAGGTAATCAGTTGATGGCTTAACTTTTGTCATAATATAAGATAAATTGTTCATTGTACATCATCTCTGAGTTGGTGTTTGGTCCTATTTTGAAATCACACATTTTAGTGAGCTGTAGTAAATCTGTGCCTTAGTTGTACACTTGTTAGTTTTCTAGAGACAAAAAACAGATGCTTCCTATTTCCTCTTTAGAGAATTGGTCGGTTATGTGATTGTGCTGATAGCCACAGAGCGGTCATAAAGCAGGCTGCCAGGAGATGGCGCAACTACTCCTGTCTGTGAATAGAAAAGGTGAGTGAGACTTCCCCTTGGCAGACAAAGAAAAGGATTCTGACCTCAGTGGGTGACAACAAAGCCATGGGTGATCAATGTTTTTAGTGCTTCTTAACAACTGCAGCAAAGTCACCACCCACCATATCTGAATCTGTGGTTCAGTGGAAGAGTGTTCTATTCTAGTGTCCAATTCTGATCTCTTGTTTATCTATGTTTTCATGTTCATTAAATTCCAAAATAGGGTGTTTTATTTATACACACGGTCATCTCCGTGATGTGTGTGGACTTGAATCTAGAATGAAATGCTCTAATCCCATCATGTTGGCATGTATAATGTAGTCTACATTTCCCCACCTAGGATAGAACGTAGGTATGATGCACTACAATAGATGTAACAGACAAACAAGGCTAAAAATGAAGAATGCTGCAAAAATGCTTTTTTATTGTTGTTTTTTAGTCTAATTCAAATCATTTGAGCATAATGGAAGATCTGTCTTACTTTTTTGAGTATGGCTTTATTTTGTTAATTCATCACTATACACAAAGAATTTTCATGGCTTCTGTCCTAATTTAAAGCCTAGTTACCACTTGTGGAGAAAAGAAGTATCATTCATCTTTTGCTGGAAAGAAAAGTTCACTTGAAATTTACATCAGATTTTTATTGTGGTAACCATGGAAACTGCTAGGAAATGGTAGAGATGTTGCAGTTTTAGTAATGGACTGAATTTGGGTCATAATATCTTCTTATTGGTCTATAAATTGCTCAGTGTTCCAGTTATATATTCCATTAATCAGAATGATTCCCAGGCCAGCCTGGAAGGTGGCTGTGGGCTATTATTTCAAAGCTGGTTTATCTTTGCTTCAGACGATATCCATCATCCTTCACAAGTATTTTATGGCTTTCCCTATATTTTTTATTTTTTTGAAACACTAAACGTATGGCACACTGTAAACAAGATCAGTTCATTTTTTTGTATTGTACTGTCCGTTATACAGTGTTCTTTGAAGGCTGAATTGATCCACATGGGTAGTGTATACTGTACTGAAATGCTATCCAATTTTAGTTTCAGGTTATCACTGATAAGTGATAAGTGAATATTATGCACAAGAACAAATGTATTGATTTCACTGAAGGAAGCCGATAAATTAATCATTCTTCCTCTTAGTTCCTAAGATTGGGTAAATGAGTGGCTAAAGAAAAAAAAATATGTCATTGCTATTTTTGAAGTGTCACTTTCACACTTTAAGCAATGCTGTGAGTAACTACAGCAAGCGGTGTTTTTTTTTTCTTTCTTTTTTTTACCCTCACTTAAATATGACACCAGAAGCTTTTATTTTCTAATGTCCTCATACCCTCATAATGACATGAATATTGGATTCATCTCTGATCTCATAGCCTGGAAATGATTATGATTTCTGCATTTGTATTTGTTGTAAGTCTTAATGACAGAGAGTATTCACAGAAAGCAAAAGACTTTAATCGAGACAATGAAGAGCTCATTTCTCTTGCCTGCAACAGAATGAGCTGAAGCTTGCTTGAAATGCAGACAGCAAGGCGAGATGTGCAGAAACACCTAGGGGCCCCTCAGGATGGCTGATGAAAGACATGTTAACAGCAAGTTGTCACCATACATCCTGAGAGCTCCCGCTTGCCTTAAACACACAAGCGTACATGTGTTCCCGTGCGCAATAGTGCTCTGCAGTGGGGATGGATTTCTCTAAGTGTGTGATGCAATTACTCCAGAACACTCAACTGTTCAACAGAAATCCAGTCATGAAGGCAACACTATCAGGAAATGCATGTAAGGCTGCTGTCCAATAAGTGCAGTGTACTAAATTGTAGCAGGCAGTGAACAACAGACGGCAATAAGGGGGCCAAGCAGCCCAGCAGGGTATAGTTGCCATGGAAACTTTGGGTAATTATGTCAAGGGCATAGCTGTATGCTATTTCTAAGTACTGTATTACTAAATTTATACATTCATTTCTGGTTTGACACATTCACAAACGATCAAACATAACATTTCTTGTGTCAGAAGATCATCAGTGCCGAATCTTTTAAAGATTTGACAAGGTGCTGGGTATTTCAAAACGTAAATCCAATTCATCCAAGATATCACTAAATATGAATATCACTCATAAGGTCAGATCAAAAGGTAATGAGAAAACATATTCGCCTTGTCTTTTTTCATGGAATTCAACAATCCATGTTTTTAAGCAGGCATTTTGTAAACAGAGTTTCAACTTTCAACCCTTCAGTGATGCTTAGGCACAGACATGAAACAGTGAAAGCATCAAACTTCACATATTTCTATCATTCAATTTTCTACGATTCAAACAGCTGCTGTAGACTCCAGTAGTAGACTTGCTTCTTACCCCTGAGTAAAAATATGTACTAGCAGATCATATTTTTTAGGAATGAAGTCAGTGTTGTTCATCAGATGTCTAATATGACAGACTGGCTTGCTGAGGTGAAGGTGAAGTCTCATGGAGGGCAAAGCTTCTGTGCATGTGTCCCCTCTTCCCCACCTTCGGCCATAAAGACTTGCCCACCTATGCAGTGTCATCGGGGCCCATATACAGATACATTTCATTGCTGTCCCATTTGCCACCTCCCAATGTCATTGAGTCCCATTTGTTCATTTTCTAACTATAGTAACCACGATACATGAAGCTTATGCTTATGCATAAAGTAAACCAAGGTCTTGAATTTCCTGGGATTGGGATTACACACACACACACACACACACACAAAAAACAGACAGTGATTTTTTGGTCAATTTGTTCAAAACTTGAAAACACAACGATTCTGAAGGGGTGAGGGGGTTTTGACCCCCCCTCACAATGGCGCTGTCAAATGGACCCTTACTGTTACCCCCATGACCCATCTCACTCCTTTGAGTTTGTCACTATGCCTGGCCGCTGCTACATTGTCCAGCCATAATTCCTGATAACCACCTATAGACTGATTACCATGTAATGTAAAAGTGGGATAATACTCTATTATGAACTATTATGAACCTTAGCTAAACCATAGGCAACTTATAGTCTGTCATGGTTACTACTGATTGTAATTTTTCTCCATGACCCCTGGCAGTTGGGTTAGCCCCTTGAGTTGTGGATCTGCCCAAGGTTTCTTCCTAGATTAACTGAACATAAGGGAGTTTTTCCTTGCCCCTGTTGCTCTTGGGTGCTCCTTCTGTGAAGCGCCATGAGACAATACTATTGTAAAAGGCGCTGTATAAATAAAACTGAATTGAATTGAATTGAAGTTTCTTGTTGAATAATCACATGCATTGTGGCCTTGTCTAACTTTCACAGTCAACTCTAACATCCTAAAAAAAAACATCTGAGTGAAAAACATCCACAGAGAAAGCAAGTGAGGGCGAGAAAGAGGGACTGTGCGACAGCCTGTTATTATGGGCCCTGAGATTGACAGCAAGTGGGCGAAAAGGTAATTGCTGAAGTATGCTTGTGGTGATGGGGGCCCTCACTGGAGCGGATGTATGACAGACTAAGGCATGCGGAAAGAGCACAAAAGTGATGATTCATCTGTCACACCCTGTTCCTCTCTGTTTGTTTGTGCGTCCTGCAGACAGAGCCCTGCCACTAGGTACCGTGTCATACTGATGGTCTGTCGCCTGTGGTTTCTGACAACGGAGCCTCAAAAACAACAAGGCTGATGCAGTGCAGTTGTTATTCGCAAAAGAATTCATAGTCCAGACATGTTCAAGGCATTGTATTTGGTAGAGAGCCACAGAAGATGATGCAGAATGATTCCAAATGAAGAACTTGTATTTATGTAACTATATTTATGTATTATCTTCAGCTCAGTGTTCATTTGTCTACAGCTAATAATTCCATTGCTCTCCATCTTGCCTGCCAAAACTGAGCCAGCAGTGGCTGGAGCTGGCTGTAAACAAAGCACTGTTATTGTTTAACTGGTTTGTGTTGAGTACAACATGTGGGTGACTGAGGAATAGACTTGTGCCAAAACAAAACTAGATTTGACACCAGACTGAACTTTGCAACCTCATGTAACCGCCTCCACACTCACAAACACCCACACTTGTCCACACTTGTCAAATTTGGAATAACAGCTTGTCAGCTAAATGAGCTCTGTCTTTTATGCACTCCATGTCAGAAAGTCCTCTCCGAAGTAAGCTGATGCAAACTCCTCATTACTGTCAGAAATGCAGGTATACTGCAATTGTTTGAGACTTACAGAGCATTCTCCACTCAGTAGTAGCCTGAAGAAGTTGTTGGAGATTGAGGAGACACTGCTTCTGACCTGTGTACAATGATAGCCGTGGGCAGATGTTTCAGTAGTTCATTTGAACATATCTGTCATCTGTCATCTGCCGTGTTTTGGGGTTGCTTTCCGTATTGGAGCTGCATGCGTTAAACAGTCAGACGTTGCAAGAGTTTTAACTCTTCAGTTTGAAACTAAAGTTGTTGAAGAATGTGGCAAACATTGCTATGAATGGTGGTTAGGTTGATCCCTAGAGCACTGGACGAGCCACAGCAATTGACGTAATCAAGATATTTGGCTTTGTACTGTGAGTTTGCTGGGAGCAGACTCGAAGGGTGCATTTACGTCTTTGTGCTCTGCCTGGGCTTGTTGGTTTTCTTAGCCAGCAGAAATCATGGATGTTCTCTGGCACTCCGTCTCTTTGCGGTGACCGCAAAGACAATTAATCACTGAGGAATGAGTCATCTGCTTGACTATGACTCCTTGACCGACTCGGTGCATTCATCTTAGGCAAAGCTTGTTTTGGTTTGACACCAAATACTATTGACATGAGTCACCCATTTACAGCACTGGCTCCAGTTGTGTGCTTGTGTTTTTTTTTATCAAGGCAATGGATCTTAAATGTCCTCGTTCAGCATGAAATACAAGCAAACATGCACAGTAACCATATACAAGACATCACATTTTTTGTAACAAAAACAGCTTTGTAAAAGTACAGTTTAATGTGTACGGCAGGTATAGGGAGCGTCCGTGTTTTGAAAAGTTACGCCACAATCCTAATGTCTGAGAGCACTGGTGCTTTGTCTCTGAGTAAAAGCTTCAAGGGTCAGTATGGTATGCACAGTAAACATTCTGTGCATCAACTTCATCTTTCTAATATGTAATTATCACTTGCCTACTAGCCTTGTGTAAAGATGAAGATCAGTGCACATACATCTGTATTCTGTCTAATAAACTTGTGCATGTCCCAGCGTGAATACTGACTTGCTTCAGGAGGTCGCATTCAGGTGACTCATCTCTCCCACCTTCCTAAGCAGCTGGGAATCAAAGATTTACTTCAAGCCACAGTGTCTGTTAAGCATTAGCCAGCCAGAGATGGAGGCGCTGGAGAGAGTGTCCTTAAAATGCAACAATTCTCTTAACATCGCAGTTTGAATGCACCGTCCACTCCTCTCAGGGTCTGCAGCAGAGAAACCCAAACAGCAGACATTGCACATGCTGTTTGTATTAGCTGTAATTAGACTTCCGGACATAAAACTTGTGTTTGTCCATGTTGTGGGCAGGAAACCCAGACTATGCGATTCCAACTGTAGACGTATACCCTTGGCCTAGGCCTCCTTCACCCCCCAGCCTCTTAGCCTCAACTAGCCCCTCAGAGGGAGCCTTAGGGGAAAGGTCAGGGAGTGCAGGAATGCCACAAAGGCTGCTGAGTTTGTGTGAGAGAGTTTGTGTGTTGACTCATGTCCATAGAGGGACTTGAAATGTGATTAATACTCCTCACACTATGTTACTGTAACATTCATTGTCGGCTAAACTCAGAGAAAGAAATTGTCACTCTAATTGCATCATTTTCGCAATCAGCAGAAATCCAAAAATGCCTAGGTTGTCTTTGACCCAAAAAGATTTAAATTCCATCTGTTTGGGAGTGACTTAAATGATATGTTTTCTAATGATGTATTATTCAATTGTTAGTATGGGGTGTGTCATGCTTTTGTAAGCTACTTGAGAAAACCTGATGTTTGATGTCATTTATATGGTTTACACAGTGGAAAAAAAATACTTTCTAAGAACATAAATTAAATGTTATTTGAGCAAGCACTAAGTCTGCAACAGCATGATAATTGATAATTACATGCAAATTCCCTTAGGGTGAAATTACACATGAAAAATTAAAGTATTTCCAGCTCAGCCCTGCTTGTTCAAACAGTATGTGGGCTGGTGCAGAAAAGCAAGCTCTCCACTGTTCATGGTATCTACCTACCTCAAGCTATCTCCATGCATAAACAGCATTTCATACATAGACAATATATCTTGTACACTGAGATATGAATACAGCCTACAAAACCACAGACCCATCATGACTGGTGTATTATGTAGGTCTGTGCACCTGAATAACAATAATAATAATAAGAAGAAGAAGAAGAACAACAACAACAACAACAACAACAAGAATTATTTTTATTATTAATTAATGATTCAATGCCGCTTTCTAAAACAATGTAGTGTACAAAATCCGTTTTGCTTTTTTTTTGTTTTTTAAGCAATCTTCAAAAAGTGTTTTGCAGCTGGTTATGTTGTCCCAAAAAGTCCGGTATATTGCATTAGTCATAGAGCGCGGGGCCACTACACTGCTCATCAGCAAACTATTCTGCCTCGTGAAGCTGCTGAGCAGCTGAAGTGTGGCGCGCACTGCGCGTTCTCGTTATGGCAATTCACCAACTCCAACTGCGGACATTTTTGGAGTAGCTGCCTGACCGCCGGAGGCACCAACGCAATCTTCACCGCGTAATGTTGTGAATGAGGGAGAGATGACGTCAGTGCGCGAATGTCAACAATGTAGCGATTGAGAGTAGGCGTTCCATTCGAGTGTAACAAACAGCGGAGACGGAGCAGCACGCTGAACTGGATCATCACTTACACTGACATTAGCTGGAGAAGAACAACAGTTTTATAACCACAAACTTCCTTTCCCCCTCCAAAAAAGAGAAATAGCTGCACGGTGTATCGCAAACGTGATTTCCCTGCAGCCCGTGGGCTTTAGGAAACTGCAAGGAAGTCATCATGTGAAAAACATTTATTTGCTAAACGGACAAAAGGGCTGGATTACAAGGGAAAAAAAACGAAAGTTTAAGGTGAGCTACATGCATAATCTAACATTTGTATTGAAACGATTTTGTGCCGCGTAATTGTGTAATTTCTTTACTGCTACTATTCGAGTAAATGTGCGATTTGTGTTAAGCTACTCCATCAACGGTGCCCCAAAACTTGCTTAAAGAGCTATTGTAATGCTAATGCTATTGGTTATGATAGTTGGGGTTACGCGTAAACATCTAATGGGCTTCTCATCAACATGCTTGCTTCCGTTCTGAAACAAAACGTGTTTGTGTTTGTTGTCGGCGTGAATATCACAAACGGTTTGAGAGCGTAACGTTAGGATGCCACATCCTGTTATGCTGTTAGTGGCAATCGTGTGCGCTCCCTTTGAGTGTTTTGCAAGTTGGATGCATTGAGATCCCGGAGGAGGAGTCGCGTCGTAGTGTGGGGGTCAGGCATGGCTCTTGTTTTCAGTAAGATAAAAGAAGCTGTCACTTGCAGAGGCCTTGACCGATCAAGGGGCCATGGCAAAGGCAAAGACCCCCATATCCCAAATTCGCCACTTCATTCAACTTGTTCTCATGAATGAAAGCGAGAATTAATTAAATGCTCTTCTCTTACTTACATGAAATTTAAGTTGGTCTTTTCGCGTGTATATGACAGTGATTAAACTTAAATTTTAGATTATGGCAATGGCAAGGGGCCCCCATGCAGTTTCACTGTAAGTGTATTTCGATTGCAAGCGCTGTATTTCAATAGCCATTTGCCGCGATTTCTAGCGTGAACACTAACCCAGTAATCCTTGAGAGTAAAACTGTTCGTTTGAGTGTAGCATCGTGGAGAAAAAAAAGAGCACGGATGGGTCGCATCGCAAACCAAAAGCCGTCTGTGGTCATAGCAGCCCTCGCTTTACCTCACAATCCTGCAATTAATCCACGTAAAATCAGCAGAAATATTTGCTGTGTAAGGAGCTGTGAGCCTTATTTGGTCCAGCAGCCAATGCAAACGCCTCGATAGCCTAAGGGTACCATTTAAAGAACTAGAGTCCTTATTTCATTGAAATCTCTGCTTTGTCGCCTAGTCTAATCTCTGTCTCTAAATAGCCTAAGCGTCGATGTTTGCAGTCTGGGAGTCTGTATTAGCTTGCATATATTTTAACCAAATCCAAACATTTGCCTTAATTCAGCACTACTTAGTTTACCATGATAATAAATGGTGGCATACATAGCAGTCTTAGAGCGTGTTAAAGTGGTTATATCCTCTTGGTGAAGATTACCGTCGTTGTAAATGTTTTATTGCAATACAGTGTGAAAGTTCACATAATTGTCTGGAACAGTTGGGCGTATGCATTTGGTGTATGAGGACTGGTGTATCAACGTGGACATATTTTGAAATGAATGACTCGGCTGAATGCTTTGTCTTGGAATCATCATTGCTGCCTGTCCACATCACCATAAATGCATAGTTCTTCGCTCATTCACCGCGATCTCCAAACCAACCGCGATTTCTTTCAGAAATTAATCATCATTATTGTGTTACAGACTAACCTATTGAAATAGTCTTCAGTCCATCATGACTGGACCTTTGCCTTTGAAATTATAATTAAACACATTGAGTGTTTATTACATGAGATTACATGTGTTTCATCGATGTATGACATGGAATTTTAAAAATATTTGTGCTCCTGCACTGCGTGATGTTGACATTTCAAATGCGGTGATACAGCAGTTTGTGCAGGACCATCAACTGCACCTTGTCGAGAGCTAGAGTGAGACAGACATTCCTTTGTCTAATGCTGATGAGGACGGAACTGAGCCGCCAATTTCGTGCTTTCTCATCGATGATGAAATATGACATGAATATGCACAAACAATTACTAGGCATTGTTTGGAAACAAATGGTCAGATATATTGGGTGTAATCGACGGGAAAGAGCTATTTTCATATGGGTTGGCTTTTTCAATTGTCACCCGTCTTTCATTATTGTTGCGTTGTTTTGCTCTGCCGATTGTCAAATGAAATGGTATAAAAATATCCTACAGAATAATGGGTTAACGGATCATAGTTCATATATTTAAATGTCATTTAGATCATTATGTGAACTAACAGATTAAATTAAGTCGTTACATAGTTACTATACATGCGTAGTCTCGTGCTGCAGAGACGCCATTGTGTTATACGTTAAGCACCAATGCCTATACGTTTGACTCATGTGCTCCGTGATCGTCATATCCCCCTGTGTGCGAGCCAAGCGCATGCTCATGCATAAAATGTCTTTACTTGATACATTTCGTCCACACCTTCCATCCTTCCCTTTAAGTAGTACCATTACATTTAAAGTAGTAAATGAGAGTAGTATTTTGATGGCGCTTTGTCATGGCATGACGCGCGCGGGAGAGCTGGATTGCGGTGACGCATAGGTTTAGGCTGTTGACTAAACCTTTTCAACGCATCATGAGCAATGGCACAGAAGAACAAAGCATGAGCTCAGTAAATTTTATGTTTATATGCCAACACCCTTGAGATTTTTTTTAGACGGACTATGTGACTATTAATGAATATTTATATTAGTAGTAGTAGTAATAACAACAGAAATAATATAATCATTACCATAATCAATGATACCATTATTATTATTATTATTATTATTATTTAAGAATACATTTTATTTAGATGTGCAGACTGGTATGTTCACACTTGGTAATTTGACAGAGCCATTATTTTAAGTCATATATCATGTATTTCTAAAATGCAGTCTCTTCTCATAATCAGACTGTGCTGATCCTGTACTCATCCTTTTTCTGCAGTAAGAGATGTAATAAAAGGAACTGGTAAACAGAGATGTACTGGCCATCTTTATGGATTTCATTGTCTCAGTGATGTAGCCAAACATGTTTGAATACTAATGCTCTCAGATGTTGGTGGATAATTAACAATTTGAATAACCCCACCAGTGAAACCTCTACAGACAAGAGTCTCGGGTATAAAAACATGTTCCCATAGCTCTCCCACGTCAGCCCAAAGGCATGCTTGACATGGCTCCAGTGTGTGTGTGTGAGGCAAAGAGTGGAGCCTCTGCTGGGAGGGAGCTGAGATCCTGAAGGTTTAGGCAAGCCTTTTGTTTTCCCACTCTCTGGTTCCAGTGTCTCAGGCAGCACTGATACTCACTGGAATTATCAGTCACTGTGGGAAATCAAACAGGCATTATCGCGCCAGGACCAGCTCTGTATGTGGTGCTTGCACAAAAAAAAAAAAAAATCTTTCTGCAAAGCAGCCATGTTCAGTAAATTGAAAATGAGCCAAAAATAATCTCCCTGAAAAATGTCAAGTGCTCTGAGAGATAAAAGGGGGAAAAGGCTGATTCTGTTGTGTTGTGCTCTTTGGATGCCTCTGCCTTGCTTTCCTTTATTGTTTCCTCGGTGAGAGTATAAATCTCCCGTTAGTAGATGATCTGCTATCATTATCCACAGGAGCTGCTCCATCCGCTCAAATGACTGGGAGCCCTCTAGGCCTGAGTCAGCTCCCCGGCTGAGCAGCCACACACACCCACACAGATACAGTTAATGCTTATTAAGAGCCCATCCCATGGTCATCCATTACTTTTTAATTGTGTAAAGAAACTTTTAAAAAGGCATTGGCAAAGTAAGTTCCTTACATATGGTCCAAATTGAGCCTTCAGAGTGTGAGCAACAACAGTAGGAACTAGGATATTGGTGTTAAACAGCATAAAGTCAAAGTAAGAAATATCACAATACCTCCACCTGTTTACTATATATCAAAATTGTTTTTTTGTTTGTTTTTTTAAAAAGACTGCTCTCCAGGACTGAGCCTAATCTTGGCTGGTACAGCAAGTTATTCTAAGTGTTAGTGTTGCATATGCCTTGAAGTGAGCTCTTCCTCCCAGAGGTGACTAAGTTGTGCGGCGTGGTAAACAGTGCACAGCTGCTGTTTGGAAACAGTGAAGAGCGCTCTCTCACTGAGTTGGCCAAAGCAGGAAAGCTCTGGAAACACAGGCGGCCCAGCCAAGGGCAGGCACTCAGCCTCCTTAAGCAGCACTTCTAGAGTGGAGGCCCTTACTGGCTAGCTATGACAAAATACAGTATCATATGAAGACATTTGTGTTCGCTATCTGTTCAGTAATGTTATCTACATCCTGACATCAAACAGAATTAATTTTTTCATGAAATCATGTCATAAATTGATAGGCAGGTTGCTGCTGAACATTCTTTAACTTCTGCCATATCTGTGTAATGGTATTTTGACCGTTTCCCAATCTGAGGCCAATGACTGGTGAACATGTAGCATTTTCATCCTTCTTATGTGAGCCGAGATGTGATAGCCTAGCATAGCCCAGCTACTTGGGCTGATGTCTGATTACTGCCAGCTCAGGCAGTGTGTGTGGTCCATTTCTGCTGTGACGTGTGCAACACAGAGACCTTTTTAAAGCATCTAGTTTGGAAATGGCGTTGGAGGAACCACATCAAGTGCATTGACTGCTCTTGTGCCCCGTTTAGGTCCTGTCTCCCATAGCCATCTGTCAATACAGCTCTACAAACTCCATTTCATTCTACAAAACTTAGCAAATTCTGTCTATTTTCACATGAAGTAATTTTAGTGACTATTCAAAGCCTGAGCCACTCAGTCTGTCAGTAGTTTGGGCTCCTTACGTGAATAAAGACCGTAGAGCTTTTATATTCTCAGGTATGATTGGCCATTGGCAAGATAAATGTTACAGATGTGCCAGTCACACATGAATGTCAAGTATTTGTTGTGAAATTGAAAAGTAACATTGGAGCCGCAAAGCCAGTGCCTGTTGGTGAAGTTAGCTCATTTTTGTTTAAGAAGGTGACTGTTTCTGTCTGAGTTCACAAAGACTGAGATTGGACTCCTGTCTATCCCTGTGCCTGCCCACTTGCTGAATCAGCCATGGAGCTCAGCTCCATTGACTGCAGTTCAACCTTACTACATACACTGCAGAGATGTTTAATTATTAATTCCTGATTTATAATTCATATTTCAAGAAGTAACTTACTTTCAGAAAGAAACTTGCAACTAAAAGTGATGTCTGGAGAGTTATGCTAGATGTAGTCTTAGAAATGACACTACTGCTGTTTGTTCTGCTCAGCACTGTGGACCTGTCCCTGCTTAAATGTCTAAAAATGATCAGTGTCGCATTCATCGTCAGTTACCATGCTATCTGTCTGTCTTCCTCTTCCTCTAAATCTACTTCTACCATGTCTACTACTACTTTACTTTATGATTCTTCTCCCTATTTATTTCTACCTGTCTCTTTGTTTTGAGTAGGGTCCCTGTAAATGGCCGTTGATCTGACTGGTGTGCTTTAGCTAGATATGTTCCAGCAAACTGCAAGACGGTTGGAAGACTGTATATGGGACAAGGAAGGCTTGAGGCAGTACACCCCTCATCACATGTGCACACACACACACACAAACACACATACACACACAAACACATTGAGGGAAAGAGGGAGACAGAGGTGACGTACACACTGGAGTACAGACCTAAGCAAACCTGCAAGCGAGTTGCTTGGGTGTCGCTAGCTTCAGTCGGTACAGATGACTCACAGACACAGCTGCATGTCAATGTTGGGTTCAGTCTAAATATAACCTACACAGTCTGTGGGTTACAGCAGCAGCAGAGATCATTACAGCCAGTGTTGGAAAATACATGTTGTCCCATTTCTCTAGCATGTTGATGAAAAGAGGAAAATTTGTTGCTGCAGCATGAGGGGTAGTCTATAGAGTGGCATAAATACTAAATATTGATTGAAACCAGGCAAGCTCACAAGAGAATGTAAATATGTTATTACAGCTAGGAATTACTGGTTCTGCTTTAAGATTCTGTCACACCCTCAGCTTTTTTTTCTTTCGCTTCAGATGCGTCACAGTAATACTTTGTTAAGGCTTATCCCAGGTGAACATACCACAGCTATGCAGTCAGTGTCTCCAGGCTTCTCTGTCTGCCAGTGAAATACTTTCAATTCTTGGTATTTCTGTAGCTTGGCAATCAATGGGATCACTGGATTCCTGGTGCTCAGGCCAACAATAATTCTTCCCCCCAAAATATGGAGCTTTTTCCATGCTCCTGAAGCCATATTGGATTGCAGAGTTTGGTATTGCTTGGATGTAATTTAAAACAGTATTGGTCAAAAGCCTGAATGAACAGAGTCCCAGGGTAGCCTAAGAGCCTGATGTTTCCTGCCAAGGTCATTTTCTTTTCCCCTTTCCTAGTTTTTGTCTTTCCAAACGGAATGGGAAAGAAAGAGCAGCAGTCAGTCAAGTACATGAGAGTGGAAGGTATTTCAAACAATCAGCGGATTCCTAGTAAGAGGGTGAGATCATCGTTTTACAGAAAGGCTGGGGGAAGGGAGGGCTCAAGGAAAGTACTGATCTAGAGGGAGGTAGAGAGGGAGGGAGGGAAGGAGGGAGCGGGAGAGTTAGAATGACCCAGTGGCAGGATGATGTTATTTTACCAGAACTAGAAATGGGGCAGTATGAACTCTGAGGTAACACTTTGCTCTCTCTCTAAGGTCAAAAATCTGCCTTGATGGATCCTGTTGGATTTATTTGTGTGGCCCTGCAGCCTACGCAAGCAGTGATGTTCACTGGAAATGAAAATGCTCAGCTTGTGTGTGTGTGTGTGTGTGTGTGCGCGAAAAATATCTATGTATGATGAATGCATCATGAATAATAATGAAAACTAACAAGCACTTTCTCCAGTCAGTGTAAACAAGACAGCACTGTTGGTTATTTATAGTATCAGGTGCAGTCACATGCATGTTAACTCTATTATTTTATATGCATGTTTTGTGCATATTCATTTTTATATAATTTATCTTTAGGCTGTATCTTTTCTTTCATGTTACAGTGGAGCCACTGCCTTTTTATAATATTTTTAGATTTTTAAGACCATTTTTTTTCCAGACCATTGCCAGCAAATTGCATAGTATATACATTTCAGTGATTTTGTAACTGTAATTGTTATGAATCGATGGAGGTAAAAGCAGTGTCTTGCATATAGTATAGAAGTTCTAAATACAGTATAAAAGTATAAAATACAGTTTAGTTTTCATTATTGTTTAGAAAATTAGAAGCAATGGGTCGTGAAAGTGAAAAACAAGCCCGATGTGGGGTTTGTTATGGTGCAGCTGAGAATAGTGAAGAGTTTTTGTATTGAGTGTGGGAGTGTGTGTGCACGCGTTCATGCGTGTGTGTGGGTGTGTGGGTGTCTGTATTTTGATGTGGCTGGGATGGGGGTGGGGTGGGGAGTTTGAATCCTGTGAGACTTGCACAGGTGGTTGAGAGGAAAGGAAAGGTGGGCGTGGAGGAGCTATATTGCCCACTTCCTGTAACTCAGGCACTTGTGTGTGCTTACCTGTCGGCTCAATAAAACACCAACAGCTTTGCACTGTCAAACAGCTCACTCTCATTGGTTGCCACATGCAAGATGTGGTTTACAGAGATTTTGTTTTTTCTATTTTCACTACAACAAAATGTAGCAGCTTATCTACCAAGACTTTCTGTAAGTTATTTAGGAGTGCTGCAGCTATTTCCCGTTAGAGTTAGAGTGGTATATTTAGGCCAGCAACCACTAAATTACAACCTGGAACTTATATTTGGCCATTAGCATCTTGTCTGGAAAAATATATGCTTTATTAAATAGTTTACAGCATATTTACACTCCTTCTGGTCTATGGAATAAGACTCCATGCTTTTCTGTGCACGCTCTAAGAATGGAAAACATTAGCCATGGTGCTGCAAAACCTTTCTGTTCCGTTTCACATTAAATTTCCTGTGGTGCAGAAGCCATTCCAAAAAACTGTCGGTGTTTCTCTGAATGGGTGATCCGTAACCGGTGCAAGCATTTCTTTAAAACTGCTTAATGCTGTGTCCTGAGCTGGAAGGAGATTTATTTCTTAACTGATCAAAGGGAGAGTACGTAACACAGCACAACATACTGTCTGACCTAACTTAGACCTAACTGACCTAACAGCTTTATTGAGCTGCAGTCATGTGAGGACTATCTAGTCTCTGTTTCAGTGCTTGTGTCATGAAGGCCAAGGACTTCAGGGTCACTGAGTGCATTTGAACTATTGCTGAAGATTTTCAAAACTAGTAGTGCAGCTTTTTTTTTTTTTGAGTGGGGGGGGGGGGGGGGGGGGGATTCTTTATGGACCACAGCTGATCCCTTAGCCCATATGAATTCACATTGTTTAATTTACTGATAAATTTTTTTCCTTTTATTTGGACAACAGATTCTTAATGGAGTTATGCAGCTTCTGTGCTACGGTCCCTCATGTCAGACTGTTCCAGTACGATATATTCAGGAAACCTACTGAACCATCCATTTTAAAGCAGGTCTTAGAATTCTGTCATAGTCAGTATTATACCTATTCATAAAAGGCTAAGCTATGTTACTCTTGAAAACAGTTAACTTCATCTGAACCTACAGTACACAAATACATTCCTGTCAAATGTCTTTTCTTGAGGTCTCATAAAAACATGCACCATTGCAGAACTCAACTTGGAAAACAACCCAGAATTTGAACCTATCCTAAATTAATCGAAATAGTTAAAGTAATTTTATCCACTTATTCAATGACCTAAGAAATGATTTAGACACCTCCATGACATTTTCTGAGTCTTAAATTAAGAAAAAGACTTCTTCAGACAACACATTGTTACTAGTGCATACACTTCTTTTAAGAGACATGCCGTACATTCCCAATTATTAACCAAGGTTAATAGTTAAAGTTCTTCATCTATGAGGTTAATACATGGGTGAGGGCTATATACAGGATTGCGTTTCTTTTCATCATTCTACTAAATCTGATTTGAATGTGATTCAAATGTGAATTTGTAGTAAACTGAGGTTAATACAAGGGTGAAGACAATTCAGGGGTGAGGTCAGTTAAGTTTTTTTTTAAATTGCATAAAACACTGACCTTAGGTTTATACATGGTGCAGTTTATTTTGGGGAAATTACTGTATATGATGATGGTGATTAATGTGGGTGATAAATTATGATACATTTTATACATACATATATTTCCATCAGTTTGATAACCAAACACAAGTGACTTTCTGCTTATGTGAAGCATACGTGTGAAAAAAAAGAATAATTTAAATATGTTTTTTGTTAGGGTTTTTAATCATAGTTGTGATTTTAATCTGCCCATATAAGTGTAAAATAAATCAGGTAATGACAGAAAATATGTTACTATTTGCTATATTACTGTAAGAATAAGATAAAACAGCAATTAAAATCAGTTCTCTTCCCCAGAGGTATTATAGTTGTGTGAGATGCAAGCAAAGTTTGTCAGTGTTTTGCGCATTGTTTTGATAGTCTATATATTTAAGGTGTTTGGAACTGCTTGGTTACAACCTAAATGCATCTGATATATGAAACATATTTTGATTGGAGTTCTTAGCTCTATACGCATTCTGTTTCTTTGTTTCAGGTCGCAGACTTGTTTTCTGTTAGCTGGTCATAGCACATGATTGTCAAACAATTTTGGTGTGTTTTGTGTGCAGAGGCTGTGACAGATAGTATTGTTGGAGAGTGAAATTGAGGAAGTAGGGGTACGTGCCTGTTGGGTGCAGAAGGCGTGGGGATTGAGAATCTTGTGCCAATGATGCGGCAGAGCCTTCCTGTCTGAGGGAGGCCAAAACACCCCCACCCCAAATCAACTGCCAATCACACACTTGTAGCTGCTTGTGTACCTGCACATGCGTAGCAATCCGGCACGTTGTGTTCAGTCCCAAAACATGCTAAAGACACCGGCACTGATACCTAGCCATCACGCACTCCTTGTCACACAATGGACCACACAACTGTGAGTGTTGCTCTTTCCTTCCAATTTTTAAATGTGCTTTTCACCTCTGCAGCCTCCTGCTTTCTCTGCCAGTTGGTACTCAAATAGACTTCAAGAGCCTGCTAGTGAACAGTTCTAGTGCTCTAGTTAGACCTTATATGGAGTCTGTTGTGGTGTGCTTGTTCATGCATTGTTTTGTCTGGGCCTTCTGTGGGGACAAAATCTGCCATGTAATATACAAGTACACTGTACACAAGTACACATTTCACTGAACGGTTTTAGCTGTGAACATTTTCTATTTAGTGTATTTCCATTTGTAAATATTTAACAAAGGAAATCAAGCTTCCTTTGTAACTTCCTCTGCAGGTGGTCGTATTTGTCATATTAACGCTGTAAAGGGTGAATAATTCAGAGATGGAACATAATAGTCATATCTCTGTAGATCTAAATCTTGATCTACCATTCTTACCAGTTTAGACTTTTCAATATTTTATCACTATCCACTTTAGAATTTAATCTTGTAACCCAAACATTGGATTTTTTGCTGCCTGAGATCTAAATCCAGGAGTAACTTCCAGTTGAGCTGACTCACAGTCATTTTGAATTTTTTTCTTTTTTTTTTGGTCAGAGACTTTCATATAAAAGCTGGACCCTTGGGCTTTGTCTATGAATGGTTTCACGTGGACAGTGTATGTATATAAAGTCAAGGCTCGTATCCCCTTCTTCATTAGCGGCCTATTAAGAGTACAAAAGAAAGCTCTGTCTGGCTGCTGTTAGTCTCATAGTCAAAGTCTGAGGCTTAGGGTTAATACTGGAGCTTAATGCCGCCATAGCGAGAGTAGGAGACATGCGGAGGCTTATAGCAGTGGGGAGGAAAGCGCTGTGGACGGGACAGGTCAAAAGTGCACAGGGACTGTTGACATTCTGAGGAATTTTAGGTTGTTTTCTTGATTGGAGAATTTGGAATATTGAATCTTGGAATACTTATTAATATTCTTTTTAGTTCTGATTATCAGCATGAAAACTTATATCTACTGTGTATCCTTTGAAGTGGGCTGGTACCTACAAACAGGAGGTCTGACACAACTACTGTGAAATCAAGCACGCTAATATGAAACACGATCTAAATTGTGCAACTTAAGATCATTTCAAGAAAAAAATTACTTTCTAATATGTGAATTAGACATTAAATAAATAATGTGGATGAATTAAAAAGACTGTAGCAAGTGAAGGGGCAGTGGCACAGCAGTTCATCTGTCCCGAGTTAACCTCACTGATGCTATCCATCTGGCAGGAGGTTCCTTTATTGCTTATGAATCATGTGATTCAACGTCTGTTTGACGCTTCATGTGCTGTGCCTTCTGACTGGTTTGAATCTCGACAACTGCATGAACTAACTGTACAGGCCGTCTACATGGGCACACTCTCATAATGCACCTCTTGCTCTAACTGCATGCGGGGATCCCTGTGAAAGGGCCCATTGTCTGGGCCTCTCAGAGGCATGTTGCATGCACTTAGAACTCGGAGTGGGAAGACATTCTGTCCATTATACATGTGGAATGTCTTTGAATAAATGGATTTAGTACTGAGCTGTCTTCAAATATGTGCACTGAGTACATGTCTATTATCTTACCAAACACTAGTTATTTAAAAATGGATCATGGAAGAATTCAAAATAGTAGGTTCTAATAGAAATGTACTAAATCACTAGTTTTTGAAATTGTGAATTTGTATAGATATGTAAGATGAGTAAGGATATGTTTTTAATGGAATGTTTCAGTAAAGACAAAAGCATTGGGGTCTCAGGAAAACCAACTGTAAGACCATCTACTGTATTTCTCATTTGCTCCCATGACTTGAAGAAAAGACTTTTATTTTTTCACGGCATGAGTCAGTCTTCCTCATTTGTGGGCCTGAGAATAACTTGCAGCATAAAGGACCACCTCCAGAGCGTGATTCACATGCCTGATCCATTGAATCAAGTCTTCCGCCAAATCCCTGAGAAAAAGGGAAGCGAGTGGCATTCAGGTCTCTCTTCTGCGCTGCGCCATTCTTTCCAGTGAAAAGCCATTGATTGATTATGCCACACAAGGAAAGAGTTTCTCTTTTCCAGCAGGGATTGTCCGTGTATGATGTAATGTTTAGATGTTCACTAAACTGGTGAAATCACTAGTACAAAATGGAAGCAGAATGTTTTTTTTTTGCAAATTCAAAGTTGCAGTTGAGGTTTGCTTATCAAGCATTAGAGTTTCATTCTCCAACTTAAAAGCAGTATTTTTTAGAATGTGTATGTAGTAGTTATGTTTTAGTCATTCTAGAAGTGTATTCACATTTCAAAATGTGTTATACGCACTGTTGACATGTTTACTGCCATGCTCTTTTGGACATTTATAAGGTACACATTCAGCTTATGGTATCCAGGTGGCAAGTTGGTCCTGGTGAATACAAGAGAGATGACAGCATCTTGTTGGGGTGCGCTGATAAGTGTGATGTGGTCGCTCGAGTCTGCGCTTTCTCTGCAGGGCTGTAAAATGAGCACAGTCCATGGGGGTCATAAAAGCCCTTTCGCATCCGTCAGGCTAAGGCCTATTTTTAACTGTGCTGTATCACATATCGTCCCGCACCATTGGGCTCTTTTGTTAGGTGAGAGCAGGAGAGTTCCAAGGTGCTCTCAGGTAGCCTCCATGGGCCACATGAGCTTCCGTGTCTCCCTGGCCCTGCCAACACATTCTGCAGGATGTTTGTCACTCTGTTGGTGATTTCAGCCTCTGTGTGTGTGTGGATATGTATATTTAGAAGTGTATGGGCTACAGAGGCTGTGGGGTTGTGCAGGTCAGATCTAGGCTTCTCCCCACTGGTTCCAGCATGGAGCCCAGTCAAGCGGGGCCACTGGTGCCCTCCCTGCTCCCCACACTCCAGCTGCATGCAAGAGCCCAGATAGGAACCAGATGGCAGACTGGAACACCCGTGCAGATCTCTTAAGACATATGGGAGACACTTCAAACAGATTTTAAAGGGAACAAGCAGCATTGCCCCCAGCAAGAACTGCATAGACTGCATAGGGGCCAGAGCTCAGAAAGAGTCACACTGATTCTGCTGATATGCTGTCAGCATGTTCACATGTCTTGGCTTCTCCATGTCTCAGTGCCTTTGTTTGGGTTGGATCAATTTGGAGTGCAGCGATAGGAACTGTTCCTTGGTCAGCACTCAGGGATGCTGCATGTGAGAAGGAGGCAAGAGGAGTCAGTGAGTGTGGGAGTTAAGTGGAGGCAAAGGAATTCTCTACTCTTCATTTGGGCTCAGCTTATTTGTATTCTTTAGACCCCCCGCCCCTTCCTTGTCCATTCTCTCCCACCGTTGGGAAAGGGGGATCCTTGTTTCTGGAATGTGGGTCTCTGAACCGTGCCTGGCATTAGAACATCTTTGTTCCCAAATAGGGGGTCTGCTGCAGAGACGCAGCACTCAGTTTTGTGGGGGGTGGGGGGGGATGTGTGTGTGTAGGGTGTACTGTTGGGTTCATTCATCTGCCTGTCACGGGCCCCCACTTTCTTTTATTTTTAGCCAAATCCATCAGGGCTGACAAGCGGGTAATGTGAGCCAGTGTGAGGGCAGAGCTCCAAGGCCCCCCCCCTCCCCTGCACAAAGTCATTCTTCTGCTTGCTCCCAGGAAAGGCTTAGCCCCTCTCCCACTCTTACTCCTACTCCAGCCCCAGCCCCAGCAGGCCCAGGGATTTGTTGAGTCATGTGAGATCACGTACACAGAGACACCAGCAGAGTGCCATGAGGGGGCTCTCAGGGCCAAATGGGAAGGGCATCGTGTGTGTGTGTGTGTGGGGGGGGGGGGGGGGGTTGTGAAATCTGCACGCTGGTGGAATGCTCCCCAGTGAGCCTTGTATAAGGTAATGTCTAGAGAACATGAAGGGGTGGGGACGTGTGCAGAGATTTATTTTAACACACTGCTGGCAAGGAGTGGGCGGGCGAGCGAGAGGGAGAGAGAGGGCATGGCCAGCCAGCACGCCTCGGAAAGCTCAGTGCAAGCGACGAATGAGACAGGACTTTTCTATTTATCCTAAACCAGAGCCGCTGAAAACTCCACGCAAAGAGGCAAGTCTGAGTCCTCGTTTGACCCATTAACCTGCATGATCGAAAAATGCCATTGCTCCTCACCCTGGCTGTAGAGTAGCAATTGATGGGTTGCCCTCCCTCCATGCAGGATCATAGTAGTTGCAGTAACCCCCACAGACTCCTGCATGGTTTGTCTGCCCATTAACATGTCAGTTTGGCCGGTATGGATTTAACATGTCAGCTTGGCATTGCCCGGTGCACTTGGGTCTCTGCCTAACAGCCCAAAGGTGACAGGTTGAGTGTGAACCCTGGCATGCAGATCTCATGTTGTTATGAAATGCACGCTGGCTCTTGCTTAGGCTGTTTGTTTAAATATGATTCAGCACCTATGGCTTTGGTCTTTCCCCCTACCAACCTTTAATGTACACACACATATATACACACACAGACAGACAGAGAGCTCTGGCATAATCTAAAGTAAAGCCTCCTGCACTAGAGAGCATGTAAGTTAAGACAACCGGCCCAGACAGGCAGGTTCTTATGGGAGTGGCACCTGGCAGCTTTAGCCTACCTGTGCTAGGCAGATAAACACAGCCTCAGTAGCAGTGTGTGTGTGTGTGACAGGGAAGTGTTGTGGGTAGACAAGAGTGTGTGTTTACTGGTCAGATCAGGTGAGTGTGTATCAGCATGGGGCTTGAGTGGAGCAGGACAAGGGCAGTGTGAGAGCGCAAAGGATCAGAGGATGTGCACACACACCTCAGCTCAGATGAGCTGGATAGTTGTTATCAATGACAACAGTGCTGCACTTCTGCCCAGGTCATTCACCTCCTGCACTCCAGGGCTGCACGGTGCTGAGAGCAACAGGTCAACATGTGGGGCTGGACCTGCCACATCTGAATGAATGTGTTAATATGTCAGACTTGATCATATATGTTTATTTTGTGAATAATTGAAATCTAATGAAATGGTAAAATATTTCTGAGGAGGTGCACCTTGCAACCTACAGGTTTAGCAGAGCTGTAGGTATTAATGTAAACAACTCTGGACTGACTAGTAGGGAGTTCTGGTCCTTTGTTAGTGACTCAGTCATACAATAATGTCAGGGATGCAGGCTGGTGTTGCAACTCAGGAGTCTTTTGAGCAGCAGTGGAATGTGTTTGCAGCTTCAGATGTTTGAAGCCAAGCTGAGTGCAGGGTTTGGGGCTGGACATGCTCAGACCTACTTCCCCCTAGGTGATCCCAGCAGTCTGGTCAGAGCCAGCAGGGCACAGTGGAGGAGGTCAAGGGCAGAATGCAGCAATCGTGATGATGAATCATTAGATGCATATCTGAGCCTGCTAACAACTGCATTAATTTTGAAGTGTTGTTCAAGTTCAATGCAGGAGTGTAAATCAGGCCATGGGGTTATTTTGCATTAGATCTCTCCATGTTTCTTTCTCCTCGCATGTGCTCCTTGTGTGCGTGTGTGTAATATCTGAGCATGCGCCACATGTTTGGAATCTTAGGTTATTCACACACAAAAGCTCTTTCCTCTGATGCAAACTGATCCAGCCACTCATCACATTGCCTCATCTTGTATTCTTTTTTTGGTATTCATGAGTATAAGAAGTGTGTGTCAGGCTAAAGATTACATTGGATTGCTGTACCACAGACAGTTCACTCCATTCTGTCTCTCTGCATCCAAGCAGTTAAGATATTATAAGGAATCCATACATTCCTACACACAGGGCTGTCAGATGATTGCACCATCTGGCATTACTGTAAGTAACACGTTTTTTTTTTTCTCCATTCCTGGAGCTGGGAGTGTTTCAGATTCAGCCGGCTTATGGCCTCCACTCTTGCTTCAGTGTGCTTTTTTGAGCCCTCGTCACTCGGTTCCATTTATTGATTGTATCTTCATGGTTCCATTAGATATTGTCAGACACTGAGTAATGTCAGATGTGTATTGTTAACGCTCTGTTTAGTACCAGTGAATCTATCAATGGCCAGGACAGGCAGCAGAGTGGCTGCTTATGGGACTAATGCCTCATATGATGAACCAAGAGATAGAATGGTGGATATGCATCTATGGCATGATTGAAGCTGTACACTACAGTCAGATAAAAAGGAAACCTGCATGCATTTCTCATGAAGACAGTTTAGCAAGGTTCAGATCAGTCACTGCAAACCAAAGCACCTTTTAGAAAGCAAATGTGGTAATTTGTTCGTTTTGCTGCCAAGTTGTCCTGCAGCGAGAGCAATGTGTCTGTGTTGCTGTGGGGGTTCAGCAAAGTGGAAATTGAAATATTTGCACCCAAACTCCTCACAAGATTCTAATTAAGCGCACACACACACTGTTGTAACTTCCTGTGCTCTTGTGAAAGAAATAAAACTATAAATAAAAATTAATATAAATAAAAAATATAACTTCTCTTCTGCAGAGCAGTTCACAGCAGTATTTAAGATTTTTCACTAATATGACGTAAATGTGGTCATCTGAAATAGTACAGTCCCCATGAGCTGCATGCGTTGCCACTATTTTATTACAGTGTGTGAACATCACTCAGTTAGCCCCCATGCAGCGTTGATGCACTATAAGGATGTTTCTCACAGCCATTCTGTTGAACAGAAGAAGTTCAGGCTCATTGCACAGCCACAGCTCAGTGGGCCACACACAACAGGGCGTAGTGCTGTGCCCATGGCTTCTCTGTGCTTAATCACGTTGTGCTCCCTGCCTCTGCTCAAAACACCTTCTGATGCATGACAATTCCGGCTCTTCCCTGACCAACCATTTCTCAAAAGGATTCCTGTGGGAAAGGCACTTGTGGAAGCATGATGTGGAGGGGCTGGTGCTCAAGGGAGGCGTAAATCTCCTGGAGACGCAATGAAGAGATGGAGAAGACATCCAAAATGATGTGTGTGTTGGGAGGGGGGGGGGGGGGGGACAAGCTCATTTGCTTTTAAGGGACTTGTTAACCACCCGTCCTCCTCTCCTCGAGGCCCACTTTAAGTTAGGTCACTGTTCTTTTTGATTGAATTCCAGCTCTTGATCTAAATACTCATTGCCATGGCAACCATAATGTGGGGCATTTGCCAATGGACTACTTAAGAATTCTCTAGACTATTCCAGTACGCTGTCACACTGTCAGCCATCACCCCAGCCTTCTCTCATGTTAGCCCAGTGAAGCGGTTATTTTTGAAACTCTGTCTTCATTGTTAAATTGGACACTTGAAAGCAATAAAGGACTATTTTGTCTTGCAAATGAGGACAATCAGTTCTTTTCAGTTGCAATAAATTGTGTTCAGTCTTTTAGACCAGACATCTGAATTACACTTTTGAGTGACTCCTCAAAAAGTCAAATTTTAACGACAAGACCCATCAGTAGTGCAGATGTGGTCATATTACACATGTGAGTCCTCACTTAAGCACTGTTTATTTGAAATCGGAACAGATTCTCTGAACCCCGTACACTAAGCTTGATGACAGCACAGTTGTAATCTGCAAATGCAGAGTTTGTCCTGATTTAGCTGAATATCACTGTTCTTACTTAAGGACCTGCCATCCTCCATGCCTCTTATCACTAAGCACCACCTTGAAGTGAGGAGGGTAGTGTAACACACAGACAGACACACGCAGCTTAAGTAGTCATGAGAAAATATCATCCTCCTCGGTGAAGTAAATCAGCTCTTGACAGAAGGACTTGCCAGCTCCACGCAATAACCAGTTCTCAGTTCTCAGCACCCCTCAGAGTGTTGAGCCATGCCCACATTTACAGTAGTGCAAAGCAACCTTTCAAAAGATCTGCTAACCCATCTGGCAGAGGTGATTAGCAGAAGCCTAGACAGATGGCGTTGTGGCCAGATTCCCCATCGCTTCAGGGGTGTATTAATCTGCATATAGTACCACTGACAAGCCCCTTTGGTTTACATTATCATGTTGGCATGATGTCTCACTAACTATGACTCAAAGGCAATGACTTGTAGAAGACAAAGCATCGCTCTCCCCCACCCCCCCAAGAAAAAAAACAGGCCTGGTCTGAAATCTCCCCCAGTTCAGTCCTCATTTCCTGCTCTGGAGCGAGCGTCTCCGGCCCTCAGGATGTTTTTGTTCAGGACGAGGCAGAGGGTGGTGTTCACTGCGCTCCCCCTCTTGTGGGGTAGATGGAATAAGCTGCTGCCTGTGGACGGCGTGGAGTCTGGAAATGTTGACACACCAGAGGAGCAAGAGAGAGGGAGAGAGGAAGAGAGAGAGGAAGAGAGAGAGAGCCCAGAAAGGCCAGGAATCCCCCAGAGCAGAGGCAGCAGGGCGGGAGAGTCGGAGCCCAAACTGAGGAATGTGGAGAGCTGAGGAGTCACTTATTTACTAGCTGAACTCACTGAACCTGGCCTGAGTCAGCGCCTTCAAACCAGCACACTATGGTGAGCCAGACGGCCATCTCCTTGCCTTGTACCTCACTCTTTACTCATTCCCCTTTCCCCTCCGGCTCTACCTCCGCCACACACACACACACACACACACACACACACCACCTCCCGCTCTGTCTTTCCCTACCCCACCTTCTCCACTGATTGAGTCTCAAGCTGCCGTCATCCTATTGGTCCGGCGACTTGCCCACTGTCAAAACAACCCTGCCCCCCAACACACACACACACACACACAAATACACACATGCTCAGAAATGCTCCCCCATCTCCCTCCTCCTCCCTCTAGTCTGAGGCGAGGTCAAGACGAACATATTTTAGAAAAGGATGATGAGATAGTAACATGAACAGGACTGGAGGTGATTTTGGCAGAGGTGAGTTGGGGGGACAATGGCAACTGAAGGACACACACAGAAATAGAGCAGCAAGCAGAACATTTTTCTGTTTTTTTTTCTGATGTGTGTGTGTGTGTGTGTGTGTGGCCCCACCCATCCCCCACCTACTCTTTTTTAAACAGGATAATCTGGTCCTTGACCTTCTCAGACACTCCTCTAACTGCATGTCTGAAATGGGCCGTTGATCCTCAGTCCAAGCGCACACAGATCTGAGCTATTTACCATTAGATTCATGCTAGTGTGTTCCCTACCTAAATGCGTAAGCTTGGAAACTGGCAGCCTCTTTGTGTCTGTGGTGTGTCATGTTTTATATTCAAGCTTTACTCGTGGGAGCTATAACTTAGGTTTAGAATAAAGACAAACATGGGAAGGTTGATAGAAAGCAAAACATTATCTCTTGGTGATTCTGAGTCATTGATCATGTGAGATAATGCCATAACATCTGTGTCATTTTGCATGCGAATATGACACCAATGCAGAATTCAGATTAATGGAATTGTGAGCATTTTATCCATAAATAATCCTGTTTAACTAACAAGTATTTCTTCATATTACGTTTTTAAATTTATAGGTGGTGTTGTTTTGGAGAAAACTATTAAACTAGTGGAAGAAAAAAGCTTACCTAGAAAAACAGTGTGGATAGATTTGGGGTGTATGAATTTTCAGATAAAGTTCAGTGTGTGTCACCCCTACACTTCTCCGTATACACACCAAAGATGCCAACAGGGTCTCCCGGTAATCACATTGCACGCTGCTTTCCCCAGGCGCTATCACACACATTCTTGGCACATGGGAACAACAGCTTGGGAAGCAGAAATATAGACATGCTTACATGTCCTGACAGAGCAGCAGAATAAAGTAATATATAAATATAAAGTGTATATATATATATATATATATATATAACGACCACGTATATCATGCTTCCGCTAGATTTAAGTTAGGATTAAAGAAATATTACATATTATATTAAATACATTTCTTTTTTTATAATGGTCACTCCCAAACACACATACACCCATAGACACTCACACACCCACCCAAACAAATAGACATCCACACTTTGGAAAGTAGGTCACTGAATGACCAAGGTAAAGAATGAGGCAGCAGTTTAGCGTCGAGCAAGTGAGTGAGTCCCAGGAAGAAGCAGTCTCCAGCTCCAGGAAGCTTGTTGCAGGGGAGACGTTAAACACCGAGTTCCTGTTTGACATCTGTTTCCACCGAGCCGAGCAGACCAAACCTCTCGCTGGCAGGCAGGCAGGTCGCTCGCTGCCTCTCGGGTGGAGGAGTGCAGCTCTGGCAAGGAAAAAAAGGAACTTTTTTTCCTTTCTTTCCTCTCTTTTTTTTGTTCTGTTTAACAGCTCCATGACCTCTTCCTACCCCCCACACACAACCTCACACCCCTTCACACCACAAACCAACAAAAATTCTGATGACGTTCATATCACTTGAGTGTGTGCCCAGAATAACGAAAGAGCGCTAGATAAAATCAGGCAAGACAGGTTCTTACACATACTGCTCGACTGGTAGACGAAGTGGCCTGGGGCTTGTGAATAATTAACCAGGTGTATATTTAGAGAGAGAATATGCTACAGTTGCCATCTCTTTCACATGCAATTGTTTGTCAAAATTGATTGATTGCAGCAGAGTAAGTAGAAGTCTTCCCAGTTTGCCATGCAGCTCAACATGTGCTTAAAAGCAGTTGAATCATTTGCTATCCCAGTCAATCAACTATGCCCAAAATACTTTTTTTTTTCTCTGTTCTACAGTAGTGCGTCATATCACTCTAAAGTATCGGTAATTGGAGTCATTAAATTGTCACAGAAAAATGAATGAATGAAAGATTTATTCATATAGCAGCATTGCACCCTCTGCATGTCTTTATAAGCCCTGATCAGACATCTGTCATTAGGAATCCTTTCATTAGTTTTCCACAAGTGTTGTAATATGACTACCTTTGGACGTATGTCAGTATTATAAAGTGAGGTCAGTGTGTCTCTGCAATGACTTTGTAATCTAGTCCGTGAGAAATTGTAACTTGATGTTCTTTTCCAAAGGCTGCAAAAAGAAAGGCAAAATTCATGGGTTTTCCGATCCTTCCTGAGTTTCAGATGACGTCAAGGTGTATGAGATGGACACATTGTGGTGTACTTGTTAGTCCTTTCTCAGGTGGCATGGATATGCCCAGGATCTTATTTGTTTTTCCGTTATCAGGACGTCCATTGGGAATCTCTCCTCCTGCCTTTTGGGTGTCCCCTGCACATGGCCGTCAGGGCATCCAGCCCGCTATTTTTAGCATCATGCACACAGATAGGATGACTTTCCAAATAGGAGAGGACCAATTATGCACGTACTACACCTTACTTGCCATGAAACAGGAGACGGGCCATGCATTTGAAGGAGCCGAGCAGGCCGCTGGAGGCAACCGTGATGTCAGAGGCTAACTGTAAGGAGACACGCGCGGGTGACACAGCCCGGGCACATCGCCAGCAGTCCGGCCAATACACAGGGCACAACATTCCCATATTTCAGGCTGAGAGGTGTCAGACGCTTGTCTGCCAGACAAACAGGATTATGCAGCTCTGAGGTGATATATGCCTCCTCTAGCTGTATCCTTTTCAGCATAGACACTCAAATTTAAAGACCTTCATGAGTATCCTTTTTGCTTTCAGTGTGTTATGCTCACATTTGCAAACATCATACTTGTTTTCGAACATACACTTTCAGACAACACCATCTTGGTCAAGCTCTGTGTTTAGAGGTACTGTACTGTTATGCAATTTTATGTTACACAAACTTGCAGAGATCCTCTTATGCCTGCTGAGCCTTGCTGCTTGTGTCCCGGGCGCCGCCACAGTAAGACTCCGAGCCGCACCCAATAGCAGCAGAGCAAACCGTTGTGAAATGTCAGCCACTTACTCATCATTAGATCACACAAGTCCTGTAAAGGCTTTCATGTTTAAGGCATGCACTTTTCCCCCACACATTTTTCAAATCAAATTTTCTGAAGTTGTTATGATGTTCTGTTTAAGACCCTGCAGATTTTTCCTTCACGGAAACAGTGAGGGCAATCACAGCCCACATTTCCACTCCACTTTTTTTATTATTCATTAAACGTTACTGTGAGTGATTCAGACTTTCCATGTATGAGGCATTTGCATGAGGAGGACTTCTTTGTCTGTGACGAATAACAATATCATTCACTGCTCTTGCTTGTATGGCACAAGTATCCATATTTTTCTATCAAACATCAGCTGTGACTCATACCTGAGTCAATCAGATTGCTCCGATAAGGTGTCTTTTGCTGTAAAAATGAACAGATTTTAGCCCTTTTTTCTGAAGTAGTTTGAAGAACTCTGTCCAAGTCCACTGGACTATAAACTGTTGTGCATATTTAATCTCAGGAGTGGTGAGGGTGTGTGGTCCCAGTAGAAGTAGCTTGGCTGCAGGAAAGAGGTTCACTCTCACCTCTCACTCCCAGCCAAGGCCTTATTACTGAGAGTCACTCATGGAGCCCAGCAGCATGGGGGGCACCTCTGGAGTTACAGTTCAGTTAGAGAGGAGAGAAAAAGGCTCAGTCACATTGCAAATAGTCCCTGGAGACATAAACTAACAGAGAGAGAGAGGGAGAGAGAGAGAGCGTCTGGCAGAGAAAGGTGAGAAAGAGAGGTTTGTATAGATGTTGAAGAAGAGAGGAAGCACAAGAGGTAGCCACAGAGGGTGGAAAGTGCTCGTGTTGTGTTGAGGCCCTAGAGAGGCCACCATGGGGCCAATCAATAGTGCAGATAGATACTGTGGAGATGAGTAGTCTGACATCAATATCAGGCGCAGAGCCCTCCCAGCGCTATTGTGCTTCCCAGTTCACACCACACCACTCCACACCACCACCCTCCACTCTTCCACACGTCAGCCCGCTCTGAGCTGCCCCAAAGACAGAGAGGCATTGAGCAATGAGTGCAGTGTTTCACAGGCGTGGACCTTTGTGCATTGTTGTCAAGCGTCCGTGAGCTCATGGGCCAGGCAGTCCTTACCTGCGCCACATCAGCCGGGGAGCCCCGGAGCACGAGAGAGAGGGAGGCCGCAGCGCAAACAGCAGATTTATAACATAGCCATGAAAACTTGGTGATTAGGGGAGGCTGCTGACATCAACCCTATTGTTTGTGAGTCTCTGGTGTTTTGTTTTTATTGACTTGTGAAAGGAAGACTTGGAACTTTCTTTCACTTCAGACCCTTTTCAGAAGTGGAAATTTAGTGCTCCCTCTCGGGCCTGAATTGACTGGTGAACTATTTACAGGTCTCGAGCTGTGAGCTCGAGCTCTGAGTTATGCATTCCAAGGTTGTGCAAATGTTTTCTTTTTTCAAATGAATCCCAATCAGAAATGCTTTGGAGAAAGAGTGAGTAAACAAGGAGCAGGTGATGGTCTGAAGTCTGCCAGCACTGAGTCAGTGTTGCTCCGATTCCTGTCCTGACGGAGCAGAGACCAGGCCTGTTGAGCTGATGATAGACGGTAAGTAAAGAGAAATACCCGGAAAGCACTGAAACATCTTCTCAGAGACAGGAGAAAAATGCAGCTAGCTCTGACTTAGGATTGCTTCAAGAATGTTTGCTCCGTCATGATGGTACGTGAATGTTGAGGAGCCTTTCTCCTGTCCAATGGCTGCTATAAAAACACTTGAGCAGCCCTGCTGCCTCTTCCAGCCAAAACAACAAAAGGCCCCTTTTATGTCTCCATATTCCGCTTATTCCTGCCTCTCTCTCTCTCTCTCTCTCTCTCCTGCCGACTCACACAGCACAGTCTGAAAGGCATGACTAAGTTGACCCTACTTCAGACAGTGGTGTGCTCGTAAAGATGCCCAAAGTTTGATGAATGGCTTCAATTCCACAGAGGCTCACATAGCAACAATAACCTAATAAAGGAGCCTCACCTCTCTCTCTCTCTCTCTCTTTCTCAGCTGTTACTTTCCTGACACTATATCTGCTAGCATGGACATAGTCAGTGACTTGTCCAAAGATAGTGTGTCTCTTTTGATGGTGATCAGGTCAGGATGGAGGGGAGGAGAGGAGCACAGAGAGTCACATTGCCTCATCACGCATCCTCACTCTGCAGGGGGTAGATTGAGGGACCGCCCCTCTACTTTTTCAGGGGCCAAAATCGACTGATCGAAACCAAGACCAGTAAGCTCCCAAGAAGCTGGAATTCTGCCAAGTATGCAGCCTGTGACAGTATCCAGCAGAGCACACTGTACCTAGATCAGATCCATAACAGTATCTCTCTCTGTCCCTCTCTGTCTCTCTCCCTTTGTGGAACTGGCCATTGTTAGCGGTGCTCAGAAGGTAGGCGCTGTGGGTCTGGGAGGAAGAGAAGCTGTGTGCCAGTAATCCTCCAGCGTTCTGCCCCAGACGCTGCAGCAGCAGACACCCGGACAGTTCTAGGATCAGCACTTGAGGCACTCACCTCACCTCGGCCCTCGCTGCGCTCTGAAACCACTGGGCAGCCACTGTGTGGAAAAGACAGGGACTGGATAATGTACATGGTCCCGTCCTCCGCCACACCCTCCCATCACTTGCTCATCCATTTCAATGAGCTGGGGATGTCCGCCCTAATTGGAGGGGCTTTGATGTGCAGCACGTTTGGCTCAGTCTCTCGACACAGCAGCCGACGCTCCACAATACACTTCCTTCCCTTTCATCTGCCACCAATTAAATTGGGCTGTGAAATAGAATTTCACAGAATGTGTTAATGTCAAGAATTTCTCCTCATGAAATTGATCTGATTTGAAGCTTTCTAATAATAACACTGAGCATTTCATGTGTGCAAAATGAGATGATTTCCCTCAGTTGAAAAATGGATTGAAAACCAAGAGCATAGGTTATACTTGGTGAATATTATAAATCAAATCGCTGTTTGTTTTTTTCAGGAACAAATAAGGATTTGATTTACAGTGTACAGTATATCTGGGGTATTGCATTATTGTTATATACATATAACTGGTTTGTTCCACAGTGGATTAATTCATGTGAGTCCCTATATGTAAGAGTAGGTTGTGTGGTGCTGTGAATGAGCCGTTGTAATTTGAAAGCCATGCCTTCCATCTGAGCTGCGAGTCTCAGAGCCATTAAGATTGTGGAACAGTGAATGAGTCACTCCTGGCTCTGTCTGCATAATGATGAGTCAGTGAGAAGCACTTTAGATGAGACATTTTGGAGCATTCTTTGTGACTGTGAGTCTCTGTGTTTGTGTGTGTGAGAGAGAGACAGAGAGAGGCATGGGTGGATGGAGAGAGAGAGAAACAGAAAGAGCAAGAGATTAAATGGTGGCAGTCACCGTGCATGATTTTATGCATCAGTAAGTCCACACACACACTCACAAACATACAATGTCTAGTGGCTGCTGTCTGCACACAGGCTATTTGCAGAGTATTCTAGAAGAATGTGTTCTCATGGCTACTGCAGACCTGACTCAGTCTGCCCAGCCAGGCTGCTAATGAAAGGCCTTTGAACTGGGCCTGTGCCCCTTTTTAGTGAGCTGAGCCTCATTCTGCTACCAGCTCCATACCTCCCATGTTAACATCCACACAGCCCCACAGCTCACTCACACACTCACATACTCACACTCTCACACACTGACACACTCACTCACTCCCACACACACTCCCACACTCCCACACACACTTTCTCCCCTCTGTAAACCTTCCAGTGTGCCCCTGCAGACAGGGGAGTGGTGCTGTGCTGTGTGTTTAGGATGGGCCAGGGAAGACGCTAATAAATCCAAACAAGATGTTCGCTGGACTTCAGCTTTTTATTGTTTTCTGTGTGTGTGTGTGTGTGTGTGTGTCTGTGTGTGTGTGTGTGTGTGTGTGTATGTGTGGAATGTGAGGTGGGGCACCTGCGCTTTCTGAGTCAGGTTTAAGTGAGGTAGGAAAAGTGCTGGAACTTGGTGTGTCTCAGTGTGTGATGTGTGAAACACACACATTTGTTCTCCTCATGTGACCCGGGCCGTTCATGCTGCATGAGTCATACTGGCTGGTGTGCAGCGGTTGCAGCAGCTCCGTCATTCACCTCTCCTGCTCTGTCCCAGCCTCATGGCAGCTTGTGCAACATGAGAGGACTGGCCCCACCCCCACCCATACCCCCACCACCTCTTTTTCTCTTTTTTTTGGCGCAGCTGCTTCTCTGCACTGTTCACCACCTACCGGTGGAGACAAGCACCTCAGCAGCTACACACTCACTTCTTTGGGCTCTGTCTCTCTCTCGCTCTCTCTCTCTCACACATACACACACACACATGCACACACAGACACACACATGCATGGTTGAGGAAGCTAACAAGACAAGAGGAGAGAACGGAGCCAGAGCACTTCTCTGTCTAGGACTCTCCACCTACAGAGACTCAATAGGAAGTAAGGTACTTCTAAGTCATCTTTGACTTTTATGTTATTTATTCATTTGACTGATGCTTTTATTCAAAGCAAATCAGTGATTACAGGGCCAGTCTGTCTCCCCAGGCCAACCTAGGGTTAATGACCTTACTCAAGGACACAGTGGTGGTAGAGCAGCGTTTTTTTGTTGTTGTTGTTGGCTAGTGCTTGCTAGTTCAGCCCCTTAGCCAGTGCACTGCTTAGCTATAGTTATATTTTAGTTATATTTGTTTATGTGTGTGTGTGTGTGTGTGTGTGTGGTGTCACATACACTTTATAGGCAGGACTACAAATCAATTCTCAGCAGGGTTCATATTGGGTCTGTGCAGAGAAGCATATTGAGCAGAAGCACTGGCCATATGGATGCAACAGCCCAAGTCTGTGAAATCCATCATTGCTTTTCTCCCAGTGCCGAGTCAGAGCAATGGTTTTCTATCACCTGTTCACAGCAAGACTCAGGCACCCCATACATTAATCTGGTGTGAGCGCTCTGCTACCTCCTTTCTCTTTCTTTCTTTCTGTCTGTTTCTTTCTCTCTTTTGATTCACTTTCACTCCCTCTCTTTCTCTCTCTCTCACTCACTTTTTCCTTCTTCTTTTACCTGTGAGCAATGCCGCACAGCATGGGATTTCCATTGGACAGATTGGATAGAATGTGCTCCATTCATCACGCGCAGCCTGCATAAATCAGCCAGCAACTCAATGCATCAGCATAAGCTTCCTCCTCAGCACCTCACACTAGGACATCCTGCACCAGGCTGGGCAGATGAGGGACACTCTCCTCATTTGCTCCAACAGCACTCACTTTGCACTGTGCCTCGGGGACATCAACTGTCTCAGAGCTCAAGGGTTTAGGTGGTCTTAAGTGTAGGTATGTGTGTGTTTGTGTGTGTGTCCAAATATTTGGGTGCATTTCGTGTGCATGCTTCCAGTTGTGCATGAGTGTGCATGTTGGTGTTAACCATTTGTTGTTGTTGTTTTTTCCACTTCTGTCTCTCTGTGGGTGTTTGTTGTGTGGAGTTGTTGTGTGTGTGTGTGTGTGTGAAGATGATGTTGGCCATTGGAGCTTCCGTGGGTGCTGGGGAGCTGGAGCTTCCATGGGTGCTGACACACACATGATGCGTGCTGCCTCTCTCAAGTGTCTGTCCTTGTGTCTTCTATGCCGAAACAGTAGACACCAGACAAGTCTGCATGTGTTTGTCCTCAAGGCTCATATTGGTGTGTGTGTGTGAGAGAGAGAGAGAGAGTGTTTGCATGTGGGAGTTTGCGCTATGAGACAATGAGTGCGGCTTGTTCCTAATAAAGGCTGTGATTACCATAAGTGATGTGTTATGTGGGAATTGTCATCCCACACCAGTGCTGAGTGGGCTGATTAGCCGACTCTTGAACGAGTCGAAGGCTCACAGTGCCTGCAGCCACCAATGGGCTCTAATAGAGGCCATGGATTTGAGCCCCACGCCTGCCACACAGGCAGGAAGACCTCTCATTCAGGACAAGATATTTTTGACACAGCTCAACTCCCTGTCCACACACATACACACACACACACACTAGATTACCAGCTTCACTCTGGACCCAGTAATCATCCCTCTATGTGGTCAACAGAAAGATGATCAAATATTTATAAGTCTAAATTTAATGCCATTCTGAACCTGAACAATGTTATGTTCCTCTAACCACTAACACTGCATGTTTTGGCTTCAGAGCTCATGTAGTCTGAGGGCTGTACATAACTAGCACTTACACACACAAACAACAAACGCTTCCAAACAAACCCCTTTGCTCCAATCTGTGTTGTCTGGCCGCTTGCAAATCCATTGAAGTATAAGACGTCTAAAAATAGCCAGGGCAGGAGGGGGTTAGTGGGATTACTACTCGGCCTGAGCCGTAAACAAACAAGCGTGCAGCAGTGAGTAGGCCGCTCAGCTCCGCTCTGCTCTACTCTGCGCTCTGCTGTCCTGTCTGCCTGTGGCCGAGGGCCTCATTAGTGGCTTGTGGGAGTTTGACCTCGGTCAGGGAGCAGCGGTGGGCGGCGGTGGTGGCGATGAGAAGGCAGAGGCACTGGAGCTCGCTAGCTGACTGGCTGGGGCGGAGTCTGGTGCAGGCAGACGGCCAATGTGTGTGGGAGTCCCGGCCCACAGATTGGCCTGGCCAGGGAGAGAGAGGGAGAATGCTCGGGATGGGGCTTTGGTGAGTCTGAGTCTCGCTGCAACGGGCACCCACCCAACCTTTCCACAGTGTCTGTCTGCAGACTTCAGACATGTCATTTCATGCTGTCCGCTTTTTCTCCCTCACAAATAGCAACAGCCTGCCTGCGTGCTCTATTTTCTGTCTCTCTCTCTCTCTTTCTCCCTCCCTTGGCGACCGGACTCTCCCTGCCCCAGAGGGCCACTTTGTGTGTCAAGAGGAGGCGAGGAAAGGCCACCTCAGTCCACTGTCTTCAGCCATGGCCCTGGCCATGTTTACACTGATTGTTCCACAGTAGCAACACCCCCCCCACACACACACAGACACAGATGTGGAAAGGCAGTCTTCCCAGCTCCACAGTTCCACATCTTCATTAGTCATGTGCACATCTGGTTGAGTCAGGAAAGTCAGGAATGTGGATGAGGTGCCTCCACTGAAACACACTCCTTCACTTACCCTCCATCCCGGAGCCTTGTGTGAGGCAGCACGCTGCTCTGGCCTGTTTGTGACAGGGCTTTTCCCCTAATGTCAGCTAGCGTGCAAAGTCTCCTTCTCTCACAGCACTTGTGGCCACCCACCTCTGGCTGTGTTGAGCGCTCTCATTGAGTGTGCACACATTATCAGAGCTCTCCTGCCCTGGGAGCCACTGCGAAAACTGTCCAGATTGTCCAAACTGTCACCCTTCATCACCCCCCCCATCTTCCAGCGGCAAATAGAAAAGAGCACTTTTCAGCAGGGTTGGAGACAGTATCATTTGGGCTCAGGGAAGAAGCTTTCATTAGGCTTTCTTTCATGAGACTTTCACCCCTTGATGTAATCGTCCAAACTATCTTCCATTTGAGGTGACTAGGGGGCGTTTTTACTCTTTTTTCAACCATTTGCAGTCTAAAAGCTGCAGTCTGTCCAGGTGTCTGTAAAAGGGCTTTGGTGGATCAGAATGAAGTCATTTTCCTCTCTGCTCCGTGAACCACTGACTCACTGAAAATCCCAACCCGTAATTAAAGACTTTCATAATCCTTTGACAGAGACTGTGTGTCAGTGAGTAACACTGCCACAGAGAGAGACACTCACTCACTTCTGCCATGGTCCATTGTCATCATTTAGCTGAAGACATTGAGTCAAAGGTTACACAGATCAAACCAATTCATGTCCATTGAAGTTATTTCTGTTTCCATGGTGTGTGTGTGATTTATTTATGGGCTATTGATAGGGTATTGATAGGTCACATGAGTCATGTGGTGTCTTTGAGAGAGTGAATTTATGTACTGTACAGACATATCCGCCCGCTCCGCTGTTGCAGCTGTGTCACAAGTGTATTCTCTCACAAGACTGCATGTGGCTGATCTGTATTGGGCTGCGGTTTGGAACTTATGATTCAGTTATGATTCAGTGTTTTGATCAAGAGACAATCAATATTCTTTGAAATATTCATTGATTTCCCTTACAGTAAGCTCGGAACTGTGTACTCGTCAGTGTCCCTGCATTACACACTATTGTCTGGAAGCATGTTTGTTGGTGTCTGTGTGTGTGTGTGTGTGAGTATATGTGTAACATGGAAAGCAAAAATGTCAAAAAAGTCTTGCCCTCAAGCCTATAGAGAGGAAGTTGTACTCTCAGTCTTTCACTCCCCAGCATATGCTATACAGTGACCCCGCTTCCACTCTCTGTCTCTGCAATAAGATTAAAGCGGCTTTTAAAGCATGCAGGTTTCAGTCTGTGTCTAGTAAACTCTAGACTTCTGGTGGAGTTACAGGTAAGCAGGCATGGTGGGTTTTCTCTCTCAGCAATGGTTTGCATGTGGCAGTCTCTGATGCAGCCCCAGTCCACCTACTAGTGACGTGAGTGTGTTCCCCTCCCTCAAAATATTTCCACTGGGGTTAGAGTGGGGTGTGAAAAGCACAGTCAGAAGACTCCGCTTTCTCCTCTCCATTTGAGTCATCAGTGGTGCTGCTTCAACCCGCTAACCACAAAACCATCACATTTATGTAGCGTTTAGCCCTGTACTCTTTAAACTTGTAGCACACGTGGGGCACTGTCTGCTTGGCTGAGATACACTCATGCTTGCCTAATAGCCTACTTTTGCATGGGCCTCTACACACAAAAGGAGGAGAAAGTTTGTTGCACCAGGGTTAACATGCCTGTTTTCCATGTATCAGACAGTGATCAGCTACATGATCACATGAATCGTCAGCTCACACAGAGGAACTGATGAGGCATTTAGTCACCTAGGATTAAAAGGACGGCAAGCATCGGTTTGGCTTGGATAATTGGTGTCTGATGACATTTCCTGGACAGTTGGCAACATGAATGCATTCTTGATAGCAGTGTAGAGAGCAGAGTAGGAAGAAGAACACAGACGCTGCCACCTGAGATCAAAAATATTTACCAACAGTGGAAATGCAAATATACAAAGCATATTTGTTGGCATCTGAACTTCAAAAAATGTAGTTTTTGTAATTTATATATAATGAAATATACTGTAAATTGTTCAGTGTGAAAGTTATGTTTCTGACATATTGTGTGTGTGTCATCTGTCCGCAGTTGAGGCACACAACAAGCAAAGACTTGTAACACCAAAGCTTGTATCACGCAGGCCACTCTGAACCACTGGAATAAATGCCCATGCGGCAAATGAGATGTGTACGTCACTGCAAGCGTCATGAGCATTGCTAATCAGCCCTCATCCTCACTGTCTACTTGGTTGTTTGCCGTTAATCTTTTAGTGGTGGGTTCCCCCATGCTGCTCCAGCTCAGATGACCTTTTTGTCGTCAGCCTTACCTAGCCCAGCTAATAGAGCAGTGGGCCAGAAGGTCATTCATAGCCTGCAAAGGATGCATTTTTAGGATGCATGCAAAGGTCACTATGCATTTCTCTTGTATAGCAAATGAACGTGTGCGTGCAACTATTAGCATATGTGTCTGTTTAGACCACATGTACCCTACAAGCTGTTGGTTTTTGTCATTATGTTTTAAAGCTAAATTCCAGTCTGAAGTCCAAATATGCTTCTGTGACTTAGAAATATAAGTCTAGCTTTACTTTACCGTTCTGCTGCACCATTTGAGCATGTTTACACTCTTCCTGTACCTCTGAGCTACAATTCATCACATTTATGATGCTTGCAGGGTTTCCCATGCGCACACAAATGCACTATCAGACTATCTAATGCAGAGAGAGAGAGAGAGAGAGTCATAGTGTGTGTAGGAGGCGCAGTGTTGGCGGTTTAGTGTGTCACCTCTTTCCTATGGGGAGTTGTTCCATTAGCTGCCATTTCCTGTGGTGTTGTGAGTTTGTTTGTAGAGTGAAAAATGTCACTTGATTCCTGCGTGTTGTGCTCTCCCTCAGCCACTGCTCATGACCCCCTCTGATAGACGCAATAGCTAGAGGAATAAAGAGCTAAAGAAGTTAGCACTGCCATTGTTGTCTCTTCCATACACCTTGCCTCATACACTGCTCTGGATCGCCTCCACCACCAGTTTGTTAAATGGGAATTTAAAAATAATATGTAAAAAGAATGTCTGCAAGGTTTGTGGGGCTGGAAGAATTTAGCTTGCGGTAGAGATTAGAGTTGTTTACTACTCTTGACAGGGCTTTCCTGTCGATATTTTTTTTAAAAGCTGACCCAGAGAAAAGAGCTGCTGTTGCCTCCTCACTCTGACACATCAGTCTGGCAACCTTGCAGCCACTGGGATCAGGTGAATGGAACTTGGGCAGGTTCAGAATTCACTGGTCTGTTCTATCATGTTAAACATTTGCAAGCAGTTTTTTTTTCTTGAGCAAAGGGAAACAATCTGACTGAAGTAGTGTGACCTGCAAGACACAAGCAGTTTCCCACTTTGTGCAGTTCAGTGGAACTCCATTATTTACGTCTGGGAGCAACAGGAGGCTGAGCTATAGATAACCCCTCAGTGTTGCTGTCACATGTCCCCTCTGTTACCATATAAGACCACGCAATGACTCACCCTGCTTTCTGACCTACAATGTGGGAAGTCATGATTCATGCAAGCTGCATTTAATCACACAGGACCTAAAAATACACTGGCATCCTGTACCCTTGCACCCGCTCCCCTCCACCCACCTCACACGCACACACACACACACACACACACACACACACACAGACACGCGCATGCACACAAGAACACACACCAACACAAACACACACTCATGCTCACACTCACAGAGAAGTGTTAGTCAGTGTGTTGACTCCACAAGAGTAAGGGCCTCCCAGAGTGCTTTGTGCTTGCTGAACTCCTGCTGTCACTGGAATGTCAGTACCTTGCTCGGAGCAGACGGCAGCTGACAGAATGCTAGACTCGACCCTGGCATCATTCTGAGGTAATGGCGTGTGGTGTGTTGTGTCTGTGCTGTAGGGATGTGAATTAGCCTCAGTGTGTGCTACAGGAAGTGTGCTGAATACTCTGCTGTCTGCTGCTTGCTGTTCGCAATCAGAAAAAAGGAACAGCATAAAGAGAGTGCAGAAATCTGAAAATCTGTCCCAGCTGTAATCTCAGTCCTCTAGTTGTAGTGCAGTTTGTAGGATTTATGGGAGCTGTGCACCACATGAGCAACATTGGAATTAAGTTCAATTTGCATGACAATGATTTAATATAATTGGTGTTGGATATGTGTAGTTTTTTATTTGGTTACAAACCTGAATATATTTCCATCTTCCCCTGCTCTTTTGTTAGAGCTGTCTAAAGTAAAGAGATGGCGTTCAGTCACCACCATTTGAAATCATTTTTAGATGTTAGATGTATTAGACAAAAACAAAAATAAATATATATTGTAAGTGAGAAAAAAGAGAAAAGCAGCAGGGAAATGCATAATAATGTGAAAAGAAATCAGACTAATCTTCTGCATGAGGAAATAAGAAGACTAGTTTTTTGATGTCCGTGTCAGATAGCAATATTGCTAGTTTAACATGAAAGTGCACATGAAGCTAATGTGTTAGTAAAAGTCAAGTGAAGGTGGCTGATCAGTGTGTGCTGGTGAGTAGCCCACACCAGGCACCAGTGATTGATCCCACTGCTGCCATGAATCAGAGCCCTCTAATCCTGATGCTTGAAGAGCTTCATGATCTATGCACACTGGCCATGTCTCACCGCTCCATTTTCAATTATGAGCATGTCACCCCACACGCCAGCCCACCGACACTCCGCCATGAATATTTAATGCTGCCTCAGCACAGCTTTTGAAAATTGATGATAAGCTTTTTTTTTCTCTCTCTCTCTCCCTGTCTTCCTCCGTTCTCTATGCCACAGTCTTTCTCAATCTCTTTCTCTCTCTTTATGTCTCTTGCACCATCTCTCATGCCCTTTTTCACAGTCTCAGATCGAAGCACAGGCAGACAATGCTATTGATTAGTGTGACGATTGGCTCAGGATCTATTTGTCAGTGGACTTGCTCTTAATGAACCCAGGCATAGTCTGACCTTGTTCACCTCCTGCTGCAGCCTTTACCTTGAATGTTTTCTTTTTCTCATCCAGTTTGTCAAGACAGCCATGCCCTTTGATTTGTCTCCCTTTCCGCTGAACTTTGCATGTTGAAGGCGTCTGAGTGATATTGAAATGTCACAGGTTTTTAGGGTGTTCAAAATGTCTCCTAGAGGGAAAATAATGACTGTGTTGAGTTGAGTGCCGCACAGTGCTGTGTCAGTTTTACTGTATGTGCATGGAGTTCAACAGAGAGCTTAGTCGCTAACAAAGTCACTCTGTGTGCTCAGTGCAGCGCTTTGAGACACAACAGCAGCACCCCCAAGGGAGCAGCCTGTGATGCATCTGCAGGCATGATCTCAGAATCAATATCAGCATCTCATTCACCTCCTGAAAGCCAGACTGTCCCACCTTATCTCAGCCGGTGGGAAACAGCGGTCACAGCCACTGATGTCACTGCCCTGTCTGCTGTCTCCTCTGATAGTCAGATGGAAATCCCCGCTTAAGAATCACATCTGTCCTGTCTTCCCTTTTATGTCTCTTTCTCTCTCTCTCTCTCTCTCTCTCTTCTCATCTCTCACTCTTTCACTCTCTTGCGCTGTCTCTCTCACTCATTTAGTTAAGCATCACTCTCATATGCATTTATGAAACAACTTGTGCAGTAATCTGGAGAGATACAAACATACGCTACGACAGGAATGACGAAATGAAAGCCAAGTTTGGTTTGTGCACTTTCATAAATGAGCCCTATCCTAGATTTGACATCACCAGAGCTTTAGAGAGCTTTTTCACTGTTATTTTTAAAAACATACACAGACTCACACATTCTCTCTCTCACTGACACACACACACATACACACATTACCCTGACCCCAGATATTTCTGTGGAAAAGGTCTATTACTGAAAGTGCGAGAATTAGTGTCCTGTTTCTTACAGACAGTCCTTTGCTCTTAGATGGTAAATGGACTGCATTTATATAGCGCTTTTCTATTCCTATGAGTACTCAAAGCGCATTACAGAGTATGCCTCACATTCACCCATTCACACACCGGTGGCGGAGGCTGCCATGCAAGGTGCCAACCTTCCACCGGGAGCAATTTGGGGTTCAGTATCTTGCTCAAGGACACTTCGATGGGGTCAGCCAGAGTGAGGCTCAAACCTGCAACCCTCTGGTCACCATCACCCCCTCTTAGCCATCTGTTATTGATGGAACTTTTTGACACGTTTTTGTATCATTGCAGAGCTGTGATTCAAAAATTTAATAAAAATGCTGATGCATTATATTGTAATTGATCAGCAATGTGTGTTGAAGAAAACTGCCATTGAAGTGGAATATCATAGATACACATTGCAGGTAGGGGTGTAATCAGTTGGTGGTGATAAAAAGCTTTTTGTTGTGAAGCAAAATCATTTTCTAAGGTCGTCAAGAAAAACAAAACTTTCTCATCCATGCAGTAGAATTTAAAAGAAACCTGATTTAAAGCATGCTATAATGGTATCATAGAGAATGTGTCTCTCTTCTCTCACTCTGCCTGGGCCACCTTTGCCATAATATATTCTAGCCCAGCGACACACGTGTCGATGTGATTGTCAGGGTGTTATCGTGTAATAATGACGGTAGAAAAGAATGCAATTTTTGTATTGTATAAAATGTAAAGGACTACAGTAGGCTACTAGATCCCGAGTAGTGGTCGTCTGTTTCTTAACGAGTATTTTTTTCCAAGTGCAGGATGGTGGAGCCCAGTGCTTGATGCCCAGTGGAGCTGAGGCGTAATGAGCCATTAAGTGTGCTTGTGTGTCAGTGCATCCCAGGGAAATGTCTCCCTCCGCGCCAGACTGCAGTTTTCACTCACAGGACGCCAAGGCGGCCCAAGAGCCAATCTGGCAAATATTTCAGTGCCCCACCATGGCTCGTACAAAAATAGGCTCTCCCACTCACATGAAGCTGTCAGCAGGGTGATGTCTGTTCAGTGACGCGTGCTAACACATTGACTTCTCCGCCGCTGCCCCAGCACTCCATAAGGCGTGCGGTGCGGTGCGGTGCATTAGTACGTTAGCGTCCAAGCAGAGGTGAGTCCCGCAGCCAGTCTGGAGGAGCCTCCAGCAGGAGAGGTGCTCAGTGTGGGCGGAGTAGTCAGGGCTCAGGGCTGATGTCATGTGTCTGATGTCAGCCTTGTGGGCCGTGGAGTGGGGGCGTTTGTTCTGTCACTGAGCCCATCGGTCAGAGAGTGCAAAGGGAGACACACAACCACTCCACCCCCGTACACACACATACCCCTGTAATTCTCCATCACAGCAGCCTTAATGAGGCTGTTGCTGCACCTCCCCTGTGTGGAGCTGCTAGAGTGTAAGAGGGCTGTGATGGCTGGCTATGGCGCTGTCGAGAGGGTGATTCATAAAGCCTGTTGTCTGACTACTGGCTGAATCAGTGCTGGAGGTTGGGTGTCAGTGCTGAGAGGGTCATCCTCTTTGATGTGTGTGTATGTTTATGTTTAGTCCAGTAACTAGACACGACCCAACCCCAGTGACATTTGAGGTGAGTGGCAATAGGGTGCTGGAATGCTGCACTCCAGCAGAAATAAACTGACTTTTTCACAGCAGACAGAGAGACACTTCAGCACACAAGACTGAGCCAACATAGCTGTTTAGGAAGTAAACATGGCCAACTTTTTAAAGCACAGTTTGCAATGGGGTTGCTAAGGGACTTTCAGGACACACACACACACACATACACACACCAACACACACACACAAACACACAGCTAGTTGGTGAGTGTGGACTGGAGCATTGTGAGCTGGCCAGAGTCCAGGCTGTGGCCAGTGGATTTGGAGCCAAGCAGTGGAACATTTTCATTCTAATCATGGCCTCTCAGGTCGGCCCTCGTTTCTCTTAGTGTGTGCAGGCAACTTGAGCCCTGGAGCCGCAGAGAAATGGAACACTATCTGTCAGTAGTGTGGGAAACTCATCACAATGAACCTCGCATTTGATCTGTGTAGGAGTGTTTGTCACAAAGCCGGTTAGCTGTTTCCGTTTGAAGAAGGAGGCAAAGACAAATTGCCCACTGAACGAAAAAGAAAAGAAGAAGCTGAGTTAAAGAAAGGAAGAAAGAAAGAAAGAAAAAAATGCCTTGTTGCATCCCTCAGCAATTCCAATCAGAGCCCTACCAGAAACCAGTCATTTGTGGTGTGTGTGTGTGTGTGTATGTGTGTGTATGTGTGCGTGTGAGTACATATATGTTTGTGTGTGTGTGGGTGTGTGTGTGTGTGTGTGTTTTTATGTGTGCAATTCTTGCATTTTTGGATTCAGTAGAAAAGCAGGCATCTGATGTACAAGCAAAGCAACAAGCACATTCCTCCCCAGAAACAGGCGTTTTGTGTTTGGAATGGTTATGATCCATGCAACCACATGTGGAATATCTGGAAGGACCACAGCTAAATGTTTGGAAGAGAAAAAAACAAGGAAGAAACAGCAGTAATTGGAGTGGCCATTCGACTAGACGGTCGTTGTGGATGTCTGGACCCAAAGCATTCAGGGTTACCCTCACAACTGCCATCTCTCCCCAGGATAAAGCCACCAAGACAAGATTCACTTTGCCTCTCTCTCTCTCTCTCTCTCTCTCTCTCTCTCTCTTTCTCTCTCCACTTTGCACGCTTTTTGATCACTCTCTCCATGTTGTCCTGTGTTCAACTACAGGATTCGTTTGCTTGGAATTAACTTTGGCTTTGTAGACAGATGAACAGAGACATTTGCTCCTCCAGTATGGCTGGGACTGTGCATGTGACTGACTGATGAAAGAGGAGCCCTGCTCTACTACAGACCCAAAGCACACAAGCGGCTTCCTCTGCTCCCATTATGTGCAGACCAGACTCACAGCCCCTTCAAGGGCCTCTCCAATGCACTAGATACAAGACTCCAACTGTCAATCACAAGCTGACTCAGTCATATGACTGGTCTCGTCTGGCTGGTCAGACATCAGCTTATTGTGGGCTGAGTGGGTGTAGATCAGTCAGGCTCTGAGGGCTGTG